>JADFUC010001296.1:0-637602 GCA_019722365.1 Lithospermum erythrorhizon | reverse complement strand
CTCAATTGTACTTCGTTCAGTTACGTATTGCTTTCGGTTTAAAAGGTTTGGGGTAATCGAGCAATCGTATGCCACAGATATAGAATATTTCTTTGAACTCCCGTGTCCGCTGACATTAACACTTACGAAAAGTTGCCAATTACTTTGGGCGATTATTAGGGGATGAAATGGCGGGAGTATCTGATACCTTCGATTCTTTTCGGAGAATTTTATTCTTCTGTCGATAGTTGTCATAGGAATTGCTTTGTCTGCGACTACTCGGCATCTTTTGTTTTCGGGGTGGAATTATCTCGTTCCCTACTTGATCCTCTCGAAATTGTGTCAATTTGTCCCGGTGACTGAGGTGGACTTCGACTTTGGGGTTTATCGTTTCTTTACAGGGTGAACCTCCCAGAAATGCCTTCGGGGAGGGCTCGCGAACTCCTTGAATGCCCTTCGGATAAAAACTTTTCTATTTCAGCTTTCAAAACACGGCAATCATCAGTGCTTCTTAGTATTGCTCAATGGAATTAGGTGGTAGCATGAAACCGCCAGGGGTTGCTCGACAAACTACTGGAGAAAAGCCACCAGTATCGTCATCACCAGCTTTGAAAAGGATAATTGAGAATCATAAGCCTTGATATGATTACTGGGGTCTCCCATGCCATCATAAGTATTAAATTTCGGCATCCTAAAGCCACATTAGTGACTCGATATGCCAGCATGTATGAGAGAAGGAGAATGCGCCTTTTTGGAACCTGAGGAAATGTCTTTAAATTACATTGTTAGCTCACTCGAACTGCGATTGGAGCTTTGCTATAACATACGTTGCTGCCCCGACATTGCCGCTGCCTGGGGTGCTTGTTGTTTGTTTCTTTGATGGTTTGGGTAGCGGCGATGTGGTTGTTCTACCGGGAGACGAGCATGCTTTAACTTCTTGATATTACCCGCCGGTTGTCCCCAGAAGGGCCGATAGGGGTGTTTGGAGTGGAAGAATAGTCTTCTTGATTATAATCACGGCCTCTTCCATGTAGG
This sequence comes from Lithospermum erythrorhizon, assembly GCA_019722365.1. Classification (NCBI taxonomy): domain Eukaryota; kingdom Viridiplantae; phylum Streptophyta; class Magnoliopsida; order Boraginales; family Boraginaceae; genus Lithospermum; species Lithospermum erythrorhizon. Next base: position 636,588 of record JADFUC010001296.1, on the reverse strand, counting down.
TTGAAAAGAATTTGGGTGATCGATATCTCCTGCGTTATTGTCGATGGTTTAGAGTAAGTGGTGTAATCCCTTGACTAATATGTCGTATGATATCTACAGTTGGTCCGGAGGGGTTGAATGAGAACTTAATTTATCTTTAGTAAACAAGGATGAATGAAACCCGGGAAAAACCCCAAAATTCTTGGGAGAATTTCGGCCCAAATTTCTTTAGGGTTTGCGATAAAATTTTCTCAAAAACTTATGATGAAAAAACCCTAAAGTTTTGCTTATGTGGGCTGGGTTAAAAGCAAGCCGATAAGCGACCACGTTAAGTATTAAACTTGACTGCGTTAACTCTATTGAATTCGTTTAAGACACGAATCGTTGCTAATGAGTTGAACTATTTAATTAAGCTAATTAAATAGTAATGAGTCAATATCAATAATCTTTCAAGTTATGGAAATAAATACTAAAATTATAGAATCAATTAAATAACTATTTAGTGATTCTATTTCATTCAATCTATATTCTACATAAAATGTAGAACCACTTTATGGTGAAATACATTTCTCGATTATATAGTTCTCTTTAATTTCATACATGAAATATAACTCCATGCGTCACTGCATGTGTGACCTTCTAGGCTCGAGATAATACTAAAGTTGTATAATAATAATAATTGACCCAATTACTATTATTATAGCGATTAATAATTAAGATACGCTTGATATTTAATAACCCATAAATTATAGTGAGCCCACACGATAATATGCAATTACTAAGTTGAACACTAAGTTACGATAATCACATTTAACCCATTGGTAAATGGAATTGTCTGTGATTGTCATGACGGGCGTAATAAATGGAATAAATTCTCATTGTTCCAGCGCTCCCACGGCATACTTTGGCGATTATCTTACAATTCTTGCTTTATCACGCGATCTAAGTTGTATGGGCTAGCCATAAAGTGTGTCTTGACACCCATGACTTTCTTTACTCGAGCCTGAAGCGGGCAAGCATTTATGGCGTCCCTTAAACCAATCGGTACCAAGCGTGAGGCTGAGATCTTCCTTGTATAAGGGCGGACAAATCCTACCAGTATATCGACATCTGCTCGGCTTTCATTTTGTGTGATGACATATGCCGTTATAATCAGCTTGACGTTTGGTCATAGTCAGGAAGCTTGTATAACCACAGAGATAGTTATATATACATTAGGTCTAAGAATTGTGAACCTAAAATTCTAAACAAATGCATGAGACAGATATACATATCTTCTATGAATTCGTTTCGGTCATGCAGGCTCCCGATGCTTGAGACGGCGTACAGTGATCTAGTCTGCTTGAGCTAGCATTGTTCAATCTTGATCCTTTAATCAAACGCATGTTAGTCGTATGATGCTTGTAAGCCACAACTTCTCGGCGTTTGACAGCTTTGAAACATCCGCTTTGTTTACAGGCTTGAAGAGGTGTAATTAGCAGTTCATATTTACCTCTCACAGCTTATATAGACTAGCCTAGGGATTTAACCTTTTACTCATCGGATACACTACATGTATATTATATGTAAATTTAACATATAGACATAGTAAACAAATATATTAAAATATAAACTGATAATATTCAAATATTTGTTCACGCCTTTAATAGATACATGCGGCTCCCATAACCTAACATTGCTGACGTTTGTCTAAGACCTATGTTAAACATACTAAATCTATCTTTGCACAGTGGTTTTGAAGGTAAGGGAATTGACTGAATTGGCCTCTGTTACTTTATGCTGACGTCACTATCAGCGTAATATCTCTATCGGGTGATACTTTCGAGTACGTGCTTGGATTTGTGATGATAACAAAGGGATTATTCCTTGGCTTGAGCTATTTCCCCAGTATTGTCACAAAAGAAACTCCCTTTGGTCCTGATGCTAGGTACCGCTGAAGTTCGGTCTTTATCAGCATCTTGCTTTAGCGAGGCCAGCTAGGTAATACTCAAGTGCGTGGTAGAAGATAAACTAGCGATTACTCTGTTTGGAACTCCTCAGATACTTCTCCACGTTGAGACAAATATGCAGATGGGACCGATAGTCGTCTCGGTCGGTTTAGCTTGGCGTCGGTGTACCTGTCGGCTGCTTAACTCACTTACATCTCCGCGTATACTAAGAAAGCATTTTAGTTAATACCGGATATTTCGAATGCAACTTCACTTTACCCAATCCGGTGGCTTTCACTGAATTAGCTTGAGTATCCTACTGGTACATGATGCGTAAGACACGTCGAGGTCTAGTGCGCTGACATGGCATCTGTAGTGGATCCTATGGCCGGCGTAAGGTATGTCTTTCATTACGTTATCCCAGCGCTAGTAGTGGGACACGTACTCTGTTGAGTTGAACTCCGTGTCTCATAAGGAGATTGCCCTTCTTGGAATTACTCATGTTGAACCTTTGCGATTGCATTCACGTAAAGTATCGACAAAAATCCAATGACCTCTGGGTACCGATCGTGGATCTTTTATTCGAAGTATATATTATTGCTTCTTTAAGTCACTTCATTTGAGAAACATTTAGCAACCAATCGCGGTGAGTTTGTAACTACGTTATTTTGGTATTAAGTATGTCATCGACATACGGAGACTATGAATGATCGCATAACTCAGCACCTTCTTGTATCACAGATTCTTACGTTCTTGATGAAGCAACTCTTTGATTGATTAAATCAAGCGTAGATTCAGCTAACGGGATCTTTGCCCAAGACCATAAATGAACTTGCATCTTGCATACCTTCTTAAGTCACTTTAAGACATATAAAAGCAGAGGTTGTACCGTATGCATCTTCCTCTAAATTTCCATTCGGGGAAGCGGTCTTTCGTCCGTTTGCCATATTTCATAGTCATGAAATGCGACAATGGTATTTAAGTTATCAGGATGGATTTAAGCATGGCATTTGAGTAAGTTTCGTCATAGTCCACTCCGTGAACTTGTTTTTGAAACCTTTATTTTACAAGTCAGCTTTGACATCAACGTTCTAGTCTTTGTAGTAATTTGCTGCTTAAATATCCATTTTACGTTCAGTAGGGCTGAGCCCTATTTGGTAAATTCAACAATGACCAAACCTCGTGTTGGTACATAGAATCCATCTCCCGAGATTGCATGGCTATTTGCATTTGTCATCCTTGCTATTCATTTGCTTACTTAAGAAGTGGGCTCAAATCAAACTTTCAGATGAAACTTCGCACGTACAGCTACAGTTGGAAGTGAAGATCTGTTGGATCTCTAAGGGTTGGTTCTTCCACAGAGTTTCACATTGGATCCAAACTGGGTCTTCTATGAAAGAAGGTTCCGATTCTTGTGGTTATTAGATACCTCTGCGTGGGTAAATGACGTGACTTAAACCGACAGGCTTAAGCCAGAGATGAGCATACATTACTTAGTCATACGGACAAATATTTCTTTTCAAGGAATACTCACATTCTAACAATGAAGATTTTATTCTCTGCTTCAGGTAGAGTAGTAATAATTAACCATAGTTATCCTGTAAATAGCATTTGCTCCGGATTTGGTATGAGTTTATCTTTTTTAATCTCTTGCGTAAACTTAGCACATTGAAATCTTAGAAAGCTTAACAGGAATCTTCCCAAACCCACAGTTCATGGGGAGTTTTATTTGGTAACTTGATTTGGACATACATTTAAAAGGTAAGTGTCGGCTTAAGTGCATATCGAAATTATTTGGTAGATCGGATAGGCTCATCATAGATCGAACCATGTCGAAGAGTTGATTACTCCTTTCGAGACAGAGCCGTTATCTTTGTGGGCGTTCTTCTTTGGAGTGAGTTGTGAAATAATACCACACTCTCTAAGATGAGTATTGAACTCGTGACTCAAATATTCTCCACCTCTATCGGATAGAATCTTTATTGTCTTGTTGATTTGGTTTGTCTTCGTTTGGGCTGGCAGATTTCTCGAAGGACTTCGTGTTTGTCTCGTCGGATACACAAAACCGTATCTGTAGTCATCGGTAAATGTAATGAAGTAGTTATAAACTCCTCTTGCCGGATGTGTTCATTGGCTTGCGTACATCGGTGTGTATGATCCCCGATAAATCCACTTGGCCACTTTTCGTTTAAGCGTTGAATGGCATTTTGGTCATTTTGCCCGAAGGCAAGACTTCGCACTGCTCGTATGATTCATAATCGAAACCTTCAAGTATTCCACGGGTGGGTTTCTTGATTCGGTTCTCGTTAATGTGACTGATACTGATACCATAGAGTATGTTTGGTTTAAGTCGTTAGGAGCATTCCGTTTTAAGTTTATGTTATATGACTCATTAATCGTATCTAAGCAGTAGACCATTTTGAAGGAGAGCGGTACCAAATACTACCCCATTCACAGTGATCCTAAATTCATGGGATATATTGAAAATGAAAAACCATCATTATTCAAAACGAAATAGAAATAAATATTCACATAATTACTTGGTACATAGTAAACGGAGATAAGTTCAAAGCAAGGCCCGTGGGCAAATTTAAATAATGGATCCCTCTTGCAAGGGCCATGACCTTGGCGCCATTTCCCAGCATATCCATTTCCCCTCTTTCGGGTCTTCTACTTGACTTGAGTTCCTGCATGTGCCAACCAAATATAGAGAACATGACCGGTGTCTAGCGAAGTAGAATTAAGTTGTCTGAAACTTGATAACAATAATACATGCACAGCAGGCTGACTGATCGTGAGACCATTCTTCCTATCATCATGAACTTCACGAGGTCGACTTCGATGACGGAGGTTTCCTTGAAATGTAATACTTGTATTTTCACAACTCCTCCGCTTTCCAAACCTTGGGATTACTTTCGAACCACCCAGCTTGCCGATAAACTATACTTCTTCTTGAATTTTTCTTGTTTGGACCACCAAAAGCGAAGGAAATAAGTTTTAATTTCGAGTTCATCTCGGCATTCGTGATCATCTTATGCGGATTCGTTTAGGAATAACTCAAACTTATTGCATATTGAAGTTCATGGCCAGCGAGAAGGTATGCAGAAGAGACTTGAGGATGAGATCCACATGACCCGGTTCTTTGGAACAGGTGCCGAGCGTTGAGTCGATCGACCAAGCCAATCATTTTAATGATGTGAGGCTTGCGGCTTGTCAGTTCCCGACTTGTTGTCACGAGAGGACGGAGCGATTAATGCTCTACCGTTTAGCTTTCCTTCAGATAATTCCTCGAAGTTGCGGTATATGTCATATCTTACCTTTTCATATTAATTTGGAGCGAAGGTTCCATATTGGCTTAAGCATGAGACATTGGACATCCACTGACATCGAGACTTGTGCTTTTGTGGGATCCACTTTTTCCGATGGGAGGCTTATCATTCATTTGTGGGGAGCACTTATTGTTAATAGCATTGATCACTGCTTGAGAATGATTCTGGTTTGAGACTCACTCGTCAAAATTCGAGGATTCGACTTGCACTTTTCAAGTCTTGGCCAGTGAGTTCTTAGGAGTAGCAATAGTGGTAGCCATATTAATTCTACAAGAATAAGTAAATAAAATAAACGAGACTCAATAAACTATCGTACTAAAACTGCTTACAAATAATTGTAAAGTAAATCTTTAATACTTCAAATCTCACGAGAAATATATTAGTAGCCAGGGCCTATTACACTTAAATTCCAACTGGCAACAACTGCTTTACATTTTGAATCCGGTTATAATAGTAGAGTTGTCAGCCAATTATGTAAAACTACGCCCAACTCTTTGTGTCATTAGCATCTCTTCTGGGATGCTGACGTTGTATGCTCGAAAACCGGTTAAGCGTACGGTGAAGCAAGGAAGTGTTACTTGGATTGATCATCGCGAAAGCCAGCAGCGTTAGTGGAAATCATGACATGATCCGTTGTCATGCTCAAATGCAACATTGTGCGCCCGCCGTCAGGGTGAGCCCAATTGATGCGATTGATTTCCTGACTTTAAAATTGGCTTATACTTTTAGCCCAATTTTAATTGGTGAGATTATTATTACTTTGTTTCGTTTACTCATAAATACTAGCACATAATCAAGCAATTCATGCAACATGAAAAATAATAAAACAAATGCCTTGCATTCAAAGAGATATACGATATAGCTGAACTTTATTATAAGTATTTATCAAATCTTAACATAAGTCTAATTCTTGTATCTTGTATACGGATCCATCCGAGTCCACTTTGATACCGCCCCACCGTGAAATGATCTTGATATTTCACTTGTTGCAATGTTATATTCTAACCCATCTAGACGACTTCTTGAGCTGTGGGTAAAGCGGTAAATAAATAAATACAAAAATATATTTCGAGAAGATTCATTATAACGTCTGATTCGAAGACGAAAAAATAAATAAATGGGGCATATCATATATGCCTCCGTTCAATCACCATTACAAAATATAGGTAACTTTATTACATCGCGTAAATGAACTTTAATAAATATTTTAAATGGCATTGGAAAATGCATGTAATTATCAAATTAATTAATCCATGTAATTACATATTAAAATTAATTAATATAAACTCAATTATCATACATGTCAATCAATAATTATTATCAATAATTATTAACCTCTAACGTAATATAGAAAAATATTCATCACAAATATATTCTAAAATATATTAAGTAGTAAAAATTGTTACATAAATGTTATATCGGCTTTAAAATGCCATTTAAAAGATATAATATAAAAAGGAAATTAATTAATTGTCATCACATAATTAATTCTGTCAATTAAGTGATTAAAATGAAAAATAATCAATAAAAACGAGATAACTAGTCCACTTAATTTTAGGAAGCAAAATAAGGAATAAATTCGGAATTAGGGTTTTCAAAAATTAGAGCTGGAAATCATGTGGGCTCGGTTGCCGGCCTCTGACGACGACCCGTCATTTCTGGCGGCGCGCTGAAACGATGCGTCCGGCCGTCGTTTTAGTACCATCGGCCCGATCGACACGGGCCCAGCGCCCGTAGGAGTCGCGGAAATCGATCGGCGATTTATATTCTTCACCATATTTAACTCGGTTTTCAGATTTAATTTAATTCGTTTGTAAAATCGTTTTGGAGGCTTTAAAATTTTTCAAAATTTATGAAATTTGAACACGTTAAACTTCATAATTTTCTTGAACAAATCCCACTGGTCGTTCATTAAAATAAAGTTTTCATATTTAATTATTAATTAAGCAGGTCCGAGAAATCTCAAAATTATTTTGAGGTGCTTAGAAAAATCAAAATTATGAAATTTAATGGAGATCTTTATGCGTCTTATCTGGGTTCCAGAAAAAATTAGTTTGTAATTTTACAAAAAATTTACACGCCCCAAACACGTTTTACAAAACTATTTTGAAACAAAACCAATTAAATCATCCTTTTAATTTATGAAACAAAATCCATGTTAACAAAATATGATAATCATGTCCTTAAACTTATGCTTGCATATTGTAAATCAATAATCAAGAATATGGTGATTTATTCTCATCATATATTTATCAATTAAATATATGAACAGAATTAATCAAATAAAAATTGATAGAAAACAAAACAAGCATAAAATAAATAATGTAAAAGCGACTTTAATTTGGCTCATGATGCCCAGCGATGGAGAAAATACTTGTGGATATATGAGTATCGATACAAATCCATAATTCCGGGGATCTTAAAGTCGTACTAAATTTATTTAAATACAAAAAAACATATATTTACAATATATGAATAAGCAGTACTTACATTGCCGGCGGGAGTAAATTCCTTTAAGTCCACAGCGGCAAATTCCACCAGCGTGAATTTGAAACTCATTTCCTTGTTGTAATATCAATCGTATGATATCTCTGAATTGGTCCTTTGAGGAGGGTTGAATCAAGAACTAATTTGTGCTCGTAAACAAGGATGAACAAAGCCGAACCCAAAATTCTTGGGAGAATTTAGAGCGAGGCGGAGCTACTTTAGGGTTTTGTGATAAAATTTTCTCAAAAACTTGTATTGAAAAAACCTAAAGTTTGCTTATATAGGGGTGGGATTAAAAGCAAGCTAGATAAGCGACCGTTAAGTATTAGCTTGACTTCGTTAACTGTTAGTTCGTTAAGACACGAATGGAGTTGCTAATAAGTGAACTATTTAATTAAGCTAATTAAATGTGAGTCGATATCGATAATCTTTCAAGTTATGAAGTAAATACTAAAATTACCGAATCAATTAAATAACTATTTAATTGATTCTATTTGTTCAATCGATATTCTACATAAAAAATGTAGAACCCTTGTAATTAGAGAAATACATTTCACCGATTATATAGTTCTCTTTAATTTCATACATGAAATATAACTTCAATCATTTGTATGTGTGTGACCTTCAGAGCTCATATAATAGTAAGTTGTATAATAATAATAATTGACAATTACTATTATTATATGATTAATAGTAAGATCTACTTGATAACTCATAACCCATAATTATCCTTGAGAACCCTTTTGATATGTCGATTACTAAGTTGAACACTAAGTTAAATAATCACATTCTTAATGGTAGATGAATTGATACAATTATCATAGCGGGCATAATAAATGGAATCGATTCTCATTGATTTCAACATGCCTACATATGGTCAAGCGATCCAAGCCGAGACCTTATGAAACCCCTATCGAGCATATGGTCACGATGGGCGAACAAAATGATTTTTCGGCCGTTATAACTCGATTTTTTTAGCGATTCAAAATCACGTTGAAACTCTTTTAAAACCACTTTTAAGAAAATAATTAAACTTTGGAATTTATTATTTTGACAAATATTATTTAAGAAATAAATATTTTTGATAAGCGTTTTGTCAAAAGATACTCTCATTTAAAAGCTTGATCAAATCAAGAAGAAAAAGCAAAGTAAAGGTTTAGAGATTATGATTTTTACCTAAGTTCCAAGCTTTGCTGGCTTCGTCTCTTCCGATCTTGATTAGCACAATTTAACTCTTTTCGTTACTTCTTTTGGTTTCTTTCGCGGCCGGTGAATGATCGACTCTTAAAGTCTTCAACGTCATTCTTTTCTTTAAGCTTCTTGAGTCCTCATTATTGACTAGTGGGTGGTTGATCTTAAATTAAAATGTGCTTGACCTTCTAAGCTCGTCAAATGACAAAACAATCTTTAAGCCAGCGACATTTCTTCATTAACAATACCTTGATCTTGTGCTTGCTTGATATGACTATCAAATTTATGTCAAAGAAGCACCTTTCTAACTACGTCTATGGATAAATACTAAGTACTCGGATCAGTTAAATAACTATTTAATTGATTATTCTATTCAAATAAATATTCTACGTAAAATGTAGGGCACTTATGTGAAATACATTTCATAATTATATAGATTCTCTTAATTTCATACATGAAATATAAGCTCAACGTCATTGTATGTGTGTGACCTTACAGGCTCGGATAGTAAGTTGTATAATAATAATAATTGACCAATTACTATTATTATAACGATTAATGGTAAGATCATGATAACTCATAACCCCTTAAATTATCATGAGAACCAGCGATTATGCGATTCTTAGGTTGAACACTAAAGTTACGATAATCACATTTTAATATTTGGTAAATGAATTGATACCTTGATTGTCGCAGCCAGGCAGGTGAGATCGATTCATTGATTTCAATGATAGTCCGGGGATCTTGGTTCACGGATTCATCTACTTGTTTACTGGTTGTGGTCGCGGAGTCGTTTAAAGTATTTGGGTTCTCCACGTCGTTGGTTTGGGCCAGAACAAACTTTCTTGTGGGCCTCTTGGATATCTTGAGGTGGGAGGCCCGAGGTGGTTGTCGTAATACCCGCTCCTTGCGGGTGGTTCTTGAGGTTGTGAAGTATCTCGCATTCGTAAGTCCTCGATGATGAAACCGGGGGTGGTTGTACCCTAAGTCCACGTCGAAGTCGATGTGTAGGCTCAAATCTTAAGTTAGTTCGGGTGTTGTAAGGCTAAGTGAGCAGGTATAGTATTGATTGGCATTAGAATGAAGGTTTGGCGTAGGTATTTATATGAAATCTTAGAAGTCTTAGTGCGCTAAGATGTAAGCAAGTGTCGTAAATGCTAGTACACGATGTGACTTTAATAAATGAACACAATACAATACAGTTAAATGCTAAATAGATGAGCTGAATTAAAAGTAAAGATGGAACCTTCAAATATTACATAAGTTTGACAACATACATTACCCTAATACTTGGAATTGATTTTGAAACGGTAAATTTGACCAAATATCAATATTTTGAGTGTGGACACTTATTTTGGAATGCCCAAAACTCCAAAATCCATACACTAAAAAGTATACGATGTTACATACTTTTTAAAGAACAAATCTAAAACTTGTCTAGGACAATTAACTAGATTGCTTATACTGAAATGGCGTAGGATCGAATTAAATGCGATATCAATAAAGCGGCCTTTAGTTAGGTAACAGTAGTTGTGGAGTTGATGAGTAAATTTCATCCGATCGACAGAAAAAGCCTTAGATTGTAATTTTTTTGTTTCAATTAATTGGCGTTTGGAATTGCGTATCGAGCTTTTGTGTAATAAATTCTTTATTATTATCCAAAAAATATAAAATTAATATCATTAGTTGGTTTAAAAATATTTTCATAATATTATTTTGTAATTTTTCATCATATACGTAAAGTGATGATTACGGTTGTGTTTAGAAAATTGATAAAAGTCGATTAATTTGAAGTGAACTACTTTCGAGGCATAATTTTGTCGTGATTGCTTTTATACATTATAGTACAAAAAGCAATATTATGAAAATATTTTAAACAAATCAATGATATCAGGCCCACATATTTTTGGATAATGAATAAAATTAATTGTGATAATCTTGTCTGTGATATAGCTTGTCGATTAATTTAAAATGTAGAGAGTATATATGATGAGCTTTTGCATGTGTAAGAAATGAGTATTTGAGTACCACCCTTCATCTACTTAATCAACACCATTATTAATTAGTGAACTTGAAGCTAATGAGACCCACAAATATAAAACATCAAGCATGCGTACGCAATTGGATTTTGAGTGGACTTTAGTTCCAAAAATAGTTGTGGTCCTTCTAACCTAACGCCTAACAGAGAAGAAGAATCTTGAATAGTAATGATGCCTTAATCTGGTTATGTATGTTATTAATTTACTAATATATTGTTGCTTTTTATGAAGCTTTAAACCACTCTAGTTTTCTTTAAAATGATCAAGATGGAGAAGGCCATTTTTTGTTAAAAAATTCTTGAATTCTAGAAAAGTAGCGCGAGACATTATAAAACAATTTTTCCATATTTCAATCTAATTCGATTAAGATTGAAATGAATTTCTTAAATTTGGTATCACAAATAAGGTTTAATTTTCACAATCTTCTCTAGGTTATGCGCGTACTATCCTTAAGACATCAATTTCATGAATTATTAGGGAACACTTTTTGCAAATGAACTTACGTGTTAGTACCAAATCCAAGATTATTACTCAATAACTCAAATAACCCAATGCATGCGTAGATCAAAACTAATCATTATTAGTTCTGTTCAAACTCCAAAGTTCCTTAATTTTGCAACAAGCAATGATTTGTCAATCTTAGTTAACCATCTACTACTTAGCTCACAACTCCACAAGTAATAAGTTTGGGACCATTCTATTATTTGATTTTTTCTATGCATTTGTTTTGATTCGGCAACTATTTTGTTAAAAGTTAAAATTACAAGCAAACATTTCAAGACTCAAGAGTCGAGACTCGAAAGAATCGAATTCTATTAGACGGTCCAATAGTTCAGTCCAGTTAAAGTCCGGGTTTTTGTAGTTTTCTATGGTCTTTTGGGCTAACAACAAGGTTGTTTTAGCCTTCGAGTGCAGCCATTCATTCATCTACTTACAGGTGCTACGAGTATAGGCGCATACAACGAATCAGGCGACCCGCGTCACATATTCGGCAATTAGCGGACCTATGGCTTAAAGGGCAGTCCGACCGATTAAAATCTTGGGCCCCGTTCGGTTCGAGGCAGGTAGCCGAGGTAAACTGACCGTTTATATTTAAACGGTTACGTTTACAACAGTTTTTTATTTTGCACTAAACGTCCCGCCGTTTACTATTAACGTGGTACCGTTTACGACAATGAAAATGAAAATTCTTTCTCTTGGAGGCATAGTGAACAATATGCTAATAAACAATTGTAAATTGATTAAGTTAATAGTTGTGATTATCAAGCGAAAAATGCTGCGATCAACTTGTGGTTAAGCGGTAACAATTTTAATTGTACGATGTTTAGTACAAAAGGAGCCATTAAAGATCCGTTAGAATAGACATAGTACTTAGTTTGATCGGCTTTGCGTTAGCCGATCATGTATCCTCCGCTGCGTTGTCGGACGATCTATCAAGTCGTTCCACATCTGTCCTCGTCTCGTAGTATGGCTAACATGTTGTCGTTCGTGAATCTAGGAAAGATCGATCGGATGATCCATACGATGACCCTGCTTCGGTCGAGGAAACAAAAGGGGGATGTGGATAGGTAAGTGGCTCCTCAGTACCTGATAACCATCCTAGTGGCGGCACCGGGGGTGCACATTTGTTGAATAACCACACATGATCCCTCACGAACTCAAATTTCTAAAGAAAACTTCCCTTGAAAACAAGCCGTACCTCCAGCGCCTCCTGACCCACAGGCAAACATCCCGATTGTCTTCCTATCGTAGTGTACTTACATTTGTATCATTTGTTGATTTTCTAAAGCAAGGGAACAGCAGCAATTAATGAGGAAATGTATTAGTGCAGACCTTATTTTTTTATAGTTGATATGTAGTAGGATCATATGTGGCAAATTGGCCTTAACCCCGTTCCACGATAACCAGCGCTAACAAACTACATGTATGAAGTAAACTCCGGCGACTATTAGTAGGCGAAAGGACCTTAAGCGACCTTCGAATAAACTTTTGAAGGCCGTTCAAATTAATACTTACTCGCTAGATACGGCTTCTTAGCTAGGACATTGTTAAGAATGGTAACGCAATCATTCAAACTAACCGGCCAATTAATGCGCGCGCTTTCATTTATAATCGTGGAATCCTCACTCGAGCAGATACACTAACTAAATCATCTTAAAGGTGATACTACCACGGTTCATTAATTATTGATTACGCCCAAACTGCATTCCAAATAAGTAACCTAGAATTGTATGATGAAATTGTGCAACTATCACCGAGGGACTAGTAAAGTTACAAATAATTGAACATTTAGATGTACAATAATTTAAATAACGCTACGATTACGCCACAATTTTCCACGTGCTCGGTCTGATAGAGCGCATTGTAATATTTGATCCGCCGCCCGCCCTGGCCCCATATTGTGGTTGTGGTGGAGTGTTTGGCCGAGGAATCTGGATTCTACGACCCCTCCGGTTGCAACTTCTTTCATCTTGAACAACTTCTTTTGCTTTTGATTTCTTTTTGATTATTATTTCAATTTGATGTGTACTTGAATATGTTTAAGAGATAGTTGGATGAGTTAAGGATTGAAATAGAGAGAAATTTCATTTGGGAAGTTAAAATATATCTTATTACAAATTAAGGTGCTAACCTAAAAAGCGATTTGCTCGAATCTAACGGTGGCACGTTTAATTTAAACGTGCCACCGTTGAAATGAAAAAGAAGCGTGTGCCTTAAAATGCACCAAAATTAAACGTGCCCACGTTTAATTTTAACGTGACCATGTTTGTTACACACAAATATTGGTTTTCTACGTGTGACAAGCGTCGTTTATTTTAGGCGTGGTCACATTTGTCACGAGAAAGCTCAAGATCTTGTATAAACTGATGCTAGCGTTAAGAACACATTTTTGCTTAGAATATATAAAAGAAGTTTAACTTAATGGAACAAATCAACATTTTATTATTTAAGCCGTTCAGTTTATACTAAATGCGGGCAGGAGTTTGAGTTCATAAACATAAAATTATACAAATCTAATCATTATAAATTAATTCATCTTGAGACTTCTTCTTCTTTGTCGAATTCGACTTCATGATCTAATATGTTGGTCTCTTCTTCAATTTCTTCCTCAATCGCTAAGATCGTGAACATATATTTTGCTTTTGTTCTATGGGTAGAGTCTTAATCTTGCGTCCTATGTTCGTGACCGTCCAATCCTTGACATACATACATATGATTGTCAAGCTTGTAAGTCTTGAGCGATCTTTGGAGTGTATTGTAGTTGCGCCATACTAAATGAGTTAACAACTATTGTAGACATAGGTATAGAAAATATTTCTTTTGCCAAATGTAAACTGACACGGAAACAAGACTTAAACTCTTTAGCCCTTTAGTTTATTATATCAAAGGGATTTCTATAAATTCTTATTTCGATTCAAAGTTAGTAGTTAAATATTGAGTCAACTCATTGGATTTCTTATTGGAGGGAGTGGATTATTTTCACTTAATAATTGTAAAGGCATTTCTAGATTGATCATGTTGACTTCGTATTTTTTAACTCTGTGTGGGGCACGTTAAAGTTTGTACACTATTTAAGGTGCGACACTTTTGTGATTGATATTTGTTATACATATTATCTGAAATAAAGTTTCAATTCCATGCTTTATATTTCTAACATCAAAATTCTTTAGTTCGGGATTAAATAGTATTAAAGCATCATAAGCAGCGTCTAAGTAAAAATGAAAACTCTTAATTTAAAATTAGGATCATTATTGCTTAATTGCATAGCCATGTGATCTCGATGAAAATATTTTAAAAACTTATCTTCCATATTCAGAACTCTAACAAAATATTCATCTCTATGTTTAGTCATATGAATGAAAAGATTAACAACACATTCTAAAAAAAGATGAATGTTTGGATGATATTGAGTTGAAAAAAATTTAGTATAATCTTTAATCGGCTCTCGGAACTTAAGCAATTCATAACAATATTTACAATTACTATATGTGAGCGGCACATAATATTCACCAACCTTAGCATGCTTCTCATAAAATGATCGGTTCTTCATACGTATATACGCAGTAGTAGATCGTGAGTCGGGGTCCATCACAGTTTCACAATCAAAAATTAATTTCCCTAAACTTTCTACCCAGGAAGCCCCATGACCAATTTTATATTTATTTTTCTTACCCCCCCCTCCATTAACAACAAAATTAATGGTCTTACGAATTGGTAAAATAAATTCATCCTAAACAACTTTTTATTTTATCTTTAGCAACTAATGGAAGGCAGTGACCTAAACATCTAACGTGAAAAAGTTCACTAAAATCGAGTTTAATTGACATCTTTAATTTTTTCAAATTTAGAAAGCGTTATTAGCGAGGCAGCGTTATCAAATGAAATTGAAGCAATCTTGTTCATATATTTGTAATCTTCGTCACATCTGAGTATACATATAATTTGAATAAAATAATTCTCCTTTGTAAAACCCCGATCTTTATCAATCCAATGACATATTGCACATTATATCAAAAATCCGTAAAAACGGCAATATCATTAGTCAAACAAATTTTTATAAGGCAAAGTTACTTTAAAATAGATAGGAATACGGTTGGCTCGAGGATTAACGACTTTTTAATCAATTAATTGGCATGCATCCATCGCAAT
The DNA here is from genome assembly GCA_019722365.1 of Lithospermum erythrorhizon. Classification (NCBI taxonomy): domain Eukaryota; kingdom Viridiplantae; phylum Streptophyta; class Magnoliopsida; order Boraginales; family Boraginaceae; genus Lithospermum; species Lithospermum erythrorhizon. Next base: position 620,985 of record JADFUC010001296.1, on the reverse strand, counting down.
GATTAAAAGGCAAAGAACTACATTACAAATTTCGTAGTTTCCATCTTCTAAGCCAAAATATTAAAAAAAAAAAAGTTAGCGCGGTTTGGGTAATAATTTCATATGTCTCAACCCCCGCTTCCGCCATCCTTAGTGATCTTATGACTTAATAAGTGTCTAGAAAGATGATGATTCCTCCTTTATCTCCGCCCGTTTTCATGATAGAGCACCTGATACCTGAAGTTGCTTTTTAATTTTCACGGTCAACCACAAAATGTTGCCAAATCCATGACCTTTTTTTCCTTTCATTAGTAGTATACGTAGCACTAGATTGAGAATTAATTAGGGGTAATTCATCCATTTGATTATCATCCTCTAGATTAACAAAATCATTAGACATCTTTTAGCCTTTGATATCGCTGAACATTTTACCAAGACTACGTTTTGATACCATTAATTTAGAAGAACAAATGGCACAATTATAAAAAGATGATAGATTATACCGAACCCAGGAATTACAGCGAACAACCCACAACGAGAAGGAATCCTTGTAGATTTAGATGAATCCTTAGACTTCAATTAAAAAATAAATAATGAGCAGTGTAATTGCTTAGATAGTGATTGTAAGTATTGTAATTGCTTAGAAATGATTGTGAGTTGTGAAACGAAGAATGGTATTGGCCTTTTATAGAGGTCTCCGTGGTGTATTGTACACACATTTTACGGGGAAAGCGATGCAGCATTTAGTACAAAAGTAGCATTAAAGGAGCGTTGGGACTAAACGTGGTAGTTTGATAAGCATTACTGCGTTAATCCATAAAGTAGCCGTTACTTATTTGTAACCGTTGGAAATTTGTTGTTGGGATCCCCAACGTGGTACCGTTTTTGCTAAGTTGATCAGAAAGCATTTTTCTTGGATCTATAAATAGAGCATTTTTCTTGATCGATAATATGGCTATTAACTTAATCAATTCTGATTGTTTATTAGCATATTGTTCCTTTATGCCTCCAGAAAGAATTCGGAAGGAGTGCCGTGGCAGAGGATTTTCAGAGATTATTGTAGATTAGGTATGCCAAGAAAGGCTCAGTACCTCGCTTGGATTCGAGCGTGTTTTTATAGCCGGTGAGGTGTAAAGTAGCTATGGATGGCGAGCTTCGTGATGTCAAAATTAAAAATGGAATGTTCGAGGATGAGTAACGAGCAAATCATGTTTGCTTCACGGATGGATGACTGGCAGATTTGTGGAGCGTCGCGACATAGAATGTGATGACTTGTAGCTTTAGGTTTAAATCATGAGGCAATTTGAGAGCGTAATCATTGTATCGTTTCATTGTCCGTTCCTACGGTATCAATTGTTGTGAGAAAATGCCTATTGTATGTAGACTTCTTATTTGAGCTGATAGCCGTCGTTATTTAAATTAGAAATGTTATTTGTTCAATTTGTCATCAATTTTCAAAATTTTTATTGTCATAAACGGTACACCGTTAGAATTACACGGTGGGACGTTTAGTGCAAAAAAAATTGATAAGCTGTTGAAGCATTGGTGCGTTTATCTGAGAAGCGATACCACGTCGGCCTCAATACTGGTGTCGAACCCGAATAAGTACCAAGTATTCCATAACGAGGCGGGTCGGGCGGTTTGTTAAAGGGCCTTAAACCCGTCGAACTTAATGACACGGGCGGCTCGGTTCGATCCTTAAGGCGAGCCGATTCGTTGGAAACTGGCGTTGAGTGCAAATCGATCTAATGGATATTTCACAGCCTTAGTGGTAGTTAGAGCGTCTAGATTCCTTTAGTTGAATTCGGCCTCGGCCCACTAAGCCACACGTGATTGGGCGGGCAGGTCAAATGGTAAATAATAGCGATTGCAGCGTTAAATAGTAATGGGCCTTGTGAGTTTTTTGAATAAAAAATAGAAGTAGTAATAAGCGCTTGTGAGTTTTTGTATCCAAAAATAATATTGTGAAACACATGAGGTTTGAGCATGGGCATCCAGAGATAAAAATGCAAGACACTAACCATTAAACCAATTTACCACTTAGTGTTAAATGTTATACTTCTTAATGTAGTCATCTACTTAAATATAATTTATTTGCATATGATAATATTTCAAATTATCATCGATAAAGTTTTGAGTTAAATACTATATTGTTAAACGAATAATATTTATAGCTATATAACAAAGTAATAAGATTGTATGTAAATTCTTTTAATTTACTTATACAATTTGCTTAATGTTACATTTTAGTACAATTACACATATTATTCTTTAAATAATAAAGTCTTCAATTATTTAAATAATATATTGATGCATCTAATGCTTTTATTCATATATTGTTCAATACTATATAAATATCTCATGCTCTTTCCATATCGTTGAAATAACATTAAATAACAACTTTCACCGTATAATTAAAATAACTAGAATATAGTATTATTACTTTTGTAATATATGAATATTTCTCTTTAATAGCTATATTATTTTAATAATATAATTAAAAATAACTAGAATACACTACTTTGTAATATGAATATTTTTCTTTAATAATATATTATTTGATCTGAAACAACACTTTATATATTAATGAATCTTATATTTGTTATCCATTTCTTATACCATACTAAATAAGCTATAACGTTTAAATAGAATAAATTTCAATTATTTCTTGAAAGATAATATATCAAATAAAGATAATATTTTTTAAATATCTAAGGCTAAGTTATACATCGATATCTTGAAATAGTTTTTAGTTAGAAATACGTTTTATTATTTACGAAAGGATAATATATTGTGAATCTTGTAGTTTTATTTATATATTATTTGAAACTAAATAAGCTTGATTTATTATCGTACATATCTTAATAAATCATCGGCTTGCATAATGGTTGCTTGGGATTACGCTTATACCATGAAGTCTAAGTTTTTGGTCGATAATCCGTGCTTGTTGACGCATTAGATTAGTATTATTTAATTATAGGTGTATGCGGAGCGGACCAATAATATTACCCGATTCGTTATTTTTTTATTCCAATAATAAGTTCCAATCGGTTCTTCTAATTAAACCGGGATATTGGTTGAGACTTGATTCTAGTTAAACCGAGGTGTTAGCTGGAATAGTTTCAAATAGAACTATAGAAAAACATGGATGAAAGCGGTTTGATAACAAGGTTGTGAGTTTTCAATGTTAGATCATCTTTTTGAGTAAATTTTTGATCCAACGGTCAAGTTAAAAGATGGGCAAATCTATCATTTTACTCTTTTAAAAATTAAAATAACCAACTTAATGATAGATTTATTGAATTATGAATTACAATTGAATAATTTGAAAATATGACAATATAATTATATTCGTATAAGTATTTCGCTTATAAAACTTGTGTAAGCTTCTACATGAACCTCGTTATCCTCTAAGCTCTGATTGGTAGGATGTAGCCTTACCGAAGCATAGTTTTGGTGCCTTCTAAAATTTCACCAGAATGCATTGTAAAAAAGTCAAATTTGACAAGAAAAAGATAGGAGCCTATATTTACGGGACCCACATTTTTCTTAGATTTTTTTTGGTATGGATCGATTGGCCCAATCCGAATATAGACAAAGATAAAGATAGGCATAGGATAGCTGTCAACATACCTTCTTTTTCTCCCGCCTCATTTCATAAAAAAGGTTGAAATCCTTCCACAACTGATCAGTTACCTGAGCTTTCCTTTAAACCATTTCAATACAAAATTCTATTACTTGCGTAACTCGAACCCACACTGTATGAATAGGCTATAATGCTCCTACTTAACACTCAATTTATTTATCAATTGAGCTATACCTTAAAATTTTAAATTGCCATTCGATGATGAGGTCTATTGTGGTCAAAATAGAGGCACTTTCTCTTTCTTCTTCTCACCAGACTATATATGGTCGTGGAATTTTTGACATCCGAAAATACCTATTTCAATTTAATCACGATATTAAGCTATTTCCTTACTACGGAGTATAATATATAGATTAAGGTATTGATGTACGATGACTTGTATTTAGAAATTTATATGATCATGACTACTCCAGTCCTTCTAAGTTTTAATGTATAATTCTATTTAGAGTTTCACGGCTCCATTAATTTGGGAAGCAAAACACATCAAATGTGACATTATTATGGATTAAATCGTTAGAAAGCTACTAATATAAACAATTACTAATATACTCAGCTGTCGGCTGCGTATATAAAAAGTCTGAATAAAATTGTATTTTTAAAAGTTTCTTAGTTTTATCTTTATTAATTCTTAAGTGCCATACGTATAAAAATCTAAGAATTTAGGCAAAATATTATCTTTTTAATTAATAATTCAATGCTTAATTGATAAGCTCGTAGTTACAATAGTAACTATTCTTTCATAAAAGGTGATTTACTTGATCGTATATAAAGTTTTTATTTACTTTTGCTTGATCGTATTATAAGTTCTCCAAATGCAAGCTTTTATATTGATCTTTACACTTTTGTCCCTTAATAAAGTTAATTTTTATTTTCATGATTAACTAAAATATATTTATTAAGTACTATGTAGGGTATGTTAGTTATATTACTCAACCCCTTAAAAAATATTTTTTACTTTTATGATTAAGTAAATTGGAACGGAGGAAGTATTAAATATTAATATATTTTATGTAAACCTATTGTTATTATTATCATTATTTATTATTATTATGTAGAAGGACTTTTATTATTATTCTAATAGGTATTACTTAAATAATCATATGCTTGGTGTAGAATTATTATTATTATTGTTGTTATTTAATTTTCTACAGATATGAATTTTATATATTGAGATCCACAAAAAATTAAATTATAATTTTTAAATCATACCAATTTAACCAACATAAAATCAAATAATTCGATGATACTATATTGATTTAGGGAGTGCGATCGGACCGGATTTGGGATTTCGGGGGGCATAAAATTGAGGCGGATTTTATGAAAAATGTAAAATCAGGTCAGGTGCTCAGAAATCAGTTCGGACAGTTCGGATTTTAAGCGACTAATTACATTAGACAACTAAAATAATAAACAAATTTGAAATAATAAACATTAGACAACTAAAATTAATAAACATTAATAAACAGAATTTGAAATGTCTTATCTTTAAAAATTAATAAACTTGGCCCAAAAAATTCGAAATAATAACTAAAATAATAACAAAATTAATAAACAAAATAAACAAATTAATAAACTAAAATTAATAAATAAATTCGAAATAATAAACAAATTAATAAACAAATTCGAAATAATAACTAAAAATAATAAACATTCGAAATAATAACTTAAAATTCGGAGATTAATAACACCTTACTTGAGGCCTTGAGTGTTTGAATGGCTTGATAGAGAGAGGTTCTTGATCGGAAATCCCATGATAGGGGAGGGACATTCGGGTTTGGGCGTTTGAGGCGAAATTGATGGTTTAGGTTTTGAATTTTTTTGATTTTGTGTCTCGATGAATAGGCTAATTTATGAAATTTTGCATTAAATTATTAGCTTCGTTTGTTGTGGACTTTGTGTTTATTTAGTGAGCCGGACCGGACCGGTTATAATCCGATCAGGTCGAATGAGTCGCGGGATCCGGTCGGTTTAGTCAAATACTGTTCAGGTCAGGTCAAATGGTTTTTTATCAGAAAGAAAAATAAATTAGGATAGGACCGGATCGAAGCAGGATCGGATTTTTATCAGTCGAGCCTAATATTGATGATCAATTAGGTCGATATATTTAGTTAGAGGGCATGGTATTAAATTAATATTTGTATCTATCAATGGAGTACCGATTCGGTATAGTTGATATATACTCTTTCTTACGTCACGATTACAAATGTAAATGCTTCGTGGAGATGATTACAAATCACGTTTTTATATTTGTCTGAATTTGCGGTGATAAATTAATATGTATCGTATCTTTATATATTTTTGGTAGAATAATTGTTATTATTATTATTATTATTATTATTATTATTATTATTATTATTGTATTATTAATTATCCATTTGAATCATAATAGATGCTAGCTATTAATAATAATTTTAGTTTTAAACATGAATAATGATAAAGTCATATCGATATTAGGATTTCCGATAAATTATTTTCACACTTTCTATATACAAAATTGAAGTACAACTTTGAATATCTTAAAACATTTTGATAATAATTAGGTATGTAGTAAATTTTAGCCCCGTTTCTTCAGAAACTTTTATGTGATATGAAATCATAAGTAAAGCATTACAAGTGGAATACGAATCATTTCATAATACTACTCATTGCATCCATAACGTGTTCGTGTTAGTTGATGGAAATGTCAAGAGATACAGCGTATTAATATGATTAATAAATGTAAAAAATTATTCCCTCTTTATCTTATTTATAAGTGGTTTATGTTGGGCTTACATTTATTCAAATTATAAGTCGTTTAACCTATTTTACACTATCTTTTGTCTAATATACCCTTAATTAATGAAACTGAATATTTCCTATAAAATAATATTTTCAAATATGGTTTTATTTCTTCCACTATTTTAGCTGTAATTAAATTGATAAAATTAGTGAATGATAAGTTATAAAAATAAAAAAGGAACCTTTGGATCATTAATTATTATCAAATGAAGCCTAAAATTGTCAAATATTCACTATTTTAAAAATAAAAACAAAAAACATAAGTGACTTATAAATAGGATAGGAAGGAGTATTTTCTTTTCTTAGTTGGAGGAAAATAGATGAGATGTTTAAATTAAAGATCTTTCATCTTTGAAACTAATTATCTATTTGTCAAGTGTAATTGTATTTTATTGATTATTATACGAATAATATAATTTTGGATGTCAATATTATATTACTAATATTTTACTAAAAAATATTATTACATACCTAATTGACATTTATTATAAAAATGTATTATTTTTATTTGAATATCTTATTAATAATAATATATTTAATAATTTAAGTAATATTACTAATAAAATTATACTTGAAATAAAATATACTAGAAATAATATAAATATTATCCACAAAAAGTAACCCGATCGTGCTATAAAATTGATACTAATGATCTTTAAAAAAATATTTAATCATCATATTTTAGGGTAATTTTTTATCTTATATTTAAAGAGTTATTTGTGATCAATCAAAGTATCCCTTCAAAAAATAAAAATATTAATTAAAAAAAATTCGAAGGAGTGTAGTTTTACACAATTTTATAATAATTTCGAATTAAACATAAAAAATGTACTTCGTATCAAATATTCAATCGATTTAAGTAATAGATGCATTAGCGTCTCACTTTACTAATTGGGTATAAAAGTGTAAATAAAGGGTTGTGTTTCTTAGTTTCATACTTATTAATTCTTAAATTCTTATACATCTAGAAAATGCAAAAGTTAGTAGTTACAATAGGAATTAGCACTCTTTCTCCATTTTTTATTTTCATTTTAAATTGTTATATGAGGTTGAAATTTGACTATCGATTATTCTTAAACTATTTATTCAAAAATTATAGAAAAATAATATTATGAAACTATTTTGAAAGACGAATCTAATGATATAAATTTTATATTTATTAAAATAATGAGTAATTAGTAATTAATGGTCAAGTTTAAACTTTCGATATACAGCAATCAAACAAATAAAGCAGATCTGGTATTGAACATTCATCGTACTTTATACTTGCATATAAGTAATATTGTCGATTGGAAGGGGAATCGTTAAGCATGCGTTTTGAGGATGATCATCATACGTTTGACATATATATGCTTTATAATTGTCGTGCATCGACTTTTTAGTTAACTTTGTTTATTTATCACCACAGTGCATGTTTAATGATTGAATGCTTATGCATTAAAATAACGTAATTATTTTCACTCAATTTGCATGTATAGAACTTTGTAATTGATTAGCGAGAATATGTCTCATATATTATATATTATTAATTTATTACTCCTTTCATCAATATGGTTTTCTCATCGTATGTCATTTTCAATATTTAATAATTTGTGTTAGTTAAATAATAATATATTTTATGTAGAATTATTATTATTATTATTATTATTATTATTATTATAATAGGTGTTAGTTAAATAATCATATATTTTTTGTAGAATTATTATTATTTATTATTATGTAGAACTATTGTTATTATTATTATAATAGGTATTAGTTAAATAACCATATGATTTGAGTAGAATTATTATTATTATTAATATTATTATTTTATTAAAAGATGGAATATAGATTTTATATATTATGATTCGACAAAAATTTAAATTATACTTTTAAATCATGATTTAACGGCATAAAGCAAATAATTCGATGATACAATATTAAATGGAAATCGATTCGTCAATCACGTTTAGTCGAGGGGACATCAAATTATTAAAATAATATTTGTATCACCTGCATGGATATCATAAGTATAGTATCTCTACATCGATAGCGTATTTTATTATAATTTTTATATTATATTTAACGAGTTATTTGTGATAAAAGTATCAATTAAAAAATAAAAATATTAATTAGAAAAAATTCAAAAGTGTAAGTTTTTACATTGTTTTAAAATGATTTAATTAAGCATAAAAAATATATCGAAATATTTGAGAAATTGATTAAGTAATAAGCAGTGAACAAAAGTGTGCCAATGTTACACTTCTTTGATTATACCAACAATTATCTCTGAAGATTTGCTCATTCAAAAAATTTGTTTGACTTAGATAATATATAATTTTTATAATTAAAAATGTTGATTGATACATATAGTCCTGTCACATAAAGATTGTGATTTTGAGCTTTTATTAAATGCGCTTTTTGAACTTTGATAGTAACGATATTTTTGTTTGTATTGTATAATACTTGATAGAAAACTATATCAATGTCATTTCAAACTATTCCATTGATATGTTTTTTATAAAATATCTGGCTTGCCAAATAAATATATTATAATTAAGTTTGAAGATACAGCTATAAAAAAACGTGGAGCGTCTTTTTGTGGGATGAAATCTAATTACTAGCTATTACTTTCTAAATTTAGATGAATGTAAAATTATAGTAAAACATTAATGAAACAATGACATATATACTCCCTCCGTTTCATAATAAATGATTATTTAGATGAAAATTATTTTATTAAGGGATTGTAAAAAGTTACATTGGAATTATAAACAGCTATATTGAAAATATTAAAAGTTACATTGAAATTGTAAAAATGTATATTGAAATTGTAAACAATCAATTATTATGAAAAAGTAAATTTTTTCTAGATAATCAACTATTTTGATACGGAGTAAGTATTTGATAAAACGACAACAAGCAGTGTATTGGTTAATAATGCATGGTATAGAATGCGACGTACGTTCCCTGGAAAGCTACCGCATGCACCCTGGGGCAATAGCATCTACTACTAAATTCTCTTGGGAGACAAAGAAGAAGAGAAAGATATGACTTGGATTTTGGGATGTTGACATGTCTTTTGATCTCTTGTTTTTTGTTGCAGGATTTGTAGAGAGATTGTACGTATGATTACAGCAATTTTACAGTGGATAAACTCATCAGGACAAAGACTTTTTTTTTTACTCTTTTTTTGTTTGTTTGCTATAAAACATTAAGTTTACATGCATGGTATATTGGCATGCATTCTCATTCTGAGGTTTTAGAAGGGAATTCAAACAATCTCAGTGTGTTGTCCTTCTCGATTATTAAATTTGTTGGAGTAATTTCTCATAAATGTTGTCCTTGGCTCCTTGCCATTACTTCACATGAAAGCATTGAGACAAGAAAATAAAATAATGAACTATTGATGCATTCACATTATGATGAAAACGTTTTCATGGCTATATTATTATATTCTGATTTTCTAAGTTAATTTTGAACATATATAGATACGGAGTATTAATTATTCATTAAGTTACTAATAATACCTGAATTATGTCTTTTTAAATTAAAAAATAAAATATGAATCCACCTAAAGAGGTACTAAAGAGTTATGAAAATACACTTAAAAGTTGAACGTATATGCTACGATGAATATCCTATATTTAAAAAGATAGCATAAATGGTTAACGCTTTGTATTTTAAAAATATCCTTATTATTGTTTAAAAATTTTATATTTTAAATGATGAAAAAAATACCTCATATTAAAATCATGATACATCCCACTCAGCTTATTATTGTTTATTGATCTAGTCCCACTTATAGAAATCTTGTTTTCGCACCTAAGTCTACAAATATATTTTTTTATGGTAAAAAAGTGAGGCGAAATCATTTGATATATAGACATAGAGTTGTAAACAATTATATTTCTCTCGATATTGAAATAAAATACTGAAATCTATTTGTTGGTACACTGGACATAGCTCTTGCATTGAAAGTGAAGAGGACTATAAATTTGTACTATGTGTTTTTATTCTTATGCAAATTTTCCAATTTCTGAATAGGTGGATTTGGTACTTCTAATCCTAACATTAGTAACATATATAGAGCTTGTACTGAAATACTATGAAGCACAACTGAATAGTTGTGTCGAAATTTAGAATAGATGTTTGAAGTGCAGACATGCATGGCTCGAGTGAATGTGAAACAAGTTCATTTAAAACATGGGGGCAAATTTACAAGGGTAAATAGTTTGGTCCATATATGCTTCTGGCAGCATGGGCCTGCAAGTGACAAACATGACGAGATGTTAGATGTAAGTTGTAACATACGTATCGTTTTATGAAAAGAACGTGTAATTGATAATAGGGTATTAGGGTGAGGACATGGTCTTTTGTTTCTTTGCAGGTTGAGTGACCATATGGGATATATAGTGGGATATATATGGGATTTGAATTGAAATAAAACTGAAAGATAAAAATGTGCATGATAATACTTCAAAAAAAACATTCTAGCATAGTTTAGTATTCATTGCTCAAAATAATTTACCATGTTCTTAAATCTTAATTTTCTCTACCTCTTCAATGCACAAGGCGAATATATACCACTACACCCAAATTAAAAGGCCAAAACAAGATGAAGTTGGTGAAATGTTCCCAAAAAGTGGGTTAAGGTTGTGATTTGATCCTCGATAGTTTAAAAATTACAAATTGATCCCAGAAATTATCACAAACTTACGAATTAGTCCAAAAAAACTAACGAATTTGTTAAATGGTATAGGAAAATACGTAAGTGGACTTCACTCTCCAACTTTTGGTAAATTTCTTCTTATTTTTCATTAAAGTACTAAGAGCCTGACTTTAAATACAAAAAAATTTGAGCCACTTTAATAATATAATTATATTATTAATAAAAAATAAAACAAAAATGAATATTCCCCAAATGAGTAAAGTACCCGTCCCAACCACCACTGCGGCCCCGTCATGTTTTCTTCACTTCTGACTGAATCTCCGCTCCCTAACTTTGATAAATGTTAACTGCTTAAGCTACGTGAGATGAGGTTCAAAACCAACCGCCCCTCGAACCCAAGCAGTGTCGTCGTCCTCCCACTTAAGCAGCATGAAAGTGTACTTAGGAGATATTGTTATCTCCCCCCCGCTTTATTCTCCCGGCCCCGCGGCCAGCTTCCGCCATATGCCTCAGCGAGCCACCGTCTAAGACCATAATTACAACCACGAAGAAGAATTAGGTAGCGGCAGAACAAATCTTTTCAAAATCTCTGACTCGAATCTGCCCAGTTTGTGAGTTATTTTCTACAAGTTTTGAGTGAGCGAGTAAAATTAGTTTTCCGTTGTAGGATGGGGTGTTGTTTAAGAGAATTACATGGTGGGGGATGTGTTGAATTCTGTGGGGTTGTTGGATTATTTAAGGGTGTGGGGTTGTACTGAGTTTTGGTTCTGAGGAAGAAATGATGATTGGAGATGGGGTAGAGAATCTTGGAAGAAGGAGTATTAAGTAATATTTTTCAGTTTATTAAAAAATAACCAATATTTATTTTTATTACAAAATATGTCCCAAAATCTGATTTTATATATAGTTTCAAGTTTGCCCTTTTAAAAAATAAAAATAAAGGGGGTAATTTGAAAATATGAATGTTTAATGCCTGATTTGAAAATATAGATAAATGGAAATGCATGGTGAAAAGATGAAAAGTTAGTCACGGTGATTTGGAAGGCATTTATTGTAGGGGGAGCCTTAAGAGGCATAAAATCTTTCTTTACTTAAAGTTGTGTCCCAATGCTTTAAAGAAAATTATAAAATTTACTCAAAAGTTATAGATTGAAGTCCATTTGCGTCTTTCCCGTTACCATTTAACAGATCCGTTAGTTTTTTGGACTAATTCGCAACTTTGTGACAATTTATGGGACCAATTTACAACTTTTGAACTATCGAGGACTAAATGGCAACCTTAACCCACTTTCTGGGACCATTTCATCAATTTTCTCGCCAAAATAATGTAAATTTGGTGAAAAGCTACCTTTCACTTCTAATTTTATCAAACTCAATGGGTATTATGCCAGTCATGCCCTTGTGCTACACGTGGGAATTATATCGCGAGATGTGCCTCAACTTATCAATGTACTGATAATTGTCCATAAACCAACTCATACGAGGTTACTCCTTGGAGGAGTCGAACCCAAGCCACAGAGAAAGATCAGAGATGTCACAGCAGCCTACCAATTCTTTATCAGTTGAGGTATGCCCCAAGGCATTAATTTTATCAAACTAAACATATTTGAAACATTACGTGTTCACCTGCGGCTTCATGGCCTAGTGGTACCCGATCTGAGCCTTTATCCAAGAGGTCTCAAGTTCGATTCCTGATAAAGGAGTATATTATGCATACTGAGTATATTATATTAAGTGTATAATATTGTATGTAATTTAAAATTTTTATTATTAGAAGAAAAAAAAACATTACTTGTTCGCTCAACTTCTTTCTTTCGGTGACTAGAGCTAAACTAAATATTTTACATATCCCCTTTGGGTGAAAATAACGTGGATTTAAATTTTTATTGATCAAAACCACAATAATATGGTCTTTCTTTGATAATGAAATCACCTAAGAGAGATTCCAAATTTCATAACTGCAAATATGTACGAAATTGGTAGTATTTCACGAGGAATATTATTTAGGACAAAGGAGGGGAGGGACCATTGCAATTTTGGACTGAATTCAAGAATCTGCAGTTTCATGTTAGGAAACAAGTACCCACTACAGGGAACATCTGTTATCATACTTTAACTGTGTAATTGTGAATGGGCAACACTATACACATAACATAATAGTAACTTTTTTAGTGAAATGATAATTTTACCTTTAATGAAACTTAATAATTACTATACTTGCAAATAGGGGGGGCAAAATAGTTATTTCACACCCAAACCCAACACTATACTTAATAATTACTATACTTGCAAATAGGGGGGGCAAAATAGTTATTTCACACCCAAACCCAACACTATTTGGGTGTGTGTATAACAGCTCAGTTATGTTCCCTCAAATATTAAATTACTAATTTATTTATATCATAAAGATAAAAAAAAAAACTATATTAGTGATGTCCTTATAAGTCATTTTACCATTTGTACAACTTATAAGTTATTGTTATCCAAACATATAAAAAAAATCTCATTATAAATTATATTAGTCAAACAAGTCAAAACAAATTTAACAAATGATAAATAACCTAATTATAAATTATAATAATTTATAATTAGGTTACTTATAAATAAATAAAAATAAGCTTAGCCAAACACCCTCTCTATGAATGAAAATGAGACCGCATTATTAATTTCCTTCAAATAAAGCACATCCGAGCTGCAAAATTTTACTAGTTCATAATAGTACTGCTAAAATGTCATACACTAGCAACTCTGAATTCAAATTGAGTATTCTTACAACTCAATAATTATTATTATTAATGATGTGGGCATAAAATGACCATAAGAACTATACTTATAAATATATGTGAGTTGTACGAAAATGGACGGGACAATCCGTTAGGTATCCTTGATTAGTATTATTCTGTCCAGTATTCTTGCGTGGGCAGCGTGTGGCAGTTCAATGATCAAGGTAAACCCGGTCTTATACATACGTACTATTCCTATAAATACCGGTACTATTTCACCATTAAGAGGTAATCACAAAAATTCCATCTCTTAGTACTTTTACTCCATTTTGAATCGTTACTAACTTGATCGTCGAGATTAAATGCTTTGGTCGGTCTCGGCCTCACTTCGAGGTCTAATGGCGACTCGCAGAGATGCATTCGTAACAAAGGAAAACCGTTCTTGGTCGGAGATTCCCTCCATTAAGTCCTGTGAGCCATTACTTGAGGAGGATTTCCATTCGTTAGACTACGGTTGCAACGAGTCCAGAGTTGGTCCACTCGATTGTAAGCATGGAACCAGAGCAAACTCATCCTCAACAAAATTTGGCGGATCAAATGGCGCCGTCCGTGGGGAACGTAAGTCAAGTTCCTCAAAATACAAATATATATACTGCGGAGCTTCGTACCAGCGACAATAAGTCTGATTGATATACACGGTCATCCCCGAGCGGCAACGGGTGTTCCTCCTACGATCCCAGCGCCGACCTGGGTTTCCACAAGGATATGCGTGAGGAAGTGCAAATGGAGGAGTTCGTTTGGCGAGGAACAAAATTCGGCAGTGAAGCCTTATTTTGGAGAGGACAGAGGCGGTTCATGAATAACAAACAAGGATTGATGAAGGCATGGCTCAGCGGAACTTGACAAGGGGAGGAAACGTCTATCCCAGCTGTGACCCTCAGTATACCCGACTTATAGTGTTACGTATTCTAATTAAATGGCTTCCAAAATATGGTATACGAGGACGCCATTATAGGCGTCGTGGTACACGGACAGGTCCTACAATAGATGCTAATACGGTTTATTACAAGAATTTCACCATGAAATCAAAGAGGATTCGATGAATTCAAAGCAGAGCGGTGTTAGCCTCACTTACTAGGAAAGAGCGAGCCGTGTTGTATCTCGTATTGCTAAATGCCGTTCTTCTTGTTGAATGATGTACATATACGGTGGGGTTCGAATAACTATAACTCTGAGAATGATATGAACATTTATGTAAAAGCCTTTCAAATAACTAACCAGGGCTACATTTGGATTGGTATAATAGATTACTTGACCAATTGAATTTATTAATACTCATCTGACGGGAAGCATTTATTGCCAAGTATAGCACGTCCATTACGAATAAGCAAGATGAGAGAGCTTTAATGGACTTGCTGGCAGAGCGCCCATGAAATTATTTCGAAGATTTCCGTGGCGATACAAAGCCATTTTGAATAACATCCCGAGCATTGACAATAAGATAGCTTATATGACTTTTTACCGGGGCCTAAATTATGGCAAATTGAAGAAGGCGCTGGTATTGGAGACACCGTTGACGAAGGACGAATTGACTAAGATGGTCAATAAACACATTGATTTGGAGAACTTAGAAAGAATGAAGGTCCACCGAGGCGACTACGAGGAAAGGTTGATTAGAAGGGATACCCAAGGCTAGTCGAAGAAGGGAATATGGGATGAAGCTATGAGATGGGGAAAACTTGAGAAAAGACGTCTACTTGCGAAGAGAGTTGATTCGATGTGCCCAACCTATCTCACAGCGACACATGGGCAAAATCCCATTAAGAATCGCCATCTTTGAGATTTATTCTAGATATGGCGAACAAAAATTGTTGGCAAAGCCTCTCGAATGAGAGAGACGGGGGAGACAAGTCAAGATATTGTGAATATCATAAGGAGTATGGTCACGACACAGACGAATGTTGAATGCTGAAAGTTGAGATCGAAAAGCTAATCAAGAGGGGACATTTGAAGGAGTTTGTGGATATAAGGGGCAGACCACAGGCTCGTCAGAGAAGTCCACCGAGAGATAACCGAAATTACCCACGAGGGCGCAGTGCGAGTCTACCCCGTGAGGAAACAGGAATAGGCGTGATTCGCCACTTAGATTAGTTGGTCCCATTGTATGATCTGGGGGGAAGAGGGGGGCTAGAGGTGACTAGGAATTCTAGAAAGAAATATGCCGGAAAGAGATGTATATTCCTCATCATCTATCCCAATTTCCGTGGAAACTATTTAACTTCGGATTACAGTACGAAAGCAACAGGTTGTCCTTGATGATCTGGTGGTAATTTCCCGGTTGTACAAGAATTATACCGTGAAAAGGATGTTGGTGGATACTGGAAGCTCGACAGATATATTGTATTTGCTTTATAATAAATTAGGGATTTTCCTTGACGTATTACGGCTTGATACACAGCGCCTTTAATAGGGTTTACTGGGCATTCGGTTTATCCAAAGGGAATGGCAACTTTAGATTTCACTGTGGGGTCAGGCAACAAGAAATCCATCATCAGAGCTTAATTTACAGTGGTGGACATCCCGGATTCTTGATACAATGGGTTGATTGGAGGACCCATATTAAGCGCTTTCTAGAGTGATTGTTTCCCAGCTGCTTTCAGATGAAGTTCTCATCCGCAGGGGCGTGGGGAAGATATGTGGCAATCAAAAGAAGGCCAGAATGTGTTACCAAACCTCGGTTCCACCCTTGAGAAAGGAACCAGGAAAAGAAAGGAAACGCGGTCGAGAAAATCATCCTGAGGTGATGACCACTAGAGTGGAGGCCCGGAAAGAAGATACTTGGTTCCATGGCCTTGAAAACTTTCGTGAGAGACAGTTCCTCGCTGAAAGCAGCGCCCGAAGAACCGATTCCTCATGAGGAGATTGTTAAGGTTCCATTCGATAAAAGGGAACCAGAGAAAACGTTCTGAGTGGGAACGATGTTGAATGAAGATCATAAAGAAGGATTGATTCGCTTGATTCGAGAATACAAAGATATATTTGCTTGGGGCCCAGAGGATATGCCTGGGATAGACAATCGCTTTGCACCAGCTGCATGTTAACTCTATGTATAAAACCATTAAGCAAAAGAAGCGAACATTTAATGATGAAAAGAATCAAGCAGTCAGAATAGAGGTTGAGTTTCTATTGAAAGCGAGATGCAATTAGCAAACTCGGTTTTCGTAATGGATTCTGAAATGTGGTATTGGTTAAGAAACTAAGCGAACCTTGGAGGATGTGTGGAACTTCACGAGTCTAAAAAACCATGTCTCAAAGATTTCTACATTCACGTTGTCTTGCGAGACTCGTGGATGGTAGTGCGGGTCATGAAGTCTTTGATTTCATGGATGCTTCGCGAGGGTACCATCAAATCAAGATGTGCCCTGAGGATGAAGAGAAAACTGCTTTCATAACTGAGTATGGGTTGTATTGTTGGAAGGTAATGCGGCAGAGAATGGAGGCCAGCACCAGGCATGGTTAACTCCATGTCGCCGCTGATATTGGGCTGACATGGAGATTTATGTCGATGACATGTTGGTGAAGAGCAAAGTCGAGAAAGAAGGATCATTTGAAATTTAAGGAAAATATTTGATCGGGTTAGAGAAAAAGTAAACTCGGAAATTAATCCCGGACAAGTGTTCATTTGGGAATTGCCTCAGGAAAATTCTAGAGAACGTGATGTGAAGGAATTGAACAAATCATGAAAAATCAAGCGATACCGGCATGCGGCCCAGTGAGTACAAAAGATATCAAAAAGCTCATAGGGTGTCACCATGACCTTGAATTCGAGTTCATTTCAAGTCATGCGAAGGTACCATTCTTCATAAACCTCGGGGCAGACCTCGGGCGGGCACCGAGTATCAAGTTTTATTGGGATGATGAATGTGATAAAGCTTTTGAGGGGTTGAAGAAATATTTGAGTTCCCCTAAGTTGTTGTCACAACCTGAGCCAGGGGAAATATTGCAACTGTATCTCGTTGTGTCTGAGGGAGCTGTAAGTAGTGTGTTGATCCGCGAAGATGAAGGGCAACAAAACCAGTCTATTATGTGAGCCGGGTGTTACATGGTGCAGAAGAAAACTATCCGGTTATAGACAAGTTTGTGTTCGCCCTGGTTATCTCAGCACGCAAATTGAAGATATACTTCGAATCACATCTGATTCAAGTAGTGACAGATCAACCCATGAAGAGGATCATCACAAGTCATCAGTTATTAGGAAGATTAACAACTTGGGCCATAGAGTTGAGCGAGTTTAACATATCTTATGTCCCTCGTACTAGCCTCAAGCCCTAGCAGATTTTGTGATTGAATCCACAACTCAAACCTCTCAGATCTTTAGCGGATCGAATAATTTTGAACGAGGAATGGATAACCCTAAGTGGGTGATGTTTGTAGATGGGGCCGATATGAAAAGGGATCAGGGGCGGGAATCCTAATTCGGGGCCCTAATGACGTGGTTATGGAATATGCATTGCGATTCACCTTCCCCACCACCAATAATGAAGCGGAGTATGAGGCCCTAGTCGCAGGATTGACCATAGTCAAGTCATTGGGGATCGATCGCATCTGGGTAAAAGGAGATTCTAAGTTGATTATGGGCCAGTAAAGAAGGAGTATGTAAGGTAAAGACATGACCAGTAGTAAAAATATCATCACGAGCCGTTCAATTGGCCATAGAATTTGAACAAGTTGTTTTCGAACACATACCTCAGGCCCGAGAATGAAAGAGGTGGCCATCTCTGCGACTACTGACCGCGTATTATGGCCAGTGCCAAAAGTGCATGTGGAGTCGTGAAAAACCGTCCCGTGAAGAGATTATGAGCTTTCTTGTCTTAGAGAGCGAAGATTGGATGACCCCGTAGAGGAGCGAGGAAATTGGATGACCCCATAGCGTGATACTTGGTAGCGGTCAGCTTCCTAAGAGTATAAGCGAAGCTTGAAAGCATCAAGAATCGCGGTTTAAATTTCACATGTCTAATGAGAGTTATATAAAAAATCATGGGATGGTCCACTACTCAATTGTGTATCGCAAGAGGATGTTCCTAAAATACTCGCTGAAGTACACCAAGGGTGGTGTAGGAGTCATATTGGAGGAAGATCCCTCGCGGTCAAGATTGCTCGAATCGGGTATTTTTGGCCTACTTTGGTCAGGGATGCCATAGACTTTGTAAAGAGATGTGATGTTTGCCAAAGGATGAGATCAGTGTAGCATCAACCCACCACTTCCATGACCCATTAAATCTTATCCCGTTTCCATGTGGGAATCGTCACGGTAGAGAGGAGAAAATTACCCTATAGTAGGGGCACCAATCGTGGTGGTAGCGGTGGACTATTTTGTAAATGGGTTGAAGCTGCCCTACCGAGAGAACAGGTAGTGATAGCATAGTAAGGATCCAATGGAAACATTTTATCACTCGCTTTGGTTTCCTTCGCATCTTTGTATCCGATGCGGGCCCTGATTGGCGAGAATTGGCAAGTTTTCGCGAAAAGTATAATATAGAGAATCGATTCTCTCGGTTTACTATCCCTTTGATACAATGGGCAGAGTTGGAAGTAATGAATCGCGTACTCTTCAAAAGTATTAAGAAGAATATGATTCGGTGAGTCGAAGAGGCATGGATTGCTTGAACTCCCGGTGATGTATGGTCCCTCGGGATCCAGCTCCTCGCGTACCACGAGGAAAACTCCTTTCAGCTTAGTATATGGCTCAGAAGCAGTACTCTGCGGAGGCTGGATTACCCACTTATCGCCAACTGGGATTCAACGAAGAAGAAAATGATCAGCGAATGAGGGAACAACTTAACTTTGTGGATGAACTACGTGATCAGGCCTTGTACAGAATGCAAAAGTATAAACATCTCATGGCTCGCACCTACAATCGGCGAGTGAAAAATAAACAGTTCAAGATTGGAGATTTGGTGTTAAGGTTATACTCGATCGCCCATCCCAAAGATAAAGACAAATTGAGCCCTAAATGGGAAGATCCTATCGCATTAGCAGGGTGATCGGCCCTGGAACATACGAGTTGGAAAGGTTGAATGTAGACCCGATCTCTAGCACATGGCATGCTTCCAACCTGGCTAAATATTATGTTTAGTCAGTTATTTAATTGCGCATCCACACAGTTCGGTCATGTCACTGTGATAGTCGCTCATGGATTAGGTTTATATACCACCTTATGTTATGAATCAAAAATCTTGTGGTTCGGTTTATCCAAAACCTTATATTATGAATAAAGAATCTTGTGGCTCAGTTCAATCCACCACCTTTTATATGCTTTAAATTTTCCATAACAATATTCATAACATCGTATATATGGTTATAAGGTTGAACTGATCATTCACCTTAAATACCGAACAAGGTAACATTAGCTCAAACGGATACCTAAAACACCAAACAAGATAACGCCATTTCAGCGGATCACGCTTAAAACACCAAATAAGGTGGCGTTAAGCCCAAGCGGATAATTTAAAACACTTCCTAAAAATAAGGGAACCATAGACACCAAGGTTGGTAACATTGGCTTATGCGAATTCAACCCCTTGCGGATGGTCCATTCGATGAAATATTCGCTCTAGCGGATTATACTATAAGAGCATGATCTTCGCTTAGGCGAATCATTCTAGCAGAAATATATCCGCAATTAAAGCCGCTGACTCAGAGATTGTGATAGTCCGCAGATAATAAAATTATCCTGAGTGGCAAGGAGTAATTATAACCTGATAAGAGAAAAGCTTGCAAAAACAAACATTCGTAATTCGATAGAAAGAAAAAGATTGTTCCCTTCACAAAAGATAATGTAAACTCTGAATAATTTTGGCCTGATTAAGGCTTGGCGGGATGATGTTCTTTGATAGGAAGGTTGGGGGTTTCGCCAGCACCGGCCGAGGACTTCACGCCCGAGGAGAAAGGAGAGTCAGCCACGATACCAATCGAGGCGCGAGCCATCTCACCAGAAAAAAAGCAATCGGGTTGGGGAACCTCTCAGTGCGTACGAGAGAATCGAAGTATGTTGCACGATTAAGCTCCCGTCTTCACCCCAAGTAGGTGGGGTGTAGATGAACAATCACGATTTACTATTCATGAATTGAATCATGATAGCGATGGAAGGTAGGGCCGCATCTGACATCTCTTTTGGTTTGGGCTTAAAACCTTTGAGGCCTTGACGATGTCATGCAGCTTTGGCGTTCAGGATTAGGTATTAGGAAGAGTTGCGAGGCTTCATACCATTTCATGATTATCTTTATCAGAACGAGGTTGGATCTTCTCTGTAGGATCATGTCTTTAGGCTTCCCTCTGCTTGAGGTAAGTTCCTTAGATGATGCCTTAGATTCGAGCAGCCTCTCATGACTTTGCCTTTTGAAAAGTCTTTACAACTCCCACATCCGGTTCACTTGTTGAGGTTGTTCTTGAAGGAAATGGCTTTTCTTCGTACCCTCCATTTGTAATTAGCAGACTATTTTCAAAGCGCCGGGTGTCCCGGCCGCTCGTAACCACAAAGGCCGTGTGACTGCGAAACCTGAAATTTGCCGTGTAAGATAATCTCATAAGTGCTCGAGCCGGGTGTTAGTATAAGCGTGCTGGTTTACGCCATGTTTGTTTTGTGACATAGGCGGCGGCATAAGGATCCACTAAAGGAGTATATTGAGCCGCCATCTCTTTAGAAAACAAGGGCCTCGCCAAATGAAAGTGGAACTTTTCGGGGAGGCTCATTAGTTACCTCGGTTGGCACAGTAAGAGGCTTGCAGTATAAACTAGTGTATTTCGGCAAGGGAGACAAAAGCACAAGCTCCCACTTGATCGCTACGAACAAATTTTTCCGCCCGGCAGCCGAACCTTCTCTTCCAAAGAAGCTTGCTCAACGGGGGAGGAAAGGGAATGTTCAATTCATGTTGAAGAAACAAGTGAGTCGCGTCCGGCTCTCTTTGATGATCCATGCAGGTAATTGAGAAATCATCGTGGAGGAATCGAGGCAACCACGTTAGTAGGGAATGCCCATTTGCTTCCATGATAGGTTAAACTTAGATGCTGCGGCTCCGCGTCCCCGAAGAATCACGAGCGAATTTTGGGCGGCTTTCTTTTTGAAGGGCCGTCTTAACCACCTTTTTAGAAGGTGGGGGCACGGATGGAGAAGTCGTCGCCATCCTCTTCAGAAGAGGGTTGATGGTTGGGATAGGAACATTGACAGTTGGTGGAGGAGAGGAGGAAGTCGCCTCGGGGACCATAGATTTAAGAGGATTTGTCTTCGGAACAATGGCCACGCGAGTAAAAAACGAGGACAATCCATTAACATGTCGTTGAAGTCCACCAGTTTGGGTTCGGCGGAGGCGGCAATGTTAGCGATTTCATCTGCGAATAAGCAACAAGGGATCAGGATCATGAGAAAGATACATAAAGTGAGGGAAAAGGTAATATAAAGTTAATACCCCATGAAGGAGGCTGGCCTTTATCTTGGGAACTGAACACTTTGTCATAAACTAGACCTGCTTTGCTACAGCAAGGCCTCGTCTGAGAACATGTACCGTAGACGCTTGTCGTCGCGCGAGGCCAACCTTGACCCTCGACTTCCTACCCGAGTCCGTATGTGGCGGAAGGAATTGGGAGAACTTAGCTTCCTCTTAAGTCAATCACGAGAGGGAGGCCTGGCCCATGCCGTACCCCCCCCTCGGAGCACAAAACCATTTATGGAGTCGGTACATCCACCCAACTGCAGTAAGGCGATCTCGGTATATCATTTCTTTTGGCTCGGGCAGAAAATTTGGTTTGAAAAGATTTATGGGAAACTAAAAATAAGGCGGAAAAAGGCCAAATGTGGGCTCGGCGCGCATGTGACATGCTACTTCAAAATAGTTATATTTAACGCCCTTGATAATAGGAAGAAGTTGAGGTCGAGGGCACGGTTAATTGTTTAAGTGGTTATTCACGAAGGGAGAGAAAAGGCAATGTCGTACCGCCAAGAGAGCGCCTCGACATACCGAGGGTATAGCCGAAGGTTAGGTCAGGATCTATGGAATTCTCCTCGATACGAGGAAGATAGAGTTGTTCTCGCGGAAGGGCGAGACGAGTATCTACTTTGGTTATGGGAATGGAGAAATAGGACGTGATACCATCTAACTGGTCATCCGTTAAGTCAGGGGGAGTACTGTTTTTTACAAAGGTAGGAAGGGAGGCCATCATACCTTGATAAGTCTTACCGACTCTTGCGGCCTCCTTTGGAGAGGAGTGGGGTTCATGAGTCTCGGTTGTTAGAGATTGAGTGCGTGGTTCAAAGGCTAGCGGTTTGAATGTTGGACATCTCACTTATGGAAGCCGGAGCAGTGGCACCCCCGTCGGGCGGCACAAAATTGCTCCACACTTGATTCTCGGAAGATTGCGACATAATACTTTTACGAGGGACAAAGCGAGATCGTAGGAAATGGGTCAGATGGAAGGGTAAATTAGTAAACATCTCAAAAAGGGTCAAACTCCTAATTTTTCCTCCTAAATAAAGTCAACCACTAACTGAGTCATCCCCGAGTTAAGGAAGACGAACAGTCAAAACTGAGTCAGTGAACCCTAACAAACACAACTCAGAACTCCATCGCCTACACCCAAATTCAAGGAACAGACCCGAGCTAACATAACACGATTGCCATGAATTAAAAAGGATGAATAAATCTATGAAGACTGCGATCATATAAATGAAGATACCCTAAAATTTTCTTAATCGCCCCCAAAAATCATGGAAGTTGTAGAAAAGAAAGCGATTACCGTTCATGAGAGAATGCAATTAACACGAAAGTCACGAGGGAGAATAAGAAGATACAGAGGTTCACGGGTTATGAAAAACATACCTTGAGAGTGAAGCGAAATTTATTACTCGAGAGATTTGTGAAGAAAGGAATGAACCGAAACCGTTGATAACAGGGATGGGAGGATTGGTGAGGTTGGAAATTTTGTACTTGAGGAATGAAAGTAGCAGACTGACAAGAGAAAGTACCTTTTATAGGAGGAGGAGCCATGACGTCATTATAAACCGGCACAATTTTCGAGGCTCCCTTTTTAGTAACCGTCAGTTGAGGAAGTGGGGAATTCGCAGAAGAAGTATTTGAATTGTCGAGGAGGAACTAGAGGTGGGTCGTCGAATTCTGGCGAATCGCCGTGCCTACGGGAGCATAGAGACATTCTCTTGCATAAACACGGAGATCATATAATCTTTGGATTTATCTATCTTGAAGCGAGCATTAAACTGTTTATCACGTTCTTAAGATATCAAGAATGTAAGTTACCTGAGAAATAAGGGAATAATTGAGTTGTCTGAAAATGGACGGGACAAGCAGGATTAAGTATAATAGAGTTGAAAATACTTTGACATTCTGGCAAATACAGATTCTTACGTGGACATAGCGTCGACAATTTGATGATCAGGAGTTAAGCCGATCTCCTTGTATTATTCACATAAATCGTCTTATTTCGCAGATTAAGAGATAATCAAAAATTTAAATCTCTTGAATGCTTACTCCATTTTGAATCGTTCACCAGAAACGATTGTCGGGTATCTGTGGTGATCCATTTTCCTTTCGAGATACGACGGTATTTCGTGAAGATCGTTAAATATGAAAGGGAAGCAATTCTTGATTCGAAGATTCGAGCCCAAGAGCCTTCTTGGCCAATCCCTTGCAAAGAGGATTCCAGCTAAATCGGTATAGTTCTGATAGTCACGATTGATAAAATTCGATTGTAAAACGTGAAATCAGAAACAGCTACATCGCCAGCAAATTTGATGGATCAACTAACTGCACAAGTACAGTGACCTATGACGTTCAATACTAGTCAAATTACACACACTAAACCTTTGTCCTGAGTAGAAAATTTTCCAGCCCTTCACTTCTAGCATCTACTGTAGATGTACAACATCATCCCCTCCCTTACACAACCACCACCACAGAATTGTGGACAACTACTACTGCCTAATTTCCCCCTCCCCTCGACTACAGCCAGATCACTCTCAGGTTTTCTCCCAAACCATAAATTTCAGGGCTTATCTAGAGATGGTCATAAGTTGAATGTCCTTTGGGGGTGGTGTGGGGACTGCTAGCTTGTTATCCATGTGCTTTCTGAGGGACCAATTCCTAATTTAGATTTTGTTTTAATGTAACATAAATTATAAAATTTACGATTTTGGTTCAAGATTATAACATGGGTATATGCTTTATTTGAACTGATGCCATCAACTTTCAAATTTTTTGTTGAGAATTTGTTTTTGATATATAGTCGTATAAGGAGTTAAAACGAAAAACATTGTAATGCAAAAAAGAATTTTTATTATTTATCAAAGGGTACAAAAATAAAAAGCAGGTGTAAGGGAAAATTCATACGGTGTAGATGTTTTTATCAGTCGAAGAGGATCATTGTCGGGTATAAATTCTAGTTTGTGGCGGCGATTTGGTAAGATGGTTAGGCAGCTTGAATGTAGCGATCCCCAGAGGCAGTATGAGTTTGGGCTTTGATTTGGCGAGAACTGAGCTTTGAGGCTTTTATTTGACTTAGTTTGGTGGCCAGATGCGCTATTACGAGGCTTCGATGTGTCCTAGTAGTGATGGTGAGAGACTTTTTCCACAGAGCTTTGGATATGAGTCAGGAGTCGGGGAGCTGCTTGGCGTATTCGTGTTGGTTGTATGAACGTCTTGGGTCTTGGATTTGTCTCGGTATTTTAAAACGTGGGCCTACTATGGCGTCTGTAGTGTGGAAATTTGAGCTTTTTTAGGCCCTTCGCAGCTGGGAGGCAGCCTGCCCAGTGGGGTTAAGGATATGATCAGGAGGCGGGATTGTGGTGCGGATAGCTCTGCACTCTGATAAGACTTAGTGAAATTTGGTGCAATTTGGGATTTGATTTGAGAGCTTTAAAAGCAGCGTCATGGCTATCACTACGGCCTTGCTTGTTTGTTGTTATATGTGTCCGGTATGAAGCCTTGACGTTCTTTGTTGATGATCTTGTCGATTTAGGCGACACTTAGTACGCTTGTTTCTGCTTGGAATCCGGCTATAGGGTTCGGCGTTGATGTATTATATATCACGGAATTTGGTCATCAAGCGCGAGATTTATGAGGTATTCATTCAAAAGATTTTGAATAATCGGGAATTGTTAAAACTATCCTGAATATTGAGCGTTCTTGAGAAATTGAATTGAGTCATAGATTTACTGCTTGGCTTTGTGAAGGAATAATGTGTTTATTACAATAATTCCCTTTTAGGTGCCTCTTTTTAGGCTGCCTGGAGGTGTTTTAAACCCACCAAAAGCAGTGTTTCTTTGGCGGTTTAAAAATTTAATTTAAGAAATTTCGAGAGAGATCGTTCTTTTATTTTTCGAGGAATTATTTTTTATGATTTTTGAATTATTTTACGGATGAAAATTTGACCGTATAGGGGTTTATATGAGCTTAGGACTGTGTAGATACTCGCTTTTGATTGGTTAATTCGTTTCGGTGGATAGCGTCTTACTTAGTGGGATGAGCGAGCGCGAGCCGAGTCGGATTTTGAAGAATTCTGCGCCTGAAGAATATGGAAACTTTATATTTAGTAATAGGAAGGTTCGTATTCTTTTTAAGGTTAAATCGTTTTAAATATTGGTCCGGCTTACTTTGGAGTCTTTATTTTAAGCGCCATTCTTTCCCAAGTCTTCGTTTTTGAGCCAGCGCGAGAACTTTTAGAGCTTCAATTTCGGGCCCTATGACCTATTTTAATGTGATAAAATTAAAAGGATTTTTGGTCTCAAACCTAAATTAATGATCATTTTAATTCGAGGCTATTTTCTACCGGAATCGACCGAAATTTTACGATAAGTTGGGTTCGATGAAGCTTAATAATACGTAAGCGTTCTTTAATAATTCGATGTAATTAATTTAATTAATTCATCATAATTAATTTAATTAATTTTTAATAAATTTTCACTCTCTATAAACATATAATGTCTAAATAAGTTATAAGTATTACTAGTATGAGTAGCAAATTAAACTTTGGCACAGACAAATGGTCCTTCAAGTCCTATGGGATTGACTAATTTTCCACACTTTAACATACAGTTAAATTTTCTTATAATTACGTAAATTATTAATAAATATGCTCGTGTGTTCTTTGGACTAACTAATGATTAAAATACTCCTACAATAATGTTTGTTTCTGTGTTGCTTGATTTATTGGTTGATTGATACATATTTACAGTGCTAGTACTATACTTTGATTTATATGCATTTCAAGCTGTATCTCACGAGTGTAAAAAACAAAACAAAAAAAGCTGTATCTCACATTCTCACGAACTTTATTTGCGTTCCCTCCACAACAAAAATATATGTAATCATCACCCTTGACTAAATAAACTCGGGTTATTGCAAAAAATTATATTGGCAAATTTTTTTTTTTTGCATATCTTCTTGCTTTTTAATTATTACCCACGAGTGTCGAGTGATATTCTTTTTGACCATTAAACATTGTACAACTGTTAATTATTACCCCTTGCTTTTTATTTTCTTCTTTTATGTATGTCAAATCTATACATCCTCATTTCCTACATAATACTAAAACATATTTTGAACATAAATTTTCCTAATCATGATGACCTAATAATATTTAATGTTCTTGTTTTTATTTTTGCACTTACATATAACCAATTTATTAGTATAATTTACTAACTACTCCATCTATATATCTCTATTTAATTAGGAGATTTTAATTATGTGGAAGAATCTGATTTAGAATAGAAAAATGCTGATAAACCACCGAATTATCTTTACATGTACATTATTAGAATTTGCATGATTGCCAAAAGTAGCCACTTTGCCTTCTTATTATGGGTCCATATGGCAACATAGATTGTTCCATGTATATCACTTAGCCCGACATGAATGGATTGTTCACCTAAATGATCAACTTAACATTACCTTTTTCCTGTAAACTGAAGACTTACTCGTTAAGTACTGTGTAAACACACTTGTGAAAACTACTGCAATTGCCACATTATTCCTCCCTGCTTTCCCGGCATTATTTCCTCCTTGTCTCATCATATATATTTCATCACTAACTAGCTATAAGAGTGGGAATTAGTAAAAACTGATGAAACAAACTAGATAGATATATACAGTAATATAGTGGACATGTATGTATATAAAGAAAGTCCAAAAATTTAATACTCTCTAAATCAATCTATATTTGAATTTTGATATTTCACTTTTAAATTATGAATTCAAGTATATATATATACGGAGTATTAAATACATACAACTGGTATTTTTAATATATTATACTATTAACATGATAACTTTGATTCAAATCTAATACTTCAATTTCCCGCCTCTCACCGTACATGTGTGAATTTTCACATTCTAAGTTAAAAGCAATTACTACGTGCTTCACATTAGACATGGAATTGCTTTTTTAGGTCCATATATGGAGAAGCAATTATGTGGAATTTGGTAAAGCAAAAGCGATTTAGATAAGCAACTAACTATGACCCATAAGCTTGATTAAGCCAAGTGATGTAGCCATGCAAGAATCTTTACTTTCGGATCCTTTTTGAACAAACAGGAGGGAATGTTTGTTGCCTTTAGGAAAAGCTCAGCACATTGATAAAAAGATGAGAACCTAGCAATGATGGTGTCATGCAATTATGCAAATTGAGGAACATAGATTTGAGATTGCAATCACACAATAACATATGGTCATTTGGTCAAGGCAATTGATGGAAACATAAAGCATTTGCATTATTGGGAAACATTAAGATGGGATTTGTACTTGAAGGGTTAACATATGAGAAAATGGAATTCCATAATGCAAAGAGTTCAAGAATATCATTCATTTCAAAGGGCTTTCATGATCACATACTAGATAGTAGACGCTACAAAATAGCCATCCAACCCTCCAATTTTCAAGATTTTTTATGCCAATAACTAGCAACAAAAGGCTTAATTTAATTTTTAGGAGAAAAAAGTTACAGAGTTAACGACCCCCCATTTCTTTGCATTACCATAATCCCTAATTTAGTACTCTACCATGCATTCTAAAAATTAACTAGTTAAACCCCCTAATTCTTCTTCCTCTTTCTTCCTTCATGACTCTTGTTCATGCAAGACCAAACAACAAAAGGATAGGGAAACTTCTCATGCATCACCCCACGCTGCGAAAACCGGCAAGTGAGCCGCCACTGAGATCGGAACAGAACTAATATGTTGATCAGATGTAATATCACTCCAAGAATTAGCATTGTTCACCTCAAGGCCTGGTTTTGCAAACAGGGTCACACCATTCTTTTCAGGGCTAGCTTCCCTTGAACTACCCAGACTTGTCACAAGAGAAGATGGATTAGAAAACTTGGAAGCCAGAACAGGCTGATGATGATCAATTCCAACAACCAAATCTTGCAAAGCCATGGGAAATGACCCATTGCGATAATTGTTTTCAATTGTTATTGGGTGAGACGATTGATGGTAAATAGCCATCTTCCAATTAGCAACATTAGCAACACTTTCTTGAACGAGCCTTTCATCGTTGGAGGCTCCACCAACAACACCATTGCACTCAATAGCCAGAGGAACAAGTTCCCTCTCCTTGTTTCGCCGCGCATTGTCTCCGGTAGGCAGAGTTGTGCTGGACATGATCTTCTCAACATCGTACCTTGATATATCGAAGTTGGTTACAGCATTTGAGCCACGGAATTTAATTGCAGCTATGTCATAAGCTTCAGCAGCTTCCTCTTGTGTGCCTAAATTAAATCAATGTCCATGTTCACTTGACACACTTTTTAACAGACAAAAAAAAACTAATTATGATATAGATTATTAAGTAATTTTTTCAATAAAAGGACTAGCCTTTTATTGATATTCCGATTGTTAAACCCTCGATCAAAACTATTCGATCTTCATTCAGAAATTCGACAAGAAATCTACTTTTCTACTATTCTTTTGTATATTACTCCGTATATTTTTTGGGCATGATATGTATATGATATGGTCCGCTTGAATAGCAGCAGCCTTAGAAAAAGTTCATTCACCACTAAAATGAGGTACGTAAGTCGTAAGGTCACTAGGTCAGTCAAACTAGCTGTGTAGGCAGCTTTACAATCAGTATAGTGGCTCCAAAAATAGGGCCATGGGGAAAAAGGGGTAAATATTATTGATCCACTCATAATAGAATATTACGGAGTATAATGGATCTCATTCCAAATTAAATATACATATAATTTCATTTATATTAGAGAGGATTCGGATTTACTGCATACCCCTTTTGTATATCTTTTATATGTCCGTTATAAATAAATTGTATAGCATACATGATACATGAAGTGTGTTACGAGCTATCTAATTTCATACGAAATTTGACTCATGTATAAGCAATAGTATTATGGAGATTGCGAATGGCTTACTAAAAGTCCCAAGATAAAGGTCCTTATTTCCAGCAACACGCCCAATTCTAGCTTGCCATCTTCCATGTTGATGATGCCTGAAAATATAATTAAAGAAAAAAAATCAAGAGATATTACTTAAAAAATGCAGTAATTGAGTAATCAGAATATGAATGGAGATTTTTAAAAATGAAGAAATATCGAATAGTCATTTAGTCAACATCTTAAAATAAATACTATAGTAGAAGATAAATAAAGACCTTGTCACCCCTCTGTACATGGAAGCTCCTCTTGAAAATCCACTACTCTTCCTGAAATTAGAATGTAAAATGTGACAAGTTAAATTCAAACTTGACAGTTGTGTGACATAATTTCTCCCTTCCTAGATCCCTCTAAAATAGAATGTCCAAATTCACCTTCTCAAATGCGCAACGAATTCCTGCCTTGTCATGTTCTTGGTATCTTCAACCTCTTTGCTATAGTTTTCCAACTAAAATAAAATAAAAATTCACTATATAATAACCATGAATGAGGATATAATTAAGGCTATGGTTTTGTACTCCCAAAATAATAAATACAGCCCAAATTTGATAACTATACAAAATTGCCTTTTTTAATTACAAGATATTTTGGACTAACATTTATTACAATGAGTATGTGACCAAGAGAAGGACGAGTTGGCCCAACCACTAACTTTAAGAGTGTGTATTAGAAGTAAAAAAAATAGCCACGTATAATTATATAGTAACACCAATTTGATACTCTAATAGGAGTAAATTGTAATCACATACTGGAAAGTTTATATGTGTCGAAGTTCCCCAATACTTTAGAGCAGCA
Organism: Lithospermum erythrorhizon; assembly: GCA_019722365.1. Lineage (NCBI taxonomy): Eukaryota > Viridiplantae > Streptophyta > Magnoliopsida > Boraginales > Boraginaceae > Lithospermum > Lithospermum erythrorhizon. The sequence continues at coordinate 589,960 of JADFUC010001296.1, read as the reverse complement.
AGATCATAAGCTCTAGCAGCTTTCTCCTCCATATCATAACCCCCAAGGTAAAATTCAATATTTTCTTAATCGTTTCAAGAAAACACACAAACAACATATCATAAATGGTTAATTGAAACAAAAGTAAAACAACAAAAAAGTACTTACCAAGGTAAACTGCATGACATGATAATTGATTGGAAAAAGCAAATCCCGGACAAACATGGAAATGACAAACGAATTGAAATCGCAAGTGAGTGTATGAACATCAAGGGGGTCAAAATATGGCTACTATAGTCACAAGAAATATAATTCCAAAAGAATACAGAAGGTTGGGTTTTTGTTTTCATTATGCTATTAGTATTACTACTAAACTTGCCTCCCTTTTCTTGTCTGCCCCTCTTTCTTGCAACTGTTGTCCCATAAGTGCGCTTCATACCTACCCGTCCATCTATGCCTGCATCATTTCAAACATACCACAAAATATAAAACTCAATAATAATTGAAAATATGTACAATAGATAATTTGACATACAACAACTACTCCGTATATGGAAGCATGTGTCATTCTGTATCACAAAAAATAATTTGAGTGGCATTGTGTAACTAACATAATAATATTTTTTTTTTTATTGACACTGACCTTGTTACACCTCTATACTGAGAAGTTCTCTGGCCAAATGTGTCAATTGATTTTCTGTGGACAGTTTGCTTTGGACCAAGTTTTGAATTTTTTTTCTTGGTATCAACAGGCACAATTTCTGTTCCAGGGGAGGTAATAATTTGTTTAGGAGCTGTAATACAGCTAGAAGACTGAGACCCTGGACTCATTGACAAACTAAGACTCTGCAACTCACCACCACCACCAATTATCTGGTGGTCAATTGCATGTTGCTCTGATGGATAATTGTCATCAACCCAGTTTTTCAAATAAGGGATTCCTTCACCAGATACTGGAATTTGAGTACTACACTCTGAAAGTTGATGTTGTTCATGGCACCTTAAGGCAGAATAGCATGGGTAGTGGTGTTGGGCTTGGTGGTTTTCTTCGCCGCCGCTTCCTGGCTGCCGGAAAGTATCCTGAAGCAAGTCCAAAGACAGATGTCTATTGTCTTCAATTTCAGCATTTTGGTGGTAGTACAAGCTGTCCAAACTTAGATCCATGGTTTCTTCTACATGGTTCCCATAATGTTGTCCTGAAATATTTTGAAGACCATGAAAGTATTCCAATTTAGCTTAAGACTTTAGGTGGAGTGACACATTTGACATCACGGTTTCATAAATTTGAACATAATATAAGTTATGTATTTATGAAATTTATGAATTTGAACATGGCTAACATAGCATAAATTTGAACACAATATAAGGAACCATAAAATCAAGAAACATGCATGATAATGTATTTATGACAAACGAAGTCCAAAAATATAACAAATAAACTAACCATTATTTTGTGATCTTGAGAGAGCTTCCATGATACAGAGTGAACCATCTGATTTGAGTGGCATAACAGACAAGGCAGAGTGTAATCCGCCATTTTCACCCATTCCATAACATATTGGTGAAGAAAAGTAATAGTTAGTTGGCATAGCAGAAGTAGAAGACAAACCATGATGATGATTTTGTTGATGTTCTTGAGGTTGAGAAGAAACCTCCATTTTCATGTTGGGTGAGAGAGAGAAACCCAACCAGTTAGAATCAACATAGTTAGAAGTATTATTGTCATTGTTATTACAACTACCATCATTCATAGATTTCATTTTTTCCTAGTTTTCTTGCTTCTCGAATACAGAGAGATTTTGTAAGCAGTAAAATTCTGTTGTTCAAGGCAGCTCAATCATTGAGAGGAAACTAAGTAATCATTTCCAAATGAAATGAACACTTCCATTTTCAATTACTAGGAGAACAAGAATCAAGATTACTTTTTTTCTACTTGCTTGAGAGCTTCAAAGTTTGTGAATAAAGAGGAGAACAAGATGGGTGGATTTAAACTAAACAAAAAGAATGAATTTCAGCAAAAAATGTTGGGTAGCATCCCTGCATACCATGGGGATCTGTGTACATGCATATACATACATATACTTGGGCAAAATGTGAGTATATAAATAAAGATGGTGCCTTTTTTTCTTACTAAACTCACCTCTAAGCAGATTCTTATAAAGTTTTAAACATTATCTTAAACATCCAGAAAGCTAAATTTAAAATTGTTATGCCTTGCTTGTTGCTTGACTTGCTTCTATGAAACTGAGCCATCCTTATATGGAAGTGGAAGGGGTACTAATTACTAAACTAGTATTTCTTCCGTTTTAAAATATATGATTATTTAGAAAAAATTTAATTTTTCATAATAATTGATTGTTTATATTTTTAATGTCATTTTTTACATTTCAAATGTAGCTTTTTACCATTTCAATGTAGTGTTTTATAATTTTTTATTATTATTTCTTAATAAATCACTTTTAATCTAAATGATCAACTATTTTCAAATGAAGGGAGTATTAGTGAGACAATTAGCATAAAGTGCAAAAATGTTTGTATTTCATTTAAAGAATGATAGTTAAAATAATTTTCTTCATTTTGATTAAATGAAAAAAGACTTTAATATACTCTCGGGTCTAACGAGGAAAGCAGTACCAACACTAAAACTTGTTTACGGAGAATTAATATGGATGTATATATGAAGATATAAAGGTGTTTTTTTAGTAAAAATAATTTTATTCATTTCGTTTAAATGATTAAATGAAATGAAAAAGACATTATTATACTTTGGTAAGTCTTTGAACTAATCAAATTGAATTGAACCTCAATGTACTGGATCAGAACCAGACTTCTTCGAATATTGAATTTGATTTGACTTGATTAAAATCGAACCCTAAAAATAGTGTTCGGATTCAACTCAAAAAGAATCTACACCATTATCGACAATCTCATACTGACAACTTGTGATCACATCCAAGTATACAAAGAACAAATAAACATATGATATACCACTAACTCAAATTTATTTATACAAAAAGTTAAAATAATACCTACCCAGTGCCTCTCTAACGCTGGGGCCAGACATCTAAATTTCAAGCATGCATCTATTAATAATATCACGAAGACAGGACTCAAAAACCCTACTCAATAACCTCTCTCAACTATTAGATATTTCTCCACTTAAAAACTTCAAGCATGCTCTCATATACGCTCTCAATCTCTGCGACTTTTCATTAAACATCACCAAGTTAATTATAATAAACTCTCATAATTATAAAAAATAAGAAAAACTCTCATAAATGTTATAAAAATAAAGAAAACTCTCCATATTCTAACTCATGCTTATTTCCAACTACCATCGCGATAATGCTTTCCACACACACAAAATATCAAAAAAAGAAGAGTATTTATAAAGCCACAAATAAATTTAATTATCATTCTTCAAATGTATATGTAATTAGCTTCTCATTAAACACCTAAATCTAGTAGATATTTAACAACCAATAGGAAGAGAGGGTGGTCAGAAACAATAAACACCAAAACAAAGTTTGCTTTAAATTTTGCAGTGAGATGGAGCTTTGGATAGATATGACGTGCAGGACAACTAGCTATCCAGTCACGTCATATAGCTCTAGTGCATACGTATCCAGGGTCTCACTGCACCCTATTCTCTCCCGGTCTATCAACATGTACGTAGTTACATGTTTTTTTAATATCCGCAACAAATTTTTCAAGTTAGTTGACTTTTAATTAATAATTTAATATATCTACTAATACACTCCCTACATTTCTAAATGATACGGAATACTTGTTTTTTCTTAAAATAAAAATCGATTTTGAAATTTTTATTTTGAAAATTTTGAATGGAGGAAAAAATAGAATTATGAGATGAATTTGAACATGCTTGAACGGTATGTAAAAGTAAATATTTATATCATTTAGGAAAGAAGGGAATAATTGTTTTAAATACGGAATAAATCATACAACATAATATATAATGATTTTGAGATTGAATCAGAAACATTTTAATGTATTGAATCGGTTGATTTGGGTGAAATGTATATAATGTACTTGTTTTTTACTTTTATTGGTACCTTCAAGAACATCCAAAGAGATTGGTGTTTTTGAGTACTTGAAAAAAATCGATTTCTTCATAGAAAAATAATTCAACATTTGAATCAGTATTGGTTCAAGATGTTTATATAATGTAAATAGTTAGAATTTTGAGAAGATACGTGCAGTTGATGGTGAGAATTGATTAATGACACTATTTGAGAATTAATGGTCATGGTGATACCATTTAATAATGCTATTTCATATCTAGGGAGATGAAAAAAAGCAAAAAACTATCACAACCTCAAATTCCATATCTTAACAAACTTTTTTAAATATTTTAAGAAATGTCTCATATTTAAGCATTCCTCAAACAATTTTTCTTTTAAAAATTAATTGATGTGAGTGTTGTAAAGAATAAAATAGAAAAAAAAAATCTGAATTTGTAAAAATTAAAAAATAGTACCTAAATTTGATAAAGTGATATAAAAATTTGATTTAAAAAAAAAATATAGGAAATCTGTTGTGGATACTATTGATCAAATTTTTGTTGGATTGACCGTACCTGGATCGTATTATTTGATGATAATTAATTAATTATGTCCACTTCATAATCATTATTTGGGTTGTGGCCCATTTTATTCGGGCCCCATCAATAAATTATTCAAAGTTCAAACTGATGAAATTTGAAATGTTTTTAACACAATAAATTACTAGCACATATGTGAAATAAAGTCATATAATATGAAAATGTAAATGCTTGAAAGAAAGTGGACACGAATATTTCGCTCTATTATATTTCAGTATAAAAACTAATACTGGAGTATATATTATTAGCATTACAACTTCATAAATACAACTTACAAGTTACAACCTTCAATTCAGACTCAAATCAAATGGATACAAATAGTAAAACGATGTCACTCTGCACTTCACAGCTATGAACCAAATATTAATGTGATTGAAGAAATTTGAGTTAAAAGGTAGAGCTACTTTTTGAAATATATTGCAGTTGCTTTTGTCATTTATATCTTAATGGATTGCAGCTATAATGAACACTAGTATAGTAGTATTAGTGATAATAACAAATAAATGAATCTTCAAAAGTATAAAGGTGTTATTAGTTAATGCCACATTAATTTGCAAGAGCAATTACTATATAAATCCACCTCAAATATGTATTCTATTAATGAGTATACTTTTTTTGGTAATCAAGCGATGAATTTTATTAATTTTAATAAAGAGTACAAAATCTGATAAGAAAACTACATTACATCTAAGATAACACAAATAAACCTAACTGGGTTCTTGACCCATAAAACAATTATCTGTGCTCATCCAATCCGCGGCATGTAAACGAATCTACTTATCCGATCAATCCGTAATTTGAATACAAGGAATACTTAATAAGTCTCATCTTATAAACCAACAGTGCTTCATTTATTGGTTTATAAATAAATTCTTCATTTATTAGCATCTTAACTCTCAGTTTCCAAGCTTTGAGAGAATCCGAAAAGGCAGATGCAAAATTTGCCACAACCTTCGGATCTTGACATCTTTCGCCGTTGACTATATTGTATTCTATTAATGAGTATACTGTATACAAGAACATAGCGTCAAAGAATACTAAAGAATGATATTGCAAGCATACATATTTGTTAATTCCTTCGCTTCAAAATGTATTTCATTGCTTAGTTAGAAAATTATTTTATTAAGCATTGTAAAAACTACATCGGTATCAGAAAAGTATATTGAAAATGTAAAAACTATATTTGAATTGTAAACGTATATAAAAATCAGAAACAATCAATTATTATTAAAATAAAAAAATTGGACGATTTATATATTTCTTAAACTGAAAGAAATAATAAAAAGAATGGATTGAAGAAGTGGATGGGTTGTTAGTTGTATGTGTAATACTCCCTCCGCCTCAAAAAATAAGAATTATCTATTCAAAAATTTTATTTCAAAATAAATGATTGTTGCTTTTTTCAACGCACTTATACTTGAAATTTACAAAATTCCTTTATCATCATTCCTTATCTTTCGCTTTCATTTGCTAATAATCTTACATCACATCAAACTTAAACTTTATTAATTTTTTTCATTGATTTAATAATTCTTTAATAAAATATTTTTTGGCCATACGATCACTTATTTCGTTAACGAGGAAAGATAAATTATAAAATTACTTTTAATTAAAATTAGCTATTTAAAGTAATCTCTGCATTCAAAGTTGAATTCCACTCACATCCTAGATATGACTTTAATGTTTGAATTGTCTCCAATTTTCTCCTTTAATTACCTTTTCGCTATAAATGGAGAAGAGACTATGATGACAGTTTTACTAAATCTGTAAGGTACTTATTTTGAAGCCAACATATCTCAGCCCATCAAGAATGAGATGATAAAGAACTCCCTAGTCCCAAGTCCCAACCCCCCATCACTCTGAGCCTCACTCTGAGCCTTCTGTAATTGCTGGAATTTATTTCTTCCCCCAGTTTGGGTTATACATTTCCAAGTAACCTTTGGTCCATGCTTATATACGTTGAAATCTATTTCCAAGCTAAAAGTATATGAAGCCTTCTTTTGTGTGCCTTATACAATTTTTGAGTTGTCCTTTTTGCATATCTTAAAAATAATCTCACCCCTTATATACAAACAAGATGTTCTCTCATACTATAGCTTAACCCAATGGTTAAAATATACCAATTTAAGATAAATATAACAACTTAGTCCTCAATCAAGTCTGAAGAAAAAGTAAAAGGAAAAAAAAACACTCAATACACCTTCTCATTCTATTTGAGCATCACATTAGGTAGTACCCCAAATGGGTTGGTCTAGTAATAAAATGACATGTTCAACTAAACAATTCAAATGTTGCATATTCAAGTCCACTAACCTCCTTTGGGAGATGCATATGTAAATATGCAATAACCTCTATAAACACTAAAAAAAAACACTCAAAAAGAGCTTGGAAGTTTTCCCTATCCTTGGACTAGGCACCATTTGCTGCTCCTAAACTTATATTTGATCTAAAAAAATCACATTACTACTAGAAACCAGAGTGGAATAGTCAAAGAGTCAAGACACCTAACGTCGAAAATTGATTCATTATCTGTTTGACTTTGGACACATATAAAAATGAAGGGCGTTGTGTTAGCATTTGAAATGAAAGGATGTTGTGATAATAAATTATTAATTAATGCCCACTACATCAATTGGGCCCAATCCACTTAATTCTCAAGTATTTGACATTAAATCTAAAATCTAACCCTACTATATTATTATATATATATATGAGTGTTTGTCCTCTTTGTTTATTAACCCAAAAAAAATCGAGATCATCTAATTGCTTACACTCTCGATAAAACTAATTCTTTTGTTCTCTCTCAATAAATACATTTGTGTGTAAACCTCGAGAAGCTCAAGACGCTTTTACTCCTTAAAGCCAATCGGTGATGCATTTAATTTCGGTTTATCCGGAATCAATTAATCGTTCGTCTTCGATTCAAAACCTATTGAACAACTTATCGATCTATAATAATAACATAAACCATCAAATTGCAAACCAAAATGGGTTATTGCCTTATTGGTCAAAATAAGCCTGATAATAGGTCTATAACAAGACATGATATGATGTAGCATTTGATACTACTTCAACTAGAATTGACTAATGAAGTTTGGCTATATCCTATATATAGCAAGTGAATTTTAAAACAGGCCGACCTACCTGGCTATACTTCCTCCTCCATGTCAATAGACGAGATAGATCAAACTCCTCAGATTTTCAGCAATAAAACAAGGGAAATTTCAGGGGAGAGTTATAAGTAGTCGATGTAGGAAATTATTGAGTACTAGATACTTGACACTCCAATAGGAATGGAAACTAGTCAAACAATTTAGACATATAAAAATAATTTATAATAATGATAAATTTTAGTATGTATTGACTTCATAAATAATAATATAATCATATTTTTTATTAAAATTCTTTAAATAATAAATAATAAATAATAAATTTCATAGATCAGCCTTAAATAAGAAATTACGAATATTTTTTCTTTCATATCGACATTAGTTTATGTCAAAATTTAAACAATATCTTTTTTTTTTGAAATTACACTTTACTTCAATTGCAATATTTAATTATTTCACTTTTTCAAATACTTCCTCCACATATGTTGAAATTTACTATTTTCAATTTTCTTATAAAATACTCCATACTCTTTTGAAAATAAATTTAACTTTATTGACGTAAAAGAATAATTTTGCAAACCTTTTCAAATCTTACATTACTATGAGGAGGTCTCGACAACCAATAATTACTAATAATAGAGGTTTGAGACACATAATAAATATTTTCGTTTATTCGTCTAAATGTTTGATGAAAATTTGAAAAATATCTTGACATCTCTTTCGTCGTCTTTCATTGATTTCTATGTTCTAATAAAGTGGTAGAAAACACGATAATATACCGAACTATGGGTTAATGGTTTGATGAAGAATGGAAATGGTATTTGAGAAATTACCTAAGACTTATTAACGGTCGAGATAAAGAAATACATAACATAACGTCTTTCGCTTTTGGGGCGCTTTACTCCAAAATAGCTAACAACATGTATTTCTTGCCCTTCTTACTCCAAATAGCTAACAACATGTATACAAATCATTCTAAGATAATGAATAAAAATTGATATTGTATTCTTTCTCCTGTATTCGAGGTACGTCGTCAAACGACCTAATACCTCCAGTATAAAATAATGACTATTTATAGAACAAATAATATGTTATTTTTTGTGTAATCCATGAAAGTTGAAAAATAACGGTAATCCATGAATCTCCAAACATTCTAACGTGAGTTATTGCTTAAGTAAACACATAATTATATTAAATACATAATTATAATTAAATACATATCATTATAATTATGTATTTTAATTCTTCAATATTGGTTGTGTAACTCTCAAAAGTTTGAATAACGAGAATCATGTAACTTTCAAATATTTTAATTATGAACTATAATTAGAATGAAGTAATAACATAAATACGATTATTTATTTTAATTATCCAATTTTGAGTCACGCAACATAAAAATTGTAACTTTTCAACAAGTGTTTTATGTTTAATGATTTTTAATTCTCATTATTATTAATTATTATCATAGTTTAATAACCATTATTTGAATTGACCACTTACACGCATAAATTATAATATCATTCTAGTTAATCAAAAGGATGTATTTTTTGTATTTATTTATATTCGATTTTGGCTTTTTATTACCATCATCAAAAGTATAATAATTTCTAATGTTAACTCAATAAACAAAGCAATTAAATGTAAACATCAAACCACAATGAATATTTTCGTCTATTCATTTAAATATTTAATAAAAATATAAAAATATCTTGACATCTTCCATCGTCTTTCATCGATTTCTATGTTCTAATAGAGTCATAGAAAACATTCGGATGATATAATTTCATCTAGAATAATTGTTTAAAGAATATAAACAGTATTTAAAAAATTACCTAATAACTATTAATGGTTGAAGATATAGAAAAAGTGGTTAAATTATAAATGTCATTGAAGCTTTTGTTCTTATTCCAAAATGGCTAAAACATTTATATGAATCATTATAAGAAATGAATAAAAAAGTTGATATTATAATCTTTTTTTGATATTTGAGTTATAATTAAAGCCTCACATAATACCTAGTATAAAAATAATGGGTATTTATAGAACAAATAATATGCTATTTTTTGTGTAACTTGTGAAAGGGCGGAATAATGATAATCATGTAACTTCAAAATATTTTAATGCGAGTTAATATGGAAAGAAATACGTAAATATAATTATTTATTTTAATTCTTCAATAAGTTGTGTCAATATTGCTTGTAATTAGTTTTATGGAGGGCAATTAGTCTTAACATAAAATGAAAAATACAATTAGAATGGAAGAATAACATAAACATAATTATTTATTTTGATTATCTAATAGAGTCATGTAATGTAAAGTGGTAACTTCTTCATGAGGTATTTTTATGTTTAATGATTTTTAATTCTCATTGTTATTTAGTTATTATTATAGTTCGATAATCATTATTTTTTTAACGGAATAACCCGCAACCGCTACTCTTTGATATTAATTATTATTTAATTATCACTGTACGCATAAATTATAATCTCATTTTAATTAATTCAAAAGGATGTATTTTTTATATTTATTTATATTCAACTTTGTGGTTTTTATTACCATCATCAAAAGTATAATCTCATTTTATTTGTTTACTCTCATTATTTTTAAAGTTATATTTTATGTGTTAGTATTGTCAATTATTATTGTAGTTTCTAAAGTTGAATCTTATTTTCAATAATTAGTGAATCTTTTAGAGCTATTTCTAAATTATTTTTAGCTCAAATTAAAGTTATAATCAATTTTTTAACCTCATAAATATGTTATTATCAAGTATGAAATTTAAAGTTAAATGTTATTTTTAAATATTATTTATTTATAGACTCTCATGATTTAATTCTTGTAATTAATGAGAGTTAAAACTCATGTAACTCCAAGAGGTGGTCTTGACTCTAATTTATTTGCTCTTATTATTAATAATAGCTTCTTTGTATATAGTTTTATGGAAAATAATTAATATATGCTTTTTAATTAGTTTTATATGGGAGGACAATTTAGTATTAATATGTGCCTAAGACACTTAACCACATTTACACATTTAAAAGTAACATATGATTAAAGGAATAAATTGTTCGTTATCTCCCTTCGAACTTATGAAGTGAATCCAAACATAAGAAAACTTTCTTTTGACACCAGTCAACTCATCAATAATTTTGCATTCAACCAAATGAATTCAACATCGTTTGTTTTTCAATATATACGACAAAGTAAAATTCGAGAATTCTGAAATCGTTCATTGTTCTAATAAAAACACTAAAATGCAACTTTGAGAACGAAACTTAAACTAGTACTACATCTTGACAATGAATCAACATCCAAGACAATGAATCTAGAGAACACTAACCCAACTAGTGAAGTAGCCATTAATTGAGTCAGTGGTCTAAGTTAGTCCCATCATGTGTGCCTTCCGTAGGAAGATTTGATTCGGCAATGGTTCCATTATTTGCATTCCCAGAATCATCAATTGTTCCAATCATACCATTCTCATAACCGTCAACCCAGGTAGATGAAAAAGCATAAGGCATTTGGCTCCACTGGGCACCAACCATCATGGTAGATGAAGAAGCATAGGGCATGTGGCACCCCTGGGCACCAAGCATCATGGTAGATGAAGAAGCACAGGGCATTTGGTTCCCCTGGGCACCAACAATTTGAGGGTAATACCAATGACCTTGCGGTGCAGTTGGGATCGCCCTGTAATGACAACCTCCATAAACAAGCGAACCACCCGAAAACCCGGGTCCAAAACGGTACATGGAGGCACATCCATAGCATTGAAAAGGTCTATACGGGTGAGGGTTATTGCAGAAATAATTTCTATTATTATAGAAATTAAAATTAGACCCTCCTTCCATGCAATTAATCTCTTTTGGAACAGACATTTTGACCTCCACCCGTGTGCCCTCTAACTCATGAAATCTCTTCTTGGTGACTTCCTTAATAGAAGCTTCAGACTCGAATGTTACAAATCCGAATCCTCTTGTCCTATTAGTTACACTGTCTTGCATTATTTTTATGTCTGTAATGTTACCAAATTTCGCGAAGTATTTCTTAAATTCTTCTAAAGTTAAATCAACAGGCAGCCCCCCTACAAATAGTTTTTTATTTGTCAAATCTTCATAGCCTCCAACACCACTTGAATTAGTATTCAATGCGGGTTCTGCTTTTTTAACATCAACCTGTAACAAGTTGTGAGACAAAAATATTTCTTTGGTATAAATATTGAAAGCATATCAATAATGAAATCCAACCTAGCGAAACTAAATTCTTCATTTTTTACAGATTTTGTATATGTGACACCCATGTAACAGAATAACATGTGAGAAAAAGAGGAAATAATCATAATAACGTACTGATGGAAGAGTATTAGGGATTAGAAATCCATTAGTGCTTAAAAGTGTTTGTATGAAACTAAGACTGAAAAATATGGAGTGCATGTGTACACATACTTGGAAAGTCTCAACCAAAACAAATTAAAATATGACATAACAATATTAGAAATTATAAAAATAGATAACTCAAACAATTTATCATAGCAAATTCAGGAAAACATGTTTTGCCTCATATGAACTAATAATAATTGCACAAAATAGGCCAAGGCAAAAAGTAATACAGTACTTAGATGCCTCAAATCACGTTAAGTATTAAGTTGGTATTATTGTACTACCAATTCATTAGACACTACATACGCATAGCAAAATTTAATAGCATAAGATTAATTTAATGTCAATATTCAATAATAAATTTTAGTAATTTGTTAAACCTGACAATTAAATTGAGACATATAAAGACAATAGATCTATTGTAAAATTAAACATTAATAAACTATTCCAAGCTATTTTTTCAAATTGATAAAACATTAATGCAATGTCAATGATCATCTCCATAGAACCCCTAAAATCACGAGGAGAGAGAGAGAGAGAGAGAGAGAGAGAGAGAGAGAGAGAGAGAGAGATTTCTAAGAAATAGTCATGCACATAAAATACCTCCATGACATTAGCTAGCAAATTAGCAAAATACCAATCAAATAAAACCAAAAGATTAAAAGAGTACGTGAAGAGTTTAGATTATAGTACTAGTTTTCCATTGATGTGATGCGTATCATTGAGAGCCTCTTTCGCAGCGGCCGGAAGAGTAAACGTAACAAAACCAAAGCCTCTCGCATTGCCGGAGAATCGATCCTTTGCAATAGTGCAGCTCACAACTTCTCCATATTTACTAAAGTGATTTTTCATATCATCTTTCTCAGTCCCCCATGGTAGTCCTCCAACGAATAGCTTTGTCTCATTGTCCATGTTGAAACACATAATCTATTATCAACAAAGTGGACAAATAATTTGAAGCATGGACCAATTTATTTATATATATTGACTGTGAATCCAATTTTACAGAGTGAGAAAAAAGGGGGGCTTATCCGTTAAATGCGATATAACCGAATTTTTTGAGGCAATTGTGTTGGCTTGGTAACCGATTTTTTTTTTTAATTGTGTTGGCTTGGTGTTTTTATTTATAGTTGTTTCTAATAATATGAGTCCTTATATAATTGAAATACCTATATGTAGTCCTTATATAATTGGACCACGTAGATATATAGTCATACCAAATAAAATTTAAGTGTGATTATCAATTGATAACTAGAAGGTATATTAAAATATTAGTTAGATATTACTCCGTAACTTTTAAATGGATATTATAATATGGTAAAACTAATTTTTTTTGATTAATTAAAAGGCGATATTCTTGGCATCTTCCCTAACTAGAAATTAGAATGAAGTTGTGTGCTTAGCATGTATCTGGACCACTTACGGGGCCCAGGAATCGTTTTAGATGGGCCTCATATACCTTAGGAATTAGTATCCTGCTCTCTGGAATCAGAACTAAGCCCTTTTCCTTACTTAAATAAACTAATGAAAAGGGCTAGCTAATTCTTACCAGCCCTAAGCAACTCTATTGTTTTTAAGCAGAAGGATGTTTTTAATCAATTATACATATAGTTTTATTGGTTTTGTAAATTCAAAAATACCATCTTTGTTATCACACGCCCAAAATTGAGTAGCACCCGATTTTGATTATCCTACTTAGATGGAGTGTTTTGATTTTTAAAAGTTATTAGAACATGTTGATCAGTAAATTCATATTTATGTTTTCATATTATTTGATAGTATAATTTTAGTTTGTGATTTTATTAAATCATTAACTAATTTGAAATACACTATTGAATTGGTAAGATATACACAATCTCTTATTGGAATTCACAATCTTTCTTTGCATTACAAGACTTTGGCATCTTGTGGATGGGGAGATTTCCACAAAAAACACAATTAAAAAATAGACGTAAGTTTCTTTCTCAACGAAGCCTAGTTTTGGACTGACGTGCAATTTTCTACAATTTTTCTCGAATTCCTGACCCGTAAGAGATTGCCAGTATGTTTACACCACGATCGTTTTACAAACTCCTTTTAGAATATAATTACTCCGTATTAAACTTTAACTAACTCTCTTTAATACTAATACTTTAATACTTCTTCCGATATCATTTACTTATCATTTTAACTTGAAAAAATTGATATGTTTACTTGTTATTCTAGTATAAAAAATTAATATTTTATATTTTCATTGTTTCTTTTTGACTATTTTTTGTTATGGAATATTAAATTATCAACCAATCATATAATTTCAATTAATTGTCATTCAATATATTTAATATATTTTTAATTACTTTTTATTTTTCTTAATTTGTATGTATTACTCTAAAATAACATCTAAATATCATCGAAGGAGTACTGTATGTATATTTTGATCATGTGTCTCCTCCTCTGGGCTTTATTAGTCTAGAAATACCCGCTTTCAACACGTGCCATGTGGCATGCCACGTTAGGTTACATGTCAAGAATCAATTCTTTGACTACAAGTTGTATAGGATTAATATTCTTGGTCTTCATTCTAATTTCCAAGGTTGTAAGTTGTAACAACTACACTTCGAATATGAAATGTTCGACAAAAATTAGCTCCTCATTTGATTTATTATATAGTTTTAATTAAGCAATTTGAAATTTCATAAGAATAAAATTGGTGACATAATAATATTTGGAATGTATATATATATCAATTTTAGACTACCATAATTAATAATTTTATGTATTTTGGATAACTTTTTATATTATTTGATATTTGAGCTTAATAGTAGCATTGCCATAAGTTTATTGTATTACTTGACCAATTCAACAACAAAAAATGAAAAAAACATATCATCATTGGTATAGTCTAGCCGATAAATGTATTGATATTCCATGCTTTATCGTAGTATGCATGTTTCATTTTAATAAGTGAATTTATTGTGAGCATTAGCCATTAAGTATTGAATATCCTAATACATCGATTCTAAATAACGTAATTTATCCTTAAAGAGTGCTATTAGCCCTTTTATATGAGAGCAAGCAAACACTCTAATGACCTATGCTGGTGTTAAAGAGAGAGACAAGCACTAAATGAAAGTGTGGAGTTGAAATTTTTAATTGAAGTATACTCTCTACAATCAAGGAAAGCATTTCTAGCAACGAGACAAGCACGCAACTTAAAAAATACCAGGACATGTGTGGTGGCTACTTGTTCTTACGGAGTATTTCTTTAGGGTAATAATTTGACCCAAGAGTAAATGGTGATAAGACATGCCTTTGGCTCTACACACTCCTGACCTTCACCAACCTAGGGGCTACACACCCCTTATTATTAGAACATTTTAGAAATTGTTTAATACTCCTCTATTCTTTTTTACTTGTCTTTCTAATTATTTACACATAAATTAAAAAAAATAATCAAAAATTAGCATTAAAAATATAAAATGCCAATTAATCGAAATTATAAAATTATTTGCTGCTAATTTAATACTCCTCCTATTTTTTTACTACATCCTAATATTTTTCACGCATCAAGTTAGCTAAATTAAGAATGAAATATATTTTTACCTATATATCCCTCTAATTAATAACTAAAACAACTATTAATAAATGCAACTTTTGAATACATTACCTAAGAGCTTAAAAGGAAAAGTTAATAAAACATTGTATTGGAATTTCAAAGTGACAATTATTTCAAAACAAATTTTTTTTGCTAGGATGTCAAGTAAAAAAATTGGATAGAGATAAAAATTTACATTGAAAATATAGAAACACAATTTTATATACTAAAAGTACAAATATTTTAAAATAAAAAATTAAGACTAGAAAGACAATTATATATAAACGGAGGCTAGAAAGTACAATTATGTAACATGAATTTTTTTGACAAACGTAACATTAGTTGGAATACAAATAATCATATAATAACAAAATCTATTGCAAATATTATATTTTAATAGTTTTAATAAACTTATACAGAAAAAATCTGAATTAAAAAATTGTAAAAGTAACTATCAAAATTTCGAATCAATTACTGTATATTTTAAGGATGGAACTACAATTGCTTAATTTTTTTTGGTCGACATTCCATAAAATCTTCAAATTAATAACAAATGCAATCAATACAAATGAGAGAGCTATGCAAGATGGAACGAATAAGCAATATATATATGTCTTATATATATATATATATTTTGCATGCTCAAGCATTTCATCAAAATACATTATCTAAAATAATTTAATTAATTAAATAAAATAGTACGATAAATCTAGTCATGACTTTATTTGCATTAAACCTTATTGATACTTGAATTGAACTTAATTCTCTGTTTAAAGTAGTAATATTGGGAACCAAAGTCTACTTCTCGTTTCCCCATGTATTCTACTCTTATACAACAAAGTCCAAAACCAAGTCTTTAAAGATCACCCTTCTTTCATCACATATAGACACACTAGTATGAATTCTCTGGCAATGACACAATGTTTCATTTGCATTGTTTAGTATCTTCACAAACCTAGTCACCTACCCCTCTCTTCTCAATGGACTTTTCTGCAATTGGCTTTGAGGGTAATGGCTTAGCATTTTCACCATTTTCTTCTTCAAATGATGTAGTTGAGACTAATAAGCATAAATGGTACGGATCCAATAATGTCAAGCACGAAGAGAGAATGGAAAAGTGTGAAGATGATTGGAAAGATCTCAAAGTAGCAAAGACTAGTGAGTGTTTCTTTAAAGAAATGAGATGCAATAATGGTGAGAATGTTTTGTCTAAAGATCATCATCAACAGCAGCAGATGATTAGCTTCTCTGATTCTAACTCACAAATGCTTTCATTTGCACAACATACTTCAAATGTGAATAGTAGAATTCCAGGTACTTTTTTGTTCGGGAAATACATTAACATGATCCAATGTCTTTTGAAGAATCTCCTATCCATCTAAGCGGAATAAGGAGTTGGATAGTACACAATCTTGTCCATGTAATAATAAGGATAATGTTTCCATAATGCAAATACTATTTTTTTTTAATAAAGAATGCAAGCTATATATACTATTGAGATAAGAACCATAGATTGTTTAAAGAGCAAATAGAGATGCTAACATCACAAATGTTTAATTTTTTTTAAAACTATGTTATTTGTTAAGGGTAGTAGGAAAAGGTTTGATTATTGGTAATGTTGTCAGCCAATAGAGATGCAAAGATCACATTTTTTTCCTTGTTTAATTATTGATGAATATATTTGGCTTGTATGTGATGTGTGTGTCTTTTCATTTGGATATTTACTGTTTATCTTTTGGTTTTAGTCTTGTTTTGATAAGGTGGGGATTGGTGATGTCTAAACTTATTGGGTTAAAATGAAGTGAAAATTGAAATGTGGTTAGAATTGAAGCAACAAGATCCCATCTTTTCCTCTATCTAGTTAAAAAGCAAAGTGAATCCTTCTCTGAGGCTTTATTGCTTTAACTTCTTTGGTGATTTGAAAGCTACAAAAACTTCACTATTGCAGTACTGAGTAGTCCCCATAAATCATTAATGTATCAGACAAATCTTTTGAATTTGGTACACCTCTCCCCTCATGCCTCTGTACTCTGAATTTATCTTTATTATTCCACCAAACTTAGGGAAATTAATTTATTATTCTGTTACCTTTGAAATGGTTTTTTTAAGTTGTTTCAGTTTACAAGAATATGTCCCCTAAGAACATTTATCATATGAATTACTACTTTAAGTATGAGTACACCATCCAGGCATCCAATAAGTACTAAAATGGGCCTACAAATTGGTAAAAATAGAGTAGTAATACAATCCCTAAAAGATTATCAAATTTGATGATCAATTATCTAAACTAGTCTAATTGCCAGACTTAGTTAACCAGTAACTTCTAAAATTATCAAGTCAATAGAAGTGCAAGATATCTACAGATATATTTTTCTCCAATTATTGTAACACTTATGTAAATGTTTGAGTTCAAATTTAAACGATTAATCATTAAGCTTCAAAACTTGACTAATTTTAGGTATGGAATAAATATATAGGAACCATTTATTGCTTTATATCTGAGTGGTAGATCTAAAAAATATTTAATTATACATAGAACTGATAACAAGGGAATATTATTTGTTTTGCTTTGATTGCTATTCAGGATATGGCAGTGAAGGATTGAATAGTGCAATCATGCATGGAATGCTTTCTGGGATGAAAGGCCCCTTCTCTCCATCACAGTGGATGGAGCTAGAACACCAGGCGTTGATTTATAAGTACATTACTTCAAATATTCCAATTCCTCTTCCTCTTCTCATTCCTATCCAGAAGTCTCTTGATACTGCTTGTTTCTCAAACTATCCAGGCCTCAAATACAATACATGTAAGCATACTTGTTTGCAGTGGGATGGAGCGGTTTTAATTGCTTATGAGTTGTTATACTTACGTGCATTCTTGCATTGGGATGGAGCGGTTTAAATCTAGGATTCGCCTGCAACACTGATCCTGAGCCAGGGAGGTGTCGAAGGACAGATGGGAAGAAATGGCGGTGTGCAAGAGATGCGGTTGCTAATCATAAGTACTGTGAGCGGCATCTCAACAGAGGTCGCCATCGTTCAAGAAAGCCTGTGGAAGCTGGTGGTCAATCTGGCCATTCCGTCTCAGGAAACGCCAGTGGCACATCTAAGTTGCCGTTGGCTTCCACCACTTCAGCCGCTGCACCTAAAAACAGTGCGTCCAACAGTTCTAGTTTCATGAATCAGGAAGTTGGTAATTTGCAGCCTTGTGGAACTAATCCTGCTACTGCTTCACAGCATGAGTATGACAGGTAAACTTGATTGAGGTTTGGGCATGGTGCCTCAATGATGCTTCTAAAGTTGGTGGATTACCTTTGTCCGAATTTGTTTCGTTTATTTATGCATAATTATCGTATTTTGACATTCATGATTCACGAATTTAGTCGATTTTGTTTCATTTATACCCTTTCAGAAGCCCGGAAGACAAGGCAAATGTGAGTTTGAGAGCTCAGGATACAAAAAATGTTTCCAGACTGCCTCCAACTACGAGCTTCAAGGACCATTACTCACCTACTCAATATCACAATGCAATTGAAGGAACTTCTCGTGCAGAGTTCGGGCTAATATGTCCCGACTCTGTACTCAACCCTCTCAACAAAAACGCTTCTAATATTTACAGAAACAATGGAGCTTTTGAAGCAGGAAACACTGGTGATAATAACAAATCACAGCATTCGCTTCATTTGTTCAGGGACGATTGGTCCAAAAACAGGTCTGGGAGTTCCATTTCTGACAGGACTGAACTCTCCATTTCTATCCCCAAGACACCTTCCGATTATATCTCCACTACATCTTCACCTAGCAATGAAACCTTTGGAGTCTTACCATTAAGACTCTTGCCTGAACTTGGAGCAACTCATATGGGATTAGGAATAGGAGCTGTTGATGAACATATTCCATGTTCCTGGAAAACTCCTGTGGGTGGACCTCTTGGTGAAGCCTTACATGTCACTACTAATAGTAGCAATGACAATGGCAAAAGGACTTCCGCTTTGAACCTCATGACGGGTGGCTGGGATAATAACAGCCCCCCTATGGAGTCGTCCCCTTCGGGTGTCCTACAAAAGGCTGCATTTGGTTCACTTTCGAATAGTAGTGCAAGAAGCAGTCCTGAGAGCAGAGGTGGCAGTATTTGCTTCAATGGCCTATTTGGATCTACCCATCTGAATTCTGTCTTTCCAGGGCTGTAAGCTCGTACCATGTTTTTCAGCTTATTTTGCTAATAAACAATATCTTAACAAAATTAGCCTTTCCATTCAGAATTGTAGTAATGCATGTGAATTACATATTGTATATTGATTCAGTGAATTTATTAGCCTGAATTACAATATATAAAATTGTAGGGGTAGACAGCGAAAAATATATCAAATGTTAGTATTTTTAATTAATATCGTATACTCTTAACATGCTAATACTAAATCAATTCAAAGTTTGTTAATCTTTATGGTGGGATTCAAATTGTTCCACCTTTTAGATTGAAGCTTAACAGACGAGGACATTGATTTGAAGCATGAATTCTAACTAAAATAATTCTTTATCATAAACAAACAAAAGACTAATTAAGCAGCCCAGGAAGCATACATATGTAACATACAATCAAAGTTTGATCAGCTGTTCAAGCACACAATGCCTTAGATAAAGAATATTAATGATAAGAATAAGAAAAATAGAAATAATAGTTGCCCCTACAACAAGCAAGTGGTGAGATTGGTAGGTAATATTAATTATCTATACTTTATACTAAGATTATTAATCTAAGAGAATCATCAAATAGAGAGAATATTGAGTGACGACATCATATCGACATATATATACTTTTATAAATTATCACGCATCCCACTTTATACTAACTTGCTTATCGATCTCCACATAATTTAAATACGCGACACCGTAAATCATTTCACATGCTTAACACGACATCAAATTATTGTTAACATTTCAGATTCCCTACATTAACGTCGTGATAAAGATTCTCTACGGACATCAGATTTTATTATAATTTTTTATATTATATTTAAAGAGTTATTTATTGTTATCATTCTAAAAATAAAATATTAACAAAAAAAATCAGCGAAAGAAGTTTTACACGCTTGTAATAATTTCGAATTAAACATAAAATATCAAATATTTAAAGAATTATCAATGCGATTACACGCCTATTTTACTAGTATATATATATTGACGGTATTCTTACTAGTATATATATATATATATATATATATATATATATATAATCAGTATACATTTTCACTAGTTTAGATTCAATTCTATCTTAATGATGTAACTGCCGCAAACTAAATGGCAAAATATCACAGAATACTACGCAATTACTTTAAAACTTCCATGTGACAATGTGATCAAGATTCCTCCACACACTCATATCTTTGTCCATATGGCTTTCAATATCATCCACGCCTGTTTTAGTTCCTTAGTTATAATCCACAAGAGTTTTATGTTCCTAAAAATTATTTTAGGATTGAACAAAATGACCCAAAAACTCAAACCAATCTCTTGCAACTATGAAATCAATAAACACAGGATACAGTTCTCTATGAGCGCAGTTGATGAGACGAAAATTCACAACTCTCATTTCCTTTTTATATACTACTATAGATAAAGAAACAATGGAGCCAAAAGATGGAGATACCTTTCTATAAGGCCATCTTCCCAAACCAAAGCGCCGACATATCTTCTTTATCACAGTAGGGCATACATTCATTTCCTTAGTTCCTACTTCAATGGGTAGATGGAAATATGTTGCCAGGTCTTTCAGTTCCAACTTGCCAGTTCTCTCCCTCTCTCATACACATTAGCATTTGCACAAGTAAATAAATTAATCACATACAAGAGCGGAAATGATCATATGTCTTCTTTTTGTGCCTCATTGTCATGTCTTGTTCTTTAATTAATCGGACACAATGTATCGTGGATATCATCAGTAGTTATGATGGAACTGTTAAAGACGTGACTTATATAACGCACAAGAGATGAAATGTGGGACAAAAAAGAAGTACAGGATCCTTCAAGATAAAATAGCCAAGTCTTTAAAAAAATGCTAATGAGTTACCTGTTCCTGCTAGCCTGAAAGTCTTAATATTCTATGTCCTTTATATCCTACAATAAGATCAACATTAAAGGAACTAAATCACTACATCATGAAATATATATGTATATAGATTAATTGATGAAAATCTGATGAACAAACCTGAATTTATAGACGTCGATGACAGATGAGGATTGTCGAAATTCAATCCAACAACTAAGGCATCATAAAACAAATGCAATGGATCTTTAAGCATTTGATATCCCTCCCGTTGACGCTCCTGACAATATTGTATCAGGAATTTCTTGATGTTGTTGATATTTTCTCTACAAAAACTAATCGAAAAGAAAACCGAAA
Source organism: Lithospermum erythrorhizon (assembly GCA_019722365.1). Lineage (NCBI taxonomy): Eukaryota > Viridiplantae > Streptophyta > Magnoliopsida > Boraginales > Boraginaceae > Lithospermum > Lithospermum erythrorhizon. Next base: position 567,897 of record JADFUC010001296.1, on the reverse strand, counting down.
TCAAGATCAAGAATGAATAGCATGAGATACTGATATAAGAAACTAAACTTAAACATAGCTTTCTGAATTCTTACTCAAACATCTGGAAGGAGCATTTTCATATTTGTCAAGAACTGCATGACAAAATAACTACAAATACGTAAATTAACCAAACGTCGAAAACATCAAAAAAAACTTATTAACAATAAGAAGTAACCAAAATCAATTTAAACAACAACACATAGTCAAACCAACTATTAGGCATACTTCCCTGAGTTTAATAACTGTACCTGTAAAGGATAGAATAGGCCAAACTGGAAACCGGCATTAGAGTACAGCTTTTCCCTTGTAAATTTTATATGACTTCAACCAAAAATTTCAATGAAGTATATTATATAGTTCTAATAGTAACATGTATTAATTGACAAGTTTGCATCACCACATCACTTAACTTTAATTTTCTATTTTCTGCCCATTCATGTTGTATTAACTTGAATTTAATCAAAACAACAATAAAATTTATAACTTGAAACAGGTTAATACTAATCTATTTATCTAATTTTAAAATGTTCATCTGTAGGTATCTAGAAGAATTGAACTAATACCAATTCAAAGAAAAAAACAACAAAAATCTAGTGTCGTAATTATGCACTATTGTGAAGAAAAACAATCCAACTGTCAAGAATTATTCAGGTACTCCTTTACCTGCACCTTCTTGCAACAAAAATAACTATTTTGGGTTGTATGGACAACACAATCATTTTAGAAGTTAAACACATATCAGCCCTTTCTTTAATTTATTTATAAAAATGCCACGATCAGGTATTCACAAACCACATAAACACATAAGCTTCTATGCACTATGAGATCTGTCAGAGAACATCACAATCAGAGCAACTAAACGTGTCATTGTTTCAACAGCTTAGAGGTACAACCAATGAAGCTTAAGCGTATATGCGCCGAAGCTATTAGATTTAAAATCATAATTGCCAACTGATGCGCCGAAATGATCGTGATAGATTTGATAGCAAACAGGCCTTCTGGTTGTTTGCTGTGCTAATTGATTTTCTGCTGAGTTTTCCTGTAAAGCTAAAAAGCTAATTCAAGGAAAGGATTAAGTAACAATCATTGTTTTCTTGAAGCTAGCCACCATAAAGAATAAAGATGGTTGCATGTGATAACAAAACAAGTAATATTGAGCCTATCTTGTACTGATGAGTGAATTCAAGATAATTCCGTGTAATCATCACAGAGTCCTAGCCTACATCCAACCTGTAGATAGTTTTATTCTTGATTTTATTGTGAGGAATAATTTGGTCCATTCATCTGGAAGATAACTACATGTTGAAGATACAGGACAATCTTAGGACTTCAACAACTTTATTGACTCTGAAAAATTAGAGTGCTTGACAATATACTGTATATCTAACTATAGTAGCAACCCAGTTCTCTAAAGTGTTTCCCTCAATCCAATTGGATTTTTTTATTTGAATTTAACATGCAAAAGTGACAACAGTTTTCGACTTTCTCCTTAAAAGAGAAACACACACACAATATTAGTACACTACAATAAGCCGAGAATTGGAATTTGCACAACATGAAATGACTTACATTAAAATCAACATTAGTTATCAAGATTGAATGAATAAAGTTCATTCACAAGGCAGAGTTCCCTTTTCATGGGAAAACAAGCCAGGGGAATCCAAGATTTCTTCTACCAAACCAAATGATTTTGACCATAATGAAATGAGCTAATTTGAAGTTGCTACAAAGCTACCAATCCCTCTTCCACCTTGTTCTTTTCAACCACCACCGCCGCAACGAAGCTCTTCAAAGAGATATTTAAAGAAGAAAGATGATGACCCTTTTATGATTGCATTCAAACAGTGCACTAAAAGCAGTGCAGAAGGGGATAGATTAGAAAGGAGTGGTTCTGGATTTGGAATCAAAATCAAGAAGAATAAGTCTTTATTTTCTTGAAAAAAGTCATGTAATGTGGTGGATGGTAATACAAGTAAGGTGCCCCAAGTGCCAATATCAGAGATCAATGAAATATGAAGAATAAGTTCTTCTTTGTACATTAATTATTCATGATATATATGTTTTTTATACTACTAATTTATCTGATTATGGTATTAGATGGAACAAAGTACACTAGTTCTTGATCTTGGGAGAGTGATTACTTATTCATGCGGATTAATTTCTTGCTTTTCCAGACTTCATTTATATAAACCTATCAATCATTGACTTACTTAATGGTACAACTCATACATTATACCATTTCAGAAATTGAATGTGTTTAGCATGATTGCATCCTATATGTAGTGAATTGGGGGAAACTTTTGCATGACTTGTATTACTATGATTTCAGTTTACTGAAAGAACTTCTAATGTTATTCAACTAAACAAGCATTAGCAACTAGGTTGGGCTAATTTTTTTAGTGAATTACCAAACTTTCTAGATAGTTGTCCATTTTAGTGATGTGGATGCTCACTTGCCGTGGGACAGCTATTTGTTGGATACACTTATAATTAGTCATGTGATCGATTATAGACGAGTTCGAACCTAACATGGCATCCATTCAAGCTTGAATCAAGGAATTGATTGATTCACGATGTTCAAAATAAGAGTTGGGACGAATGACACGGAGCATCATTAACGTTTTACTATTTTACTTTACTGGCTATTAAATTGTTAAAGTGAAGACAATTGCCAAAAAAGAGGATCAGCCAGATGAAGTAGTTTGTCAATCGCCCCGTAATCACAATGCGAAATGATCATGTCGACTTTGGCCCCAAAAGTCTCTGATAATAATTGGCCCCCTGGTTTGTTACCTGAAAATGACGAGGTTAATCGAGGGTTTTGAAACTTTGGTCCAAGCCATTACATATATCAGAATATATAATGTGTGAGTCTTTGCGGAGCGCTGGAACACCACCTCAAAGCAAGCGAGGATCAAAATGCAGAATTCGCATTAATTCAAGAAATTTTATATGAGGCTTCATAGAATGTGCTTTCTTACGCCTATGAAACACCTAATCATAGATCTTTGTTTCTGGGAGATTTATGTATTAGCACTCAATCGCTAGATGGTAGTAACAATTTTAAGCCTCAGAACAATCTTCCTGATATTATTTGAAAGTGATCTACAACATGTATCGATTAGCCTCATACTGAAAAATCCAGTAAGTAAATATTGATGTTGTTTAATTTTCATAATTTATTCTTTCTGTTATTGTCATGTTTGAATTAGTGGATATCAATCCTGATAGATCTTAGTAATTAGTATAATTGATAATATCACAATTATCGTTAATTACGGGTTAAGATCCTGACGTTGTATATCCTGGACATGATCCGAGTTACTATCAATTATGAAATCACACAATGAATATAGTATTCCCCATATAAATAACATCTTATTTAGATCATGTCCCCAAATGTTTAATTATTTCCGGCCCATTTTATCCCTTTATAAATCACATTTTAAGTTATTAAGACAAACAGAAAAATTTTGAAAACTATCCTCACCGCTTACTATTTCTGAACTTACGAAACCCCTGCTCATCCTCCTCGATACCATCATCTTCTTCACTTAATATTCATCAAAACATCCAATTGATTCAACAGACATAGAACTCCCAAGGTGTTCATTATAAGTAACAAAGCTATCCCATCTGAATTGTCATCACGAAATCTTTTCCAGGACCTAAATTTTAATCTTATCACATGTCTCATGGTCCCAAGTCCTTTCCACTGACTCCCATCTCCTTGTCCTGACCACCCTGTTCTGGCCCTATACCTGATTTCAGGCCCCTTTGTGTGTTTGTCGGGGAATGCCCCACTCCTACTGCCTTGCGGATATTACCTGCCTATGAGTTCTCCACAGATTTAAATCCGGGCAAGTCAGATTTGCATTCACGATCAGCCATTCTGAGTGACCTACAAGTTATTAGTCTGACGGGTAAAAGCAATATGTAGAACAACGAAAATCTTATTAGACCCTAAAGAAAGCCATTCCCAGGATGGCCTCAGCTTGTCAATGAGGTATTACCTCGAAACAACCAATCCCCCTTCTCCTAACCTTCTCCCGCTATCGCCTCAATATCCCCCATCACATCTTCTTTTTGATATCGGGCCTCCTGGTCCAAGAGTGTCTCCCCCCTCGGCCCCTCCTCCAAGCATCTTCTGTCTCCGCATCACATCTCTCGGGTATCCCTACTTCCTTCTCTGCATATCAAGCATTTTGCAAGACGGTCTCGTGCTGAGAGTTTACCGCCTTCTTTCATCAAGACCTGTTTATATGGCGGAGATCTAATGGGTTATTCCTCTCCTTTGAACTCCATCATCGCTCTTCATTTCCATCTCGTTGTATTTTTCCTCTTTTAGCTCTTGAATTCCATTCTATCCGAGGTTTTGCTTCCTACTTTGTAGTTCACGGAGTGTCCTCAATGGTTTTATTTCGGCACAATGCCTATCCCCTGTGATTGGCACATCCTGACAAGTTTTCACCTGGGCGAGTGACAATGTTCTGTGTTGCCTCATTCTTCCATTTTATCTTCTATACCTTCCTGATTTTGGCCCCTCTACCCGAAACTGCCCTTCAGATTCTCATAACCTATCCCATACCGGTTTCCTTTTGGTGATCCCTGGTTCTTTTCTCGGGACGAACTTACTGCCCTTCTTTGCTTCCTCCAATTTTATGTACTTCAATTTATTACTGGGAAAACTATATTTGCCATCGTCCAATGACTATCCTTTCTTTGTAGCCCAAATCAGTAACCTGCTGAAGAACGCGATCATTGATACCTCTCATCCATCACGTATATCAAGTTAACACCTCGAAACCGGTCAGAGTGAAATCACGCTTCCCGACTTTTTTCAAATCCATCAACATGAATTAGTAGTAGCTTGAACCATTTGCCTCGACAATCCCTGCCCATGTCAATTTTGGCATCCTAGGTTCCTCGGCATCGACTGCCTCATGCCTCAGCAGGTATCAGGTTTTCTTGGAACCTTTATATAGAAATATCTCTGAAGCTGTTGGCCTCCACTGCAATTGGCTGCTTATAACATCATTGCCGCCTCACTGGCACTCTGCTGTTTGTTCTTCTGAGACCAACTTAAGGCTATCTTTATATCTTCTGTCTCGATTAACCGAATTAAAGCTTCAGTGGAAAAATATTCATCTTGATTTATAACCCCTTCTATGCCGGTTACGAAAAGGACCAGCACTATATCACTGGGTTGTCGTCATGATCATTCTTCCAAGACCTCGATTGCAGGCTGATTTGTTCACCGGTCGTTTTATGACTACTTTGATTTAATCCCCACGAATCTTTGTCAATTAGACTCCCCCAAGATACACCACCAATATATTCTTTTCCCGAGGTCCCTTGTAGATACCCGGAATCTTGATTCATCTACTTGTTCTTGGTAACGGTCCCGGGGTCCTGCTCCTGCCCTATATCTGAGGCGAGGCCCCGGTGTTCATTAATAGAATGCCCCATTCCTTACACGAGCGGTCGCCTCCAGTCATAAACGGTTCCCATGAGTTCTCGTGATGAAACACTTGGGAGCGAAGAATCGTAGTCAATTGATTAATGAAATTTAGTAATTCAGATTAGCATTACCTCCAAATTATATATTTATGAAACACTTTGGGATCAAGATGAAGACAAATTTATCTTCATCTTGAAGGAAATCACTAGACGAGCCTAAAACTTTACTCTGATTGAACTCATAAATGGATCAAATAAATCCAACGTAATAAAGCTCATTTAATGTTCATATCATCACTGCCCAGAAATCTTCAATGCACTCCAAGCCAGCATCTTCTGAATGAATTTTATTTCAAGTGTGAGCATAATTATTAAAACGTAAACATATAGTCTATCAGTATTCATTCTCGTATCTCCTCAGACTTAAAATGATGATATGCCTGCTGGCCTTTATGGTTTAGCAATGCCCACAATACAGCAGTTCATATAACATATACAACTACTAATAATTTGTTTCAATATCTTCAAGAACTGGCCTGCCTAACGCCTAACTTAGGTAGGGACCTATGCTATAATTAAAATGAAACCTTGACAGAGACATTATGATTTATACCCCTACCTGGTATATTATATCGCAGAATTTAAAAGCAGGTCTCAATCAGACCCCATAATCTATTTAATGATTCCTATACAAGCTATTTAATTTGGATTTTTCTTATATAACGCCAATATGTTCTATTATACATTCTCTGGTGAGAATTTTATCCCACATAACATATCATAATAGTCTCTAAAAGCAGATAAATGCCAGCATGTCAGAAGAATGCTGCATCGATCCCCGATCAACAAATAACGCAACATTTTATTTCTGTGGTCATATTGCAACACACATGCGGCATTTCTGACTAAATTGTCAGAAATCCAAACTACACCATACCATCCATCGACTGATATTACACTTTTTTTTTTAATTTTTGCCTTTGATCTGATATGAGGTTGTTAAATTATAATTAAATTCATGGTAATTTTCGAAGATATCAAAAGTGCATTAAATAGAAACATATTGCTATTGATCCACCGTTGGGCTTCTAGATGGCTCCATTTGTAATAAAGAGGAAGACTACTTATGTTATCCAGTGTTTAATTAATTTCCCTGTGCAATTCATATCACATAAATATAAAAGAGGAAAATCTGCTTCCAATATTATCACGTACTGTGTTCAAGAAACAAACAACCTCGTGCATGGACAAAGCTAACTTCAAACTTCAAAGATGGACTACTCAATATCATATCTTATTCTGTTATCAACTTTATTAATAATCATGAGGCTTTATATGTTTATGTTATCCATGGGGGCTGTTTGAGGTTGCCCACGAGCACATGGTAATATGTAATCAGTACGTGTGAAGGCCCTTTCACGATGCTTCAAATTATATTGAATAGTGTCACACAAAGATTGGTTTAAGAAAAAAATCACACATGTCAAATTATAATAGGTCAATAGACCGTCAGCAATATTGTTTTGTGATTTTAATTTGTATGAATGACATATATATCCAGTTTTATCTATAAATATCGAGAGTGCCTGAAGTTTTGAGAATACTTTTAAGTTCTGTCAATTTCACTTTTAATTACTCTTACCCTTAAGAATTAATTTTATTACACTCTATTTTAAATTGTTTTTGTATAATTTCAATGTTTATTAATAAATTTTTCAACACATACATTTATACGTAGTCCAAAATATTTAAATAAATATAATCATGATAATTAAAAATATTAATTTTTTTAGTAAATAAAAAATTAACTAAAAATAATGTTTCATTTTAAAATTAGAATTCTTTATTATAGAAATAAATTTATTTATTACTAAATTTAACATTAAAGTTATAACTTATATAATGAAAGAAAACAAATTTTCATCTATAAACCAATTAAAATATTAAAGTGTATATTAATATTTTAAAGATAAGAATAAAATATTTATATTTGACTATAACATATAAAATTCAAGATCAAAAAATAACAAAAACTCAAATATTTAACATAAAATTAGACCATGTCATTCAATTTTACTATTAGATTTAAACACTTTTCCTATCTCAGATGATTTGATGGGACTAGATATCTAAAGGAACAGAAAAAAGTTTAGGTTTATTAGTACTTCTACTTATCAACCACTGATTATATACAATGTCAATTTCAGTACCCATACATCATGTTAATCCTCATCCAACCATCTAAAATCACTAGTAGTAGTCCAGCCAATACTTTATTAAAAGTTATCATCGAGGTAGACTTTTCCCAAACCAGAATGACTTTGGGAGCCAAGATTTGGGACGCATTACAAACTTATCTATTTAGTTTACGTGAAATGTTTGAGAAGATTTAGGGAAGTAAGGATAAACACAATGTGTATTTTAATTAAATAAATAAAATTAAGAATCATATCCTAGATGTAAATAATACAAATGTTGTTAATCATATATGACAAAATATATAACAGAAGTCATATTTGGGACCAAAGAAAAAGAAAAAGACAAAACCACTGAAAACAGACAACAGTGCATACACTAACAATTTTTTTTCAAAAATAAAAATCACAGAGCATTAATTGTATAAATTATTATCATAAATACAACCGGTCATGATGAAAAACATATTTCTATTATCCGACAAAATATAAAAATATAAACATAGAACTAATAATATTTAATTGAAAGAAGAAGTTTTCCATATTTAATCTAAAGCCAACCTGATGAATAATATAAAATATATTAAAATTAAATTATGAATACCTAAACAAACTAACTTAATTTAGCAATGGAAAATGTCAACAAATGATCCATACTTCCGCCAATCTTAACGGTCGTATTTCATAACAAATATCGCGTGAACAAGACGCCCACCACCAACATAAGGCCCCCCGTCATTGACAAGATCATCAACAAAGATCGGACGCATCACCTTCATAATCGATCACGAAGATAAAGAAGCGAGCGCATATTATTCTGGCCAATCCCTACTACCTAATACGTTTTAAAGAACTCAAGCTAAACTAAATATGAGCCTCTGCCAAATTTCCACTAAAGACAAAGGCACAAGTCCAAAGAAAGAGCACCACTTTAATTATCCCACAAAAGCGAAGACTACACCGCAAGACACTCAGAATAAGTCCATCAAGTCTAATATAGCTTCTGAAGATGCTCCAAGCACTCCAAGATCGCTCCATACAACCAACACGCCACCCCCAATTTGACCATATCCAAGTCCACCAAGTCCACAGACATTATATCCAACAGCTCCCAACTGCTGCCTCAAGTTCAAGCCCAAGTCAAGCTCAATCAAGCTTCCAGCCTATATCTAAGCCCATCAAGACTAAATCAAGTCAAGTCAGTTGTTGTACATCTCACAAATCGGCCATCAAATTGAAATATAGTTGACGTTTTATCCTTCACTGATAAACTCAGACACTCAAAAATTTCTCCTAATAAATTTTATTTTATACCCTTCCAATAAATAATAAAAATTGTTCTTCTCATTACTAATGCTGAAGACTTCTAGGTGAATCTATCCAACCATTTAAATATCGTCATGTGTGACATCCTGTAATTTATGTCAACCAAAAGATGTCTGTTCGGATGCATTCACTTTATTTTGCCATGGCCAGTCGTCGGATATTTTGAAATACATTGTTGTTTCTGTAATGATATTATATATCACCCATCCTATTCATTTTCTGTTATATTTTAAAATGAGTCACTTAATTTTATTACACTTTCAAATTTAATCAGATATCATATTCAGATATATTTGATTTAAAATTTATATCAATGAAATATATTTAAAATCCTTTCACGATATATTTTTAAAATATACACAAAAAAATATATTTATACCTAAGTTCAAAGTTAGAACAGAAAATCGTTGCATGAGGGAGAGGACATATGAGTTAATTACAACATCCAAATAATGCACAAGCTCAGATTAATTATCATTGGTAAAGAATAATAAGTTTTATCTGTTTGGCTATAAATTTAATATCCCTGTATCTAATTAATACTATTCATATCCTCATTTTTAAAACAGAACAAAATATTAATCATTTAATTAAATATTTTGGAAAAACCAATATATTTGAATATCTAGTCAAAGTGTGTTGACCACCTACTACGGCCTATAAGCAATCAATATCAGTTTGGTGTCTGCCTTGAGTATATACGTACAATTCAAGTTACATCATCTGTTTCCTCTCATTCAATCCCTATGTTACGTTCCAGTCAACTTATAGATTTAATCTCCACAACTAAGTATATATACCTGCAAAGATGAAATGATAAATCGCTTGCTTTAACTATATATGTATGTAACTTTTTAATTGCATCGGATAATTGCATATCTTATGATAGGAAAGTTCAGAAAAAGAAGGAACTAAGATAAGATGATGTTGTCCATTATTATTAAATCATCATCAAGCATTCCATCTTGCAATTTTATTAGATCACTTTGGGATGACATTATTTTATTATATTAAAGATATATACAAAATATATATTGTTATTAGACTTAAATCATGATCAATTATGGTCCCTGTCATTTTGCATACATCTAAACCACTAATGCTCTGATATTTGTAATCTAATTTTATGGCTCATTTCATAACTATATTATAATTTGTAACTAACAAGGCTCCTGAACAGTGGAATTAAGTATCAAAATCAGAACCCAACGTCAACTGCCCTTCCCACTAGGGGCCTGATTACTATACATAGTTTGTATGAAAGGATTCATAATGTCGTAGAACGAAAACGATGCTTGTTATGTTATACGGAGTATTTATTATTTCAACCAATAAATTAACCCTGACTGATCATAAAATAATTATAGATAGCCATTAGGATATTAAAAGAGTTACAGACTTTTCACGTAATTGGGAGTAGGAGTACTAGAATAATAGGCTTTTACAAAACACACCTTTGAACATTTAAATACCTAAGAATTGTAATTTGCAAGCAAACCCAAAGGAAATAATTTAAACATTTTGTTTGACATTATCCACACGCCCTAAATTGACAAGGCATTAACTAGGTCTCCAATCTTTCATTTGAACTACTATTGTTAAGTCAGTCACAAATTTAAATTGCCGGATATAATATAAACGTTGCCACTTGCATGCATTCGACATCCATTTGTTTAGTCATGCTATCGAAATCAAACAATATCAACATTACACCTATACACCCCAACTTTATCCCCATGGGGAAATATAAAGAATTATTTACATAATTTAGTCGACATCTAATCTAATGTCAAACTTTATAGTGAAACCAATAATTTACATTACATATAATAGAAAAGGAAGGGAGGGGGGTGTTTTATATCTACTTAATAAAAAGAAGCTAGGGGAGATATATACACCCTAAAAAACGAACCTCAACTCAGCTAGTGTAAGTAGTGCTTATTATTTAATTAATAACCTATGTAATTCATAATGCATGCGAAGTTTAGCTTTAAACAAAAATGAAAAGATGGATGATTTTTATAATATTGGTATAGGACCGGATCGAGTTGATGGAGCTTTTTAAAAATGCTGCTTAAAGCTGCATGGCAGAAAGGATTTGATATAAACCCAAACCGGCGAGTTTTTGTTTTAGTTCAATTGATTCAGCAAATAATCTGCTTGAGTCTCTCTGGACCATGAAATATTCATATGAAATTAAGCTCAACCGGTTTTTTAATTCCCGGTTCTGGACTTTTAGCCGGTTCGCTTCATTGGTTAAGTCCTCTAGTTGTCTTTTCTTCCTCCAACGTGACCGCCGAGCTGACTCCCGGTTTGATATCATTCTCCTCCTCTTTCTCTCTTCGAAGGAATAAACTGACCGGTTTGTTTCTGATGAACCGGATGTGGATTGGACCGGAAAATCTGTTTGTATAATAGATAAGAGTTCTTGGATTTCATCAGGGCTGAAAGCTTCTTCAAAACATGGGAAATGACTTGGAACCGGAACTTCTAAAGACACCATTTTTGTGGAATATTTAGAAATAAATTTGCTAATTTTTAATGGTTCGGTTTTTCTTGAACTGAACCGGAGGGAGAAAAGAAGGGGAAAAGGGAAGAATTGAGGTGTAGGAGCTGGGTATTTATGGAGAATGGAGGTGGAACAAGTGGGACCCACTCAATATCAAAGTTCCAAAAGCGAGGCTATTATCGTCCACAAAATAATCAATAATCTTAATTTGTGAAATACATTAAAAGTTAATTAGAATTAACTGGAGTGTTTGCTGAAAAAATAGTATCATGGTGGGTCAAGTGGAGATTCTGGTACAGTGAAGAGGCATTTTAAGCTTTATTATTCAAGTGGGGTCTCTAGGAAAAAGGATTAGCTTAATGACGAAGAATCAAACATTGGTAAACATATATTGCCGAAGTCATGTGGGTTGCGGACTTGCGGAGGTTATAAAGTTAAAATTAGCTAAATTCAGACAGCCATGTGGAATATGTTAGATTCGTGTCTGTCGAATTTTAGTGGTTATAAATTAAGCTCATAAAATAATGATAGTAGTTGTGATTTCTTTTAAATTGAAGAAATACACTTTCCTAATTGTTATGCATTTGTCCAATATATGCCTTGTATAATTCGTAAGTGGCATCAAGTCACATAATAATTAGGAAAATGTATTTCTTCAATTTAATCTCGTCTAATTAAGATTCATAGCGTTAGTTTGGGATTAAAATGTAACTTTTGTCTGAATTTATGGGGACTAAAATCTGCAGTCTTATTGGGGGCCAAAGTGTAGCTTGTCTGAATTGCTCAGCAATTTCGATGAATTTTCTCGTGGTTGAATGATATTTATATGAGAAGGTTTCGTGAAAATTATCCCATCATTATCCTATGTGCGAGAAATATCTTGCCTTGCCAATTGAGCTAATTGTCGATTTGATCTAGATAATAAAATCAAGTTACAATTTAGTCTTATATAATTAATTATATTGTTTATGCGTTAATTCGAGTAACAGATATTCTGTGCGTCACTTATTTTTATGTTTAATTAGTCATGTTCTTTTGGCAACCCGATAAGTCAGTGATATCACATTTAAGGCTTATCTGAGTTTTGGAGTTATCTATTCGTTGGAGGCATATTACTTTATTTGTATGTAACATTGTCTTTAACATGTGACTTCTTTCTAGCTTATCTTTAGTTAGAAATTTACTATATTAAGTAATTTGTAATAACATGTGATGATGCAGTGGGTTTCGTGATGGTAGAATCATGGAGAAACATCTTGAATTGAGCTTGATATGCCTTGGTCAAATGAGAGTTCCCGAAAAAACGAGGATCGATTCTTAAAATCGGAAGCAATTTCACTACGATTAAGTCGATAAAAGGATCGAAAGGGTTTAGTTTAAAAAGAGAGAGTTTGGGTATCAGTAAAACACTACTTGATTTGGCGCAAGAGTTTCGCTTTATAAGTATTTGAATGGTGCTGGGCGGCGATGAATCGCTTTATTGCCGATTAATGATTTTGTGGCTCATTAAAGAGATTAGAATAATTACGATCTTAATGGCCTTAGTGGCTCCAGACAAGCCGTTAGTCTCAGTAACCTTACTGCGCTACCAGAAATTTAGGCAATTTCCGACCCGTTTAACACGGGCTTTTAAATCTGGCTCGTGGTCGTGTCAATATCTTCGATTGTCTTTGCCTCTTTGTCATGATCCCGTTTAGGGCGTCTTTGACCGGACCCGATCACCGAATCGGCACATTTTTTATGGGATTATCGTTTACTTGCAGGCTTGCGCTCGGCTTTCTATGGTTCGGATCACGGAATATGGGTGAGTCTCTTGGCTTGGTCACCCAGCAACCCTTAATACCGTGCATGTATCGGGGCGTTTTGCCTTCTGAGAGCCTCTATTTTACCGTTTCATAGCCTTGCCGTGTGACTTGCGACTTTTAGCGCCATATCTCTTCGTTGCGTCGCCTTTTGAATTTGAAAAGGTCCTTGTTGTCTATAAATGGGAAGATAAATGCAACGAAGCCTTTTCGTTTTAAATACTTGCAATTCTTACATCTTGGCTTTCTCTGGCTATTCATAAAAACTTATTTTTCCCGACAAGCGCGTCTGAAGCGGCCCAGGAGGATGTCTCGTCCCATGAGAGGCGAGAATCCTTGAGGGGAGTGAAATTGGCCTCCCCCTCTTCTTCTCCTCCTCCTTCTCCTTCCAGGCCCGTTGTGGGTCTTCTGTCATCGAGGCCTACCCCGGACAAGGCAGCATGGCCAGCTCTGCCGCCTCGTGGAGCCCGGGGATTATGTAGAGGATGGACAACTGGAGTTTGGCCCCAGTCTCCTGCAGGCTTACCATTTATGGTTACAAGTACCTCATATAAATACGGTTTGAGTGGCGCTTTCATTGATTTTAACACTGATGGTGCTAAGCTCACAATTTATTTCTTTTTCATTTTGCCTGCACTGCCGGGCTTTAGCGGATGAATTAGCTAAATGTGCCTAGCAAACCTTGGACCTAAGCAAGAAGCCGGCCAGGGAGCGTCTAGAAGTGGGGCGTTGGGTAGGAGCTTAAGTCTTCGTCTCAGTCATGACCGCCCATAGGATGTTCTTTATCTTTGGATCGAGCGAGTTTAAAGAGACAGGCGGAAAAGACAGCTGACCGAGGCAGCTTTTGCCGCCCGCCCGGGAGGAAGAGGGAGGCTTTGCGGCGTGCCTACCTCGGGACACCCCTCACGAGATCGCCGCGTCGGTCTTGCGTCTATCGGACCGTTCGAACCAAGACCGAGTCAATGCCTCAGCTGAGGAGTATAAGCGGCAGTACCGGTGGGAATGGTAGACGGCTTGTCAATACCCACTTCTCCCTTGAAGAGATCACCACGACCCGCTTAGAATTTGGGGTTTTATTATTTTTGTATAATCATGTAACTCTTTCCCTTTAGGGGTTTATTATATATTTTCCACTTTGTCCATCCATGCGTAAATGTCTTTTGTTCTTACGTACTTGATGTTTAGGTTTCAATTCTATTTGCATCGTTCGGTATTTACTCACTGCATGTTGTTCGCTCTGGACCTTACACGGTGGGAGGTCTCGACATTTCACGACGAGGTCCTACGCCCAAATAGTTTGTGTCCTACTTGATACGTGATTGGGATCCTCCGCCGTACTCTTTATCGTAGGATATGAACACTTCACGATGAAATTTGAATTATGCATGCAAAACATCTCACTTTGCAGGCATATCTTGTCTAGCAGCGAGGATGTGGTTCTACATTCGATCGAGGCGGTAGGATATGCTCGGCCGTTTAGATAGATTTATCGATTTGCTCGTTGCTATACAGGTAGCCGAGCCAATTGATACGCCGCATCAGAACTTATTGAATATTGAGACTTCGATCAAATCTTTTATTATGATAAGCAAATACAAAAATAGAAGAACTTTACGCGTAGTATTTCTCGAATTGGTATACTTTTTCGTGATCGTGGCACGAAAGCCCTTCGAAAGTTTCCGGTTCATACGTGGCCCCGACTCTCCGAACTTTCGGGTTTTCCGTGGCGGGCTGCATGTCATCTTCAGGGTAGATCTACAGAGTTGCCTTAGTGGCCGAATCTTTGCTGCAGTACCGAGCCGTTTATCGACACAGCTGACCGCCAACCAGATAGGCCTAGGTTGAACCGCAACCCTTGCTCTTTAGCTAACTAGTCATAGTATAACACTCGAGCCGTCTCTAAGTGAATCTCCACAGCGGCAGGCGTAGGATCCGTACAGGCCGAAGAGGCTCACCGCATCAGTAGGATTCGTGAGTCCGGAAGGACCATGAATGCTTGTTAGGGCTCACGGTCCCAACTGACCTCCCCTTTCTTAGAGCACAACTAGCGGCGCCAATGAAAATTATCGGTTTATCGGCACCCGGCACCCGTTGGCTGGGGATATGACGCAATTGTCCGATTACATATCGACTCCCAAGCCACGAGATGTGAATATTTCGGCCGTGAAACTGCGTCCGGTACTCGGTGACTAGTACCGAGTATCGAACGGGTGAAATCTCCCTCGTGAGCCCCGGTACACACTCACGTCGCGCGGGTGGTGGTTTGGCTGTAGCGGGTGAAGTAGTCTGCAGCGCGGCGGTATCTTGCTTTTCTGGGTGTCGTCGGGAGGTCCCGCACTATATCGACACCCCAGCGATAGAAAGGCACGGACAAAGCGCGTTAACATTTCGTGGGCGATGGGGATCTTTGGCATGCGCCAGACATAGTCGCGCCTGCGGGCGTGATCACAGGCATCGCGGCTTCTGAGATGGCTAGAATATTCCCGATCGTAGGATCTTCTACTTCAGGGCTTTTCCATTGATGTGACTTGCGCGCGGCCCGTCGTCTTGACCGCGTAAGCCCTTCCTCCGGTGCTTGCGACGTCAACCGCTTCCGTCAAAGAGTATTGCTCGAGCTGCGCCAGAATTTTGTTATCCGTTGGGAGATGTACAGGAGGACTCAGTTCTGAAAATCCATGATAGCTTTATCTGATGGTTCATACAGCCCCCCTCCGTAAGGCGTTATTCATTAACTTCCTTGATCGAAAGGACGCCGGGTGGCAACTGGCCAGCGGGCCATGAAGGACCTTGATGAGACCGAAAATCCGTTCTGCGAGGTGGAATCTAGGAGTGTCAATATACGTGGCGAGTTAAATAATTACATCCGCCTCACCGATTCCTCTCTTGACATGTATGTAATGAGACGGAAAATTATTGCCAAATTTCAGACCCTCGCGGATATCCTGCAGAGGCCTCGCTGCTTACGTGATTTAAATCGCCATTCAAGCGTTTGCTAATGAAAAGACCCGTTAGTAAGTGCCGTACAGCCCTCGTTGTTTGTGACCGTGAAGGAGAATCTCAGGGGCGTGCTCAATTTGACCTACGCGGCCAGCGATAGGATTCCTCTGAGCTGTGAGGATTCTGCGCCCGTCTAGCATTATATGACGGACCTAAGCGGCCTACTGCCGGGTTGATTAACTTGGGTGCCCGTGCGTCCGACCAGCCAGAGTGCGGCTCCAAACATGAAGTCTGAGAGCCTTGGCTTTTATGCTGGAGTCTCTGACATATGGAATGGAATTCCTGTTCTATATCTGACAACTATCATCGGTCGACTTGGATTACTCGATATCATCAGGATGTGCCTCGAAATATGGTTTCCGTTTCCGGACAGCAACAATCAAAGTATACACCGAACTTTCTCCGTCGAGATACGCTATGACCCATGGCCAATTAACATAGATACGCGACTGCGGACATACCATAAACTCGGACGGGGGCCTTCTTGATCTTGCCCATTTCCGAAACCGCCCGGTGGGGATTCATGACATACCGCGATCGGTTGTGCCGGCGGCTATGGATATTGTAAATGCGCGCTGGCTGCGAAAGGGCCCTGCGGCAGTCAGCTAAAAATCTCTCCCCGCCTTGTGGCGCGAAGAAGAGCGACTTATCCACAGTGCGGGATATGGCTGGCTGGGGTAGTTATCCTTAGCACATCCGAATGTTGTGCCTCGCCCAGTTCGCCCGAACACAACATCCTCGCTTGTATCTTGTAGGGTTAGGCTCGATTCCCGTTGGTGATCATGTAGCCAGAAACTTGCCAAAGGTTGTTACTCGAAGCCTTGACAATAAAGTTGGCCAGTTTATACTTCATGAAGTTGATGCTTCTCAGGAGATTGAGTACCATGTCTGTCGTCTCCGACTTTTGATGACATCCACGTAGATCTCAGTATTCAGGCCAATCAGGTGGAGAACACTTTGTTGACCGTCTCGATATATTTGACCATTCTTGAGCCGAAACCTCAGTGATAGATCAATGCTTCGATTCTGAATACGGTTTTTTCAGCATTTTCTCTGCCATGAATGTCTAGTGATAGCCCGAAAAGCATTCGAAATCACACTTACCTTGGCCATTACATTGACAGTCCTTGACCTATGATGTTAGACAAAGGGTGCGATCGCTTGGACGTCTTTGTTGATCTTTGGTGAGAGTGCGTAGCGGCCGTGCGTCCCGTTGAGTTTTGGGACCGCGATACGTTGAAGCAAAGTTCCCGGATTGCATTTGCCTCAGCGGTTTATCCGCCTCACCGGATGGCACAAACTACTTTAAAGGTCCGAAACTAGCCGGTTGATGGAGGGCTTATAATGTGGATCCCAAGCATCTAACCGGTGGGCCCGGCCTCGGTTATCCGGACTTATCTTTTGGCTCCCAGCGAAGATATCGATACTCCTTGAGGACTTCGAATGAGCGTGGCCTCTGTTACGCCCCGGGGTAGTTCAATCTCTTGAAGACACTTTGCGGATCACTGCCGTGAGCAGGAGGCAGTCACTCGTATGGCCGCTCCTTGCTTAGGCTTTCTGTGAGACCTCAATGTACATTCCGTTTCCTTAGGATCCTCATTTGGGATGGGGTGCCCGACTCCCATTTGTGCACTTTATGCTTGGTAGAAGCAGTAGATCCTAGATGCCTTCTTACGGATTCCGTATATTTACTCCGTCCCGTGCGTGTTGAGGCTTAATAACTTTAGATGTATAAGGGACAACTACCGCCTCAGCGAGAATGGCCTTAATTTTGGCAGAATAATTCCGTTATGGGCTCAAATGCCGTGTCACGATAGTGAACTCCATGTCCCATGTGACGGTTGTAGATCTTTCCATTTAACATGAGGCTACGCGGGGGGCTCAGCTGCATCGCTTGTGAGCCACTACCCAACTGAGAGGTACTGACCGATGGGTATCTTGTTCGAGCTAAATTGACTTAAGATATCACGTCAAAGCAGGGATGTCTACCGGTACTCAGGTGTCCGCTGATATCAGCTGGCTTAAAAGGTCATTATCGCGGGGTGATAACTAATGGATCTTCCTGTGGGCATTATCCTCTCGAAGTCCTTCGTGGAGATAAATCACGGAAACTTCGAGGCATCTTTCCCATGATTACCGGGTAAATTTCCCGTTTGGAATGCGGCTTATGCAGCGCTCGCGCCCCGGAGATAGCGTTGACCACTCCCGATAGTACTGGGAGGACCATCGGGGATCGACATGTCCAAATCAAAGCGTCTCTATTCACGGCACAGGTCTCACTATTATGGATATAATCAGCCATTGCCCCATTTGGTAAATGCTATCTATCACCGATCTTGGATGCGGTGATGGATTGGTGATGATCTTTTTAGTCTTGGTAAAATTTTCTAAATATCTCTACTTGTTTGTGGGGTGCATTTATTAATTAGCGACCGTCATCTTATCTCGGGGAACACATTACTGTACGAAGTTTTCGGAGGGTCAGTATTCGATCTTCCCCGTCCTTTACCTCGCTTCGACTTCTGGATCCCTTGGAGTTGTGAAGGCCTTACCACAGTAAATCAGCCCTGGAATAGGCCACGTGGGTGCGGATCGACCAAAACCTCCTTTCTTGGGCTCGGGCTTGGCGCGATTATCTCCCATTGAGTGTTTTCAGCCCGCCACCGGCCACTTTTCTCCGCTCGCCGATCAGATATTTCTTGTAGGCCTATTAAATTTGACATATGCAAAACCAGGTCTGCATACTTAGAAGCCGCTCCTTGGAACTTACTCGACCCATGAAGCCTTCCTTGAAAGCCCGATCATGGCTCTTACGATTGGCCTCGTATCAAATTATACTTGCAAACCGCTCACGGGGAAATGATGCGATTGATTTTGTACCACTACATTTGATGGTCGTCGGGGAGTTAAATCTTTGTCTGCGGACCGCTTCCCACGTAGGTTCGAGATGCATCAGTTCTTAAGCTCTCGAAGGATGTGATCGCCCTTCAGCGGCCAGTTGAACCATTTAACGCGGGCCGGCCGGTAGATAGAAAGGCCACCGATCTGTGTTGTCAAATTTTGGTGAAAAGACATTTAGGGCTGAGCTCCGTGATGCTCTCGGTCCGTCTTTCAGTGAACTTGGTAAACACGGGGAGTTTGTTCCAGCTAATTTGCGCTCCGAATATTGAGTCCCGAGACCCGCCCGGTTCGGTGTTAGTCTAGCACCACTTTGTCCGGCTACTCTTCTGAGGCGTCCGCTGCAGGCTAGAAAATGTCATTTAAATCCATGAAATTATCGTATAGCCTCTGCCGTTGCGTCATGGCGGCTTTCTTTATACTTCTTTATAGGATCATTTTCCCTGTACCGAGGGAATACGGGTATAAGTCTCATAAAATCCTCAGGACGGATGATAGTTCCAGGATTTCTCCCTCGACTAAGGAACAGCTTCCATTACCGAGGAGTACGTGTATCATCTCTCCCCGACTCCCCGGACTAGATGATAGTTCAGGTTCTCCACTAAGTTCTTTAGCATTCGCTAGTTATAGTGGTCCCAGCCCAAATACTTGTAAATAACCCCTGCCGTCTCCGAGGTGGGTGTGAATTTCCCTCTTAGAATAGTTGATCGAGGATCCGAGTTGATTGGAGTGCTGAGTGTTGGGCTGAGGCAAATCCTCACCGAGTTAGTTGGCCAAAGATTTGTTTAGGTTGAGTCCATCGCTCCCGGGCGTGTCAAATTTTCCATTTGTTCATTGATAATAGTAGGAATAAGTGGGTGGTGACTTTTTAATCTGAGTCTGCATTGTAGTGGCAATGATGATGCAGTCGGGTTTTGGTGATTCCTGAAATCTTCAGTTGAGCTTTAATATGCACTTGGTCAAATAGAGTTCCCTCTAGAAACAAGGACGGTTGCCCGGCGGAGCGAATCATTTCAAACGGTAGTCGGTAAAGGATCGAAAAGTTTGGTTTCGAAAGAGAGTTTGGGTATCAAGTGAGCTTTGTGCTCAGGTTCACGGCTTTTATAGTCTATTTGGACCGTTACTTTGGCCGAGCCTTAATGACCTCTTTATTGCCGATTAATGATTTTGTGGCTCATCAAGAGGTCGAGTAATTACGATGTTAATTGCCTTGATTGAGGCTGGCAAGCGTTACTCTCAGCAGCTCTTACTCGCTATCATTAGGCAATTTCAGTACGTTTAACATTTCTATTAACTGCGTCTGACGCATTCATTATGGTGCATGTCGATTTATTAGATTAATCGTGCCTCTTGTCACGATCCCGTTTTAGGAATCTGATCTTTGTTGGATAGATCACGGATCGGTACGTTTCGTATAGGATTATCCAGCTAATGTAATCGTCTTTCTTAAATGTTAATTCTGAAAAAAAACGTTAATCGTATTTAGCTAGAGTTGAATATATGTAATATTTGTCTCCAAACTTGGTAATGTCTGATAATAGGTTTATCTAGCGTAATTATAACTTGAAAATTCTAGCGCGTATATATATATATATAATAAAATTATTCAAATCAGTCTATCCTACTTATTTATTTAGCTTGTGGATCACCACTTATTAATAATATACCAAAACTTATTTGATTTATTACATACCTTCAATAATTAAAATGACAACTGATAGATGGATCTTTATGTAGTGCTGCAATATAATACTCCGTATGTATTACGGAGTACCATTTTATAAGAAAGGCACATTGTCTCAGAATGTACACATGATAGAGAAAGCTATAAGTATCCAAGGGTTGAAGAATATTCCTTGTTAGGTTTTTTAGTTAGTAAACTTATTTCTGCAAGTGTTTTTTAATTCTGATTTTGTTTGGCCGTTACTTGAGGTTGGCCATCTCAGTTGGATGTAAACCACAAACATAGTGGTCAGTAACATGCATGGGCTGTCTATTATCTATACTAGAATCATCCTTTCAAACTTTCCGCAAATGGATTTCTAAATTATATGTCTTGAGAAAAGTAAATCGTATATAGAAATCACATTCACTTTGAAAAGTAGGGTTCATGTTCTCGGTGTTGCTGC
Organism: Lithospermum erythrorhizon; assembly: GCA_019722365.1. NCBI lineage: Eukaryota > Viridiplantae > Streptophyta > Magnoliopsida > Boraginales > Boraginaceae > Lithospermum > Lithospermum erythrorhizon. The sequence continues at coordinate 546,560 of JADFUC010001296.1, read as the reverse complement.
TAATTAAAGTGAGACACTCGAATTAATTTGGACCATCCTTATAATGCCATTGTTGGAAATTGGGGGAATGTATTTAAGTTCCCTCTACAGGTAGCTTTGTCATGAAGAATTCAAGTACATATCCAACCTTCAATTTGAGTCATCGAGCATATAAAGCTTACTTGATCAGTTTCTACATAAACTATGTATAAAGCTACAAATGAATCTGAGTTTTCGCAAGTATAGAGTTAATGTAATTTATTGAGTAGGATAGTTAGCATATTGTTTCAAGCATCAAACTGTATTTTCTACTTGCATCCAGACTCGATTATCAATCGGGCAGATAATGTCCTCTTAATGAACGGAGCCTAAAACACACCAAACTCTTATCAAACAGAGAATGAGACCCAATTATATGAGGCCACTCCAAGTGTCCAACCAACTAATAAGTGAGCTAAGAGGTCACTTGAGGCCCTAGTGGAACGGAGCCGACCCCGAGTCAAACCTATGAACCGAATTCGTAAACTATGTGACTAGACCCATCCATTAGATACGGAGAAAATTGGAAAAGTAGCAACCATTTGACCAAGTAGTTAAAATTTAACACCCTTTTAATTTAGTATGAATATTTTTTATGTAAATTAATACAAAGCTATCATAAAAATCTAGCACACTTTTCCTTTATCTTATTTCTGCCCTCCTTATTACATGACTGCCCACATGACCACCATTCCCTTTATGAAATGTCGCCCCCATACACATAAAATCGCCACCACTCGCCAGCTTCGCCCTCACCCCAGAAATCGTCGTGACTTGGGGGTAGGGGTGGGGAATCGCTGTTCGGTGGGGGAGGCGAAATCACCCGATTTTGGTAGGGAGAGGAAAGGTCGTGATTTTGGTGGTGAAGATTTTGGAGGGAAGGGGTCGCGTTTGAGGGGGAGGGGGAAAGGAGTCGCGCAATTTTGGTAGGGGAAGGGAGAGTCTCGATTTTGGAGGAAGGGGGTCGCTTGATTTGAAGTGCGATTTTGGTGAGGAAAGAAGGGTGAGGTGGGGTGGGGAAGGAGATCTTTGTGGAGATGGGGTGGGGGGCGATGGTGTGATAGGGGTGGGGGTGGACTTTGAAGGCGTGGTGTGGTATAGGTGGGGTAGAGAGGCGGTGGTAGGGTGGGGGCATGGGGCGGGTGGTGGGGTGGGGTATGGAGTTGGAGTTGAAGATGGAAGAGAGAAAAGTGTCTTGGGGTTTTTATAGGGATAGTTTAAGCAATTCACATGGGGTTGTTTATGGTAAGGAAATTAAAAGGGTATTAAATTTGAAATACTTGGTCAAATGGGGCTACTTTTCCAATTTTCTCTTAGATACGTGCACTGCTCAAAGTCTCAAGCTCATAAAAGACAAGACATAGTAAATTTCCTACTTCCTAGGGCTAGCTAGTCCATAATTTCTTAAATAATCCGTGGTCATTAAGGACTAGTTTAATAAGGCATAGGGTTTCCGAGGAACTTATTACTCATATAACTATGTAATCGTATTGTTATTGGATCTCATAAGTCATTACTAGGGGTTGTCTAATAAGCGGTTATTAATAAGTTATTGTAACATAGAATATTTATTAGTAAAAGGTCATAGGCCAAAGTTATAACTTCTAACAAGTAATTATTAGAAGGTGCAAATAGTGCCCTCCACCTTGATGTTATTTTCCCCCCTTTGATTAAGTCGACTATAATTAAATTTATACCAGTATACCTTAAATCGAATATATTTTTTGGAAAAAATTATTGTATGTCATGCATGTACTTCCCTCGTTTGAGTCTTTGAGACTTGAGAGATTATGAATTATGAATGATTCATTGGAGTTGAAGAGTTATTAGTGAATTAAATTGCACAATTGATGCCAATAATGAGGAGTTATTAGAGAAGTAAATTGCTTAATTGATGCCAATAATGAGGAGTTATTAAGTAATTGCTTAATTGAGTACCAATAATGAAGAGTTATTAAGTAAATTGCACAATTGATGCCGATATTTTATACTACCCATGTCACATTGAAATGTCCCATATATATATATATAAACGAATTATCTTAAAAGTTTATCTCTTTTTTTGAACGAACTAAAATATCCTTAATGAAGGATATAATTGTATTTTGATAAATTTTAATTAAACTAAAAGACTACAAATATAAATCCTATAATATAGGATTCTACATGCAAATAAAATTATTTTATTCTAGAAACTCTATTACAAGTTGTATATGATATAAAATTATAGGACTTTATTTAATAAAATTGTTAAGTTTCATATAAAATTAACACATTACTTGGATTCATGTATTTATTAACGAACAGTTGTAGTATTATTTTTCAAAGGATAGAGAAATGTGATTTCTAGGATTCTTCATAATTGGCCAGTACCTTATCTTCCTATAGTTATTATTCAAGTCTGTATAGATTTAATCTAGCTAGATCTGTTAGCCTATATGGCCCGTCGTAGGGGGTGAATAAAAGTTAAAGAGGTCGTTAATAGAACTTAGAAACTATCTGGCTTTTAATTGAGTTTCACCGTTAATACAACTTTAGCGATTTGTAGCCAAACAAATGCGGAATAGACTAAAGTAGTATTAACACCCTCGAATAATTGCTGAATAAAAGATGAAACAATAAAACGTCTAGTAATGGGTATGTCTGATAAAAGCATCCAAAAGCTTCGTTTGATCGATATTATTAACATTAAGCTCGTTTCATCGTAATACGATTAAGTCATTTGGCTATTGATCCCGATCCCTAGCAATCTATTAAGCATACCTTGATTCAATACATATATCTTAGGTGAGTTTAAGATATTCTTGATAGCGAAGTTTAATTATGATTTGCGGAATGCGAATATAACAATTAAGTTCATTAATCCAAATCAAACTATCCTAATCATGAATATTGAATTAAGATCAACATAGGATATTCTATTTTAGCTCGATTAAACTTGACATATCAATTTAGCGATAATTGATTATATGCGACATATTCAATAAGCGTATAAACTAGCATATAATCGAATCCTAACGATTCTAGCATATATATAATATGTGCAATAAAGTAAAAGTAGGGATAGAAGATCTGAGCTTCGACACGGTGTTTCACGAGGTTGGTAATCGTCCCAGGCCAGGCTCTACTTGAGAACTTCACTAGAAGATCCCTTTAGATGGCGACAGCACGAATGTTGGTGAAGCCCGAACCCGACTTCTGACTCTTGGCTCGCCTTCTGGATTGTCGCCACTAAGAACCCAAGAGATGCTAGGATTTCCAGCTCCCTAACTCCTGGATTAGGAACTGACCTATTGAGTTTCGTCTCTTGGCTCACAGCTTCGTCGTTAGTCGCTAGAACCCGAGGGCCAGCATACAGGATTTGACGATGAGTCGAATCTTGACTCATACACCTCGAGCGCTCATGTCACATTGGCGAGCCTTTGGCCTGTGTGTAAGCGATCTACTCGGTCACAGCAGGTAAGCCTCATGGCCTTCTCGGCCACCAGGCACAAGTATGAAAGAACAAATCCCTATAAGCAATAGGACGTCTAACATAGAATAGAGATTGTTTTTATCCCCGATCTAAATGCTCCTCGATGAGCTCTGATAGGATTCTGATTTTGGCCTTGATTGCGCTCCCTTACATTGAGTAGATAATACATTGAAGCTTGTTGACTCCTTGTTGAGTAGATAATAAGACTTTGAAGCTCTTGAACTCCCCGTTTGAGCGTTCGTGAAGCGCCTTGAATGCTCTTTAGTTTCCGTTTCTCATTTCAAGTTTAAGCGAACCCAGGCTTCGGCTCTCTTTTCGTAAATCGTGATTAAAGCTGCGTGTGTTTGAAGGAGATTTGGTGTTTGTTTTAAAGATGAAAATGATGTAAACATTTAAATTGTTTGGGAAAAGTTGGGGAGAAGAGTTTGGAAGATTTAATTATTTAAAGGGGTGAGAAAATGGAGTTAAAACGGACAAAAACGTAGTTTTGACACCCGTCAGACACAAATTTCGAGGCGCAGAGTGCCGATGGGGTCTACTTTCTGAAGAAAAACAGCAAAAACGCTTGATCAGCCGGACCTCGCTGAGGACCACGGGTCTCGATTGGGAATCTCCGATAAAACTTGGAGACCCTGGCAGCTTAAAATCGCGTTAAAACTTTGTTGCCAGGCTCAGATTTAGATGATTCAAACGTTGGAAAGCTCTTTTCAAGCCCTTTAATAAAATGAATTCAAATCAGTTTTATACACATTAAGATTTTTCAAAATATTTTCTTTTGACAAAGCGTCCTTAAAAATATTGAAGCAGTTAAGATCTTTTAGTCAAAATGATTTGAAAAAATATCACCCACGAATAAGAACTTGATGTGAATCAAGGAAAGAAAGTAAGTAAGATTCAATGTAACTTTTACCTAATCTTTTTAGACTGCGTCGAGGGCTTCGTCTCTTAGATCTTGATTAACTATCATGCATGACATTTCTTCATTGTCTTGATGCCTTGATGTGTCTTGTTTGATGTCGATGTCAACTTTAAGTCCGACAAACACGCTTTTCAGAAACATACCTATGAATTAAATCATAGCACATATGTTAGATAGTAAATCAATGTTTAAGTCATCATTAAAACAAGGTGTACGGACCGTGGTCCATGGCTCCCCACTTTTTGATGATGACAAAACATTGATAACAACAATCATGCTAATATAAAGGTTAAGTCTGAGGACATGGTTTCTTTTCATACTCAGCATGCTAGATAAAATAAAATATTTAAGCGTACTAGCATGGCGTATTTCATGGCATCGACAAGCGTTCTCCCCCGCTTTTTGAATCGTGAGTACATCTCGCCTTGATGGATGCCGTATAACATTGTCTCCGTTAGAAAAATTAAGCAATAGACATGGTTAAAGAGGAAACTAAATGTTAAACGTATAAGCATTAAGCATTAACATGGTTTCATACACGAAACAAAATATACAATGAAGCATATTGCGGTGTATACTGACATCCTACATAATCCCCTTTCATGGTTGAACCAAAAAAGATGCAAAAATTTGAACAAGTGATGTCGAGACATATCACCGTCTTAAAATAAATTTAGAACATTGACATATGATAAATATTACTTGATTCTCGTTATCAAAAGTTTAAAAACTCAAAAGAGAATAAGTAATAGGATCGTCCCTCAAACAAAGTTATCATCGGAAAAAAGACAATCATGAGTTTATTAATTCGTCCCTCGAACAAAAGTTCTCTTAGGGACGGCAAGAAACAAGTACAATATCACCTTGAACAAGAAGAGTCCCTCAATCTACGGATTTCATTGGGCAACCATTTAGGAACAAAGATGATATGTACGGTGTGTATTATACCATTTTTAAGAACGAAAACATTTAAAATCGTATGGCATTAAATACTTGCTTGAGTGGTTTTAACAAAACTTAAGAAAAGTGAAAGTAAGTAAATGGTTTGTTAAAACAAGTTTGAATAATAATCGATAATACCGAGGATAAGCGATTTGGGCACATTAGGCCAACTTTAATGAATTACTCCACTGTCGAGAAGATAGGTAAGACTCTAAAAGCTGCCATTAGAAGTTTATATACCGTTAAAAGGACATGCAGGCGATCCTGATAACTTCCAGATACTCAAGTTTAAAAAGAAAGAAGTTTAGCGTATCTTGAAGCGGAAAGTTAATATTTTCAAATCGCTCGATTATATAAAAGCGATATTTGAGCCGCGTGTTTGAAAAGTACGAACTCGAAGATAAGGTACAAGTGGAAAAAATTTAAATCATGAAAAACAATCCACTAATCTTGTTCAAGCCAATGAAAACATAAAAACACGAAAATTATTATTGGCTAGAACACGTGTCATCGAGAAATACATTTAAGCAACATATCTGACGGATGACAAAGGAATTTTAAAATACAATGAGCATATGCACATTTAAACCTTTTGCGTGCCATAAAACAAAATGTATTTTCTAAAATTCATACTACAACCGTCTTGAAAAAGATCAAGAATGCTCAAAGGTTGAAATAGCTTTTTACAAGCGGAAAAAAGCAAGTGGAGAAATAGTTTTAAACACAAAGGACCACTCACGTTTCTTATCGAGCCAATCACTTGATAATAAGAGTATAGAAAGCATGATTATTAAGATAAGTTCAGGATTAGAAGATTAAAAATTAAAGCATCAATTGTGGCACTTTTACGTTAATTAGCCTGATATAAAGCTAGGCACTCTGATACAAGAACTCTTGTAACCAGAATTGAATATCTCCGTTATTTGAAAAGCGTTTTCTTGAGTAACTTCGCGAGTTTTAAAAAGGTTTTATAATCGTACTTTAGCAATGCAGCATACTTATGTGAATTGACAAATATGTGTCGAGTCATGTAGGTTAGAGACATTCAAAGTCTTTTAGAGTCTGAAGCTCCTTTTAAAGGGCATTAAATATTTTTAAATAGCCTAAAAGAACATGGGCCACACTCAGTATGCATATAAATAATTCCACATTCAATCTTCGTATTTGACTAAACATGCATAACTTTGAATTTCAAGAATGTAGAATCGTACACGGAGAGGGAATACCAAAATATCTTTCAAGTTCGAAGAAAAAGTGGCAATATTTTAACTTGGGTAACAAGAACATGTGAAGCATCTACCAGAAACATTTGTCTAGAGCAGCGCATGTCGAATTTTGGAACTCCCAGGCAAAATATATGTTCAATAAGGAAAATTGAGAAAATCAATAAAGTACATTTTCCATATTATTGCATGATATACGCCCTAGGACATGCAGCATGTAAAAATTGAAGCGCGGCGTATGTCATGTAGGATTTCCTAAGGAAAACATAAAAGCATCCAAACATATTTTTGAAATCCGCTTTTAAGCATTAACATTTAGAGAGGATAAGAACAAGGAAAACATTTTAAAATCAAACTTTTTAAAGAGTATGATCTGATCAAGTTTAAGTTGTACCGTCCATTTAAAAGAAAATACAATTAAAGCGAAGGGATGTCTGTCGCATGATAAGCGCCATGCTTGATGTCATTCGAGTTAAGTAGGTTTATCAAAGACTTCGTTTCAGATATATGTGCGAGAAGATAAGCCAAGTATTTTAAACAAGAGTATGTTAAGTTTAAGATTTATAAAACACAAATAACGGGTGTCGAATCAAAGCTATTTGAAAAATGATAAATTCGTTGTAGTCGAATAGCCTCGAGTTAAGCACGTATAGACAATTTATGTCCCCAGTGGCCATCGAGCCATCTGGCCCAGCATAGCGCGTTCCGCAGATCATCGAACCTTGACTAAGCACTTATACACAAAGGCCATCGAGCGCGTAATATTGAAGTAAAAAAAATTAGAAAAGAAATGGCGATTTGCATTCCATTTTTCTTTTGTGCATTCGTTGTTTAGTCCACATGTCAAGATAATTCGTGGCTCGTCTTCAAGGTTTATCTCCGGGCTTTTCACATTTGAGTCTCACGTCGTCGATCAATGCTCCCGCAGCTTTTTCGTAGTCCATCGTAGACTACGCATTTAAGCTCGAGTGGGTATAGGTATCAGTGCTGGATCGCTTTTGGATTAGTGATGGCATGTCGCGGTGGGCCTATTTGATAAACAATCACATATAAACCCCAAGTTTTATGAAATATGTTTTATACACATAAAACATAACATATTTCATTCGTTCATGATGATCACATTAAGAATATCAATTAAAGGCGTAAGTGATTCATCTTAACCAATTAGGAATAATGCAATTTAACATAATGGAGTGAATGACTTCGGGGAATAGACATATCAAACATCGAAGACTCGATTAGATATTACAATCATTTTTATGGAATCTTGATTTTTCACATTTGACACATTGCTCATTTTAAAGTATGACGTGTAGGCATTTTAAATTATGAACATGCATTAAAGCTAAACAAATACGACATGTCAATCAAGGTAGACAAAAAGATTAAGCGAAATATATTAACATATATAAATTTAGGAATTCAATTTCATGAATAGCCTTTTAGTGAGTTTTTGAAAATGTTTTTTCATGTCGAGTTGTCATACAATAAGCATAATGTAAAGAGAAAACATTTCAATCATTTTGAAACACACATTTGCTTTAACGGTGTGACTCAATGTCGAAGTTAAGCTGCGTATATTGTAGTTTCAAATGAAATTAAGTATACATAAAAAAATAGACAATCAGTGCATAAAGTACATGAATTAACAAATTTAGCGCTCATGAACCTGAGAACATATAACTCTTAAAATAACCAACATTTAAATATACCAACTTTGAAGCTCATATTTGGCCGTCCGTCAGAGGCATGGTGTGATCGAACCATAATTCATGATCATTTCTATGATCGCGTCTTGGCCATCGTTTACGACTAGCGTGTCGAACTTGGAAACGTAATTGTGATTCTTTTTAAGGTCCGTTAGGTTAATGTTTGAGTCCTAAAAATATAATTTAGTTCAAATACATTTTAGGCGGAACTTCCGGGCGTAAATGTCAGTACAACGGCCGAGCATATAAAACCAATTAAGCGTGTGTGTGGTGTGAATTGTAATACATGTCAAGCATGTAAACATGTCGAACACATGTAATACATGTCACCTAAACATGATTCTAACGTCAAATTAAAACGCCTCAATCATGTTAGGCAGTGTCGCACATTTGGTCGTCGTATATAGGAGCATTTCTGCAGGTTGTTAGACTCGATGTAAGAGACAGCTACAGTACCAACATTGGCCTATATGGCGGTCGCTTGGAAATTTGAATAAGGTAGGAATCGTTAATGAGCTTTTAGAAACTTATCTGAGCTTTAATTGAGTTTCACGTTAATACAACTTTAACGTTGTAAAAACTAATCACGGAATAGGCCAAAAGTAGTATTAACGCATGAAATGAATCTTAGATAAAAGATGAAATAAAAAGCGATCATGTCATTATGTGCAATAAAACATCCAAAACTCATTTTGATCAATATTAACATTAATTTCGTTAAATGCGTAATACGATTAAGTCAGATTCGTGGCTATTGATCGATCCTAGCAATCTATTAAGCATGCCCATGATTCAATATATACTAGGTGAGAGTTTAGATATTAGCACGATAGCGAGTTTAATTATGATTTGATCGGTGCGAATATAGCAATTAAGTTCGTGTCAGATCATTATCCTAATGCTGAATATTGAATTAAGATCGACATAGGATATTCTATTTTACTTCGATTAACTTGACATATCGATTTGTAACCCCAATAATTCAATTATATGCCGGCGTATTCAATAGCGTATAAACTAGCATATGTCGAATCCTACTTGATCCCAGCATATATATAATATGTGCGATAAAGTAAAGAGTAGGGATAGAAGATCTGAGCTTCGACACGGTGTTTTCCGCAATTCGGTAATCGTCCGACCCAAAGGCTGCTTAGGCTTTTATTTAGAATCCGGTAGATAAACGACAGCGAATGTTGGTGAAGCCCGAACCAACTCTGATAGCAGCTGCATGCTTCCTCGTTAATACGCCCCTTAGAACGAGGAATCACCGCAGAGTTTCAATACCAACTCGTTAGGAACCCAGCCTCAACCGGAGTTTAAATTACAGCAGCTCTGGCTTTCGTCGTTAGTACACGGCTGGAACCCGGACCTTTAGGATTTATTTGATCAGTCGAGATCATTTCACTTACTGCCTCGGCATTTCCCCATGTCACATTGGCGGCTGTTGGCCTTGACGCTATGGCCCGATCTACTCTGGGATTCTGGCAGGTAAGCCTCACTGACACCTCGGGACCTCGAGCCTCTGGTATGAAGAACATTCCTAAGCAATGGGACGTCTAACATAGAGATAGAGATTGTTGTTTCATCCCGATCTAAATGCTCCTCGATGAGCTCTGATAGGATTACAATTTTGGCACAATTTATAACTTTCCTTACATTGAGTAGATAATAATACGTTGAAGCTTGTTCATTTCATGTTGAGTGAATAATGGACTTTGGAGCTCTTGAACTTACATTGGGCATTTAGTGAGCACCTTGAATCTTCTTTGGTTTCGCGTTGCCGTTTGAAGTTGCCTGAGCCAAACTCGCTCTCTTTTTCATAAATCACAATTAAAGCTCGTAGTGTTTGAGAGATTTGGTGTTTTAAAGATGAAATGAGTATAAAACATTTAGAATTGTTTGGGAAAGGTTGGGGAAGAGTTTGGAAGATTTGGTATTTAAGGGTGAGAGAAAAAATGGAGTTAAAAACGGACCAGCGGCTAGTTTTTGACACCCATCGAGACACCATCGAGGCCTAGGTACCGATGGGATTTCACTGAGAGAAAAACAGCAAAAAGCGGCCGGATCATGGGCTGCCGAGACCTGGAGTGCAGGTGGGTCTCGATAGGCGATTTTGCGGGGAAACTTAAAATCGCGTTTCGACTTGTTATAGCTCAGATTTAGATGGCGTTGGGAAAGCTCTTTTAACCCTTTAATAAAATGAATTCAAATCAGTTTATACTGCGTTAAGATTTTCAAAATATTTCTTTTGACAAACATCCTTAAAAATATTGAAGCAGTTAGAATCTTTTAGTCAAAATGATTTGAAAAAATATCTAGAATAAACATTAGGAATCAAAGGAAGAAAAGTAAAAAGTAAGATTCAAGCGTAACTTTTCACCTGTCTTTTGGCTTGCATCCAAAATTTCGTCTGCCAGATCTTGATTGCTTGCATTGAACTTTTCTGCTTGGTCGCTTTGTGACGGTAGATTGACGATCTTAACTTATTCATGGTGCTGACTTTGAATCTTTGTGTGGTTGATTCTTGCTTGTCTCCTTGTATTACTCATATTTTGGCATTAGAAAATCACCTTGAAGTTAAAACATTTCTTCGTTGTCTTGATGCCTTGATATTGTCTTGTTTGATATCGATATCAACTGCGTCCGACAAGCACCTTTCAACATCTATAAGATTAAATCACTTAAGCACGTATATTTAGATAGTAAATCAATGTTGTCATCGGAACGTTAAAACAAGGTGTCTGATTTCGTAATCAGCAAAGATCATCGAGAATAAAGAGTATTTATGGTTAAAAATATTAGTTATTTACATATTTTTCTTAAAAAATTATACATGTATGAAAATAATTGAGTTTATAATTAAAATTTTAATCATCAAAGTTAAAACCTCCTGCTTTATTTTACGTTAATAAAAGTATTCAAATTATGTATGAATGACGTAATAATTATGATAAGTTGATGTTTTAATTTTGAACTCAAATATTTGCAAAATTTTGTATATTATTATGTGAAATATTTATATCGACATATAATATTTTAACTTAACTTTTTATAATGCTTAAATAATCTGGCTACTATCCGATTTTATTGGTGGGTTTAAATAATAATTGTGACTAATGCAAGAAAATTGAACAATGCTTGAGAAATATGTCATATTTAGTATTTATAAATTTTAAATTTTGTTGGTTGAGTTGTAAATAATTTTAACTATTGAAAAAGAAAATTCATGAATATTTTAGAGATGGAGGTAGTATCACGGTCTTCGTAATTTATTAGTTTGTCGGTTAGGTTTACGTAATTTTGGTATTGAGCAGCAGAAAATTGAGCAGTCTTTTAGACATGGATGTGAAATTTAGTATTTATAAATTTAAAATTTTTGTTGTTCACTTTTAAATAATTTTAACTATTCAAAAAGAAAATCAATTGACCTTTTAGAGATGGAGGTAGTATGATATTTTTATAATTTTTAAGTTTTGTTGGTTGAGCTTTAAAAAATTTGATATTGAAAAAGAAAATTTAGCAATCGTTTAGAGATGGAGGTAGTATATAATTTTAATTTTAGAGATGGAGTAGTATTCATAATTTAGTGGTTAAATTAGCAATAATTTTGACTATTGAAAAGAAAATCGAACTGACCTTTTAAGATGGAGTAGTATATAATATTCATAATTATGAAATTTTTGTTGGTTGAGATTTAAATAATTTGATTATTAAAGAAATTTAACAATCGTTTAGAGATAAATTTAGTATGTAGTATTCATAGCTTTTTTATTTAAATGGTTTGAAAAATTATATTGGTTATTTAGTTAAATTTCTCAAAGATATAGAGATTGTAATTTATGATCATGGTGTATTAGTAAGTAATAATTTATTATCTTGATGAATATATACAAATGTATTAAATGATCATAATTGTCTCAGTATCCTATACGAAATAGAGGAATTTGTATCTGGAAAAAAATTATATCATGATTACATCGTAAAATACTTAACTTCGTAATTTTCTAAAAATTATAATAACAATAAATTATACATCAAAAGAATATTGGATTCCAAAATTTATAAAGGTCAACTATTAAAAAATCAAACTTGATAATATTCATATTAAAAGTACAATATTATTGAAACTACAATTCTTAGAGAATATAAGGTAAACATATACTATGAATTTTCCAGTAAATATTATTAGCTTATTATTGTCATTGTTTTGAGCCATGTGATTCGTCGTTAGACTCGAAAGGATGTTTGCAGCTATAAGAAAAATCTAAATGCATTGTGATTACAGTTGTGGTGAAATACAAAGTTGACTTTTATTGATCGGATAATAATGCTTTAATTTTATGTCAATAAGCGTATAAATTTTGCTTATTAGGATATATTTTTGTTATAATATATGAAATATTAATTACGAATTATAAGCTTGACTTGATGTATAGTGATTTTATTTTATTTTTCAAAATGCTATTTTAAATTATTATTATTAGATTTACTTTACTATAATTTAATTATATTTTATATATATTTCATCTTGTATAGTTTTATAAAACTATTAAAAAGTCTCCCTTACAGATTCATTTTTATTAAAATTAAGTAATATAGATAATATAAATGGAATTTATTTATAAAAGTGTTAATATTATATTATGTAATATATGTATAATTTGAGCAAACTCTTTTTATTTTAAATTTATATTTAATGATGATGTGAATCTTCGGTTGGTAATATATATCTGAGAGTAGATATAATATTACAAGTTTTACATTATTGAATTTAGCTGGAATATCGTATTAATTTACATTGTTTAACTTTATTTTACCGTATATTGGTCTGAGAAATATAGCAGATAAAGTAAATTGAAAATAATAAGAGAAGCTACTTTCAATCAATATCCAGGCGTATCATCATCAAAAATATCGGGCCAATAATTTAAGAATTCGCATTTGAGGCATAATTGAGAAGACTAATACTTTGACAAATGTAAAATCGTTATGACTTAAGCATTTATCTTTGAGTGAGTTAAATTAATTATGAATGAAATAAACGATGATATGATTTCATATTATTTTCTTATTAATAGTTCTTAATTTAAATAAATAAAATTATTAAGAGAAGATAGAAGTTAACGTTATGCTGGCTTAATATTAACTTAGTTGAAATAATGATAATTAAAATAATATAGGTGACTAGCATAGATAATAAAAATAGAGATGAATGCCTTGAAAAAAGATATATCATTAAGCCAAAGAATAAAAATAGTAAGCAGCAAAAGGCAGAAAGTAGAATAAATTAATCTTGATAAAGATGGTGATGCGTGAAGATGTGGCTTTAATTAACATATAAAAGGCGAAGATGGAGAAATTTTGACGATTTATGTATGAAATTGAATTTTAGATAATAAAGTTTAAAATATGTAGAGAATAGTTTGATCTGATTTCATAGTTTTAGGAATTTAAAATCTCTATATGATCTCCCTTTAAACGTCGTAAATTCTCGCATTTTATAATATTGTCACGTCGTAATATTTGAAGTGTTGATATAGCTACTGGCATCTTTCGATAATACATGAATCTGTCTTATAAGCGTGGATCTTGCTTGAAAGGGCGTAGAGATGAGGTAAATGCTGCGAAGAAATTGATACTCTTTAAAAATATAAAAATATATTTATTCGATAATTTTATTTTTTTATTACAATTTTTATATTCACTTTATAAATTTACATATGATAAAATCACGTAATAAAAACATATAATTTTATATTCATGCATTATAATAAATAAAATTACGTATAGCAAAATATAAATACGATGCAGCGTCTGCTATTAGTAAAATATATAAATGGACTATATATTTATGTGTAAACGTGGCCATTTAACTGCATTGAGACCAATGTCCCTACCCTCTCCTTCATCCAACGGACGATCTGTGTTGATGCTAAAAAAATGTACAACCCGGCAGTTTACTAAATTGCAAAGTAATCTATATGAATCTATGAATGTCTCTAACCAATCAATTATAGACACAATGTCTATCATGAATGACCCTTGTCCACACCATTTTTACACTTCTGCTCTTCCACTTCCTCTATAAATTGCCCCTCAATTATATTGTAACAAATAGTCACCAAACTATTAAAATATTTACTGGAAATATGATAAAACATAGAAGTGCTACTCATCTCTTCTTCCTTGTCCTCCTACTCGCTTTGTCCGCTCTAACGTGCGGTTCTCGTCATGTTTCATCATTACTCGAAGCTCAAGAACACAAGGTATTTCAAATTTAAGCTCATACATTTCAGAATTTCATTTTAATTGTCCATTTTACTCAAATTTATAGAGATGGGTAATGGGCGTCGAATTTTTCACTTTGTACATTTTTCCTATTTATTATATTATCCTTCAATTTAAATTTTAATCATTAACGGTATAATAAAATTCATGATTCCATCACTATCTAAATAAAATCGATTAAACAAATGGAAGCTCGCATTTAAGTTTTTGTTTTTTAATTGCTTGTAGGGTGAAAATATCGGAGTGAGAAATGAGGTGGTTGGTGAAAGAAGACTATGTGAAGGAGTAGTGGATGATGATGAGTGTTTAATGATGAGAAGGACCTTGGTTGCACATCTTGATTATATATACACCCAGAAAGAGAAACCATGAAAAACAAGGAAAATAAAAGGATTATATGTTGCATGCTTCATCCGTATGAACAGAATAAATTATGAAGCCTCTTGGAATAGCTGGTGATATAATGAATTTCATCTGCTTAATTACCGCTGTAATAATATGATGATAAACTATGTAGTAATTGGCAAGGAAGTGTTTCAACATATCCTGTAAAAAAATCAAATGTGGTATTGTGTGATAGTATATATATAAAATGAAAAAGTACTAGTATGTAGTAATAATTTATTAGATTTCCATTGTGTATCTTGATTAATTTAATCGTTTTGATAAGGATTTCTATATAAAGTTTTTGTAGATGTATGTTCGAATATTATTAATCCTTTATTATTCCTTCAAGAAGATAAGAAGTTCTTCTAGTTCTATGAACCAAGTACTTCGCGGAGTTTTTTTTTTTTTACTAATTGATGATACACTTCCTGATAAGTTTTCCCAATTTTTATATTTGTCATACCTCTCCTAATTATATGGACTTACCTCACCTTGGTGGTTTCCCATGAGATATATACCATTCATGTTTAACAAAATGGGTGAAGTGAAAACAGAGAAGCCAAAGCGACCTCGATCTAGTAACATAATACCCCGGACTAATACAGTTGTTTTATGATATACTGTAGTAGATATATAATATAGAAATATATATGTACTGTACAATGTTAGATCATGGTGTACATCAATCTTGTCATTTGGAACCCAAACAAAAGCATATGACACATGAATATACGGAGTATATAATAGGCGTGCACTATTATAAACAGTCCATAGTAATTGAAATAATTGAAATTAATTAGTGCTATATTTTAAAGAATCAATCCATTATTAGTAAACTCTAACCTTAAGGCTTAAAGTGGTCATATATATGCAATAACTTTTTTTCAATAACATTTTGACACATAAGTGTGCAATATAAAAGAAATGTGTAATATTTAATTAAATAATTTTTTTGCTTTACATATCAATATCAAGTTAAGTGGATCAATTATTACTTCGACAAAAGTCAACTATTTATAAAAAAAAGAATTATCCAGGAAAATTATGAGGGAGACATCACTTAACATGAGCATTATTAGAGTATGTAATAATTGTAAACAAAGTAAGAAACACCTTGTAGATTTGCATAACCATTATTGAAATAAATAAAAATCTTGGTTGTCAGCTGTCATAATGATTCATGAGTCAACAGGACAACAGATATTATGGTCCCTGCCAACATTCCTGCATGAGAGGGAGACCACAAACGTTATATCAATTGCATGCAATATAATGGAAGATTCTTATCAACATTAAGAACGTATACCACTTCCATTTTTTTTTCTAAAATCCATTTAATTTTCTAAAACTATTTAATTTAGTATAAAGTTTTAAAAATTCAAACATATTTGCTAAATAAAAATTTTTCTAACTTTTCTTATTTAGTTTGATAAAATGGAAATTAAAAAGATTTCTATTTTCAAAATTGATTTTAGATTAAATTTTTTCTAATTTTTCTTATTTAGTTTAATAAAATGGAAATTAAAAAAAAGATTTTTATTTTAAAAAAAATGATTTCTAGATTAATAAATGAAGGAAGTACTACAGTACTGAATTATTGGGAAAATATGGCCGACCAAGAGGAAAGCAAATTTCATGGGGAATTGAGAAAATCCCAATCAATCATCCAATGATCCGAGAATTGGGTCATTTGGGGTGGTCACATATGAATTGAAATTTAGGGATATATCTAAATTCTATAGTCACGTCGCATTGAAACTGAAAATGACTATTCTTGACTTATTGCATTTTTAGTCTTCATTCATGACTTCAATAATCTATGAGGGTGTTTGGGTAAGTTTTATTTTTTTTACTTATTATAAGCCGATGTGATAAGCTTGCCAAATTTGCTTGGATTGTTTTGCTAATATAATTTATAATGCAGATTTTTTCAGACAAGCCAGATGACAATAAATTATACGTCAGAAAGAGAAACGACGAAAGCGACATCACATTTACATAATACTTTTTTATCTTTATCATATAAATAAATTAGTACCTAATATTTGAAATAATAAAAAATAATTGTAACTAAAATAAGTATTTTATGGCTAAAAATATAATATTTATGATATCAACAATAATATAACATATAACATTTATGTTTTATTATTAAATGCCAGTAATCAAGAATTTATTCGGACGTCTAAGAAAATAAGCTCCAGAAAAAAGCAGAATTAATTTTTTTAAACAACTCTATGTTGCTTAACTTATAAGTTGGATGTTAAAAGTATTTGTCAAACACTTCATTTTGTCAAAATCAACTTATAAGAAAATGTTAACCAAACACCCTCTATCTCAAGCAGTAGATCGAGATTACATATTATACTAGTGCGAAATACGTCAAATCGAAGCAAAGACGACGCTTCTATTCAATAATAATAATTAATATTGTAAAAATATAAATTTATTACGCAATTTTAACTCAACGCCCTGCATTAATTTCTATCGAAGCTTAATTTAGCTGGAGACTACAAATATATATGCGCATGTAGAAATAATAAAAATGAACGAAAAAGAGTTAATTATTAATTTAGCACCCTATCCTCTAGGCCTAATCCGCCAAAAATATTATCTGTGGTAGCTTTATTAAATAATAAGAGTACTCAATTTATCGAGTTTCTACTGCCAGAATGATGAATTCGAAAAAAACCCCAAAACTATATAAAAAAAGAGGGAAAATGACCAAAGGACGCATTGCTCTGCTCAATACTGGCCGAATCAATCGTAACGCAGCAAGAATTTTATTATTTATTTAAGCAAGATAAAATAAACCCACCGTAGTAAAATTCTCAAATAAAGTTTTATCAAATCGAAGTGATCTATCATTCAAACTATGGATCCTTAATCGATTGGGTCTTCGATAAATGTCAAACAAGTTAACAAAACAACCAATATCTGTTGGGAACCAAAATAACTTGCACGCATTCTTCAATTCTTCATTCTTCAAGTTTTGCCAGTTATTACTTCTTTCAATCTTCTGGAAATGTCTAGCCCAAACTCATGGGCGGTAAAATTATCATGAATGAGAAAATAGTATTTAGATCTAGAGTTTTTCTGAGATCATATGGCCAGATCAAGCTTTCTCCAAAGGATTTAAATACTACATTTTATTATTAAAAAACTGCTTTCTTCGATGTAATGCTTCTTCTCCTCTCGCGTACATGCCATTAATCAAATAGATTCTAACTATTCGACATATCAACGCAAAAGCTGGGTATATTCAGATGACATTCTTCGAAAGAAAGAGCTGATTCCGAAAGTATTTGGCCACTCACAGTTACTTAGATTTATGTTATCCCCGGGGTCGATATTTTTGTTATTTTATCAGTGATTAAAGCAAGTATCAAGTATTCGCAAGTGTCTTTACCATTTTTTTTGAATATTTTTTGGTTTAAAGCTGGTCATTGAAAATGAGATTATTTCTCACAGGGTCCAAATACTCCAAAGCGTACTAAAAAAGACGGGAAGATTGTATTTAGGATCATTGTTAATATTTTCTCAGAATGACATAAAGATGTTTTTATTGGAAAGCATGGAATAAAATTGAAAGATTCCTGGGCATAAGCTAAGAAAGAGGCACGGAGAAAAGCGTGGTCATGTGATTCAAACGGTTCGACATGTAAGACGATTTGGTAGAAATACATTTTTTTGTTTTGATTTACATTATTCTGTCAGTAATCTATTCAATAATAGCTTCCCGTATGAAAATTTTACTTTTTGGAATTCTCAAATTCCAAAGATTTTCCTATGTTTTATTTGGGAGATACACGCTTTTAAAGATAAAGCTTCAAGGAAATTGACGAACCGAACTCTATAAGCAAAAAACGAAATCATCCAAACGACAAAGAGGAAATGCTTAAAGTGGAGAAAAGCTTGACGATGTATTTAAACTTTATCTTTTTTAATACGTGTTTTAACTTCACTACCCTTGGTTGCATTTACATATAATTTATGTTCATTCATGTAATTTCATGATGTCTTTCATATCGTGATTATAATATTTTTGAACCATGCTCATGTTTTATTTTTATATTGCTCATCTATATTGACATGGTTATATGCATTGTATTATTTATGCAACAAAAAGTATCATATGTCATAGTGGGATCAAATGCGCTTTTAATATGATTACAATGAAGTTTGGGTTCTTCAACTCGACTCGTGGGACGGTTTCATGCCTAAACCCGATTTGATATTCTAAATCGATCCCTTGTCATTATCCTCGCTTTAAACGCTTTTAAATACTTAAAAAGAGACTTTAAAGTGTCTACGGATACCATGCTCTTCTTGTTTATGCCTTAGTATCCTACATGATTTATGCTTTGTGTCTACATTTACTATTCTTAAGCTATATCATGCAATATGGAAAATGTGCTTACTTTATATTTTGATATTCCATATTGAACATACTTTTGTTTGGGAACTCTAAAATCTACAACATGTTATTCTTCATGATTATGTGCTCTTTTGAGTAATTAATTACATGTCAGATACGCCATACGCCTCATGCGCATTATCGTGATATCTTCTATTTGAGCTTAATGAGCATTTTGGGTTCCATTCTCTTCAACTTGTATGCTTACAATGTTTCTTTTGCTTAAATACTGAATGAGAGTATTTCATGTTCTTGAGGCTTCATAATTGTCTTATTTTGCCCGGCCGGTGGGGTACTTTATGCCTAAAACATGATTTATATATTCTATATTCTCAGATGTGTTTCCATAGCGAGGGAGTCGCACTGCATCTACGCGGGAAGCCGTGCCTGCTAAGACTTCATATGTGTTTAATTGCTTTGAATGTCTCTAATTTAAGGAAAGTTCAATTACTTGATATTTTGATATTCCATAATAACATACTTTTGTTCGGGGAACTCTAATACATACATTAAGTATTTTTATGTAGTCACGTTAAAAGATATTTCAAGGGAGGTCTTCAAAGTGATATACTTATTTAGCAAGCATAAGACCATCGGGTATCGGTAAGTCAAGATCTTCAAAGATCGATGCAATGTCAAACGGATCTAAAGACGCAAGAGGATTCAAGAGCGTTAAAGATGTCGAATGATGGTACTATGGATGCAAAGCTCTACAGTTGCAAATTTAGCTTCCAATAATAGCTTAAATTCTCTTTGAATAATCTTAGTCAAGTTCTTATAATGAGATATTTTTAAAATTATTTTTGACAAAAAGTCATAATCTGCTTCAAAGTTTTTAAGATGTTTTGTCAAAATAAAATATTTTGAAAATAATAATGTTTATAAAAGTGGGGTTTGTTATCATATTATTAAATTGTTTGAAAATAGATTTCCAACACTTTTTGAATCGTTAAAATCGGAGTTATAACGAAGTCGATACGAAGTTTTGTCAGTCGTTGCGCTGCCGCGAACACTGCCCTCGACACCGGGTTCTGCAGGGCAGACAGCACCCTATCAAGGAAATACTGAGCACCTGACAAGGGGGCCGATTGGGACCGAATTTGCCCGTTTACCACATTTCCGCCTACACCATAAAAAACCCCACTCAAACGAGCATTTCTTTCCTAAGCCTTCTCCCACATTTGTTCAACATTTTCTAAGGCAATTCTCTAATTTTAGTATCAAATCTCTCCCCTAGAATAAGCTTCAATTTTGATTATCTTCTAGATCTCTGACTGTAATTGTGTTTAACTTTTTATATGTGTGAGATCAAGTGATAAAAGAATGAGCATTCAAGGTGTTTGTTGAATCGCCAGAGAGTAAAAAACAAGCTTCAATGTTTTTATCTACTCAACAAAAGAGAATAAAACAAGCTTCAACTTCATTCACTCATTAAGGAGTTATATGTACCTAAAATCGTAATATCATTATTCAACTATCAAGGGACATTCTGTTCAAGATTACAACTTTTGATATAAGGTTAGCACAAGATTCAATTTAGTGTTTTTATTACTTTCTGTGTCGAAATTATCAAGCAAAGGGTTGATTAATGAGATTTCTATTTGCTTCTAAATAATAGTTACAGAAGGTCAGTTCAAGGTCGCAGATTCAAATAGCACAAGTGTTCACAAGTAGTGGGTCTTTACTGAAGTGAACTCGATTCTTCGATCAATAGCGAGATCAAGTACGCTTCTAGCGTGTTTCTAAAGTTGTCTGAAGGTTGGGTTAATCGTGAACGCCGGGGTTTTCCGAGGTCGCCGAGAGTTCTCAGTGGTCAGTTTGTGCGCATTTCAGGCCTAATGGTTACCTGTATCGTATGTATTGAAGCTGCTATCTGCACGCATTGTACTTGGTGGTCGGAATCGATAACATATACGAGCTCACATTTCCAAAAATCCTAATGTCAAAAGCCCAGGGTCGAGCACTAGGTTTGCCGAACTCGCGAAAACAATCGTGTCGTTTGCATTTCTTTATCCCTAAACTCTCTCTCCTATCGTTACATATCATCTGCTATACTTTATAATCAGGTAAATTGATTATTCATTACTGAGAGCTTATTCTCTTAACTTAATGAGAAGTGACAAATTGACTAAACGTGTTTAGATATTAATCACAGTATTCTCAAGAGTTAAATATTTGGCATAATAAACTCCATGCATTTGTTTATGTATCAGATGATCATATTTATGTAGACTATTTGATTGACTTTGTATACTAGCATTTATCACAATAAATTGCTAAAAAAGAGGTTAATCGGGGGCAATTAAACTTAGAATTTTATAACCAAAAATTGGATATAATTCCGCGAGTAACCTAATTCACTCCCTCCTCCTAAAGTCATTACATGCCTAACAATATTTCACCGAATGCAAAGTAGAAGAGATGAATTGGTGGTTGTGCATGTATATTGGCTATATTGATTTTATTTTCACACGTCCTCGATTTGGGGTTAACAATGAATTTGACCAACAACTACACAGTTAATTATAATGGCCTTTAGTTATTTTAATGCTATTCGAATTAAATCAATTTTAAATTTGATATTTTTTTAAAAGTACAAGTGCCATATTTTGAAAAGCTTCTGTACGCTAAAATTTATCTCAAGCTAGCTTACTGAAGGCCAACAATTTAAAGGCCATTGAAAGCGTCACAAAAGGAAATATTGATTTAAATTGGGTTCCCATTATGTTCTACTGTTGATTATGTTTAAGAGGGGGATGGGCCAGCCTGGCCCATTTCATAACCGTTATGGGTCATTTTGACATGTCCAGTTTAGCATGTATAAACAGCTCTATGACTGTGTCTCTATACGGACATAGTGCGGCCCAGTCATAGCAAGTAGCAAGACCCATGTAAGTCGGCCGGGTCACCGGGTGGGTCTTACATGCGGTGATGCAAGATAAATACTTAATGTTAAGCTAAGAAGGAATATGCCATATGTTTCACTCATTACTCGTTATATTTTATTAATATTATACGCTGCATCTTTGTTTTTTTTCTAACGAAGTTAATTTTAAAATAAAAGATAAAAATACGCGACGTTATTTATTTTCAATGTTTGGTGAACAAAAGAAAGATCAATCAAAACGTAATATAAATTAATCTGCTTAAAAATATTTTGTTTAGAAATGACATATTCTTACTCATGCTTGAGTTCACAGTTTATCCGAGTACTCTGCACCTTTAATACTCCGTAAAAAGGTATCGAGGAATTTCTTTAAATTTGAAGAAGTTGTTGTGACTGAAGTGAGAACAAGGGTATGGTTCTTGACATGATAACTTCATTATGTAATACTGAGTACTACGTATCTTTTAGGATTGCAATTCAGCAGCAAATACCTGGTCAACTATGCAATTCAAGTCCAGGGAGATTTTGGTATATATGAATCATATTGTAAGTATCTCTACTAACATCCATTTACAATACTCCGTATGGTTTAAGTTTTCAGATAAGGTAGTATTATTAAATAATGAACTACGAGTGATAGTTGAAGGTATGCTTCTATTGATTATACTTGATAGCTATCATCAGCAGACAAAGACTTGATTTATTATTATCAATATTTAAGATTGTAGCTTATCACTTCACGCATAGCTATCACCAAGTATCAGAATTATAATATAACTCTTGTTTGGATTCCTGTTTATAAATATATATGCGAAACCTCACATCAAAGCCGAAATCTTTTATGAAATTATTGTCGCCACTAATAGTGCTTGCTATTCACTACGGGTATAATGTGGGCTCTCAATCTCTAACTCTATTCTACTCAACTTCCTCCCTCTACAATCCCTATCACCTTCCTCCTCTATCATCTCTACTCACCTTGATCCTTCCTGGCTATCCCTTCCACCAATTCGGGCCATTCATCCACTCTTCCTGATATAGCCTCTCCTACACCCATCTTATTAACGCCTCGCTACCATCAAGACACACACATCCTATTCTTCCCGCACTACCTATACGGCCACACTGCTCACCACCCTCCTCCGCTCACTCCACTCACTCATGATCACCACTATATTCCCAAGCCTACCAATACCACTCATCGGGCCAACCGGCAAATGTTAGCCTATATGACAACCTGTAGGGGACGAATAAGGCGAAGAGCGCTATCAATCGCTTTTACTTTAAGAAGTTAATATAAATTTAATTTTAAATATTACTTTAACACTCAAAAAAAAAGATAAGCAATATTAACACCCTCTTTAAACAATGTTTGATTTGATATATGAACCACAATTCAAATACAAATCAAATAAATAATATAATTTAATTAACGCGAAATAAGCAATTAAGTTCAATTCGATCAAATCTATTACTTTAGATATGTAAACACAAATGTAATGAATCTTTAAACCATTATATGCAAGTGTACATGACATTATCACACATATAACGGAATTCTAGCATATGATAATATAAACACAAGAAAGAAGAGGAAAGAAGACGCAAAATTCTGACACGTATTTTTACGAGTTCAATCTACATCCCCCATCTAAGGCTTCCACCTAAAGCTTTCTCTAGAAATCCAATTAGTCGGTACTTCTTCAAAGTCAGCGAAGTCCAACCAACCTACAACCCCCTGTGATCACACAAAGGAATCGTTGTTACCTACACCAGATTTCAACTCCTTAACTCCTCGTTGCAACCCAAAGCCGCAACTCAGATTTCAACTCTAAGAAACTACTACGTAACCCAAAGAATCTCCCTGCGATTTCAACTCCAATCAAGCCTGGCATTTAACTCCACTATCTCGAGCACTCTATGTCCTATCAAGCTGAGCACTTCTGGCTCACCACTACTAAGCAATCTCCCTATTCCTAACTCGAGTGCTCCCCATAACACCTCGGACCTCAAGCCCTAGTAATGTAAGATCAAACTCTAACTTAAATTTGTATATCTCTTTATATAATATAGATTGGTTGCTTTTATCCAACCCAAATGCTCCTCATTAAGCTATGCATTAGGATTACAAATATTTAAAGACAACTTACAACCCTTATTCAGCAGTATAATAAATCGAAGCTCAGATGAACTCCTCACAGCAGATACGACATTAAAGTCATTTTGAATCTCCCTTGAATATGAAACGATCTCGAGATGATGAATTTTTCTCTCGGTATTAATTTTATCAAACACTTCAGGCGCTCCTTCTTAGCCTTTTAATCTTTTTGAAAATTATGAATCAAAACCCAACTAAAACTCTTTCAATAATGTAATCAAGCAATACCCATGAGTTTTAATATTTCAAAACGGTAGATTTTATTCTTAGATCGTTGTAAAAATATCAGCAAAGGCTGTAAATCAACGGGATCGAATGTGACCAAATAGGTGTTAAAACGAGTTCAAACGTCTAAACGCTATTTCTCCATCGAAATTTTCAAGCGTCTCGATGGTACTTACGTAATGGTAAAAAACTAATCCATCGAGACCTCATCGTAGACCCCATCGAGACCTCCTACCGAGCATACGGTCACGTATGTATCTAACTTAAAAAATGATTTTCCGTCATTATAACTCCGGATGGACGATTCAAAATTCGGCTGAAAGCTATTTTCAAACCCTTTAAGAAAACGTGATCAAACTCAGAATTTATTTCGACAAATATCATTTCAAGAAAAGAAATATTTTGATAAACGCTTTTGTCAAAAGATACTCTCATTTAAAGCCTAATTAAATCAAAGAAGAAAACAAGAGCGTCTGCCTACGACTTTTTACCTAAGTTCCGGCTTGCTTTCAAGGCTTATCTCTTCCATCTTGATTATTTGTTAACTCTTCTTCACATTGGGCTTCTTTAACGACCGCGAATAACTAACTTGCCTTCAACGTCATTTTTTATTTAAGCTTCTTCAAGTCGTCAATGACTAAAGGCGGTCGATCCTTCATCATCATCACCCCACTCAACTTTAAGCCTATCCAACGACAAAGCATCTTTAAGTCCATGACATTTCTCCATCAGTTTTTAATGCCTCGACCTCAAGGCTGCTTTTAATATGACTATCAACTTTATGTCCGATAAGCACATTTCTAACATGTCTATGGAATAAAATACTTAAGCACACTTGTTAGATAGTAAATCAATGTTTAAGTCATCATTAAAACAAGTGTGTACGGATCAGAAATTAACAAATGAACTTAGCTCGCCAACCGCTTCTACGTGGGTCAACGATCAGATGGCTACGTCGACGGGCAATACCATTTGTCCTCCATCTCACATTTAGGTTACATGTCCCCCCATCTAATCCCGCCTTACTTTACCTTGGATTTAACAGACCAGCTTGATTATAAGCTTACTCATCTCATCTATGTCAGAAGAGACAATTCCTTTTGTTGTTGGTAAAGAAACTTCTCATGAGATTTGGAAGGCTCTCTATACAACCTTGGCTAATCCCTCTCTCTCCAGCCATTTATGTCTTCAGGAACAACTCATTAATCTCACAAAGATGATCGGCCTATCAGATCATATTCAAGAGTTGCTGTCACAGATGACGCCTAGCAACATAAACAACCACCACAAAGAGGTTTATTCTATGATCATTCGTGGTCTTGGGCGAATAATACAAATATACGGGGTTAATACACTTGTTCCCAATCACATTCAAGAACTTCACAACTACTTAACGACTCGCGAATTTGTCAATCCGATCCGTTATCCGGCTGGGACTACCTCAAGGGTATTCTACCTACACCTCTCATTCGGGTTAATTATGTCAAGAAGCGATCAAGTGCCAGCACTCAAGCAGGTAGGTCAATCCTCTTCCGGGGCCGCTTATTCTCGCTGGGTCCGCTTCGGCCTCCAATCACTCTAATAGCACACTTCTCCTCTCCAGATTCTCACAAACAGGTGTTTTATGCATCTCGGGGCTAACTCTTGTCCTCATCGCTCTCTTAGCCTCGCAAGCCAACTATGTCGACTCAGCCCCACGCTCACAGACACTATCAACAACCTCGCTCTCTTTATCTCCATCATCCTACGCCCACGGGTTCCCATACCCGAACTGCCTCATCACATAACCTCGGGACTTAGCCTCGCTTCAAAGACTCTCGAATCTACCTGTGACACGTATCGCTTTCAGCTGCCAACTACTACCGCCATAAATCTCATACTGTAATAAATACTAATATGTTCTTGAAAGACACGATTTATGCATTTGAAAAATATTTTTACATGTCTGATTCTAAAAATCTTTCTTTCGATTCGGGGTATTCGTCACGACAACAATATTTATTTTGAGTTTCACTCCATCTCATTTTGTCATATGATCGTGCAACGCATCAACCTTTTACTTTCCTGAATCAATATCACGGGTTATATCGGTTTCTTCCAAGCACAGCGCTGTTTACTCCTCAGTTTTCACAACTCGCCTAGTCGCAGGTTCACGCCCGCTGGGCATCATAGGCCAGTCATCCTAAAGGATCAGTGTTTAGAAACTTAGCTCGGCCATCGCTGGGACGTAGTATCTCAACGCCTTTCGACCGCCCCTGCACTACGGGCAAATTGTCGAAATTTCCTTTATTTATTAGTAATAAACGGAGTTCAAAACCGTTGGAATTAATCTTTTCTGATCTTTGGGGTCCGGCCCCTGTTATGTCTATTGAAGATTTTTGTTATTTTATTATTTTTGTTGATGATTTTTTCCGGTTCATTTGGTTTTATCCCTTGCTAACAAATCTGATGCTCTCGTGATCTTTAAACAATTTAAAGCTCTAGTAGAACGCCAATTTAATAACCAAATTAAGTCAATTCAATCCGATCATGGGAATACAGTGTCACAGAATACCTTTTAAAGAATTAAGTATTCACATCGCTGCCTCTCGTCTCTATACTATAAACAAACGGGTCGCGCTGGAACGACGCCATCATTACATTTGCCGATACGGATCTAACTTTGTTAGCTCATTCACATCTTGACCTCAAATATCGCAATTCATGCGCCAGACATCGGTCTTTCTCATTAACCAGCTTACCCACTCCTAAGTAATCAACGCCTCTCCCTTTCGAAGTTACTATTCACTTCCCTGACATTCCTTCCTTCGAGTTTTGGCTGCTTATGCTACCCATATTTACTTAATCTTTACAATCAACATAAATGTGATTTCGATCTAATTCACAATATTTTTGGGTATACCTCGCATAATGGGTATCGTCAGATGACTATTTCTATTAATCGGATTTATATTGCTAAGTTTGTAAAAAAATTTGAAAATGATTTTCCTGCCTCCACTAGTAAAGTCAAGTGGGCTCATTCTCCTAAGGTAAAGCTCGAGTATTCCGCTGTTGCTGGCCCCGCGAGTGTCGCGTGGTTATCCTAGTATGTCATCATTGTCCTGCATCTAACGCCAAACGCCCTTCCTCGTAATACAACTCAAGATAGTCACTCTCCACAAAAATTACATGTCACTCCATCATCACCACAAACTTCATCCCCTTAGTTCAACTCCCGCTCCGTTAACATACCACGCCCTCCCTACCTCTCCGCACTAATTCTCGCCTTATCCTCTTTCATCTTTACCCCTCATACCTCAACGCCACCACGCCCGCACCTACCATCATATGTCCTTCGCAAAACCATCTCTCAAGAAACTAGCCACTCATCCCTACGCTTTTAACCGTTAGTTGATAAATGTTTATTATATAGTGCTTCGAGGTCTCTAATACGATACTGACGTTATTTTTACCTTAATTCGATATACTCAGACTTGCTGCTTTTATTCGCTTCTAGGCAATTATCTATAAAGCCACGAATCGGCCTTTAATCAAGATAATGAAGAAATTCACTAAGTATTATACTTTAGCTCATGATCCAAGCACGTGGATTCTACCATCAATATTAGGTTAGCGGTAACCTATAAAAAGAGGAGAAGCTGTGAGTAAAAAAGTTGATATCTTTAATTCTGCAGTTAAGTCATCAAAGTTTGCCGAGCTTTTGGCACACTATCGAAGTTAGAGTTGATTACTTTAATCGGGTTTGAATATTTTTAATTCAAGTTATTTTACTGTTATGATTTAATGCTATTAATTTCATGTATTTATTTATGTCTTTTATTATGAATCATTTTATTATTGGGCCGCACTACGACGAAGGACGGATTTATTTAATTTTCTGGAGTTAATTTATTTCCAAGCCATAATTCCGATTATCAGGCATAATTAGTATTTAATATCTGATATCAATATTGCTCATTCATAAGTATTAACAATTGCTTAAATGTGATTGCTACCATTTAATTATTAATCGTAATCATTACGTTTCACTTACCATGTAGATATAAGTGTGAATGCTTACGTGCAATTTAATAAGCATATAGTTAAGTTACATCTCCTATTTTAAGCTATCATGTAGATATAAGGCTTTCTGTGAGACTTAATCGCGTTAACTCCAGTAAGAATATCAATCGTGATAAGTAACGCTATTTAACTAATAAGACCATTAGCAATCAATCTGACGATCCGACGAAATCACGCGCCTCGACTATACTTCAATATTAAGTACAATCCACTACTTGCATTCAGCTATTAGCTAATTTAATTGCTTAGTCAATTTAGTTAAGTAGTCTGTGAGCAAAGATGCACTCAAGTGATTAAGAAAAAGACTCAGATTTAGTATATTGAATTCATGAGACGATACTGCTCTATTCATTATATATTTCGACACGATCTCGACCTCGAATTTAACACATAAATTGGTGTTGTCATTAGTACTCACTAAGTCCAAACCTACATGTTTCACCTAAGCCAATAAATGTTCGCTTGGGCGCTGTGCCTCGCTAAGAAATTAATGTCATGGCTCGCACTCATACCGGGGTCGCTTGTCCCATCTCACCCTTCTATGAATATTATCTGGATGTCGTGGATATTTAGGTTGAAAAGCAGATTCGAGCGACACGTTACACGCTCTGGCCGAAGACGACAATACAAAGGTAATCACCAGTCAAGGCCCTGGATTTCACCGAGCATGCTTAGTCCGTTATTAAATCAAGCATACCCTCAGATCATTATTTCTATCGCTATTTCACAAGGCCCATTCACAACCGACATTCAAAATGTATTTTTACACGGCAATCTAAATGAAACAAAGATATACGGCGCAACCCCTCCCGATTTTTTAGACGGTAGATATCCCACTCATGTGTGTAAATCGCATAAATCATTATATGGCTCGAAATAGGCCCTCCGCTGACTGACGAGTCCGTACACTGGGTTTTAACGCATTTACTTAAACATTGATTTACTATCTAACATATGTGCTTAAGTGATTTAATTGTGAGGTACGTTAGAAAGGTACTGGTTTGACGAAAAGCCGATATCGATATCAAACAAAGACAATATTAAGGCATCAAGACAACGAAGAAATGTCACAGCTTCAAGGTGATTTTCAGAATGCTAAATACGAGTACGCGTAGACAGAAGGCTAATCAACCATACAAAGCTCAAAATAATAATGGCGATTTAAAGAAGAAGATCGCTCAATCTACCTACCACGCAGCGACCCTCAAGAAGAAAAGTTCACTAATCCCAAGATCTAAGAAAGTATTTAGTCTCGGATGCGTGCTCCAAGATTAGGTAAAGCTATTACTGAATCTCTACTTTACTTTCTTTCCTCGACTTGATCAAGTTCTTATTTGGGAGATATTTTTCAAATCATTTTTTGACTAAGATCTTTAACCGCTTCAATATTTTTAAGAATGTTTGTCAAAAGAAAATATTTTTAAAATCTAATGCCAGATAAACTCCAAGCCAATTCATTTTATTAAAGGGTTTGAAAAGAGTTTCCAACGCTAATCATCTAAATCTGAGCCTATAACAAAGTTTTAACGCGATTTGGTGCTCGCAGGGTCCGCTTCATCGGTATCTGTGTCTCGATGAGTCTCGGCGATCCGAAGCGTTTACCGGTTGCTTAGGACCCCATCGAGACCTAGGCTCTACGAGGTCTCGACTTTTATGTCAAAAACTATCCGCTTTTTGTCCGCTTTTAACCCATTTTCTCACCCCTTTAAATACCAAATCTCCAAACTCTTTCCCCAACTTTTCCCAAACAATTCTAACAAATGTTTTTATACTCATTTATCATCTTTAAAAAACACCAAATCTCAAACACACAGCTTTAATTGTGATTTAATGTTATAGTGAGTTTGGCTCATAAACTTTGAAACGAGAAACGGAAACCAAAGAGTTATCTGTTGGGTGCCTGATGAAATGCTCAAAACGGGGTTTCAAGAGCTTCAAAGTCTTATCTCAATGCGAGTCAACAAGCTTCAAATGTGACATTCACTTCCAATGTAAGGAGTTCTAAATTCAGCCAAAATTGTATCCTATCAGAAATTCCTCATCGAGGAGCATTTAGATCAGATAAACAACAATCTCTATTCTATAAAGAGATGTCCCATTGGGTTAGGATTTGTTCTTCATACTGTGGTGCTTCAGGTCCGAGGCGTGTCGTTGTGCTACCCAAGCTGTAGAATCGAAAGTGTATTTCCATAGTGTTTGAGGCTGTGCTCAAGCAATGCATACGTAGGCCGAGGAGCCTGCATCTCCGACTCGACCGGGGTCGAATCCTGGGCGCTGGCCCCTCTCGGTTCTTAGCTGTGTACTAAATCCAGAGTTGTGAGCTGCTAGGACGAAATCCTGGTTGAGGCTCGGGTTCCTAACCCAGGAGTTGGGGAGTTGAAACTTCCAGCGATTCCTCGGGGTTCTGAATATGCATTAACGGCAGTTTACGAGCCAAGAGTCAGAAGTCGTCTGGGGCTTCACCAACATTCGCTAGCTTCATCTAGTGGATTCTAAATAAAGCCTGGGCTGGCGAGCCTTGGCCTGGGATGTAGATTACTTGACCTCGTGAAACACCGTGTCGAGTTTGTATCTTCTTTTCCCTACTTTTACTTTATTGCAATATATTATATATATGCTAGAATCGTTGTGTGATTCGACATATGCTAGTTTATACGCTTTATTGAATATGTCTGCATATAATTGAATTATTGTGTTAAATTGATATGTCAAGTTTAATCGAAGCAAATAGAATATCCTATGTTGATCTTAATTCAATATTCATGATTAGGATAGCTCGATTCGATCAATGAACTTAATCAAGTATATTCGCACCGATCAAATCATAATTAAACTTGTTATCAAGAATATCTTAAACTCACATAGTATATCTATGTATTGAATTGGTGGTATGTGCTTAATAGATTGCTAGGATTTGATCAATACCATTTTAATGGACTTAATCGTGATACGCATTTAACGAGCTTAATGTTAATATCGATCAAATGAGTTTTGGATGTTTTATCGCATTACAATGATTACTAGATCGCTTTATTGTTTCATCTTTTATCTAAAGATTCATTCGAGGCGTTAATACTACTTTAGTCTATTCAAGATTTGTTTTACAAATTGCTAAAGTTGTATTAACTATGAAAATCAATTAAAGCTCAGATAAATCGAAAAGCGGTCAACGACCTCTTTAGTCCTTATTCACCCCTCCCCCTCTTTAAGTGACGCCATATGCTAACAAGACCCCTGCGGCGTGGTTTCATTGTTTGCAGGAATTTTTACTAGCTTACGGGTTTCGCATCCAAGGACACCTCTTTTGTTTATTTTTTCTTTGCGTGTTCAATTATGACGCCGCACGCCGATGATATTTTTGGTGATCGGAAATTCCACACCGGCCGTGAGATATCTTCATTAGTGCCCTCGCCTCGCGCTCGTGACTGTGATCTTAGTGTTCTCGCTGGGGATCAATCAATAACTCAATCTGATGGAAGTCTTTTACTATCTCAGAGACAATACATGGTTGATCTTTTGGCCAAGGCAAATATGACTACTCAGAAGCCGCTTCCACCCCTACGGCCACAACGATCTTCCTATCTGTGGTCGATGCAGCCTCCTAATCCAACTTAATCGGCCAACTAAAGGTCGCCCAATATCTTACTCACCCGTCCCCGATTGTCAGATGCCGTTAATCTAGCTGCCAACACGCATGCCCCCCGGGGTTTGCTCATTTTCTTTTGGTCAAACGCATTCGCTATGTCAAACTAATTTCAGATCTTGGTCTTCATTTCCACATCAATCGACTTCTACGCTCAAAGCTTTCAAAGTGATACCGATTGGCTGTCGCCTATCGATCAAGCCGACTACGCTGCATGTTGTTTATTCGGGGTCCTAATCTTGTCTCGCGTACCAAGAAGAACGATACGGCAACGCTCGTCGCACTTTAACTGGTGACGCACTTCGCTAATCGCTCGCCGAAAATTTTTCGTTTCCTTACTGTTACCGTGATTTACCTATATCTAAGCCTTCAATCTTAAGAATGATAACCTCGAGGCTACATATATCTATCAGCCTAATCCTCAGATTTCATGCCTCGCACAAAACACATCAAATTTATTTCACTTTGTTCGAGAAGGGCGCACAACACAGAAATTCAATTTTTTTTTTGTTTAAAATCTATTAAAACGATTTTTTTAAACCCACCTAATTTTCCCCTTACAACGAATCTAACCCGCGAACTCTAAGCTCACCTGAAGCTTTCTAACCACTGCACTATCTACGTTCTCACAGAAATTCAATTTATTTGATCCACGCATCGTTTCATGACCCGCCACTAAACCCTCTCTCCACCCGCTTTATGTCCATGACAAGCTCGCTATGTTCAAGGCCGCCACCATGAGAGTATCGTGATAAATCTACGCTTACCATCTTGCATAAGAGAGTTTGACTTATCATATAAATATTTGTGATTGTAGCTTATCACTTCCACGATATTATCAGCTCAAGTATTGTAAATGTAATATAACTCTTGTTTGGATTCTCATATAAATATATACAAAGGACCTCACATTAGGAGTGAGAATTTGATAAAATTATTGCTGTCACTAATAATGATTTCCAAATTTAACAGCCCCAATGATTGCTCGTAAACGTTCTATAAATTTATCGAAGAACTTTTGTTCATGTTATTTTGTAAGATGAGAAGTTCAAAAAATATCAATAGTATATTTCTAATATAGGGTACGCGGCAGGACTCCGCCACTGTTTTATCTAAATAGTCAGCAAGCAATATTGATACTACTAAACAAGCTGATCATATTATACTGTTGCTCAAGTTGAATTTTTCTCCAGTCTCAAATTTGATAGTCAAACCTCGTTTTAGTTATGATTTTTATTCCAACTATGACTCATAGACTATTAGACTGCCCAACAATGAATAATAAACAATAAAATTATGGCTAAAATTCTTCAAAACCAGTTGATTATTCATACCACATGCAAAATTCAAGTTCATAACTATACCAAGTAAACCAACTTGCGCCTCCTTTTTTCAAATTTGGCCACCGAGATACTTGGAAACTGCTAGTTTGCTACTGAATCATTGATATATTTTATGTTATCTCCATCTTTAAAATTAAATATCATTCAAGTTATTTTTTTCAATTTTCAAAATTAATTAATCATATAGTCTTAACTGATACACTCAACTTTAATTTGTATATAAATTGTCAATAATATATTAAAAATACTACATTTTAATATATTTTTTCATATTATTATATAACATATTCATAATTATTTATATTTAAATTTTAAAATGTCGATTCAACAAAATTCAAAACTAAATAATCTTTTATGAAGAGAATTACAATATTATCTTTCATTTTTATCCTCCGGTCCTGCGTTGCTTCTTATCTGGTGTGCTCTGAATAAGTCATCTCCGTACCTAATTGATTGTCCATAATTTCCAACCCCCTGATTCACACTACAAAAAGCCTTGACATCAACTCTACCCTCATCCATATGCATCTTCTCACCTTAACATCCCCCCATTAAATTGAAAAAGATCCAATATTTTCTTCAAGAATTAATAGTATTTGCAAACCAACGAACACCCTTTCTCTAGATCTCCAATTTATTCATACTTTTTTACTATTTCAAACAACCATTCACATCTTCAAATCAAGAATCATGAAAACTAAGGCACAAGTACCACAGAATAGGTTTCTTAGGATTGTTACAATTCCAGTGAGGGCATTAGTAAAAGCAAAAGACTTCTATGTAAGAAGCATGATCAATTGCACAAGTGGAGTTGGCTATGGAGGAATGGGGACTGTGCATGTAGCTCAATTGCCAAGAAGCTTCAGTGCAAGATCATCCATGTCTAATGAAAGTGAAGATTTTATTGAGCTAGTTAGAGCTGCTTCAGGGAAGGGAACATTAAGCAAACTTGATTTGCAAATGTACTTGCAGCAACAAATGATGATGCAGAATAACAAGGGAGTTGCTGGATCAAGAAAGATGCCAAGAAGTGCTAGTGTAGCTATGGGGAAAATTGATGAGGATGCGCCTTTCGATTTCGGAGAAGACATTGTTGAAGTAAATATTAAGACACAGATGAAATACCCAAGAAGCAGAAGTTATGCTCCTACACAAAGAAATAGTGTTTTCTGAGCATAGATTTCGATGCTCTATATAGATGTAGTGGTTTCTTATCTTTGCTTAGTTGATTGGGTTTGTGATAAGGTAGCTAAGTTTATGTTTTGCTTCATTCATGTTCCTTGCCATAATAATGCAAGAATTGTGTTTTTCCTTCTAAAGTTTCAAATTGTGATTTATAATTTAAAGAGTGTTTTACCAAACCATCATGCTCCAGACTCCAGTTAAATATTGGTCTCACATTTGTGTCGAGTGTTCACCCTGAAGAACAGATCATATTTTTAGCATAACTATATGTGTACTAATAAATAACAAAGAGCAAAAATCAATGTCAATAACACAAAATTCTTTCATTTCCACATTGTGGTATTTATAGGTGTACAAAATTACATTAATCATCACATACACATCATCACAGTTTCTTTTATCAAGACAGCTGACTCATTTCATGATTCATCAATTAGCCTTATCACAAGCAGCGATTCACTACATGATTCATCAAGAAATTTTTATCAGTTTTAAAGCGATTCATCCATCAAACGACGACCTACTTCGATTTACAACACTAGACATTCAATCACATTGCACACCTCATTAAACCTTTCCTAAGAAAAAACCCAAAGTGACAAAATCCTAATGAAAAAGAGCTCGCCTAAAACTCGCCGTAAAAACCAAAATGATAAAATCCGACGAAAGTTTAAAAAGAAGACAAAGCCAGAATATGAGCCAACTCCCCCATCAAAAACTTCATTAAGTTCATCAAGGATATAGACGCCGCATTCCGATCTCGTAGACTAACTTTTTGAAAAATGTTGTTGGTAAGGACTTTGTGAATAGATTATATCCAAAATTAACTCAGTTCTTGAACTTACAAACACCAATGACGACATCATCTCTAACGAGGAGGAAATTAGACTCATTTGTCAAGATCACTTTAACCAACTCTTTAACCCAGCCTGTCCTTCTCAATCTAACTCACCAACTTTCACATCAATCTCCAACATTACCAATCGTCTCACACCTCACCAGATAACTGACCTTAATCAACCTTTTACCTCGGAAGAAGTAAGAGTCGCCCTCTTTCAAATATCCCACTACAAATCTCCTGATCGAGACAGTTTTCATGCTGAATTTTTTCAAAATCACTGGAACATCGTGGGCGACTCTGTCACCAATTCCACCCTCTCATTTCTCAACAATGGCCACCTTCTTAAAGAACTGAACAACACAATCATCTCCCTCATTCCCAAAATACCTTCACCCAAGATAATTAATGACTACATACCCATTAGTTTATGTAACATCACTTACAAAATTGCATCCAAAGTCTTAATCAACCGCCTCAAGCCTCACCTTAACACCCTTCTTTAACCGTTCCAAAATAGTTTCATTTTGGGCAGAAGATCTCGGGATAACATCCTTATATCTCAAGAACTCAGTCACGCGATCTAGCAATCAAAAGGGAAACGTAATGGAATGGTTATAATTAAGATTGACATGAATAAAGCTTTCAATCATGTCAACTGAAACTTCCTCTTTAGTGTCCTTTCCAAACTCAACTTCCCTACACACTGGATTCAACTCATTAAGGAGTGCGTCACAACTGTTCAATACTCTATTTTGGTTAATGGACAAGTTACCCTACCCTTTAAGCCATCTTGTGGCCTGAGGCAAGGAGGCCCTCTCTCCCCCTCCTTTTTGCAATATGTTCTGAAGCCCTCTCTTTTTCTCTTCTCTTACACCAATCTCAAAAAACTCTAAAGGGTATGCATCTCTATTCCTAGAAAAGGCCCCAAAATCTCCAACCTCCTCTTTGTAGATGACAGTTACATTTTTTTCCATCTTAATAAAAAAAAGCATTGATTCATTTTACTCCACGATTAAAACCTTCTATAGTGAATCAGGTCAAATAATTAAGTACAATAAATCAATCATCACCTTCAGCCCCACACACCAAATGATTCAAAAAACTATATCCTCACCTCCTTGAAAATTAACACCTCGGACTTTTTTTGTAGTTACTTTGGCATTTCTCTTGATATAAAAAAAATAGAAAAATGATTTTTGCCTCCTACGTTGATAAATAAAAACTCATGTCCTTAGCTGGAATTCCAAATTCTTCAATTTTGCGGGCCGAGTTACCCTCATCAAGTCGGTTCTTCAATCATACCCCATGGGTGTTTATAAATTCCCACTAGGCACCCTCAATGAAATTAATAAGATTCTAGCTAATTTCCTCTAGGGTGGTACCATAAAAAATAACAGTCACTTGATTAATTGAGAGTTTTTTTGCATTGACAAAAAAGATGGGGGATTGGGATTCAAGCACCTTCACCACTTCAATCTCTCTCTCCTTGCTAGAAACGGGTGGAGACTTGTGTCCCAAGTCCCAACCTAACATCCCAATGAGTAAATTTTTTAAATCCAAATATTATTCAAACTCTAGCCCACTCACCTCAAATAAGCATTCAAACCCATCCCGAACATGGCAAAGCTTAAAATCCGATCTTGATGAAATTAATCGTCACATGATCAACAAAAATGGCACACGATCAGAGACTAACATTTGGAAAGATCGTTGGATCCCCAATCTCAAACTAGACACACTTTCCTCGTTTTTCAAACCAGAAGTCAACCCTCCTTATTCCACTCTAATCTCTGATCTGCTCTTAAATTACAACCAATGAAATACACCTTTTCTTATCAAGCTCTTCCCAACTGAAATTGTTTGTGAAATCCTCACAATTAGACCACACCAAAGTCATGACTCCCATGAATGGCCTAAAGATCGATTCAAAACCAAATATCTCTATAATTCCATCACACATACCCTCACAACTACACCCAACAAACCTAAGACCTATAATGAGATCCCCAGTAGCACTTGGAGCTAAGGATGACCATATTGGAAAAAAATCGAATCGCACCAATTTCAACAGATTCGGTTTGATTTTTTTTTAACCGAAACGGATAAGGTTTGAATAATTTCAAAATCGAACTTTTTACTGGCCAGGGTTTCACCCAAACCAAATCGCACCAATCATTTGTTTTTAAATTTATTATATATTTCAAATAAATATTTAATTATTTCATAATATATCGTATTTACATATCGATCGCAATTTACAAGAGCTCAGAGAATTAATTTAATAAAATCATATTCGTATTTATCAATTTAAATTTCAATTCGAACAATGTTCAATAATAATATACCCATAAACAATAACTCAACATTTGTTTAGCCGCATCTACAAAAAATAAAATTGAAACCGCATATTTCTCTTACTAAATAAGAAAAATAAATTATCTTTCAATTTTTTAATTATTTAATTTTTAGTAAAATTATCAATAGTGTACAAATAGTCCTTAATTATTGATTGTTTTCATATCTATGTGATATCGAATTACGAAACTGACTTTAATTTTAGATTATCACACCAAACCAATTTACACTGAATCGCACCGAAAAACCGACTAAGATAAAGACTAAAAAATCAATTGAACGAGAAAATCAAATAGCACCGAACCGAAAAAAACCGAAATATGCAGTTTTGTGCGAAAACATTGTTCATGGAACTGCTATTAAGATTCTTTGGACCATATTTCCGCACCGAATCGCACCGATGGCCATCCCTACTTAGAGCTTACCTTTGAAAGTTGCTCATTCCTCACAAAATCAAGATTTTCATGCGGAGACTTATTGAACCGATTCTATCAAAAACCCCTCTCATATCCCCAACGAAACTTCAAAAACATCAATCTTTTAAAATAATAAAACGAAGATCTTCCACCTCTTTTTGAAATGCCCTTTCACTCAAAAAAATTGGAATCATTTTGATTTTAATATCAACCTGAATAATCAACATTTTTACTCTTCTATCATCAATTGGATACATTCTCCTTAGAAACACCATCCATTATTCGAAAGACTTGGTTTCGTTGTATTCTTCCTGATCACTGGATTACCAAAAAACGAAACTATCTTCAACTATATTCAAATTTCTACCCATCAAAGAACCATTCGATGTTTCAACCTTGCAACAAACGGGACAAAGCTTTTCAATTCAAATCTTCTAGGGGCATCGGTCACAACAATCCAACCAGCCCTCACTTGATTTCGAGGACCAACTTCAATTCAAATCATATTATCTACCCCAAAGAATCAGAATCGAAGAGTCGACACCAGCTTCATGTATCCGCATTACTCAAATTTAATCTAACCCCATTCGACATAAATGACGAATGCCGAAGAACAAGGCGAGTTATTAAAGGAAGCAAATGTTATCACACCGCTCTCGCTCTAACCGAGAAAACAACATTCTTTGGACTCGACTTCCTTTCTGGGGGAAGCTCTTTTTCACATCACCGATTCTTCTCTAAAGAATATAACGCGATCGTATTTACTTTATCACCGATGATCTACTTCACATATAATGGTCTAGATTTTTCTGAGAAGATGGCGCGACGACAAGTAGGTGTTAATCAGATTCGAGACATAATAGAACATAATTGTAGCATACTAATCTTGGATGTATTTTGAATCTTTTTGATGTCATTATTAGTAGATTTAATTCCGTTGATAATGAATGTAATAGATACCATGACAACAATGATATAACCGAATACTTTGTTTGATTTATAAATTGCATTATTTATCCCAAAAAAAAATTAACACCACCCCTCTAAAAGATGGTATGACTACTACTTAACAACAACCCTCTAAAAGATGGCATCACTTATATGCTTTCAAACATCTCAATATATGTTTATAGCATCCCTAATTTCCTGGAGAGTTTGTGGTATTCCTTTTCAGGGCCTATTCAAGCATCTTTTTTTTTTCTTCATGCATCTTTAACATGAATAATATTCAGAAGTAATAAACAATCTAGAATAGGAGACTTTCTGAGAATTGTTCAGAATTACTATAAATAACAAAACTCTGATTATAGTTGTATACTTCAACATCCCAATCATTTTTCTAAACTTCTCTCCTGAAATGCTCTATTTCTCTGTCAGATATAACTATATTCTATGCAAAAAAGTTCAAATGTATAATACATCGATAACATAAGCCATCATGTTTCTTCTTTCAGATACAACAGAATATACCATGTCCTTAGCTGGATGCGATTCCATTGACTAGGCAGTACCCATTCAAATCGGAGAGTAAATAACCGAACCATGAAGTCAAGCATAGGTCGGTGCATTGTACATGGAAATGGCATGTCTATACCTCTGCTTTTTCTAGATTTTCAAAATAACTCTAATGCTACAAGGCAAAAGGCTATACCTGTATGTTTCTTCTTTGCAATGGGTTTCCTCCGAATCCTCCCATCACTTGTCCCGCACTTCTCTTTTAGGGAGAAAATCAGGTCGTCTAAATCTGAAGAAGCGCTTCATTCCTATACACCCAAGAGTAATTTTCAGTTAAAATGTTCACCGTGTAACAGAATAATTGGAAATGGAGGTACATACTGCACATACCTCGAGGACCTCTAGAGAAAAGTTTCAGTATCTCGTCAATTATAATCACCTATATAAGATAACAAAAATAAGTAACAGCCAACTTGGTTTTGGTAAATAAGATGACCAATGAGTACAACAAAAGGATGGCAGTAAATTCTAGAAAGAGAACCGTAAACAGTTATGTGGTATCAATTTTCAGATTGTATGGAAAAAGTGATCAATTGGTTCTAAAAGTGGATTAACAAAAAACCAACTTCGATGACCAAGTTTGGAACATTATTGTCCTAAGTCAACCACATCCTAGATAGTGAGAAGAGCCGCAAGCATGCACATGTATCCTTATTCCTTACTCCTTCCTCCATTATTTATACTTAAGGACTCATGTGCCACAAGCATGCACATGTTATCCAAGAAAATGAATAAATAGATACCAGCTATCACTGCCTTTCATCAGATAAATAAAGGTGGCAAGACAACTCACAGGAAAAGAAAGGTATAAAACCGTTTTCCAGTCAGCCCAAGTTAAAGGAATCACCTGTGGTGACATAAGGTGCAGCATATCAGACATATATCAATCAATGAATATAGACTAATTCGGGAAAAATAATGAAGGATATTGACAGTTGACCTACCGAGAAAAGAACGGATAGCGGCTGCACGTATAAAATGAGGAAGTGAAGAATCATGGTTAGAATAATAGAGCCAACAAGCCATAAATTACTCCAGGGAGGGACGATGCTGCAGATTACCATTAAATGTCATATATCATCTAATGAAGAACAATTTCACAAAAAAAAAAATGATGTCATTTGCAGCAAACAGATTTTGAATAAATAGTGCAAAAGAAACATGAAATTGGTCGAGGTGGGTGGTTGGAGTAGAATACTAATAGTCTGGAAGACAATTGAAAGTGTCAAATCCAATAGAAAGTTTTTCTTTTTACAAATCCATCTATTAAGTGAAGTTAGAACTTAGAAGTTAGAACCATCAAGTCAGATATTATCATCAATTGTTCTCATTTGCGAGGCTTTCAACAATCCATTAATTTATTAAAATATTACAATTTACAATTAGCAATTAGATGTCCTATGTACAGAAATTTCTGATTTGAAATATATATGCTTGTGTCCTGTTAATACACCTATCAAAATATGTGAATTTATGTCCTGTCTGATTACATGTATATTCAAAATATGTAAATTTATGTCCTGTCTGATTACATGTATATTGATGTACGCACTAGTCATGTTTCTGCCTTTTAAATGACGTACAAATTATTAAGACAAGAAGTTGAAATCCAGATATGACTTTATACTTACAGTAGAGATTGATTTTCACTGAGATTGTTCAATGCATTGAACATTTCAACCACAACAAGAACTGTCATTGAAACAGTTGACGGATGCCGATCAGAGAATACAGTGCATGGATAGTTGGTTTCTCTTGTAGAACAACTGTCAAAGTTCATCTGACATGATAACATTCAACAAATCAGCATTTGGCAGAAGCAACAGTTACATGGAGCATAAGTTCCAAGAAATTCAAAGAAACTCAAATGGGTGCAGTATTAAAGACCTCAGAAAATGCCGAGAGAGAGGAGTTCATATATTTATTCACATAAAAAATGCTTTTCAATTAGTGTTGAAGGGCCTCTATCTCTTACGACATACTCTTCTGTCAGTGGCATGTTTGTGCAATTGTGCATGGAAGACGGGTGGCAAACATAACACTACGATTAGAGGGCGAACAGATGCAACAAAACAAAGAGAGAATGAATGGCAGAACAAAAGGTGAATTGAGGGAAGATGCCAAGTCTTTTTCTTAAAGGAAAACTTACCAATTCATTATATGATAACTTGGGTCCAGTATCTGAATAGATGAACCACCATATGAAGCCAGCAACTGTGGCAAGCCCAACATAAACTGTATCAATCAAAATAGAAGGTAAATGAGAGGAGAGATTCTGCAACCAAATCAGGCATTTTACTGCCTTTGGACTGTTACTAGATATTGAGGAGCATTTTAAATGAACAAATACTATTGTCATGATGTTTTATGTAACCCCAAGGTCTGTCATCACCGTAAATAGATTATTATACAAACTAGGACAAAACTGCATTGATATGAAAAGCCATGTGACAAATTATAGTTCATATTGGATCTCAAACTTTTTACAATTTCACAAACGAATAAAAGCTTAAAAAGAAAATGGTTTGACATATCAGAAAATCCAAGCATCTATAACCAGCACAATTTGTGTCAGTCATGCGGATCATCTACCGATGCAAAAAAGTACAAGCTAAAAATCCTAAATGTTGTTAATTGCATGGCGTAAATTAGTACATAGGACATTTGTGCGCTATATTAGGGCCAAACATAAAAAAATTAACTTGAGGAAAAACATTCAGAATCAATGTCTACCTCCAATTACTAGGTATCGGAAAAATAGCCATCCAGTCACGACCGCTTCATTGACCTGCCATCCAAACAAGGTTAACCAAAACATAGATAGCTTGGAGTCCAGTTAAAAGACCGGGTATCGCTGAAAAAAACATAAGGGTGCTAAACTCTTATATACTAACAGATGTAAAATGATGAGATAGGATGTAAAGTTCTGTTACTAGTCATTTCAAGTTCTTAAATAGCAAGAGTGTTGGCTTGATAGGGTAACTGAATTTGACAAACTTAGAACAAACAGTAATTCACACACTCTAGTAAAGAAATGAGCTTATGTTACGAATCTCTTCTTGGGGCCATGCCTAGCATTGATTGCCAGATTCAAATTGGTGTACTACAATTGATAGTGGATTACAAAACTACTGCAAAAGGAAGAATTAATTTGCTCATAATCATATCTAACAGCTTCA
This sequence comes from Lithospermum erythrorhizon, assembly GCA_019722365.1. Lineage (NCBI taxonomy): Eukaryota > Viridiplantae > Streptophyta > Magnoliopsida > Boraginales > Boraginaceae > Lithospermum > Lithospermum erythrorhizon. The sequence goes on along the minus strand of JADFUC010001296.1, from coordinate 503,370 downwards.
ATTTCATCCTGCAAGACCAAAATGTATTGTAATGCAACTCTCTGAAATAGTCAATTCATGGAATCCACTCCTCCCATATCAAGACACGGTTTTTTCTCAAAGACCAACATTCCATGCAGTTATGTTAATGGAAAACACACATCACAGCTGAACTGGAGATTTTTATGCAACATTCTTGCTTGCATTGAAGGGAGAACATATGTGGCTCTCAACTGTGGAGACACACGTAATGCTAACAGTCCCTCCCAGCAAGACAGATTCACACCTTATGAATACTGTACATCTTACATCCTCATCTATGATCGATGTTCCGGGCATTGACCCCAGTTTTAAATATATCAGCCTTTCCATTTGATAATATATATATAGAAAGTAAAACTATGAAAAGAATAGTTTATACAAAATCTGACAATAGAAATCATCATATTAAGACTTCTGAAACTTAATACTAGCCAGAGGAAATACGTTTAACTAGGCATGAAGAATCAAGGTAAAAATGATAACCTAACCCTGTGCGACACTAGAACAACCCAAAAACCATGAAACTCCTTTCTAGAAAATATAATTATACCTTACGAGGCTTAACTTTCATGACATCACAATCCTGTTTATTGAATCCAATAGCAGTGGCAGGCAAACCATCAGTGACTAAGTTTACCCAGAGCAGCTGGACCTGCAGAAGATCCCACATCTTACTTTTAGTTTCTCCCACGTTGAGAACAATGGTCATCAGAGGATAGGGTAAATTGGTATTATGTCAAGAAAGAACTGACCAACACCAATATTTGATAGGCATAACATACAATGCAGTTTTGTCATATTTTAATTATGAGTGATTGTCCTATCATAAGTAATAGAACAAAGTAGTACATCAAATGAAAAACAAAGAGACTTCAGTGATAGGCCATATCGGAAGCAAGTGTGGACCAAATTTTAAGATAAGAATTAATCAAGAAATAAAGAGACATCATAGAAAAGAAAAGGTAGAAATAAGACAGAAAGCACTTCTAACTCACGGGCATTAGGGTATCAGGTATGCCAAGAGCAGCTGCCACAAATATGCAAACTACTTCACCAATGTTCGAAGATATCATATATCTAATGAACTGCTTCGTGTTGTTGTATATGGCCCTGCCTTCTGCAACAGCCTATAGAACCAACAATCTATAAGATACTCGGAGAATGGATAAGTTTCTTTGATTCAGCAGAAAAAACTGTCTTTGCCTTTAAATAGAGCAATACTTTATGGAGCTCTATATGTCTGGTCCTGCTTTCTCTAGGAAAAACAATTTCAGGTGAGGAGGTAATAACCAAGGTTTATCATTTACGTCAGATCCTGCCATTAGGTTTTCCTAAGGGGGTAGTTTGTTGAATAAAGGTAGTAAAACTCATGTGTTCATGATGATATTATACTCAGGGTTCTATGCACAAGTTAAGGTAGGGTTACTAAACATGAAAGTTCTCAAAGAGGAACAAAGATAATCACAAAGTAATCTCACCGCTATAATAGTGGCAAAATTGTCATCTGCTAAAACCATGTCTGAAGCACTCTGAACAAAAGAACATAGATCAGAAGTTACTTAGTAGCAGTTCTCAGTACAGTGAAGAATAAAGCTAGCACTTAGGTTAAAAAATACAGCTAAAAAGAAAAGAAAGCGCAATAACTCTGGGAACACTATAGCTTAGTAACCTTATTGCTCTAGTCCATCAGTACGATGCAAGTAGTTACAAAAATGCTGATAGCTTATTCAATATCACAATATTTATGGAAACCTAAACTGTCGGTGTGTGATTTTCCTTTAAAAGGTCCTGAGTTCAAATCCCATCAAGAATTTCACACTGTTCATTATATCACTAAAAGAAGTGGGAAAGGGCAATATAGGATAATAAGACATATCTCTGAACCTATTACCTTTGCGACTGCTGTCCCAGATCCCATTGCAATTCCAATGTCAGCTTTTTTTAAAGCTGGTGCATCATTAACTCCATCCCCAGTCATTGCAACCTTCATGTGCAAGTGTGAATTGGATATTAACATATACAGAGTAGGATTTAAATAACAGATACGAAAACACTCAACAAACTCAATTTTTGTATATTCTTAAATAGGGAAGTATTCCCTGGTTCTAAGGTTGTTTGTATATTCTTAAACGAGGAATTGTCTCTGCTTCAGGTGTCAATATTGTTATTTAGCCACAAAAAGACATCCCATTAACAAGATGTGCTATTCATATCTCATAAAATATAATAAATGAACAAACAGAAATCCAGAAAATCAATAAGTTACCGGAAACTATCTTAGAATTATTATTTTAATTTTCTAGAAATAAAAAGAGAAATAGCCCCCCTTTACAGATAAGTCAAAGTGACACTGCCAGTTGAATAAAGAAGGTACCACTTCATTTTGATTTTGTAGTGCTTCAACCAGCATACGCTTATGAGATGGCTCAACCCTGCCAACAACAATACACAAAAGACTTGACTTCTAAAAGTCAACAAGCAATGAGGGCTTTGACAAAGAAACCATACATCCAAAATTGCAAATATCGGGAGGGGAGAAGGAAATAGAAAAGCCAGGAACCAATATTTGAGATTTATACCTAGTGAAAAGAGTCATTCTTTGCAATGCTACTGTTTTCTGCATCGCTGGAAGATCTTCAAACTCAGAAGCAGTGTATGAGAGTCCAGAGAAATCATCCAAGTGATCAAATCCACCAATCTTTTTGCACAATGATTCTGCAGTCACCTGATGATAAATATATAGAGTTAGAAAATAAGGAGAGGCGATAAGCAACAAAACTTTAACTTTACTTGTATAAGGAATGAAGAAAACTATACAGTTCACCTTGTTATCGCCAGTGACAACTATAACTCGTATGCCAGCAGTCCTGCACGACAGTATAGCCTCTCTCACCTCATCCCTTGGCGGATCAAGCATCCCAACCTTCATTTTAACCAATCAAATGCACAAAATATATAAGTAGATATTAAAACAAGGCCGAAGAACACAGCCATCAGGATCATAATGTAAAATAAGCAGAGCAAGTCAAAAAAAACTTTTAAAGACATAGTACAACCCAAGCAAGTTCTATACTTGTTTGCACCCACAATGGGGGCGACCATATATTTCAAATTCCCAAATTTCTTGCCTGTGTAATGTTTTTTAATTCATTCTAATATTTCTCCAAGAGGTGGGAGAAGAAGATGCATGTTGTAACTAAGAGCATAGCTTAACAGCCAGACTATGCTTCCAACTCAACTTAAGTCAATAGTGAACATTAAGACTAAAATAGAGAACGAGAATAAGACCAATCTGAGAAGCTACAGTACCAACCTGGGAATGTATAAGGGAAATTCTATTTATCCCAAAAAAAGGTCAAAGGGAACTTCTAAGTTAATTTTTAACCGGAGATCAGCCTGAGTAGTAAATCAGTGTAGTGCTTTACAGAGGAGAAAGCATACCAACCCAATAAATGTGAGTCCTCTTTCATCATCAACGGAGAGAACTTGTTGACCTGCAGGCATTCTTTTGAAAGCTAAGGCCAAGCATCTCAAAGTCATTCTTCCTGCAAAACTGATGACCAATAACACGATTTGCATCATTGAAGTGCATATACATTAAAACAAAACAAAAAAAAAAATTGTTTTTTTTCGAGGTCTTCAATAATGATATCTTGATTGACACAAGATTTTGAAACATACACCTCATAAGTAACATGGATTTAATACAAAGTACTCACATCTCGAATCTAGATTCTAGCTCGGCTCTAATATTTGGAGTTAGAGGAACGGTGGAACCTTCATCATTACACATGATAGTTGAACATCTAGAAATAATACTTTCTGGAGCGCCTTTTGAGAACATAATTTCCATCTCCTTATTGCTACACAGGACACTCATCATCTTTCGATCGCGAGAAAACTCTAGAAGAGAGACCTGAAAGTAAGCAGGCAGATCTACAAGCACTCATTATACAGGGGACAACTATATTCCAATGCCAGTATAAAACGTAAGTAAAGCAGGTCAGGCGCACATGACATCCACATACTAAGAAAACCATCTCACACAAACTGACTCTTAATCCTCTGAATTATTCAGATGGTACACTCCCAGTTCAGAGGGAGATGGAGAGTTTAGTCTATATGAACCAATATCTGAATTCACCATTAATTTTAGGGCCCTAAATTTTATCCAACTTCATGAAATACAAGCATGTGCTAAACGAGGAGGAAACTAAGGGAATTTTTATATTTCATTCAGCTTAAAGTCTATCATGTTTTATCTAAAAAAGATAGATATGTAAGAAACAAATTCTCTAAGATTCATCAAATAGAGAACTGGAGACAGAAAACTAACATACACATATAAAACTTACCCTTTTGAAGTGGTTCTCCCAATGACGATTACAGTAAGCAGCTCTTTCATGCTTGCTTAGCATATTCAATGCAGATGGCATAGAGTCAAATCCAGGAATGCCAATCTGATGATAGAGAGCAAAAATATGAAATGGTGAGAAATGACTTCTCATTTTGACTTAATAAAAAGGACTACCTCATTTTGAAGAGGAGGGTACCCAATATCTGACACTGTTTGACCATCAGACATACCTTCTCTCCCAATACACGAAGCGCAACTTCTGTTGATTCACCAATCTTTTCATAGTTCTTCTTGTCCGGGTTGTACTGTACAACAGACTCATTGCAAAGGGCTGAACACATTGCAATGTGGAGGAGACATGGATGTTGAGCCGGAATGTCGAGCTGCAGAGGAAACAAAGCATGAGCATAACAAGGAGTGAAATAAACTGACAGGCAACTTGGTTACTCAGAAAGGTGTTAACTCTAATAAGAATATACATAATTAGATTTTAAAAATCCACATTTATCATCATTGGTAAATATATCAGGCTTTCAATAGTCACAGGATTGTGACACAAACCCGACCATATTCATAGAGTATGAAAAATAGCTTCCAGATTTATACTTTTTTTAAAATAGAGTATATCATATGATATGGAACTTACCTGTACTCCTGTGCTGTCATAAATAGAACCATCCGGCGCATATGTTGTTCCACTAACAGAATACTCTGAAGCAATTGGACCACGTCTTATGCTATGAAGTACACAGATCTAGACGAAACAAAAAAAAAAATTTAAGTATTAAAACATCAGTTGTTATATGAAAAAGAAGACTGCAACACCGGATGACAGCACTATCTTCTGAATTAAGCTCAACAGACTTTACTTCATTAAATACTCAATCCATTTTTTTTTACTTGTCATTCTACACTTTGAGATAATAATTAAGAAATGTATTTTTACTTGTATACCCTCATTTATAGGATAATGAAACCTTGAAAATATACCGGATTGTCATGCAATATTCAAAGTAAAGAAAAAAAATTGGTTCATAGACATTTAATGTCTAGGGATATAATAGGAAAAAGAAACATACATGTGCCTAGAAAATGTAGAATGATTAAGTAAAAAGAAACGAGAAAAAAAATACATTTATGACCATACCCGATTATTACATATATGAAACTAGAGATAGTTAGTCTTATTCAGGTGTAAGTGTCCGGTCCCATATGCCAGAGTGCTATTTATGAAGGACAGAAGAAATAAGGGCGATCAATACTACAGAAAACACCAGAAACATCACCTTTGAGACAGACATCATGTTAGTAGTCAGAGTGCCAGTCTTATCACTGCATATCACAGTGGTGCACCCTAATGTCTCTACAGATGGCAAGGACCTCACAATTGCATTTAAACGAGCCATCTTTTTAGTTCCAAGAGCCAAACACCTGTACAAGATTTAACAATCAGACTTTAGTATGCAAAGTATGCTAAAAATCCACCCAATGCTGGGAACTAACAACGAAAATGTAGTCTAAGCTTCTTAGGATAGTTTACTATCTTTTATGGTATATAGGTAGAAACAATGGGGCTTTCCTTCTGCTCAAAATACCAGATGTATAAATAAAAACAGACACTTATACAAAGCTTCAGTTTGTATAGGCAAGCCATATTCATGTGATAATAAAGTATTTTGCATCCTTCCGAAATTGTTGATTGGACTTCCATCACACTCACAGTATTATATATATATTAAGATGAACATTCCGCTCGGCATAGATAATTTCCACCAAAAAGGCTGTTTTCCTCTATCAAGGACTGCAAGATGACTGCACACAACTTCTAATACAAAAAATTGCATGTCTACCCATAATAAGAAACCATCTCAATAAAGGTGCATACCAACTATTCTGGTGTTATGAAAGTATTCATAAAGCCATATAGGTTCTAAGAACGCTTTTAAACTTATCATAAAAGATATTTGGGATTTTTAGCATACTTTGCATGCTAAAGTAGTCATTCAGATGGTCTATACCCATTGCAAATGCCTTAGTAAAGAACATTGCATATATCCATGCTCCATATGCATATATGCTTATTCCACATATGCACTTAGAGAAAGAGCTTTGTTTAGTACTCACGTGGTGACAACAGCAGGAAGTCCTTCAGGAATGGCAGCGACTGCCAGAGCAACAGCAATCTAGCAAAATGGCACATTGGTTGTATTACAGAAATGATATCATAGATATACATGTACTAATAAGATCAGCAGCACTACGAAAAGAAAAGAAAAAATCGTCGTAATGGTTAATATCAAAATATTAAACTTCACATTGTTCACATAATCAGAGGAAATATCTACAAAGAATATTAGAAGAAAATTATTACCTTGAAATAATGTATTGCACCACGCAGCAAACCACCATGGCTAGGATCTCCAAAATGGCCAATATTTACAATCCAAACTAAGATACATATGCCTGCAATAATCTAGAAGGTGCAACAAAGACTCAGTAGTATATAACATTTCACTAGTAAGAAAAAATCTTATCAGAATGCTCTACTAGTAACATACACGCTACAGCATTATGGTGTCAATAAACAGAAATCTTCAATGAGGAGGGATTTTCGTTATACCAAGATTTCATTTTTCCTTTTATATTATCAATGGGCAAAGACTTGCTGACATGGTTGTTACTTTATCTAGACATCCTTAAGGTGGTAAGTTAGTGTCATGGCTACTTCTGGAATGAGGTTATAACTAATGGAGCATGAAATCATACCCTTCGATTAATACAAAATTCAGAGAGTAACACTAATATTGTTTTCTCTTTTACACTTCTTTCCATACCAAAAATAGTGGAGTAATTTATATACAAACTCTGCCATCCTGATCTAGATTTTCAATTTTCTTCAAGAATCATAACTTTGTTTCCATTCATATGTAGTGATCTACAAAGAACCTCATAAAGTCATCAATTACATTGGCCAAAATAGTACTAAACTCATCCAACTTTTCTACAAAGTCGTGATAATTAGAGTTACCTTTGCTAAAACTGTACCAAATTCATCCAATTTTTTCTTCAATGGTGTTGCCTCCTGCATTTTGCACAACATTCAATTATTCTCATACAGGTGCATTCCATCAACAAGACAAATAACTAGTACGTAACTTGATTTTAACAATATCTGTTTGTGTGGTATCTATTTGTGTGGGCAGTAGGTGTAAATGTTCTTACTTACATCTTCAGTATTTAACATTGAGTCACGTATGCTACCCATGGCAGTGTTAGATCCGGTTCCAACAACTACAGCTCTTGCCCTACCAGCAACAACAATAGTTCCCTTCAAAATAAATTAAGTCAGGGTCGACATATGGACAATTCAAATGAGGCCTTCTTACATAAAGTGCAAAATATAAGTCTGGAAAAAAGATGCCACATGAAAATGGTCGATAGCATATGACTTTGTTTACGATGTCCAAAAAAGTTGACAAACTTGGCAGTTATGTAACAAATGTATTATAACATTTAGAGTTGGGTAAAGATTCTTGCTAAAAGGTCATTTACTATGGGGGGAATTTGGGAAGTTCCAAAGGAGTTTTTGCAGCGCAGAGTTGATGATTATTAAAAATTTATATCATAAAGACAAACAAATTGAAAATTTTATATCATAAAGACAAACAAATTGTTCCAGCAGAGGAGAAGTCCTACTAGATTTTTCACATGTTATAAGTGCCTCATAGAAGAGACATGATGAATGCCTCATTTATACCATACTAGACATGGAACCTCGTCTAAACAAGATAAGACTGAACCTACATGAGTCTACAAGTTTATCCTGTTCCGCTTAAGTTATGATTCATGAACATGTGAATAAACATTCAAATGTGATAAATGACAATACACAACAAAAGAATAACATCTATTGGACTGAGGTTATTGCATCACTTGCTCATTGCATGCAGAATTCCAACATGCAGCAGAACCGAGCATGCTTGCTTTTGATCTTAAATCAATTTTCCAACCTAATAGTCCAATTGTTCAACAGCAGATTAAACTTACAGAGAAGAGAATGTTTGTCTTATCCTGATACACAGCATTAGCAGCAACAGTAACTGCAAGTTCCTTTTCCACAGAGCCGCTTTCACCTACATTGAGTAAAAGAATAACAGGATATAGGAAGAGAAAGAAATTATAAAAATATACACAGAAGAAAGAACAGTATTTGTTTTACTATATTAAAAGGCATTCAGATCCGGTACCTGTAAGAATTGCTTGATCAACACGTAATTGATCAGTGAGCAACTCTAGCATTCTCAAATCTGCTGGAACTTTGCATCCAACTATTCTTTCCATGCAACATAAAGTAGGGTAAAGTTTATACATTGAAGTAAAAATTAAAAGAATATGGCATACTCTATCTAAATGTGATACATACCACAAACTTCTACTATATCTCCAGGAACAAGGTCGGTTGCAGGAATGATTGAGAAGCACCCTGGTAACAATGATAAACAAAAATTAACTTCAGAATTTAATGAACAGGAAAGAATCAAATAAGCGAGACATCTTTTAGAAGTGGGAAATGAACGGATCACGGTCGGCTGTGTGTCTGGGGGTTCCCTGATTATATTCATTTCCTTTTCTTCTTAGTGCTGAAAGCTTGTAAAAGATTAAAATGGGACTCTATTCTGAGACCCCGACTTCTACAACTAAAGTGCAAGTGCTCAAATAGATACATAAATGAGCATTACCATGACGCTTGCTAGCAATCAGCCAGAAAATGATGTTTAACATTACCATTTCTTAAGACAGTAGCCACATCAGCTTGATATGCGCGTAGCTCCTGCAAGTAAGAAGAAGAGCTGAATGAGTATAAGATACATAATGCAGATACTCCCTCAATCTCAACTTGCCTGGGTCATTTGAATTTTCCTTAACTTATTAAAAAATCAGAGGCTACTTTATCCACTTTTCCTTCATTCCCAGAATATAGTAGGAAGTCTATGGGGATTCACAAAACAGAAAGAGAAAAGGAAAAGAGTACAAATTAAAAGTTGGTGGCAACTGTCAGTAGCTTCAACGTTTTTCAAACTAACAATTACAAATTCACAAACCATCTAATCGCAGCCTAAACAACAAACTACATGGCAATAAATGATATACAGGTGCTAGACATAGAAGAATTAACTCTTCCTTATACAGTACTTCAAAGGGTCATTGAATTGTGAATATAAATTATGCAGCGGCACAGAAACAGCAGACCTCAAGAGCTTTCTCAGCATTTGTCTCTGTGATTACTCCTACAGCGGCATTTGCAGCCAATATCATCAGAATTACCTGTGAAATGGATGTTTATTATCTGGGCTTTGTACACAAGTAAGAGCATAATCATAAAGTATATGTTGTCTACTTGATAATGTCTGTGAATCTGAACAAACTAGGAACATGAGGAGCTAATATTTCCTACCGAAGGCTCCAAAAAAGCAGATAGACCAGTCTCTCCATTGACCAATGCCAAGACAAAGGAAACAATAGCAGCGGCAATCAAAATCTTCACCAGTAAATCATCAAATTGCTTCAATACCAGCTTCCAGAATGGTGTGCCTGCAGTAAAACTACAGGTTAAATGTCATGTGCAACAAAAGAACAAACTAGATTAGAGTAATTAATAACCTCTTGTTTGGTGTATTTCACAACTACGTAGACCTATTTAGATAGGCTCCAATTTAAAAAGCTTATTGTGCACCGTTATGAGATCAACATATTAGTAAGTATCACATAGCTGTTGCAGAGTAGTCTGAAATATGGCATATCCCATAGGAAAAGGATAGGAAATTATTCCAAATGACGTTTTAGTAATTCCAAATTCAGTATTACATGCCTTGAGTATTTAATTCCATCCTCAATCGAGGAAAAAAAATTCATTCTCTTCATTTCTTCTGAGCAGGCAGAAATGAAAATACGAGACAACGAATTTGAGCAATAATTTGCAAATAATCTTTCTAGGGATATAGAAGTGAGAATAATAGGAAAGCATATTAGGTTGATAGAAGGTAGAGAAAACTAAATGTACTTACTTTTCTCTTGAGGCAGCACTGAGGTATTGAAAAGAAACATGCATCCAGGAAGGTAAAAAGCACGTTAGGAACAATTGAGCAGGAGAAAGCATGTAAATTTAAGAGATCAGTTCATCTGACAATATACGAATCACACACCCCACCATTTTGCGACGCTTACACTAATACACTCACTTTCAAAAATGACTAGAAATCTATTCCTAATGAAAAATATTTCTGGCATAATAAATAAGTAAACCAGTGAAACATAAGCTTTAAAGTGGCCTTTAAGAATTCTCGATCAAAATATTCTACTATTAAGATTTCACCTAGCCAAACAACATATACATATATGTAAAACTTCTCAACATTTAGGTAAGAAGTTATCTGCTTCCAGCCCTTTTTTTTTAAATCACCCAAAGATTTATGCAATTGATTCTTAACCAATCTCATAACTAACTCCGCCACTTTTATCTTCAAAATGTCAACTTTATCAATTTTGACACCCCTATGAAAGTACAGGCATTAGCCATGTTCGTCTATAAGGTGAACAAAGTTCAGCACAACATCAAAAATTCAAAAGCAAACTGTTACTGCCTGGAGGGGGAAAAGCCTTACCATTCCTTCCATATGATTTTGCATGTTTCACGACCTATGAACAACGAACAAAGAATAGTCAGCTCTATCCTTACCTAAATCATCCTTCGAGAATCGAGTTGCTAACATTATCGTAAAACAATCGATGACAAAAAATATCAATATTACAAAAAACAAACTAGCTTTAATCAACTAAATATTTCAGATGATCAACTTCACTAAATTCTACTCCCTCCATCGTAAAAAGATGTACATTTTGATATCCACTCGTCAAAATTAACAAACTTTGCAGCCTCAATAGTAAAGTCCATTATAAATACTAGCATTGGATATATTTTTCCAAAACTGTACAATCTTTTCCGGGCCGAGCTAGTAAAACAACAGTAATCAAATGCATACCTGCGCATCAGTAAGACCTTTAGACGGGTCCACACCAAAAAACTCCAAAACCTAATCAAACCAACAAATTCGGTCAATTAACTCATCCAAATGATCATATTAATCGCATTATTAGCAACATTAGCAAAAACAATAAGCAATTAATTGAAGAAATCAATAAGAAAAAATCATTAGCAAAATTACTAACATTAGAAAAACCATAAGCAATTAGGATTTAATTGAATAAATTGACATAAAAATATGTAGCAAAATTAATAACATTAGCAAAAAACAATAAGCACTTATCAATTAATTGAAAAAATTGACATAAAAACTACTAGCAAGTCAAAAACCAAGCAATTGGCAATTAATTAAACAAATTGATATAAAAATCAGTAGCAATATTAGTAACATTTCCAAAAACAATAAGCACTTATCAATTAATTGAACAAACTGATATAAAATTAGTAGCAAAAAAATAAACAATTAGCAATTAATTAAACAAATTGTTATTAAAATTAGTAGCAATATTAGTAACATTTCCAAAAACAATAAGCAATTAGCAACTAATTGAAGAAATTGATATAAAAATCAGTATAAAAATTACTAACATTAGCAAAAAACCAATAAACAAATAGCAATTAAATTATTAAATTAACATAAAAATCAATTTTTTAAAATGAATATTATGTAAGAAATATAGTACCTCGGAGAGTGATCTGGCATAAGCGTCCTCCATTTAGGAGGATTCAGATTTTGCAATTTGGTCCTAAAATCAATCCAATTATGACTAAATAATTTAATTTGCTAATTGCTTCAGATTAATTAAATAGTTTGAGTAGAAGAGATCTAAAGTGGGCTCATCAAGATGTCAAATCTTACAAGGAGAGAACTGGGCGGCAATTTTGTTGACCAAGCACGCGCTACAGTGAATCGAAATTTAATCTTATTAAAGTTTTAAAAAAATAAAATAAAAAATTGGTTATAAAGATTGAACTCGCCTAAATTTGTTTGGTTTTTTTTTTAGGAGCAAAGACTTCTAGTTTCATCCTTTTGGGTCATAATCTCACCTATTTTAATGTCTAAGTTACCTTTTATCTACGTCAGCTCCATTCATAGAGTTAAAATGGATGGGATTGGCCGTAAGAATTCACAGCCATATCGATGATATCGCTGGGACAAACTTACTGCTCGATTCTTATTAATACTTTATCGATTTAGAGCTGCTTAACTTAAGAAGACGTATTTTTACCGGTCATTAATAATTCCAAAAGAAAAAAAATTGACCGAACCAAACTAAAAGATAAATTCGATTGGATAAATCAAAAAATCTATAAATTTTTAAGGGTAGAAGATTAATTTTTAAATTTTATTAAATTCATCATATATGAAAAATAAAAATATAACACTATCTAGACCTAAGGGATGGTTTTTCCAAGCCCTCATATATACTCCGCCTCTCTCTCAGTTAAAAGTTAAAACCCTCTTCTTCTGCCTCTCTTATTAATCACTAACATCCCTTATAATCAAGGGTATATAACTCTATAAAGAACTAAACTATAAAGATTTTGGGGGTGATATTAATCAATTATTAAGATAATAATGCTGAAATTTCGTTGTAGTTCAGTTGAATGGAAGCCATCTGAAGTAGTGGCATTAGCTAGTAGTCCTGATGACTCCCAAGTAGCCGCCGCACGGGCCGATGGCTCCCTTGAAATCTGGCTTGTTTCCCCTGGTTCAGTTAGTTGGCACTGTCAGATTGTATGCCTCTATACATTTTTTGCATTTTTATAGTGTGGGAATTAAGGGATTTGGAGTGTTGGATGTTGAAGATTGGATTTTTATTTTGTTGGGTTTGGTGTAAAATTAAAAAAATGGGTTTTATACATTTTTTATATTTTGGTAATCATGGAATTTATAATGTAGGATGTTGAAGATTGGATTTTTATTTTGTTGGTGTTGGTGTAAAATTGAAAAAATGGGTTTTTTTATGAATGTTTTTGAGTTTTGACATTTGGGTATGATCTGTACATTCTTATGAAGTGTAGAATGTTGAAGATTAGGTTATTATTTTGTTGGTATTTGTTATAAAGCTAAAAATATGATTTTTTTTTTGTGAAATTTTTTTAGTTTTAAAATTTGGTTATGTTCTAGAGGCTCTATATATTCTACTGGTTGCTCATTATTGTGGAAATCAAGGAATTTGAAGTGTATAAATTATATAATGTAAAAGATTGGATTTTTATTTTGTTGGTATTTGTTTTAAAGCTAAAAAGATTAAATTTTATTAATATTTTTTTGAGTTTTGAAATATGGGTATGCTCTAGAGGCTCTCTACATTCTACTGGTTGATCATTATTGGTTCTAGATGGTCTTTACTTTATACCGATTTCTCATTATTTTAAAAATCGAGGAACTTGAACTGAAGAATGTATAGAGATTGTATTTTTATTTTGTTGGTATATGTTCAAAACCTATATAAGGATGATTTTTATGGAAAAAAATTTAGTTTTGAAATTTTTGTATGGTCTAGATGCTCTTTACCATGTACTGATAGTTCATTATTCTGAAAATGTAAAAATTGGACTATTGAATGTAAAAGGTTGTATTTTTATTATACTGATAGTTCATTATTGTGGTATTTGTTGAATGTAAAAAGGTTGTAACTATAATCTCTATGTATATGGTACAAAACTATAGTGAGGCTTTTGTATAAATGTTTTTCGAGTTCTAAAATTTGGGTATAATCTAGATGCTCTCTACATTCTACTGATTGTTCATTATTGTCAAAATCAAGTAATTCGGATTATATAAATTGTAAAAAAGATGGTTTTTTATTTTATCTGTATGTACATGGTATAAAACTGAAGTGAGTTTTTTAATATAAACATTTTTTAGTTTTAAAATTTGGGTACTCTCTCCACATTCTACTGATTGTTTATTGTTGTGAAAGTGAAGACATTTAAAATATAGAATGTAAAAAGATTGTATTTAATTTTATCCTTAAATGCTACTCCATAAAGCTACATGATTTTTTTGTATAAATATTTTTGAGTTTTAAAATTTGTGTATGCTTTAGATGCTCTCTACATTTTACTGATTTTCAGTATTGTGAAAATTAAAAAAATTGATCTATAGAATGCACATATTGTATTTTTATTTTATACGTGCATGCTATAAAACTAGAGAAAGGATCTTTTTATAAGTATTTTTTGGGTTTTAAAATTTGGGGTTAATAGGATTGAGGCGTTTTTGTTTGTGTTTATGCCAATAGACAATACATGGGGACCCAGACTCGAGGGTATCGTCCTTAGTGTGGTGTCGGACGGGGTCTAGAGGTTCTTCTACAAGCCGGTTGTTATCTTCTAGTCTTGATGGATCAGTTTCTGAGTGGGATCTTTTCGATTTAACACAGAAGGTATTATTTTTCTTGGTCATAATTTTTTGAATGTGTTGAAGATTGTAACTAGAATGGTAATGGAGTAGTGCTGAAAGTTCCAGTTGGATTGATTGACATTGTCTTGTTATGATGAATCATTGGCAAAGGAAAGTTTAAATATTTTATCTGGGTGCTGTTATGTTGAGAAACTAGTACAAAAACGATGCTCTACAATTATTGACTAAGTATGGTGAATAAATATTTGGGTAGATGATGTCAGTAAAAACTGTATTCTTATACTTCACATTTAATTGATGATGTGATAAGTTTCAACTTTTGCCCAATCATCTCGTCTTCTGGCTTTCTTTAATGTGTTTTGCCGTAATCATGCTATTATGAATTAGAAATACTAGTTTATTGAACTGTAAACGTTCAGCTGCTGGAAGAAGCTCTATGAAGCTTAACTTTATTTGTGCTTATCATGTGGTGTGGTTTTTTTTTTTATATTCTGGTTCAAATATGTGCAGACGGTGCTAGATACTATCGGAGTCTCACTATGGCAGATGGCTGCTGAACCTCTTAGTAGCTCAACATTGGTAGATAAGTCAGTTTGTCATGAAAATGGCCATTTTAGTATCCAAATAAATAAACACAATGATGATGTGAGTTGTGAGAGTGAAGTTGAGGATGACGATGAACTGGCCGAGCTTTATGAAGAAACTGATGTAAGTGGTAGCCGTCTTGCAATAGCCTGTGATGATGGTTGTGTGAGGATTTATAGGGTTACAGATGAAGACAGGTTGACATATGTCAGATCCATGCCAAGGGTCAGTGGTAAGATTGCTACCCATGTTTTTGGACTTACTTTTTAGTCATGCCCTTAATTTAATTAAAAATGGTCATTGAGAACATTTTATCTGTGTGATTCTCAGGGCGTACATTAAGTGTAGCCTGGAGTACCGATGCCAGCAAGATATTCTCAGGCAGTAGTGATGGGTATGTTCCTTGGTGAAGATTAAGATTATTTAGTTCTAGCGTGTTCTCTTGTTTTCTTCATTCGATGTTAGTACCATACTACATTTAATTGTTGCTTTAAACCTTTGGTTGTGTACTAAATAGCTAATAAATAACTAATCCTCGTGGTCTGTCAGGTTTATACGGTGTTGGGATGCTAAACTTGGGCAAGAGGCCTACAGGGTAACAGTGGGTCTTGGAGGTCAGAGAAACGGACCCGAGCTTTGTATATGGTCGCTTCTTGCCCTTAGGTGAAATATTGTAGCAGCTTTTATTCTACTACTGTTTGTTTCCATTTTTCAACATAGCACCGCAATATTGTTTCATTAGTTATTTTACTGATTCTTGTTCTTCTTTTTTCCAGAGATGGCACTCTTGTCAGTGGTGATAGTACTGGAAGTGTTCAATTTTGGGACAGTCGTCTGGGAACACTTTTGAATGTGCATTCTTGCCACCGAGGTGATGTGAATGCTTTAGCAGCTGCAACAAGCCATAATAGAGTATTTTCTGCAGGTTCAGATGGTCAGGTTGTAAATGTACTCCTTGTAATTATATTACATTTGACTATAATACTCCCTCCATCCCTAAATGATAGGGAGGTTTTCCCAATTTAGAAATCCCTTATGAAGTTCCTACTTTAACTAAATCGTGAGAGGAGCCAATGAAGGGGAAATTGTTGGTAAGGAAGAAATTTAAATTTTCTTAAAATGTGTGTATTGGCATGGAGGGAGTATTTTGAGCTTTGGAGTGTTATTCAAAACTGTAGTTCTTCACTATCACATCTTTCTCATCTTTTGTGGCTCATCGAGTTGTTCTTCTTTGTGGTTCAAAAAACTTATCCTCACACCCTCTTCATATCGATTCACTGATAGTGACTTATCTTGTTATTCGTTTCTTTCTGTAATAAATTGCTGTCCCTTCATCATCAAGCTCTTTTATAATGCCTCAATATTTTAGTCATGCTTCTTACTTTTGACTTCCACTTGGACAGGTCATACTTTATAAGCTTTCCAGTAACCCAGATTTGTCTAATGATGGAAAAATGTTGTCTGAAATAGTGAAAAAATGGGTGTATGTTTGCAAGGTGAAGGCACATACACATGATATTAGGGCCTTGACAATCGCTGTTCCCATTTGCGAAGAAGGTTTGTTCAAAGTTTTGATTGTTTTCTATTCATTAGATATTGTTTCTTGTGATCTAGTGTGATGATGCGTACTTTTACTGGTTGACAATCTTTATTTAAGTTACTGATTATTCTGCATTGTTATTTTCAGTGGCAGATGCCTCTTCCGACAAAAAAGAGATTAGAACGGAAAAGCTCAGTTACCATAAATGGGCTCGGTTAGGTGTGCCCATGCTTGTTTCTGGTGGTGATGACGCCAAACTTTATGCCTATTCTGCCAGAGAATTCACAAAATTTGCTCCTCATGATATCTGCCCTACACCCCAAAGAGTTCCCATACAGCTTGTACTCAATACAGTTTTTAAGCAGAATAATACAGTTTTCGGTCAGACTCCTTTGCTTTTGATCCAGAATTCTCGACATTTGGACATATGTACTGTATGTATAAAAAACAGATCTGTTTCTGAAACTGGAATTGCTGCTCCTGCTACAAATCTTGTTGCCCTTGCCAAATGTAGATCTTCTCGTAAGATCATATGCAGTACAATATCTTCTTCAGGAATGTTTTTTGCTTATTCTGATCAAGTAAAAGCCAAGTTATTTGAATTGAAGAAGAGTAAAGGTGGAAAAACAAAATGGTCAATTGAAAAACTATGCTTACCTGTGCAATTACCTTTTGCCAATTCAATGATATTTAGTTCTGATTCTTCTCGGCTGATGATAGCAGGGCAAGACCGATTGATATATGTAAGTTATTCATTTCCTTCCTTGGTTAAATTTATCATGTACATGGTAGCCAGCCATTAGTCAGGGCCCATAAACCCTCTGCAATCTCTCTATTTTTCTGCAAGTAGTTCTATATTTGCTCTATCACCAAATTCATTTACCATTTATCATTTTTCACTAGTTTCAAATGCATATATTGAGATCGAATATTAGGGATTTAATTTCAATCGAAGGTTTTGTTGGCAGTTAAGTTTTAAAGGATATTTAATTTACTTAGAGAAGTAGATTGGTCTAGGACTCTAGGTATATGTCAATACCAGCACTTGCAAACAAGATGTCATTCAGGAGTCCAAAAATCTTTCATTTTTTTATTGTTAGTGGGGCTTATTAATCTTTGGTTCCCACCTAGGACCAGCATCCTTAATTTGATTCTGTGTGAATTGAGGTAACGATACAATTTCTCTTGTTCTTGATGATAACTTGCTCTACTAATTTCCCATTGTAGACTCACTCCAGGTTAAATTGTCTGTTCATCTAATAAGTTCTTTAGTCTTCAGAATATGTACTTACAATGAAACAATACCTTTTCTTTTTTTGTTTAGTCTAGGTTCATTTCCTTTCAGCTAGTGAATTTCAGCTAATTTATATTATTGTGTGGACCACTTAAGATAATTGCATTATTATTTTCATTGCTTCTTGTTAGCTCCTTGCACTTCTACTCCCTAAAACAACAGAAACACCTAATCATGCTGATTTCTATTTTTTTAAACATCTTCTGCTCATCATTTTCGAAATGTGACATTCTAAGTATTAGCAGATTGTTGATGTTGGAAGCTCCCAGCTGGTTCATGTCTTCACGCCCTGTCGAAAAGATCGTGACGATGAGTTGCCTCCTATAGAACCGCCTATAACAAAAATGTTTACAAGTAATGATGGGCAGTGGCTTGCTGCTGTTAATTGCTTTGGAGATGTGTATATATTCGACCTAGAGACTCAGAGGTGCGAGTTCTGGCAATAACTGTTTTAGATTTAGAAGTTTTAATGCCTTCATTAGTTTTGTAGTATATATGCAATACTTTTCACCTGTTACACCTTATTGTATGTTACATCAAGCTACTTCAAGTGATTTTTGATTTTTTTTTTTTTTAGTTTTTTAGTTTTTTCGTTATCTTAACGTTGAAGCTTACTGATATTGCCTGGCTCTGTTCTAATCTTCGTGGATTAACAAATTTCTTGTGTGCAGGCAGCACTGGTTTATTTCAAGGTTGGATGGTGCTTCTGTTGCTGCTGGTGGATTCACTCCTGGTAATAGCAATGTGCTGATTATTTCTACCTCATCGAACCAGATGTATGCCTTCGATGTGGAGGCAAAGCAATTAGGAGAATGGTCCATGCGACATACATTTTCATTGCCAAGAAGATACCAAGATTTTCCAGGGGAGGTCATTGGACTCTCTTTTCAACCATCCAGTTGTTCATCATCGGTTATCGCCTACAGTCCCAGGTAGAGCCATATTCTTTTTCCTTAGTGGTCCCTGCCCCTCAAGTTCTAAAGTACTCTTATTAGTCTCAGAAGATAGCTTACGTAAGAGGTTATCTTGATTGAGTAGTACCACACTAATTTGCTACTCAACCGCTTATAAAGTCATTTATCAAATGCAATGTATTCAGAATATAACCATAATATACATAGGAGAAGTTTTGGTGCCAATGGGGTATCACTAGGATAATAATTTGCTAATATTTCTTGTATAGGTCTTATCTATCACCTATCACAACTGAGGGCTGACTTTTTTATTTTTCAGATTCTTTAATGTGACATCTGGCATCTATGTTTGACCTGAATGTTGTCCGACTCTATTTTATTTTATTTTTAATGCCCGGCAGTACACTTATCAGAAATGATGAAACAATTACACCCTCATCTTCAAGTGGTGGATTGTTTACTGACCACCCAGTTTGAGACCAAAACAGCATTCTGGCATGTCTTTCTTGCTTTAAATATGTATTGTAACAGATTATTGAATTTTAGTTGGATTTTTTTTAATGCAACTTGGGTTGATTTGAGGTTTGAGTTTTTCATGTGATGTGAATAGCAAGGAGTGGTTATTTTAGCATTGATCGTGATAATAATTGAATTTATTACTGTCAAATGTTTCGGGTTCACAATTATAATCTTTCTTCTTATGTACTAGGTCGATGTGTGCCATTGACTTTGGAGTGCCAGTTGAGGTGGATGATGATAACACAAAACTGAAGCGCAAGTCCAGAGAAAGAAAGCCAAGCAATAGAGATTACTTAGTTTTTTCTGACTACAGGGATCCCGTCTTGTTTGTTGGTCATCTTTCGAAAAATAGTCTGTTGATCATAGACAAACCCTGGATTGAAGTGGCAGAAGGTTTTGATGCCAAGCCTGTTCACAAACATATATATGGGACATAAATTGACATGATCCCACTCTTCTTTTTCTCCTCCTTAATAGTTTAGATGGGGGGTTTCAATGTGGCGATTACTCCCCTCTAGTGAAATTTTGTATGAGGCGTACGTAAATCTGTAGCATGTCATGAGACTGGTTATAATTGTCTTAATTTGTAACAACACAAACTTTCTTTAAAGATATCTACGGAGTATTCATTAGCTGTTGTTGTGCTTGCCTCTTGAAAGTCGACTTCAGCCTTCAGGTATGGGACATGTCAAGAAGGAAAGTCTACTACCAACAATATTGTGAAGCTATCTACATTGTTGAATTAAGGCTTCTTCATAAATGATAGAAATTTGTTCCCCGAAGCTGGTATATTTGATAGAGGCGTGGAGGCGAATGTTATGATACAGGAAGTGGTATCAAATAATGGATGATGCTTCCAGTATCTGCTACCTTTGCTGTCGGGGACACTCATGAAGAGCTTGAAGATCGACTTGAAGCTATGAAGAATGGAGACTTGGAGGTCGAGCCTGCTTAAAACGCGGAGATTAGAAGCCGAGGCATGTTGATTTGGGAGGGTAAAACAAATTTGAGCATCATAAACTTGCTAGTGAATTAAATATCTTAGCTAAATCGTTCGTCTTCTTTATTGTACGAATATTATTGATAGGTTTTCATTTTATCAGCTCAATTAAGTCTTAAGAAACTAGATTATTCAAATGAAGACCTATGTTATCAATATTTGATTGGCCTATTAAGTCTAAGCAAATAGGTCATTCAAATAAAATTCGAGAAAATATTATCTATGATTGAAGTTAGAAACTCACAACGTATCCTGTCATTTATTAGGAATACTCATTCTATTTTATTGAACTTATTGTATAGTAATTGAACTTGATTTATGTTCATCATATTGATTACTTCTCCGCCTCTTATCATTACAATTATTGGAGTCCCATAAAGGAATAGCTGGGATTCTCGTCCTTTTCATTCATTTTATGTCAATCAAAGGAGATATGGATTCCAAATTTTAATTTTATAAATAGAAAGAATTCAAATGAAAACAAAAACCAAATTCAATAATGGCACCAAAATTAAATAAATGGACCAAAGTTTGAATGCTAAACTGTCAAAAGTGAATGTGGGGTTTGTTCCTTTTGGTCCCTTTTTAATAGAAAGTGAGATTTAAGTCGATCAAAAAGTGGCATAATGGTCCACATATATTGTCTTTGTTTGATTTCATAATCACACTTACCAATCCAATCCATCCACTTTAGTTTTTAGCTAAAGTGGCTGGCTATCTTATAGCATTATGAACTATGTGTCTCACTTATTGACCTTGGATTATATTCAGCCTGCAATCAAAGACCCAACCCTACCCAGTTTTGGCCTTTATTTCCTATCTTGAAGTGGTTGATACTTGTGATTCTGTGTGCATGTGATCAATCAACCATCCCCACTTAAAGATTAAAGCTTAAGCATGATTATTTTTTTGTCAGTATATATATTATTGATTCTTGTAATCCATAAACATTATTTTTGGTATATAAGTTTGTGTAAGAATGCAAAAACTTATAAATATATATTATGGATTACAAAAATCAGTATATAACCAATGTAAGGAATAATGGTCGTTCTTACCTATAGGTTTTTTAAGAACATATATGCAAATGCTTTTTTTATTAAGTATGGACATTTTGACGGCATAGTTTTTCATATGAAATATCTCCATGCAACTTCTTCAACATTGGCTCATAATACTCTGAACCAAGTTATGTGTGTTGTAGGATATAGCCAGCCATCCATGAATATCTCATACTGAGATTCTACACATCAACCACTTATATAAAATCACTGACACTAAAAAATTATTTAATTAAGATCAAGTTAAGATCATTTTTATGCGATTTATTATATATAAACATCAAAGTTGGACTTAATTTTGATTTTTGACAGTCAATTAGTCATGTGTTTGTCTCTAAATTTAAAAGTTCATTGAAGTTACTAGTCTAATGGATACTAACCAACTTAATAAAATAATAAATAAATATAATCAGTGGGGGAATTAGGATTTTTATGTAAGGAGGATGGATTACTGGATACCATACTTATAAGGAAAAAATTAAAAATTTAGGGGAGACGAACAACATAATTTTTAAAAGAATAACTATAGTTTTTGAAAAAATGATTAATAAAATTAAAATTTTAAAAAAACTAAGAGGAACGACTGCTGCCCATGCTCCTCTTAATATAATTTTGTGAATTATACTCCCTGGTCTATGTAATTGGCTTCTAAATGTTACTGAGATTGAATAGTTTGTGTTTTGAATAAGCCAAACAGGATGATACGTGCATGAATGGCTAATAGACAAAAGGCATGTATAGTCCAAAGTCTGAAATTAGATTTCATGCACGAGAGCACATAGTGAGACTTTTGGTATGTTACAGTAAAACAAATATACGAAATTGAAAGATTGAAGATTCTGTTTGGGAGTTATTTTTTCAGGTTGTTTCACATTTCTAATAAGTGAGAACAAAAAATATAAAGTTAATTAGTAACATCACTATCAAACATCTAATACCTTCTTTTACCCATTTTATACACACAACCCTACTAATTAACATCAGTTGATTTTGAAGTTGAAAATTAACCATCTTTATGAAATTTGAGAGGAAGATCCACCTTAGGCCTCGTAAGTTTAAAATTAATCAAAACATGATACTCATAAGTAATATCTATAAGATTTTCGAAGAAACGACATAACTAACATGAATTAATTGGCTTACATAAATAACTCCTATCAGATTTCCGAATAAATTACATAAGAATAACATGAATCAATGATATATAAATATCGAATCATTTATTTTATGTGTGGCACTAATGAATTTTAAAATCTTCAATAATAATCTTTCTCTTGGATATAGAAAATTTCTAATCATTGGGGTTGATGACTCCTTAAGCCAACCACATCTGGATGAATATTTGATGTTCTTTCCATTTTTTCTGCCTCCATTATTACCACTTTCGGCCGTGAACACTACCTGCCAATAAATCAAGAATATAAATACATAAACATTATAATAATTAAAACTAAAGTGAATATATAAATTAAATGAACATTATAGAGAATCAATGAAAGTCAGTAATAGATAGAGACTGACCTTATTTCTTTGAAGACTTAAAGAAACCAAAGTTCTTACTACTAAATGAGGATTTCTCCTGGAAGAAAACAATAATTCACATTTCACATATGTTAGTAACAACAAAAAAATATAACAGGGCATGTATCAAAATTCATGTATACTATCAATAACTAGCTAGGTATGTTAGAAACTACCTTGACATTTGTTGCAGACAAGTCTTGTGAGAAGCCTGGAGCATGCTGCATAAATATTTATTTTTTTGTTTAGCTATATAGAATGGAATCGAAATGATTGGATGTCCAATGTGGATTTTCTTGGTCATTCGATTCCAGGACTAAACATAACTAGTATTTGGGCACAATTAATAATTATGTATCGTAATAATTGTTAAATAAAAAATTTAATTTTAATAATTCTAAAAAAATATTAGTTATCATATTTATAAATATTTTATTAGAATTGTAGCATATGTCATAAATCAATTGAAAATTTTAATTTAATATATAAATGAATTATGACAAATATTAAAATATAAAGCGGTCAAGTTAATAAATTAAAAATCACCATGCATTAAAAATAACTTCCACTATATTAAAAACTGACACACGATACGATTCATCGAAGATTTGGTGCTTTAACAAAGGCTCTACTTTATAATACTAAGATGTATACGAGATAACTTAATTGTAATTAATTAAAACATAATTACCTTGTAATAGTTTACAAGAGGAGAAGTGGCAGTATCATCAAGATGGGAATGTTGTTCCTTCCCCTTCCTCTTCTCCTTCTTACGGTTACTCTTCACGGGCTCTGGAGGTCGGTAAAAACAGTTAATTTCTTCATGAAAGTGTGGAGGAGCAGAAGATGCATCAGAAACCATTGATAAGTCTTCATCTTCTTCAACTTTCCTACTATAGTTTCTGTTATATTGGTATGAAGACTCTGAAAACTGATCAAAGTATACGGTCCATCCCGATTCGCATCCACTGCTTAATTCAGAACTTGATAAATCCATTTGAAGCCTAATTGGGAATTTCTTGAAAACTATCAAGAAAGAGCAAGTAAAGTAAAGACTTGAATAACTCAAGGGTTAAGTTTCCAGCATGCAATCTCTTTGGGGGCTCTACATATATAAGGAGTCATAAATGAAGAATACCAAACAAATCATTCAAAAGGCCCAAGGCACCGTTTGTCCCTTGCTCTATCTTTTTGCCTTATTGTTTTATCTGATTTCTCAACGATAAGTATTATCTTCATTTCAATTAATTGAATTTATCACTTTCTACATAACTTAATTATCAATTACTTTATATACATTATAAAAAATTAAAAAAAAAATATTATGAATTTTTTTTAAAAACAAATCCAATCATATCAATTCTATATGATTTTGATTAGTGAGTAAAAATTAATTTATAGTCAAAGCCTTGACACGGAATTCCAAAAAACGTCAATTAATTTGAAATTTGAGGGAGTAATTGGCTAAATTTCATCCGCATAATTCAACTAAAAAATTAATCATTTCAAAATGTACATCCAAAACATTCAACTAAATAAAGACCAAGGCCATTTTCTAAGACTGAACTTTTAACTTAAACATTCAACTTGATTTAATAGAGCACAACTTAAGGACAAAAACACATAAAAAATTATATATATTACACTTTATATGTCATATTTAAAAAATAACAATATTTCTTAATCAATTCATTTTTAATAATTTATTTTAATTAATTCAATTTTTTAAAACACAATTATCTTCAATCTTATTCTACCCCAACTAATTTACCCTAGTTTTTGTGCTTAACCCTATCACCTTAAACTTTCACAAAGTAGGTGTTTTTGTGCTTAACCCCATCACCTTAAACTTTCACAAAGTGGTATTCTTTTGCCAAGAAACAAGCAAAAATTAATAAAGTTCGAATCTTTACAAAAAATTAGAGGTTTTAACCAAAAGGGTAGTTTCAGAACTAGTTCATTGGAGGTTTTTAGGATACCAAAAGCTTTGTTTTCAATAAATTCTAGGATTTTCCTAAAAGGGTCTTCTTTAGATGATGAAATTATTGAAAAGACTGAAGCTTTATTGGTTATTGATGAGGATAAGCCTATGGAATTTGAGGAGTAGGAGGAGATGACAGTGGATTAGCATCAATAAATCAATATATTTACTTTAGTGCAAACTCTAGTTTATGCAAATGTAAGCATCACACACTTATTTGGAAAAGAAAAAATTGCCTACATATTAACGTCAGATGCAAATTTCATTTATTTTCTACAGCTTTAATTATTTAATTGTTCAATGAAATTCCTGTATGACTAGTGTGCTCTTAAAGAGGAATGAATGTGTATGAAGCACCAAAAGTCATTGAGATGACGGGGGTTGGGGTTGGGGCTGGGGTGTGGGGTGGGAAGGAAGTGAGGGTAGGGGTGGGGGTAAGGCTGAAGATGGTGTATTTTTTATATTTAAAATTGAATAAATTAAAATTGATTATTAAAATTGATTTGATTAATTGTTTGTTACTTTAATATATATAATTTTCCTATTTTGCCTTTAAAGTTTTACCTTTTAAATTAAGTTTCAGATGTTTATTAAAAGCTTCAAAAGTTCTAAGTACAAATATCACCTTCTGCTCGCTTTTATTCAAAGTTTTCTAAACGTTTGCGTGAATTCATTTCGAATGCATTAACTTGGCCAGTATCCTGATGAAATTCAGCAACGTTTTTTCGATACTCCTTCCATTTCAAAATACATGATCATTTAAAAAAAATTAATTTTTCATAATAATTGATTGTTTATAATTTTAATATATATTTTTACAATTTCAATGTAACTTTTTACATTTCCGATGTAACTTTTTACAATCTCAATATAAATTTTCACAATCTCTTAACAAAATATTTTTCATCTAAATAATTATCTATTTTAAAACGAAGGGAGTATCATTTAGTACTACTGATGAGAATCGAATAATATTACACATTTTGATATTTATGTTGCAAAGTGCAATGGTAAATTGCACCTTAGAGTTTATTTTTTACAAGCCAAGACATATGTATATACCAATATACAAATTAAGAACTTAGGGCAGAGATATTATTGAGCCAGCATAATGCCAGGTATATTTGATGTGGTGTTACTGTGCCCTTGTCAACATACCGACAGCTAAAAATAATTATTGGCTTTCTGTTTTTTTCCAACAAGAAGAATACAAGGGACTTCACTGATTATACTTGTACCCATAGTTGAAACCTAAAATAGCTTCACCGGCTATTTTCCAAATAAATTCATCAAATTAACACTGTGGACTACAGTTCTAGAATCTAGAAGGCAAAAAGCGTTGGCTAAGATGGATGTTTTATCAACAATGGCAGCGCGAGAACGTTGTTGGTGAATGGCGGACCTATGGTCCTGGTTTCATGTATGCAACCCTGTAAAACTTGTAACCGCTCGCCCTCCTTAGAGTGGAGGAGTACTAATCCAGCTGAAGTTGTTGGTAGCTTGTTCTCTGGCAATACATTATAATAGAGCATGGAACTAACAAGCCAGCTTAGAGTGGTCCTGTGGTAAGAAAAGAAAATGAGTACACTATAAGCTAAACAAAAACTTCCAAAGTCTACACTAATGGAGTCAATTCTCCATCTACCATGACATGGACGGATGGACCTGAAACGACAGTGCAGTAGGTTGAGTTTTCAGGATCACAGCATATAGAAACACTTCCAGCGGAACTATCATCGAATTTTTTTACAGCATCCAACTAGTACATCGGTACCACAGAACTTTCTTGACGAATCATGTAGTCCCTAGTGCACCTTTCTCATCATTTGGAATTATTCTCATAAGTTATACTCTTCATGATAGTTATTCTTTGAGAGGACCTAAAAATTGATAATTGAACTATCCTTCTCATGATTGACAGCTAATTGTCCATACTATTACGATCCATACACCAAGGACCAAGTATATCCATCTACTACAAATAAGTCTGGCTCATTCCTCAAATCCAGACGGTGCTCAATTAAAGAACAATTATTGGTTTCAGTACAATTTAAAGTAGGACAGACAAAAAGGATGAAGAATGGTTTAAAGATGTGTGTCCAGAGGAAAGGGAAAGGTGACTATGGAGCAATATTTACTTATTTTTCAACCAAATAATAGAAGGTATGAAGAATTATCTCATCTTTCCAGCTCATAACGAACTAAACTCGCACCTTTCCGCACCACCACTACCCACACAGCACAAAAGACCAAGAGTAAATATCAAGACGGGTTTACCACACATGTTAGCCAAAACATATCCTTGAGAGTTTCTAAAGTACTTATATGTCAACGATGAATGACAATGAATAAATTTTTTTTCAAGTTCAATAGAATTCGAATACTGACTAGGTGAAATGAGAATATACTAAGTCAAGTTCCGTTAGTGCTCACGAAGTGCTCCCTCCTGCATAATCTTCTTGCATTAGACAACAAACCTGGGAAACAAACAGATCCTAGTCAAAAGTTGCAGACAATCTCAATTTTAATTAAATGCTAGTACATCTCAGGGAAAAAAAAAACTCATAAGGATAGCGCATGTCGTCTAAAAGCTACTTTCACTTTTTTGCTAAAAGAAACATAGTAAATAAGTTGGTTTGCATACTTCTAAGCCCCATTGTCAAGTAGAAATAGTAGCACCAGCTATATCCTCCTTCTTCACCCACACAAGGTCGCTATTTCTCTGCTTGTCAGCAAACCGAGCGTCTTGAAACCTCTGATTCCAGTTATAGCCAAACCGTGCGTCTTGAAACCTCCGATTCCAGTTATATTGGACGTTTTTTCTCCATATCCCCCTATTTTTATCTCTAACCCTATCACTCACACGATTTGCTTCTCTTGTCACCAGCAGACCCTTGTCCCCAGCCTCCTCAAGAAATAATTTTTGTTTCCGATTCTCTATCTTTTCCATTGTATTCTCACGGCACTCAATATTCACCACATTACCACAGTAATTTCTTTGTGATCCATTGGAATATAAATCTGCTTTGGCAATTACCCCACTCTCAACCACTGTAATCTTCTCTATGGACTCATTAATGGTGGACTTTTCTCCAACGGTGTTCTTAATTATACTTGCACCTTTCCTGACTTCTTTCAGGGTCCATTTCTCATAACCCCCTCTAGCTCTCTCCATCACCCTCCCCTTTACGTTTCTCCTCTCCATACTGACACTTTTACGGTTCGGTTCTTTCAATTGAACAACCTCTTCAGCTACACTCTCCCCATCTCCTATATTATCCCCATTCCCCTCCTTCCCTTTTTCTTCACCATTTTCCTTTTCGAAATCCAACTGACCTATGTTTTCTTCTGTCATACCTCTCCTATTTCTGGACTTTCCCTTAGATACATCCTTCTTGCTCCATGTGTTCTTGTATCCCTTTCTACGTCTCTGTTCCACATTCTTCACATCAATTGCAACTCCCATATCACTAATGCTCTCATTTTCTTTCAATTCTAAAACGTCTCCTGTCTCCTCCTCTCCTTCGCCTTTCGTTACATTACAAGAACCCCCACAATTCTCCACCAGAGAACCCTGATTCCTCCGGGAAGCTCTGAACGACCCCTTCTTTCGATGCCCAACCTTCATGGGTTCATCGCCCACTTCCTTCCCTCTTTCTAAACATGTTTCTGTTTCCACCATAGTTTTCCCTTTCCCTAAATTTTCTGAAACACCATAATGAGCCCTTAAATCACTCCCATTTCCTGTTAAACCACCTCTGAAGCCATCGTCTCTCTTCTTTACCTCCACAAACTCATCCTCTTTCACCTCCACGTACGAACACATAGCCACCTCAAAGCAGGCTCCTCCACCACCAAAATTACGCCTAAACTCACCATCACACCTACCAAAATCACCACTTTCCTCCCTCCAATGCAAAACAGAATCAAACTCCCTTTCCCCGACTTCTCCAATTTTCCCTTTTCCCTTATCCTTGTAAACCCCCTTTTCATTATTTCGACCATACGATAGTGATTTCTTATGCCCATTTCTGTTGTCTTTAACATAACCTTCCAGCTCATGATCATGCTTACACTCTCTATTATGTTGATCAGAATCTTGAATTCTACCAAGACTCAATTTTTCCACATTTCTCTTGTATTTAACACTACCAAGATTCAATTTTTCAATATTTTTGTTGTTTTTACCATAATTCCCCTGTTTCTGATCCTCCTGAAACTGCCTACGTTCTTTATCACAATTTTGAACACTACCAACATTAGATTTTTCAATGTTACTGTTGTTTTTACTACCAAGATTCAATTTTTCCAAATTTCTGATGTTTTTACCATAATTCCCTTGCTTCTGATGCTGAAACTGATTTTTATCAGATTCTTGAACACTACCAATATTCAATTTTTCCAAATTTCTGCTGTTTTTACCTACCAATATTCAATTTTTCCACATAATTACCTTGCTTCTGATGCTGTTTAAACTGTATTTTTTGTTCATCTGCAACAAATTCTTGAGGTTTTTGAATTTCCAAGTCCTTTTGTTTAGCTGCAGCTTCTTGTTCTTGTTTCTGCTTTCTTTTGAGCCATTGTTGTTGAAGGTGGGCAAGGGAGACATAATCTGCAGGAAGTGAAGGATGATTATTCTTTGCATCATCATCATCTGCCATTGTTGTAGCTTACAATCATGCAACAACCCTAGTTGAGTGGTGAATTGAGGTGAATGAAGTGAGAGTAAAAAAGTAAAAAGTAAAATATTATCCTAGAGTAATAAATGGAAGTGAATTTATTTTTGGCTAATTAGTTGTTTGCATATGAAATATCGCTTAATTTCAACTTATCCAATGCATGAAGTTCTTTTTTAGGATGTTTCTAGACCTTATTATTCTCAAGTTTAAATAGAAAATAACTATTTTACCCCTAACAATAAACTAAATTATAGGGTACACATTTAAAATATTTTGTATAATTAGAATAAAGTCTCATTATCTTTTTTCACACACTTATCTCTACCTCTCTAATTCTCTCTAAACTTCCAATCACAAGATCAACCTCCGCATGTGCACCACATGCAGCGAGGTCCTGGTCTGGCCAGCTCGCTTTTCATAATCCAATATCATTAATTTTAAGCATAGATTTCCAGATCGGTAGGGATTTATTTTCAAGTAGGGATTAATGATGACGGTGAAAGTTCGGGGAAAGTTTAGGGGCTTATGGCAGGGTATCGGTAAGCGCTGCCACAAAGAAAAAGCGAAGTTTCATGGGGAAAGTTGTGGGAGGCGGCAGGCGTAAGTATAAGGTATCCAAAAATTATTATTGCTGAAAGTTTCATGAAAGCTTTTGTGAGTATAATGTAATGGTAGGGTAAATATGTGGTATATTAAAGAAGAAATCGCGATCAAAAAGCCTGCTGAAAGCTTTGTGAGGGGCAGTGAGGCCAAAGTATCAAAGTAAGAAAATACGAGTTTTATTCTAATTATGTTAAATATTATCCTCTATACTTTTAGCTTGGAGCCAAGGCTGATAAAAGAATCATTTTGTTGTTTAAAAATAAATAATAGTCCAAGCGACATTTCTGAAAAGAACTGATAGTTCAAGGGGCAAGTTGAAAATTAAACTATAGTTCAGGGACAAACAACTAATTAACCTTTATTTTTCTTCTCATCTTTCACATTATTCTCCATTCTCTACTTATTTCGATTTTATAATAAAAAGTAGTCTATACTATATTTACAATCATTGATTGTACAATTTTCAATAAGAGAAAAAAGTTATCAACTAATAGAAAAAAGAATATTGAGAGACAATAAACTTCAATGGAAAAAATTACATTAATAAATGAAACAATCACTTATAATGAGAAGATAAATTTTTACTAGATGATCACTTAAATAAAGACGAATGAGTATCTTTTAAGGAGTAGAGGATTTTAGGGTCAGGCATACGCCTGGGGCTTAAACTCTATACTGCTTGGTTCGCCTGCTGGAGCCGAGTTTCAAGTCGGCTTTAAATTCGCTTTTAGATTGTGCAAGTGACTCCTGTGAATATAATTGTTATGAAGATTTTGATATAATTCTCTATAATTTCAATTACTTGTTACTATTCTGTTATTGATATATGTTTTACTAATATTGATCCATATTATTCCCTCCGTTCATTTTTATTTTTCATTCTAGTCATTTGCACATAGATTAAGAAAAATAAAAATTAGTCAAAAGTATATTGAAAATGTAATGTCACGTACTTGAAATTATATAATTGGTTGGTTGATAATTTAATAATAAAAAATAGTAAAAAAGTACATTGAAAATATAAAAATATAATTTTCTATGTTAGAAGGCAAGTACTTTGAAACAAAAAATAAAGACTAGAAAAACAAGTAAAGAAGAACGAAGAAAATATAATTTAATGATTTTGTTTCTTTGTTACATGTTTATTAATTTTAATTGATTGCGGACTTAACCGAACCAAAACTTCCCAAATTAACTCGAACACGCCTAGCCGACTTACTCCTAAGGCTATGATCAAGCTAAGTAAACATGTTTGATCTTTGAAAATGTTTAGCTATTTGGCACTCATGGTGAAGTATCATCTACTCATATGTCCATTTTTTATATTTGATCTCTTACATAAAGAATAACCACACACTGATCTACTTATTGTGGACTACCATATTTTTTGTGATAAGTTGTACCACCATATTTAAAAAAAAAAAAAAATCGATTATAGATGATTGATGATGTTGGAGAAGCATAGGAATGAGATTTTCTGTTGATTTTTGTTTTCAGTTGTTTGTAATGATGTTTTTTTTTATTGGTTAAGTTCTAGGTAGCACTGAGTCGGGTACGGGGACAAGAAGTTGGCTTTGACGGAAACGCCTAATTAAAAATTTATGATATGGCACGGTACGCGACGTCAATAAAGATATAAGAAAAAATACTCATATATTAAAATATATTCAATTTTCAATATACTATTCTTTTATTTTTAGAATAATTGTTATATATTCTTCATTTTTCATCAATTTAACAACTATTTTGTTACTTTATTGGAACTAAAAATAATTAATTATATATTAAAAAAATGACTTTTATGACTTTTATGAAAAATCTTAAAGTAATCTCAACGTAAAATGAATGAATAATACCATTAGACATATCTTTTATAGAATATTGAAAAGATGAAAACTATATATTAATATCAGCGAGGAGTCAAGAGCGAGAATGATTAATAATAAGTTGAAAATTCTAACTATATTTTTTTATATTTTATTTTTATTTTAGTTTTCTTTATAATGACATTTATATACATAAGTGAAACGCGAGGAAACGCTCGACACGTAAGCAAGCAAACGCCCTCCTATATTGCCGCCTATCCTACCTTAGCCGGTGACGCAGCCCGACGCCCCCTCATCGCCCTCTCTATGCCGTTCTGGGACTCCGGTTCAGAAGCTAATCAAGTCCTGCATTTAGGGTTAAGTTTCTGATTTTGATTATTTTTGTAAAGCTTCAGGCTGATGAATCTGCCAGTTACACAGTGAAAAGTGTGAAAGAGCAAGTGGACTGGATTCTAAATATTGTTTTGGCCGAGTTTGTTTTTTGCCCTTTTAAAATGTTTTTGGGCCTTCCTATTATATGGGTTTTTTGGCCCCTTTTTTCTTCCTATAACAAATCACAACAACAACCCAAATATTAACTACTATGACTAAGCGAGGCTCGAATCTCTTGGTCTCAAAGAAAATTTTTCATCTCAAATACAACTGTGCATTTTTATCTTAATTTCACTACTAATATTAATTCAATATTCATAAAATCCTAGCATTATCCTAACGAAAATTAAAATTATTTTAGTGTACATTTTTATACTCTTATTGTTTATAGGTGGAATTTTGATTGGATTTTAGATGTGTATTTGAGTGTGGAATTCGATTTGAAGTTATAATTTCGTACTAGAAATTCATAGATATTATAGTAGCTTTTGTTATTGTAGCTAGTGATTTGGTGGTGAGATTGCATAATGTGTTTAAAATTCCTTGGGGAAGTTTATACATGAATTTTGAAAGGGAGTGGCCTTTTAAATTATGAATTAAATTCCATTTGAATTTATGTTTAAAGCATTAATGACGTCAAGCTGAATTTTTTTAGTAAAACGATGTCATTGGAAAATTAAACTTACTATTTGTACCATCGAAATTGACCCCGTCTCTTACCATAGCTCGCAAGAATTTCCATCCTTCATAAGTAGTTTTATATACTCCTGCATCTAAGATCAATAATCTGGAGCAACTTGATTAGATATAGAGTTTAAAGTCAACTAACCATAATTGTGTGAAGTAAGATGGAGTATGTTGATTGTTGAATGCACCATGCTGTGGTAGAAGATTAGCAATACGATTAATTAGATTTGGATTGGGATGAAAAAAAGAAATTTGAAAAGATATTCTCATGCAAAACAAGTGTATCAATATGCTAATTGCTAAATAATTATTGATCAGGTAATAATTTCCTATAACTAATCAAAAATGGAAGCGAACAACTACCTGTAATGTTACTTTTTTTTCTTCTAGTCTAGTTTTAGAATGCTCCAATAACAATTAAACGAAATAACTAGACACTCTTTTAAGACTTTCATTACTACGTGGAAATGTTTTTCTTAAAGAATTGACAAATAATATTTTATTTTATTTTGAATTTATATCAAAACATTTATACCATACCGATTAATATTCTTGCTTATTGTTTTTAGTATTTTATTTCAACATATATAGTTACAGAAAGAGACAAAATAAATTAATTTGTTTTCCATATAGACGATAAACCAATTGATAAAAAAATTACAAAAAGTATAAAAAATTAGGGAATGAATCAAAAAACTTTTGACACGATGAATGTTAAACTTATATTTTCAATAATAATGTTAGAGTATTCACATCAGTTTTCCTATAATTTTCCTAAAATTTATTTCTAAATGCCATTTGTTTATTTTTTTGGGATTCACTTTTACGACGTTTTAACAACTTATTATTCACCTAAAACAAAATTGAAAAAAATTAAATATTTCAATAATAAATAAAAATTTAGGATAAAATTAAATTTTAAAAAGAATAAAATAATATATTAATATGGGATGAATGAAATGTCTTTGAATTATATTTGTATATGATTTAAATATTTATTTATTTTATTTCATTTTATATAATTGAAAAGTAGGAAATGAGGGGTAAAATAAATCCTTGTAAAATGTATGTGATAAATTAAGGTGAATAAGGAAATGAATAATTTTATTCCTGACTCGCTTCTATTTTAGGGAAACTGATGCAACCCAATTTTTACCATTTCAACTCTAAAATAGCTTTTAGTGAGCCGATATATGAGCGCTCTAGAGTATATTGAGTGAGAATTAATCCTACGAGTCGGCTCAAAGTGGGTCATTTCCAGATCACATCTATTAGTTTTAGTATCTATTTTAGGTTTACTGTGTCTATAAATAAGACGCACTATTGTAATTCATATTCAAGCAATTCAATACAACCCTGTTTCAGAACCCCACCCTACCCCTCGATGTTCGCAACCCTCCACCCTTAATGCGGATTTGGTGGGAGAAGGAAGGAAAGAGGGCTGTGGAATTTCAAGTGGCTGGATAGAAGCATCGTGGGCGATGAAGAATATTTCATTATGTATTGCATTATTTAAATAAATTGTGTTAATTTTTTAGGGATAATTTAATCTTTATTATACTAATCTTAAAAAAAATACTAAAATTTCGAATCCAAAAAAGACGCTAGTTAGTCAAATTTCCCTTAATTATAGACTACTAGCTCCTTCCACCTACCAATATTGTCACTTTGTCATTGATTTTAAAATGTGTATTTTCCCAATACCCCCAACAGTATCACAATGCAATTCGACCATTGCCTCTGCCACCTTGGTTCACCATCTTCCTTAGTCATCACTCTTCAGCCACGCGTAAGCTTCACAACCAAATTCCCTCACTTCATCAACCAATCCGAATTAAAACATCATCAAACACAACAAATGTGAAAAACAACAAACCTCTGTTTCAGTTTATTAACAAATAAAAATCAGCCACGTCAAGAGATAATAAATTGTTTACAATAAAACAATTTGAGTCTTCCAATATTATTCATGATCAATGTGGTCTGAACACACCTTCTGATAGGTGTAACCATGCATGTTGCCTAACTCCACACGCGTTGTCTCTAAAAAATTGCCATTTTTCCAATTCGGTGCAATGAAAAAACTGCCACCGCTTTGATTGGAGTTTAAAATGTATACTTTTCCCATGTGTTCCACTTTAATCGTCATATTTCTCATCTTATTGTTCAAGAATCATGCTAAATAACCATAATTGATGTAAAATGATGTAAAAACTACATTACTAGAGAAATAAAACTAGGGGAAAAATACCCAAACTGAGAAAAAAGAAAAGAGAATAATAAAATAGTGATGTGAATAATGTGATAAGTTCAAGATTGCATGTAATAAAAACTCTCATGTAATCCCACATGTCCCTTTCTTTAATATTCACAAACACGTACCACATAGTGCACTTCCAAGTGTCCATTGTTTCTCTTCTTCTAGCCTAATGTTTGCCTTCTCCTCATTGGCTAACATTTCATTTTAAAACCAAACCTCAACCAAACAAAATTCACTATATTTCATTTCTCATATCCACCCCCCTCCGGCCAAACCAAACTCTTCTGTGTGGGAGAAGTTTTGAAAGAATAGAACCATCTAAAAGTTGTAAAAAACCTTTCAAGAAAGATGATTCAAACACTTCAACGATATACCACAACAGCAAAAACAGCTGAAATCATGGCAAGATACAGGCCAATTGCACCAAAACCTGAATCAAATCCAAACAATTCTGCAAATGATAGCAACCAATTGCCTCAAAACATAAGGAAATCAGCTTATCTTCGAAATGTTTGGCCTCACTTGCAAGCTAGACCAACCAGGACTAGGAAGAGAGGCAGAACTGGTTTTGCACCATGTCCAGGTACTACTTCTTCAACCAAAAGAACAAGAACAGCAACAGAAGCAATCCAGGGAGGTATACTTTCTCCCTCTCCTAAAACATTAACCTTTCAAGGCTTTTCTACACATAATAATGCCCTGCCTCAGCTTTCTTGCATCCGAAATCTTGTTCCTCTTAAATGTTCACTGGAAACTCCCATTTCTACCTCTTCAAGCTTAGTCACTCTCCCCCTTTTGCCATGCACTGCTTCACTTTCCTTGATCTCAATTACCCAACAAAAACTATCCCAAGTTCCATCATCAGATGGCTCAGAAAAGGGAAAAATGGGGATAGATTTGAACAAGGTAGCTGATGTTCCTGAGGAATTGGACTTCATGCAACAGCTTCAGGTGGCGGAGAAACCTTCTCCCCCCCCTACCAGCCCCGGGGTGATCACCCCGAGGGCGGTTCGACCTGTTTGCTCTACCATAATAATTAATTGCATTACAAAGGAATCAATGCATGAAGAAGGGGTTGTGAAACAGTTGCTAAAGAAGCCAGATGAGGTGGAAAAAGAAGTTGAGGCACAAGATTCACCAGTTATAATCTCAGACTCAAACAACAAAGTGAGGCTTGAAAACTCTGCATACAAAGAGCTTGTTGGGCAACCTGAGTGTTCTTGGCTTGATTTCACACCTTCATGTGGGTCCAGGAGGAGGATTGGTGGGGAGGTTTTGGTCCAGTTTTTGGAAGAAGCAAAAATTCAAAATTCATCATCAAATGGGTTTGCATGCAAAGCCAAGATTGAATGGGAGAGCAATGGGAAGAAGAATTCTGTGGGTGCTTTTTGTGAGGTGACTAAGCTGGCTTGTAGTAACAAAGATTATGTCTCAAAATGGATGTTCCATTTGAACAAAGATGTTGAAGGACCTTCATCATGTGTTTGAATTGAAAATGTATGTAATAGTTGGACCTCTATCTAGATAGATTACATATATAGGATTTATTATTAGAGTCTTAGAGATGATAAATTAGTTTAGTTTAAGAACCAAAAAAGAAAAAAGAAAAAAAAAACAAATTAGTTTATTAGTTATGTTTGTTTACCCTTGTAGGCCTTTAAATTTGAGTGCCTTTTGCAATGTTAGTACTCGTATATACATGAACATATTGATGTTTTTATAATTTTATTTATTTTGGAGTAATTGTAAATTAGATGTTACAGTGTAAGTTTTCGTTTTTTATGATAATGGGAGCAAAACTAAAACATGTTCGAACAAATAAATCAAAAAGGAAAATTGGAATCCAGAACTTGAACAAGTGATCACCTAGCACATTTTTTGCACGTACATAACTAAATTAACTAAGAGTACATATGAATCTATATACGAAGTAAGTACACATGTGATTATGTGGAATGTGGCAATAATCTATTGCGACATCTATTAGCATAGAGCATTCAATGATTCATATATAGTGCTGTAGTAACATGGCTAATAAAGGTCCACAACCTTAAAATTTGAATTGGCCATCTTCGACTTCCCATTTCAAAATGATATTATTTAGATTCGTAAGAGAACAGAAAATGGTCTAATATTTTTAACTATTATTAGCTTCCATAGCTAAGAGAAGGCCCATTTATTTTTGAGTAACTCGACTAAGGTCAAAGTACAAACTTGATTGTTTTTTACTTTTTCATACACATGAAAGATACTTCCAATTTTGGTTAATGACTGAATGATTCAATCGAAATTGGACTTCGAGAGTTCAAAATTGTCCAATAGTTTTTTGTGAGCCAATTAATTAAAATAAAATCAATCCATCTTTATCACCTTCTTTATCTTAAAAGTTTAGAGTTTTCAAGTGAGTGCAGCTTAATAGTAATCTAGACTGGACGATCATCTTGATGAGTCTTGACATATGACAAAACTCATCAAATCAACTTATATGAACGTGGGCATTTGGTCTAGTGGTATGATTCTCGCTTTGGATGCGAGAGTTTCTGAGTTTGATTTTCCGAATGCCCCCTTTTATATTTGACTTTAAATTTTAAATTTAAATATTTTTTAATGTATTATTTATATTTGACTTTGAATTTTAAATTTAAATGCTTTTTAATGATATATATTTATTTGAAAAAAGTATCAATATGTAGTATTTTAACATAATTATTTATTAACTTGATAATTTTATCTCAAATAAAAGTTATGAATGTCAATCAAAAGTTAGTATTTTTAACATAATTACTATTAACTCCGCTCTCGAAGACTTCTTCAAACTATACAAAGATTTCTTCAACCTGCAAACATAGTCTTCCTTTCCGGATTCTTGGAAACCATTTGGTTGGGTCATATAAATCTCTTCTTCCAACTCTCCATGTGAGAAAGCTATCTTGACATCTAACTGTTTGAGCTCCAAGTCCCTCGATGTGCAACTACGCCAGTTAAGCACCCTTATAGAAGCAAGGTTCCATTTACAGCGATAATATTCATTATAGTCAACTCCGCCCCTTGACTCGAATCCTCTAGCAATCACTCTAGCTTTATATCAGACCCCCTCATCATCCGTGATAACCCTTCTTTCTTCTTGGAATATCAATTCCAAGTAACAATCTTTTCTCCTCGGGCTGTCTTCTAGCCAACTCCCCAAGTCTCGATTCTTTTGAAGTGATTCTATTTCATCTCCTATGGCAAAGAAACTATCAATTAACTCAAGATTAGTTTCAGCTTTGTAAGAAACTGCTCATGAGATCAACTTTCTCTCTCGCAACTCCAGAAACAAAAGGCCAATATATCCTCATAATCAAGGCCTTGTAGGAGGTACTCCGTAATTAACTCTTCTGGAGCGATCAAGAGCCACACCGTGGATGCTCATCCGAGATGAAACTTCCGATGTTTCGCTTTGATCGCGGATCGGTAAGAGCTACTCTCACCATCACCATTAACACCGTAATCTCTCGCTTCCACCTCGCTTCCCAACACCACCTTCTCGCTTTAGGAATTAAGTGGGTGCTAATGTTGATCTAAACACATAGAATTCTCATCAAATATTATACTGTAATAACTCGCCTCCCTCAAAAGACGACTCAAATTATATACCTCTTTCACACCATCACCATAGCTTCAAATATACCCCTTCTTTTGCCCTTGCCCTAACTTAATCTCCTATTCACATGATAATAAGCAACAAAGACTCTCAACTCAGATAACGCTGTAATTATTAGACCACAATTCAATAGAGTTTCTAGATTAATACCTCAAAGCTGAGGACCACGGTTTATCTGGGGACAGCGGTGTCAGGTTGACTGCCAAATTTCAAATATTCGCCAACCCAACATTTGAAAGTTACAAAGAGCTCTCCCGTATGTCCTGATTCATATCATTTGCCTCTACGAGTCACTTTCGAAAAATTTGTCGCGATTTAATTTCCCAAAGACATGCTGTTGCTCACAAAACCCAAGTCTTTCAACTTCTACACACAAGAGTCATGCTTTCAAATGAATCAGATCCTCTCTCACTCATGTGACCAAGCCTCATATGCCACAACTTAGTCATATTATCATTTTCAACAACAGATGATGCAACAATAGCAGAATCTAGAAGCGTAGTACCTCGTAGAAAATACAACGTACCCTGCTTAACACCTTTCAGAATCACCTCAGAACCTCTGCAGACATTTATCACTCCGCATTTACCTTGAACTCCGAACCCCTTTCTATCTAGTAAACTCAATAAATCAAATTCATCACACATCGAAGTGGAACATGTCTAATATCTTCTAAGGTACGTAATTTACCATCATGAAATTCTAATTTTCACGTAACCTATCCCTACTACTTTGTGCAAAACGTAACTCAAGCAAGATCAGTAAAATATTATCACCATCTACTTGCTCATGTTTAAAAACTATTCCTCTTAGGACAAATATGATAAGATGCTCCAGAATCAAGTATCCACACATTGGTGTAAAATGTGTGGCTATCAGCAACTAATGTTATATCTTCCTCAGATTTTGTACTACTGGGCAACAACAACAAGTATTTCACATGCATTAAATTGTCCCTGCTTCTTCTTACGACAATCGATTTTTCAATGTCCCTTCTCCTCATAAAAGAATGATGACATCCCCTGGCCAACCCCATTTGAATTGTTTCTTAGGAAACTTTTTTCCCCTTAACAAATCACTTATTACTATTGGCAAATAACCCAACAACTTGAGTATCCAAACTAGAACCACTACAACTATGTCTCAATTTCATATGAAGAGTGTTTCTAAGTTCTTCTGTGAGTTATAGAATCTCTTTTTACTATTACCATAAATTCCTTAAACTTTTCATATGATGTCGCAGAAAGAAACCAATGTAATTAAGGCACCATCCTCATCATCAACAGCTAAACAACAATATTACGCAAATCTAGTAATATCGCATTTGGGTTTATCTGCTGTTCTTTAAGGACTTACCTTTCCGCATACGCAAGTCAACAGACGTTGTTTCTCTTTCAAAGAATAACTTGTTGGTTAAGCCTGTTATATACAAACTTTCCAAATTTTAGCCCATAATCCCGCAACGGTCTCCGCTCGTAAACTTCCTCGTAATAATCTCGCCCTCCGCAGACAACATCAACGCTTGAGTGTGCCTTTCCTCCAAGGAATCCTAATTTTTTCGGAACCGTGTGTGCGGATTCTCTGGGGCAATAATAAGAGATATATGTTAATTGTTGCACACCATTATATTATGATTAACTCGATTGGACATTGGGGGTTATGATGGCTTATTAGAGTCCGCTTCATAATATATATATATTAATATGTTCGGGTTAAACATAAATTAATATATTGTTAATTTCGACGAGCCTAAGAGGTCACACACACAACAACTAAACGAACTATACTCCATGATTATAACTTTCTGTATTTAGAATATAAATCAGAAGAGAACATCAGTTTAAAATTCCAATCATGGAATATCACCTTGGTCGACTATAATAGGATAGATGATAGAGGTTTCAAAATCTTTTATTTGTAGAATCATTATTGAATATTTACCGAACGACTTTTTATGTCTTTGTTTTAGGGATAAGAAGTGAAAAGATTCTAGAACTCTACCATCTAATTTTGGTCGACTAAGTCTTGAAACTCTTATATTCTAGAATATTTCAAGGAGGGGGGAGAGTTTCAACACAACTCTGGAAAATGCCTATTTTTTTATAGGATTTCGCTACTATAAATAAAGCCATGATTTTCATGAAATCACTTGTACCAATTCTTTCAACTTTCGGGGTTGCACTTTTCTTCCCCATACGAGCAAGAGGTGGTCAAAATCCTTATTGGATTTCTATGATTTAATATTTTAAAGCAGCCTCTGGGTGAAAAGCCTCATACTTGAGTTTCATTCATACGGTGGTGTGGACTATTCTTAGAGACAATCTTAATGCCGATTGCTCTCAAAGTTTCCTGGGGATATATTCCTACAACGCCGTAAGAAAAGGATACACTCAGATGTTATTGTTTTTATTATATTCGTAGAATTCTAGTTACGGTTTTTGTAATTGTTATTTTAATCCGTAAAATCCAACAAATTTTAGTGTGATATAAGTTAGATAATTAAGTGTTGACTATTTCAGTAATGCTTTATAGATTAAAACTTTTGTTTTGGGTGAAGTTTTGGAGCTCGTCGTTAGCAGGGATGAAGGAACTGGTAATTTTTTTTTATTTAACACTCTTCATGGGATGGATAGCTTAAAATTGTTGGATTTTACCAAGTTATTGGTTTCATATGATAGTTATGAAGAATGAAAAGGTTATAGTTCAAAGAAACACTCTATTGATGAAAAGGTTGTGGTTCAAGTAATCCACTCTATTGAGCAAGTGGATTGCAGCACATGCTTCTTATGTTGGCAAGCTAATGAGATTTTGGGCCGAAGACTTAGTGGAGATGTTAAGTGGGCATACTGCCTGTCGCCATGTTCGTGCCAAGTATATCCGCAAAACGCTCAATTAATCTTTATATTATCTTCAACGCATATTGATGTGCGTATAGATCACCGAGGCCTCGAGCTCATTGTATCAACTTAAAAGTTAGTTCAATCCTTTTCTTTGAGCAGTAGAATATTAGAAAAACATACGTTGTATATTACTTCTTTATTTATCTTTAAATTTCATTGAAATACCTATACTGGATGAATAAGTGCAATCAACTATTTAGATTTATATTTCTTTGTAGTTTGTTTTCTCATAGAACAAATTATTTTTTAGGTGCAACTTTTAGCAAAGTTGAATGACCTCTTTCATCTAACATGCATTTAATATCCTTATTTGATTTTACATTTATACTTACAAAGAAACAAGAGGGATTCTCGTATGTGAATTGATGTAATCCCTACTTGACTCACTTATTCTATTTGTCTCGTATTAATAACTCTTTAATAACTTATCTTTTTTTTTTTCTTTGATTTTACAAAGAAATATGAGCTTCCACTTGTAGTCTTTTTAATGATCAGTGTAGTATAGCTAAGTGCCTCAGTCCCTGTTACCACACATCCAAATTTGGTCTTTGACCATTGTTTTACAAATCATATGTCAGTTGTTCTACGAGACTTATTTGCTCTGTGTGGATAATTTGTCCAGTATTTTCCTTTGTACTTGTGTAGTGTATTGGGATATATTGGTGCAAAAGCAAACACATTACATCATGTCATACAAGATGCTAAAACCTATTCTTTAGAAAATTAATATGATAATATTCTTAATAATCTTCCACAATTAACTCAATGTCCCCGGTTGATTAACTCAATGTCCCCAGTTGTTGATATGATGTGGGTGGCGTAGGCGTTGCTTCATTTTTAGAGAGTTCGAGGTTGTTTAACTAGTATACATGAACATGTTGATGATTTTATTTTGGAGTAATAGCAAATTAGATGTTACACGTTTTTGTTTTTCGTGTTAATAGGAATATGTGCCAAACTAAAACATGCTTAAACAAATAGAAAAAAATGGGACAATTTTCTTCAATTATCAAGAAGAAAATTGGAATCCAAAACTTGAACAAGTGATCACCTAGCACATTTTTTTTGGCTCGTAACAAAATTAAGAACATATGAATAATCTATGAAAAAAAGTGTAAATGTGATTATGTGGAATGTGTCAAAAATCTCTATTGAGACATCTATTAATATAGAGCATTCAATGATTCATACCTCATAGTGCTGTAGTAGCATGGCAAATAAAGGCCCACAACCTTAAAATTTGAATTGACCATCTTCGACTTTCCATTTCATAATTGATAATCATCCTTTCTATTTTGATTATATGATGTATTCAGATTCATAAGAGAACGAACATGCACTAAAGCATATAGGGCTGTTAACGAGTCAAATCGATTCAGTTTTGAACCAAATCGGTTTGATTCGTTAATCGATCGATTCGTTAATCAACCGAATCAATCGTTCGATTCGCATCGTTCAAATAAAATCTTAAAAATCGGTTCAAGTAATCGATTAACACAAAAATCGCATAAATTCGCCTCGTTATCGAATTCGCTACCGCAAATCGTTCGAATCGCTCGTAATTCGCTTTAAACTATCTAGTGTTAAGGCTAAGGACATGTTTGGTATCTAATATTTAGTTAGTTTTATATATTAACGAGCGATTATAACCGATTTAATGAGTTTAGTACAAACGATATAAAATTATTATAACCGATTTAATGAGCGAGTACAAACGACTATTTAGTCACGGTTACGAATCAGAATCGGTTCGAATTATGAACTGGAATTTAGGGAACGAATCGATTTTTTAACGAGCGATTAACGATTTGATCGGTTCGCTAACAGCCCTACTAGCATATACTCCTAACTATTACTATTTCCACAACTAAAAGAACGTCCATCTTATTTTTGAGTAACTAACTTGACTCATCAAAAATCAAAATTGGATTGTTTTTAACTATTTCCATACACATAAAAGATCGTTTAATTTGCTTTCGAGTGAATAGAATGACATGAAATTAAAATTGGAAGAGAATGACGTGGAATTAAAATTGGACTTCCAGACATCAAATATTCTCCAATTTGTTTTCTTGTAAACGAACTCATTCAAAAAACAAATTGGACGATCTTTTATCACCTCCATATAGTGAAGTTATTGGTCCGGTATGATCCAATATTGGGTGAACAAATTGAACCGAAAAGGATTGGGTTTGGTCTTTGGGCAAAAAAAAAAAGAACGGGACCGAATCGATAGCTTACTGGGTGTATGCTAGGTCCCAGTCTTTTGGTGGGTCTCATGGTATTAAAAATTAAGATATTTAGGTACAGATTTTGTGTATTTCAGTCCGAAATTTAGGTATTTTTGTCACATATAGAAACTTTCGGGAATTTGCTTCCATTCGATTGTTAGACAGAAGATTATACCAAAAACGAACTAATAATCTCACCGGACAATTACCGATCCGGGGCTTCCGGCCCAATAACAAGAGTACCTTCATACTAAAAGAGTTTGTTTATCCAAACTGGACGAACTTTCTGAAGCCAGCAAACCCAAATTTATTAAGCCGACTTTTCACATCCTGGGCATTTGGTCTA
This sequence comes from Lithospermum erythrorhizon, assembly GCA_019722365.1. Lineage (NCBI taxonomy): Eukaryota > Viridiplantae > Streptophyta > Magnoliopsida > Boraginales > Boraginaceae > Lithospermum > Lithospermum erythrorhizon. The sequence goes on along the minus strand of JADFUC010001296.1, from coordinate 458,615 downwards.
GTGGTATGATTCTGCTTTTTTCTTTCTACTTCATCCGTCTCAATTTACTCGATTATATAACAACGTTTCTTTCTTTACTTGATCACATGTGAATTGGCTGCACTTTATCTCATCTTTCCACTTTTATTCCTTAATAAAGAATTTTTATTTCTCATGACAATTAAAATATTTTTGATAAATTACCTTTTTATGGTATATTAGTAATATTAATCAAAACAATTAATAAAGTATTTTTACTCTCCATGACGTACGTAAATTGTGACGATGGAGTATTTCAATTTCTATACATATTAATGTGGTAGTACTTAATTACCTTCTTTTGTCTGCTTGGAGCACTCACACGTTTAGGGATCAAGTTAAAAATGACAAAAATTGGGTTGCATCAGCTTTCCTAAAATAGGTGAGAACCTATAAAATTAATCACTCACCCTATTCACCCCCTAAATTTATACCATTCCTATTTTGTGGTTATTTTTTTCCCCCCTCATTTTTATTTTTCAATTATATAAAAAATAAAAATAAAAAAAAATATTTTTATCATATACAATATAAATTAAAGAGACATTTCATTCAACATCCATATTTAATATATTATATTATTTTATTGTATTTTTAAATTTAATTTTATCCTAAATTTCTATTGACATATTTTAAATATTTAATTTTCAATTTTCAAATAATATCAATAGGAAAGTCATAAAGAGTATAATTTAAAAGGTGAACCAAAAAATAAAAAAGTTCTACTGTTGTAGTTTTAATTTGTGAAAATTATGTTTATAATTGGATGAAATTTCTTGTGCTTGTTTGTTTTGGGGAGGATGAGGGAGTGATCAGAAAGCCTTTAATAATTATTTGTGTTTGAAAACATAATTAAGTCTTTCCCCTATGAATATTCATTTTTACTAGTACACCCCCATTACCCCTCCTCCCCTCAAATTACCCCCTTCCAAATCTTGGGAAAATTGAGGAGACTACAATATATAAAATAAATAAATATTTATGTGACTAATTAGTCTACCATACTCCACTATTTCCCTCCAAAAACATCACGTATGGCCAAACTTGCAGCAACAACAGATAGCAACGCAATTGCCAATTTAAGCTTCCATGTTCCACCATAATTTTTATTGCTTCCCGTAATAATATTTATTGCATTTAAACATGAATCATGTCCACGGGCACACAATAAATTGTTTCCTGGGAATTCTATTATTGTTATTCGGGAGATGGCCAGTAAAGTTGTTGTTTGAAACATTCAAGGAGAATTCAAAAAAAAAATGTTGAGGCTTTGATTGAATTAGCAGCAAGAATTTGGTGAATTCATAAATAAAGTAGAGTACATAAAAGTCACATAGTCTAATATCTATTTTACAAATAATATTTTTAATTTTTTATATCAAAATTTTGATATCCAAATAACATTTCAAGATATTCTCTCGATTCACCCTCATATTACTTTCCTAATACAATTTTAAAGATTTACCTTCTCCCCGAATCACCTAGATCCAAAGGCAGGTATCCATTCTTCCTAAGCACTCCCCCTTTTTACCGCACTTCTTTATCTCTCTCTCTCTCTCTCCCCCTCCCCGGCAGTCTACACTAGTAATAATCAGAGCAAGCAGCTGAAACAAAAGTATCAAATAAAGTAAAAAAGATGGTATTTGGTCAAGTAGTAATAGGACCACCAGGTTCAGGCAAAACAACTTATTGCAATGGCTTGTCTCAGTTTCTTCCTCTCATTGGACGGAAAACACCACTTTAAACCTTCTTTTAAATCTTAATTCTTCCGATTTCAGTTAATCCAATAGCTAGTGGAAAAGGCCCTTGTCCACTAGCTTCTGCTTCGAAATTCAGCTCATCGCTAATTATAAAGAAAAAAGAGTTTTATTGATGGAAACTCCCCCACCTAATGTTATCAAGAACAGTATATTGTTGCCTCTATCCCAAATTGATTGTCCAGTTTTGAATTTTGGTAGTTGGAATATTTTTTTATATGTTGGGTGTGTTTATTTTTTTTGTGTAAACGGCATATCTTAGTTCCGATTTTTGGATTGGAAGGTTTATTTGCCTCTGCTTGCACCTTAATTTTATCAAGAATGTAGTCACTCTATTTGAAATAGATTGTCCAGTTTGGAATTTTGAAGGTTGGGATATTTTTGTATATGTTGTGGAGTGTTTGATGAATTTTATGTAAAAAGATTGTATTTTTAACCGATTTTACTGTTAATATGATGATAATTATTCAAAACAAAGTTGTGTGTCAATTAAAGACTCAAACTTTGTTAATTTTGACAATATTTTTGGGATAGAGGGAGTAGATTATTGTGTATCGCCTTAATAGTTAGGGTAATTGAGATGAGTGGTGTCAGATGCTCCTGTGAACTTCTGTGCTCCTTTATTGTATTGAGCTTCATAATTTTAGTAATTTAATGGTTATGTGGTAAGAGTATAAAGCTATAAGTTAGCCGGCATTAATCAGTTTTTAGTTTCCTATATTCTATATTTGTGAGAGTGCAATGCAAGAATGATATTCCAAAGGTTTTATAGCTGGCTCTGAGAAGACACTGCTTGATTTTTGTGTTTCTCACCACATTCTGGGAAAAATATTTACCCCGGAAATATTGATTTTGTTGAAATTAATATAATGGATTGTTTTTCTGTTTTAGTAATTGTAATGACGTATTGCTGGTTTACAGGAAAGTGGCTGTTATCAATTTGGATCCAGCAAATGATGCTTTGCCATATCCTTTACTCTTATTCGTAAGAGAATTTATATTATTAATTACCAGCTTATAATTGAGTTTTGATAGTAGGAATCCAGTTTTGTTAAAATGTGCAAGTGTTGTTTCTTAATGGTATATAGATATGACTGTGCTGTTAATATTGAGGAACTCGTTAAACTTAGTGATGTGATGGTGGAACATTCTCTAGGTCCCAATGGAGGTGAGCCCCTTGTTTAAACACTGAGTAAATTCATAGCGCTACCGTTTATATATTTCTGGAATATTGACCCCTGTGAAGTGTTATACTTCTTTTCCTGAATGATCTGTTTGAAAGTATTGTGCTTCATTTTGGAAATCAACGAGAAATAATTTATGGAAGGGTCTTTTTGTTGAACGTTGAGTCCTGTAAAAAAATGTAATGCAATGATGCCTTTCCATAAACTCTTGGGAAGTTACCGTGTCACGATGCACTAAGCTATAATGTATTTTAGTATTTAGCTTCTGTATGTTTCTCTGTTTAGTTCTGGAGGTCGCCGGGAGAGGAGAGAGGGGTGTTATAGAAGTATGTGTTAACACAACTTTCCTGAAGCATAGATCTCTGTTTCTGCTAAGTGTATATGCTGAGATAAAGTTCGAACTTAACTTCCCTGATGGGTCCACAATTTTCTCCTAAATAAGATAGAAAGAGAGATAAGCCCTACTCATGTTAACATGTTCCAACTTCTTCCATTCGTTTTAGGTCTCATCTATTGCATGGATTATTTGGAAAAGAACATTGACTGGTTAGAGTCCAAGTTGAAGCCCCTTCTTAAAGGTAATGTTGTTTCCCTCTATTGATATATTGCACTACTATTATATTTATCCATCTGTAGCTTCAATGTGATGTGTCACTATAGTCTATACATTTTAGTACATATCTTGGTTTCCCCTGGCACACATCACATCAGGCTATACCTGAATACCTGATATTTTTGGCTAATGACTGATCTTGATAGCAGTATTTGTCTTAAAAGTTGACTAGCCAATGGGTGCTCTAACGTGGGTTTTGCTCTATTCAATTCACTGGTTTATGTCTGGTTCTACTACTATCATTCTCATATTTATTTTTCTGGAAAGTTGTGAAACTTAATTCATAATTACTCGCTCTTATTGAGATTGCTGACTAGGATATCTAAAATATTAATTGTGCATTAGGGGAAGTGATGGCAAAAATTGGACTCTTGAAATGTTTTGGAAGTGATGAATGTTAGTCCTGGACAACAATGACATTTTCGTCCTGGACTAATAATACCATCTTCTATCATTATCCCACAATAACCAACCTAATTTGTAATTTGAGTTATTCCAGATTTCCAGTCATTTTATGTGTATTAAATTCTCAAACATATTGGTCGGCATGAAAGACCTTATTAATGTCATTAGGTTTTGTATGTTTAAATTGATTAATCATCCTGATTTCCATTTAGGTTTTTAACAACTAGTGTAGCTTTTTAATTGGCCCTTTCTCTAATTCTAATTCAATATATGCAGATCACTATCTTCTCTTTGATTTCCCTGGCCAAGTGGAATTATTTTTTCTTCATGCAAATGCGAAGAAGGTTATCATGGAACTTGCAAAGAAATTGAATTTACGGGTATGGACATGTCTAGCTTTGTGAACACTCATGGCAGCTGCACTAAAGCTATCTGAACTGCTGTTAATAAGTTTCTTGAGTTTAATTTGTCCAACAGTTGACAGCTGTGCACTTGATCGATGCCCATCTTTGCAGCGACCCTGGAAAGTATGTCAGTGCATTGCTTCTCTCATTATCAACCATGCTTCATATGGAACTTCCTCACATCAATGTTTTATCAAAGATTGATCTTATAGAAAGCTATGGAAAACTGGGTTAGTCTCCGTTATCTTTCAGGCTTCAGTCTCTAGACCAAAGGTCATCTCTTTACATCGACTTTCCTAATCTAGTTGATCTGTTGTTGTAGCATTTAATCTGGATTTCTACACGGATGTAGAAGATTTATCTTACTTGCAGCATCATCTTGGTCGGGATTCTCGATATGACAAGTACAGGTGCATGAATACTTTTTTTTGGGTGCATGAATACATGTTCATGTTCGGTAGAGTTCAGCTCGTTTCAGGCCTAAGTGTGATTTTGATGTTATGGGACTTTTTGGCTGTTCAAGCCTATTTGACCTATTAAAGCTCAATTAACATGTTCCTTTTTCTCTTTGCACAGAAAGCTAACAAAAGAGCTTTGCGAGGTGATAGAGAATTTTGGTCTTGTCAACTTTACAACTCTAGATATTCAGGCAAGCAAACTTACCGAGCTATACATGCAATATTTCTTATTTACGTGGATTAGAGAGACACATTTTCTCATCAACATATTATTTCAGGACAAAGAGAGTGTAGGAAATCTTGTAAAGCTAATTGACAAGAGTAATGGATACATCTTCCGTGGTATAGATGCAAGTGCTGCTGAGTTCAGCAAAATAGCAGTTGGCCCCGTTGACTGGGATTATTACAGATATCCTTTTATTATGTGTTTATTTTATATGCGTAATCTCCACTTTCCTTCAAATTTCTGTCTAAAAAAGATTGAAACCCTCAATCTGAGGTCCTACGCTGCTCATGCCCTTGAGATACAGATAGGAGGAGGTAAATCGCGGGTTGTGACTCACCTGACAAGTGTACTCATAATTACCCTTGTACAAATTAAGAGATAAGTGGCCAGCGTACAAGTTCAATAATTAGACTCCGGATATTTTCTTTTGTTCTTCTTACCCTGCAAGATCTTTGTTATGAGTAATCATGAGAACCAAACATTATATGGACTGTGATTTAAGATTTGATTCACCTTAACGAATAGGCTACAGTTGCAGCGGTGCAGGAGAAATACATAAAGGATGATGAGGATATTGACCAGGAAGATTGAATTAGTATTCCTTCATTGTTTCCTAGAGTTCTTGGCTGTTTATCGGAGTTCTTACGTTCTCTTTGCTGAGGACGAATTACTCGGTGGAGCAAAAATTTGTCTCAAGCTTTGCAAGTCATCAAGATCTTTCATAGATTCATGAAGGAAACAGAAATGGTTTCTACTCGTTACACATCCAACTATATCCATTGTATGTGTAGACTGCTTTATCTATTTAATCTTTTGGATTCTGACTTGTTTGGTGCAGAAACCATCTCTATTATATTTTCCAAAGGATTTTTGTCTTAAATCATCTCTATGAACCTCTCATTGACTTCACCTAATCCATGATCAACCTGGTTTAGTGGAAGGTCCAAGATGTATTCCACAAAAATGTGGTTTAGTTGGAAATTTATTATTATGGAGACGAAGCGATGCACCTATTACATGCAATCGATTTTCAATATTTGATATATTTTATGTTTAATTCAAATTATTCTAAAATTGTGTAAAACTTATACTTTGGAATTTTTTTAATTAATATTTTTATTTTTGTGCCGATATTGATCACAAATAATTTTTTAAATATAATATAAAAAATTACAATAAAATACGATGTCCAGAGAGAGATATTATACGATATTGAAATGTCCATAGAGAGATACAAATATTATTTTAACAATTACTGCCCTCTCGACTATATTTCGACTTAATCGATCATTATAGTATCATCTAATTCTTTTGCTTTTATGTCGTGGTTAAATTGGTATTATTTAAAATATAATTTGAATTCTTCTGACTGAATATATAAAATTCATATCCGCATGGAATTAAATAACAATATTAATAATAATAATAATAATAATAACTATAGTTTTACATAATAAATAATAAGAATAATAATTCTATAAAAAAATATATGATTATTTAACAAACACATATTATATTTAATAATAACAATAGTTCTATATAAACATATTATTATTTAACTAACACCAATTATTAAATATTGAAATTGGATAAATAATGATAAATTAATAATATAAATTGTATAATATACGGTATATTACTCCCCGCGAATCAATCAGCTTAAAGTTATACATGAAAATTGAGCAAAATAATTGTGCTATTCAATACATACTTTTTAAATCAATAAACATGCAATCGGGATGATAAACAAAGCTTAATTATGTGTCAGACGACCGTAATTATAAAGATTATGTGTCAAATGTATATGATGATTACCTCAAAAATGAATCGATGTGTCATGATTTTCTATTTCAATCGATAATCTTACGATGCTACAGTATAAAGATGATTTAGCATTTAATACTACCTTTCTGCTTTTTTTGTTATTTTCGTATAATGGTTAAACTTTGACTCATTAATTACTAATTACTTATTATTTTAAAGAATATAAAAGTTATATTATTAGATTCGCTCTGTGAAAATACTCATAATATTATTTTCATAATTTTAAAATATATATTTTAAGACACTGATAAATAAAAAGCCCACTTCGATATACGAAAACGCCAAATAAAAAACGGAGGGAGTAGTAGTAGTTAATTCCTATTAAAACTCCTAGTTTTTAGATTTTTGTAGATAAGTGTAATTTAAGTAATTAATAAATGCAAGTCAAAGAAGTAGTAGTAGTTAATTAAACAGAGTATTGAGCTCATCATGAATGTGATTCTCTTCTGCATCATATGAAAGTTTCTAAAATTCCATTGGCTAATACATGAATCTTGATTTCAAGTTGAAAATATTTAAGCAGCGAGCGAGCCTTTTTTGTCATGTTGGTTTTCTAAAGTGAGATGATTAGATGATGATAATTCATATATATGTCTTTGTTTTTCCTTTGCCTATAAGATGAGATTACAAATTAAAGATTTTCCAACCCAATCAATTAAAAATGCGATGGCATGCTTGATAAAATGTTGAAGTCACCTTCCACATGACCACATATTTGCATTGAACAACTATGTTTCCAAGTAAATTTGCAACTAAATTAGTCTCCCTTAAACATATTCAACCTCTGAGATGCAAATAAACCGTTAATAATAAATCCGATTTTATAAATATTAAAACACATCCTTATTCGTTACTCGATTCTTTCTGCTGCTGAATATTTGAAGAACTTGTAGTTTGTGTTTAAGAGGGAAATATATGATTGCTTTGAGAAAATAGAAGAATTTATAGGGGGGAGAATCAGTTTATATTCTTGGAAAAGGTATCTTTATCTCGAAGAAAGAAATTGGTCGGTTTGGACTTTGCATGGGGTTAAGACTTAAGATACGCGTAAATTAATTGTACGATGTTACTGCTTACCATTCTTTCATGTGGGCGTGGAGATCGGGTGGGGTATCGAATTCGATACCTATTCGATACTTCATTTGGAAAAATTCGATTCGATTATCGAGTTGAATTCTGATATAAATTATCATATCCTTTAGACTCCAATTAGTTTATAATTTTTTACACATTTTTATCTTTAAATTGATTGCATAACCCCAATATATGTTCGATACTAGACAAAAATCCCGACTCGATACCCTCCCGATTGACATCGGATACGACTTGAGTAACAAAATTTATCCGAGTCAATAGAGGAAATAGTTGATCAAGTTATCCGATACCATCTCGAACCCTGCCCGATAACATTACTAGTACTAGCCTACTAGGTGGGGGTGGTTGACCCAAAACCAGTCTCTAATCGGGCCCCAGTGTTTGCCTAACCCAGTCCATTAAGGGGACAAGCTCGCCAGATATTATCTGTGGGCCATCCGAGCCCTTCTCTTAAGGGACTTGTCCTTTTCGGGAAGGTTCAAAATGAATGATCTTTTTCCTTTTTTTTATTCTGTCCTTTTAACTCTTATTTATTTGAAATTTGTATATTATGCATTAGATAGTTATTTCATAACTATCAATAATGTTCTCAATCATTTATGTTCGTACTAGCTCAAATGACATGAAAGTCATCTATTTTATGTAAAGAATAGCATCTTCTCATTTGTTTAGCACATTTTTTTGTTAGACATATTTACTCAATTCACACGGTGTCATATATCTAATCATGGTTATTATTTTGAATAAATATTTCAAATGTTGTAATGTTTTAAAAGTGAGAGTATTACTTAATGATTAGATTCGCAATCTCCTATTTTTAATCTTAGAGAAAAATCAATTTTGAACGAAAGAGACAAGTGACTAACCTAGCTAATGTATCAATAGTTGGCCATCGGATTTTGTTTGGATGTGGGATGTCAAAATTCCTATGAGTAGAGCACTATACCATTCATTGCCATATGATCGATCTTTACACATCCACTATGTACTTAGGTTATCCGAAACCAATCAACATTTTTTGTTGCTTACACTGTTTGTCCCCATCCATTTTTCAACAATAAGTTACAAACTACGGAATATAATACTACTATATACTTGAGAGTTGAGAGGGAAAAAACAAATATGCCTTTTGTTTTCGGTTATCCATTGCATTAAAAAAACCTCCACTAGTATTACTAGTGAATCTTGATCGTCTACAGCATTTTGGTTAAAACATTGATACAATATAAAAACAAATACAATATACAATGATACATGACATTGATTTATACCACAAACTAGTCTAATACTCCCTTCATCCCATGTTCACTTTTAACTTTTTGTTATACTTCTTGAATTTTGACCATAGATATTTTTATTTTTATTGTATAATACTTGATGAAAACTATATCAATAAAAAATACATTTCAAACTCTTTTCATTGATATATTTTTTATAAAATATTATATAATCCAAACAAATATATTTAAAGTCAAAGTTTGAAAATTATAACTATACAAAAAAGTGGACAATCTTGTAGGATGGTGGGAGTAGCTGTTTTTTTTGCTATTCATGGAATAAAAAAACAAAGAACACACTCGATTATTAGTGTTATTATTTGTGCAACATCTTATCATCAAGGCTGCAAAACAAGGAAGTAAAGTGTAGTTTATCTGACTTTCTTGGTTTATGGGCTATTATGTCAGTTCATGATCTATTCCATGCACATTCAAGGAATAGCGATTACGAATCTCCGTTACAATTTACAAAAGAAAGGAAAGTGATGAAAGAAATATTGAAAGAGTAGAGACAAAATGGCAAGGTCGTCACGTGAAAATCACGTGCAGATTATTATCCATTTGTGATATGAAGATTACAAAAAATCTAAGTCCACTTCTTATTTGCCGACTATCGACGTATCTCTCTTAGATTCCCAGTTGTTAGATTGTGACCTTTCAGAGAGCCCCACGAGCATAAATAGAAATAATAGCTACCAAATGTTGACCATTAATTTCTAATAGTGGTCATTTATGTATAGGCCACAATTCAATTTGGATGAGCATCTTTGTGATATTGTGGTGAAAACTTGTAGTTCATAAACTATTATCATTACTCTCAAAAAACTTTCTATGATAAAAATCATTACTTTTATCATGGGCAACAAAAAACATTTAATTCAGATCGTATATTATATTCATCATCTATTACACTTGATCACGATTGTTACCATGTATGTTTATGCTTACTAGTTAATAAAAAAATTATAAGAATAACACAGAATGACGTACAAAATAACATACGATCTAATCTCCAAAGTATTGTATTGAATTCCATGATTGCTCCCCCTTCTTCGACCTTTTATTCAAAAATTGCACACTACTCTCTCTTATTTTCTAGACAAGGCTCTCCTGAGCTCCTGGGCCAACAATGTAGGATCACTAAGATGAGGCAAATGACCTTCAATGTTCAACATATGAACGGTGCTCCGACCACCAAGGTGGTTTTTCATGTAGGAGGCGACCGAGACTGGGACGGAAACATCCTTAGCAGTCTGAATTATGGAACATGGAACCTTAACTAGGCCTAATACACCCCTGAAATCACTATTGAACACTGTTCTTGAAACAAATAATGATATATCAGGCCTCATGTTGAATAATGTCCGGCTAAATTCTCGCACTGCAGCCGGAACATCTGCCCCCACGGCTAGTGGAGCAAAGCCATTAACCCATGCTTCATAATTAGCCTCCATTGCTGAAAAAACTTTTTCAATTTCTTCTATCTCAAATCCGCCATGGTAGTTGTTATCTTTGTCATTCAAGAATCTAAAGATGGTATGTAGAAACCAAAATTAAAATAATGATATTGTCATTGAATAATTAACAAACATTTTTGACTGATTAGCTATATGCCTATATCAATGCTAACAATTGTGTAACGGTTGTTATTAAAGAATTTATAAAAAGATCAATGAAAACAATTGGACAAGACATTTGAAGGAAATTTTTGACTATATGCCTTTAACTTTATGACTAATTGCATCAACAAAGGACACAAGATTCCATTTCGGGGAATTTGTAAAATCATTTGGACTACTATATTAGTTCATAAAAAAAAAATGTTTCTCGTGTAGGATCACCACCGTACAAATCAATCATATCCATAGAGCTTAGCTTTGAGGAAATTTCTAAAACATTCATTGAGTATAAACAAAACATATAAATCGAATGAATAAAGAGTGTCAATTGTGATATATTCTAATATATATGATGTTGATACACTTTGGTCCCTATTTATTTCAGGAAATTTCTTTTTCATCCCAATTTGGAAATATATATACAACATTGATTATCGAGCCGTACTCAAATGCAATTCCAAATATTTTTTGCCAATTTGTCAATTGTTACATATACACTATCATAACATACCTAAAGCTAACATAATATACTAGAAGTATCAAGAATCAAGCAAAGTAAATATGTATACTAACTAACATGATGAATTGTTACCTTGGAGAAGCACCAATGAGAATGAGCTTAGAGAAAAGCTCAGGCCGGCGGATGGAGGCTAGGAGTCCGATCATGGCGGAGACAGAGTGGCCAACGTAGGCGCATTGATCAACACTTAGGGCATCAAGAATGTTGAGAAGATCATCAACATAGGAATCAAGAGTAGTGTACCTTCGGAAGTCAAAATAATCAGGATTTACACTTCCGGCACATACTAAGTCATAGAGCACTACACGATAATCCCTCAGGAAAAATGGCAAAATGCGTTGCCAGGCTGATTGGTCTGTCCCAAAACCATGAGCAAACACTAGGACTTTCTCACCTGACCCAACAACTCTAACGTTCAAGGCTTCCAAAAGTGACTGTCCCATTTTTAATTGTCCAAAATTATGTAAATTTGACCCTTTTCTCTTCCTGATGAGATATATTCTTAATATTATTTGAGACAAGAAGAGAGAAGGGTGGGTGAGGAGGGGGATTTATAAATGTGAAGGTGAGATATTGTGATTATTGTTTTATGTACAAACATGTCCAAGTCTTTCTATGTACTGGTGAAGAGAGGGACATTAGAAATTACGTACATGCTAATCTCACAAAGGACATTTTGTTTTCAAGGTAACATGTGATGAATGAGGCATGTGGACGTGGTCCATGGAGGACCAGGTTGATTTTGTTAGGGGGTAAGTTGTGGAAATTCGTTTTCATTTTTTTGTTTTGTTTTTTGGGCAAGCAATGGAACGAAGGTTTCATAATAATATGAGTAGGAAAATCATGCCAGTTTTGTTTGGACTCAAATCAAATTTGTTTTGATTTATTGATGACTTGTGAATGATTAGAAAATGTAAAGCTTTTTAATTATGTGAACGTGATTTTTGTCAATCCTTATTTATTTTCTCTCCTTTCATTATTTATTTCCTTCCTCTTCCATCATAGCACTATCATCAACATCATCGATACTAATACATACAGAATATTATTTATCAATTAGTAAATGAAAATAACCTAAAATATACTCCTTATATAATTCTAGAGATGTTTAATAACATATCTCAATAAAAAGAAAATGGATATACTCCGTAATAGATTTATGCATGAGATGTTCATTATTGACATTAAAATAAAAAAAGAGATGCATTGTTGGAATCATCGCCTTCACAATGTTACATTCAGATTTCAGAATCTCCAGTAATTGCTGGTTGGAAAAGATATTATAGTCCGATGAGAATCAGATTCAATAACAAGTAGCCTTGAGGATAATACCCAGTAATAATCTTCTATACCTGGTCCATATATACTTCCTTCCAGTTGCCTCATCATAATATAAGATTACCCCTGGAATTGACATGCTTCCATTTCCTTCTCCTATTTTCTTCTCTGATATTTAATTGATGATAGACTATAGAGGCCACACATGGAGGAATCCTTTATTATTCACCTACTAATCTTATCCTCATAGGAAGATCCATAAAGATTGAATTACAAGATAATTGATAAATTGAAAAAAGAAAATTGGTGGGGCCTAACAAATTTGCAAGGTCCTTGTTACATCTTTGACTTTGGGTGCACATTGGATTGATGAGACAGATGAGGCAAATGGATCGGTCTCAGTTTGAAATAATGAAGATTAAATGCTATATAATATCTTCTATCGAGTTGCAAGAATACATAATAAACAGAAAGGAAAAAAAAAACAAAGAATGAAGATAAACTATAAGGGTATGTTTGGATTTGAGGGTGGATTTGAAAGAAAGGGATTTAAAATTTATGGATTTAAAATAAAATCTATTGTTTGGGAAATCAATGGATTTGAGGAGGGATTTGGTGATGAATTTAAAATTAATTGTTTGGCAACATCATTTTTTGACAAATTTCGACCCGAGACGTCATTTTTGACAAATTTCGACCGAAATTTCATTTTTGACAAATTTCCACCCGGAACGTTATTTTTGTCAAATTTCAAAACCGGACGAAAATGTTATCTCCTCGTGCTGAAACAGCGCATAACAGGTCAATGGGTCAAACGGGATGAAAATATGACCCCAGATCGAAACAAAACGAAAATATGATTCGGGTCGAAACGTGGTGAAAATATGATCTGAGGTCGAACGGCAATATAATTGAACAAACGGGTGAAATGGTCCCGGGTCAAAATGGGATGAAAATATGGTCCGGGGTTAATCGGGTGAGTATAGTTCGGTCGAAACGGGTTTAAAAATGGCTCCCTGCCGATACGTTAGAAAATATGTTCCGGGTGAAAGTAATATGTTTTTGCCCAAGGACCGAACTAAACATATGGTCCTCAGTCGAAATGGGGTGGGAAAATATGGTCCCTTCTTCGAACCGACAAAATATGGTCAAGGAATATTTGCCTAAACGGGATGAATATACGTTTCAGTCAAAATACCAAAATATGGTATGAGGTCTAAACGGGTGAAAATATGTTTGGAGGCAATGATTTGGAAAATATGGTCTCGGGTTGAAACGGACCAAAAATACGATCTCGGGTCGAAACGGGGTGAAAATATGATACGGATCGAAACGACCCGAAATTTGCCGAAAATATGATATCAAGAAGAGGCCGATGGATTTAAAATCACATGTGTTTGGAATGATTTTGAATTCATTAGTTTTGTTTAAGGAAACTTATCCCTGCTAAATTGAAAAGATTTGAAAACCTTTGATTTTGTGAAGTATCCATACAACACATATGTATTTGAACTATGGATTTAAAATCCACTTCCCTAAATCCCTCAATGTCCCTAATATAACAATAAAATTGGTGGATATTTTCCTCGTACGTAATCTCATATCCGGACTATCTTTTTTAAAAGGGCAAAAGGCAAGGATGATCACTAATGTTTGAGTTATGGCCCTATGACAAAATCAATGTTGTTCTACGTACACTTCTTCCTATTTATCTCATGAACGTTGTTTTAACATCCATTCCATACTACAAAATTGTTATAGATGATAAAAGAACATTTTTATAGATGGACCCATTAAGATATCAAATAGTCTATGCTCTCTCTTCAGTAAACCCTTTTCGCTACCAGACGTGTTCTCAAGGATAGTATAGTTCCATCAACACTATACTTGATTCTGCCCACCTACTATATCACTGATTTGTGAACCCAGGCAGCCCAACCTTAAGTACTATTGGGACATGATGGAATCTCATCATTTATATTTTCCAGAAACTAGCATCTCTTGAAGTCATAGCTTCTCATAGTCTTGGTACCTCATATTGCACACAAATGCATAATGGGGTGTTTAAACCTTATTATTTGACCTCCTTCCTTGAAGAATCTCATAGATATTAAAAATCGTGATCAGTTTTTTTCAACTCTAGTAGTCCTTTGACTACACCTTAAGTTCAAAAGATTCTTCACAAACTCTCTTGTTCACATTTACCTCCATATGAAGACATTTCTGCTCGTCTCACTGCCCAACATCAATAGGAACATAGGCACCTCTGAACTTGTCCACAAAGAACTCCACTTATATGGATTCTACTATCTTGAAAGTTTCAAGATTTAGGAGTCTATATGCTTTAGAGTTTTCTGCATACCTCACAAAGACACACCTAATGTCTTTGGATCCCAACTAAAACCTTGTATCAAAGTTTAGAGATATTAAAATCACATTTGAAATATTTCAAGTTGGGTTTTCTACTACCATTCCATAATTCATAAGGTGAAACCTTGAACTTCTCTAAGAACCTATTGTATACATGACAAACTATTAACAAAGCATCTCCTTTATAAATTATTGTGATTGAACTCACAAGCATCAGATTCACCATCTCAACTAAGGACTGTTTTTCTTTCGGCTATCCCATTTTGTTGTGGAGAATATGGAACTGCTGATGGAAAAATACTATGGATATATGAGTATAAATACAAATCCATAATTTCAGAGATCTTTAAAGTGCATACTACATTATTTAAAAAATATATATATTTACAATATATAAATAAGTAGAGTACTTACATTGCAGCGGAGTAAATTCCACTAAAGTTCCACACGCTTCAAATTCACAACGTGAATTTGACTTCCTTCAGATCCTTGTTATAATATCAATCGTATGATATCTCTAGTTGGTCCACACCTGAGAGGCTTGAACCTAGAGTCCCGATTTATGCTAGTAAATGGCTCAATTAAAATCCCACACCTGCACTGCCAAGATTAATTTTAGGCTTTATTGAAAATTATTTCTAAAACTTATTGTCATAAAAACCCTAATTAAGATAGTATGAAAACAAGTCCATAAGCAACCTGTTATATTAGTTGACTCGTTAACTTATTAGTCTGCTAAGACTAATGAGTTGAACTATTTAATTAGCTTAATTAAATAGTAATGAGTCAACATCAATAATCATTCAAGTTATTGATAAATACTTAAATAGTAATGAGTTGAACTATTTAATTGATTCTGTTTGTTCAATCGATATTCTACATAAAATGTAGAACCCTTGTAATTGAGAAATACATTTCTCAATTATACAATTCTCCTTAATTTCATACATGAACTATAACTCAACGTCACTGTATGTGTGTGACCTTCTAGGCTTAGATAATAGTAAGTTGGATAATAATAATAATTGACCAATTACTATTATTATAACGACACGAGTAAAATCTAGCAATCTATAACCTTAAACTATGAAACCAACACCTAATGAGTGTATAATTACTAAGTTGAACACTAAGTTCTGATAATCACATTTAACCCAACTGATAAATGAATTGATACACAATTGTCGCAACGGGCATAATAAATGGAATCAATTCTCATTGATTTCCAAATAACCGTTTGTTTATGATGTCTCTGTACTAAAAGTCATCAAACTCCTTAGGGAAATACTTCCACACCTCATCACTTAGATTTCAATTCTTTTTCTTTGATTCTCCATTTTTTGAAGACTGAATTTCTCAAAAGCTTTACATTTTTCATCATCATTCCCATTAGCTTTCAAGTAATGATGGTTATAAATTGAAATATATTTTTATTACATATCAAGTCTAGCATGCCATATTAAAGAACAACTACAATTATTTAATCTCTCATTAATAGAGACTTTAAACATGCCTCCCGTGGAGTACACTCCACCTTTAGTTATTACAACTTTATCAGATTCAAGTGTGACTTTCAGACCACTCTTACATAAGAGACTAGCAGAAATCAGATTTTTCTCTAAGTTCGTGCACAAGAATACATTCACTAAAGTGACTTTCTTCCCCACTAGTGAAGAAGATTTCAACATCTCCTTTGCCTTGAACTTTAACACTTGCATTATTGCCCAAGTGAGAATCTCTTCATAATTAATTTACATCTAGGGCTAGTGAAATAAACATTCAATTCGGTTTGAAAAATTGCCAAAAAGATCGATTTAAGCTCAATTTGTCCCAACAAATATCAAATCAAACGTCAATTTTGAATTCGGTGCAAATCGAACCGAACCATTCAATTCGGTCCGATATTACCTTAGTCCAAACTATTTGCAAACTATTTGCGAATATTTGCGAACTATTTGCGAATAGTTTATGAACGTTCGATTCGGACCGAACTATTTGGCGAACGCTCGGGATCCCTAAATACCGAATCAATCAAATCTTGAACATAAAAGTGGGTTCAACTTGAATCAACCTGATTTTGATATTTGGTCTAATCGAGCCGAATCGAATAATTGAAAATAATCAACCGAATCAAACCTACCTATTATTCGGTAGGTTCGATCTCCGTTGCACCCCTCTACTTACATCATTGTAAGCCTGAACAACTAAGACACATGAGTTTGTTATTCTAATCCAACCACCAATCCTTACTCACTTCAATGGTTGCCATGTTGACTTCAGTGACTATTGCAACAACCATTGCAACAATAAAATCCTCAACCTCAGCCATATTCACATCACGTGATTGATTGCTCCTTATATTGTTTGGATTCTTTGCCATATTCTTACCCTTGTTCAAGAACCTACTCTCACGAATGTAGTGTCCTTTCTTTCCACAATGAAAGCATGGACGATCCTTCTTTATACTAGAGGATCTTTTAAACTCTTTCTTCTTCCCTTTGAAGTGTTTGGATTTTTCACCAAACCCGGAAGAAGATCCAACAGAAACATAGTTGGTTTTTTCACATCCAAGATTCACTTCCTTTGAACGATTCTCAACCTCAACTTGCGTATTGGTAATCAATTGTTGTACAGTAAAAGTTTCGTTAGAACGAAGAATCTGGCCATAAGAATTCCAAGATGGTGATAACTTTATATAGTCTGCACAAACTGTGGCTTTCATGTGACTACAATATTCAACTCAGCAAGTTTTGCAATATACACATCAAGGACACTAATCTCATCCATCACAGATTTATTAGGATCAAATTTATGATCATTATAATTAACAACAATGAAGGATCGGTACCTTTTTTGAGATTAAACTACTTTTTGTGTGGTGCATCCCAAATCTCTCTTGCCTTTTTCATTGGCCTATACATGTTGTTGAGCGTCTTTGAGAGTGGATTCAGAAGATATCCTTTACACATCACTTCATCGGTACCTTGTGTTTCTTGCTCTTTTGAAGACTCAAGGTGGCATTACACTTCTTTTCTACATTTGACCATCCTAACATCACCATAACTTCACATTCTGATATTGATCTCAAAGAGATTGTCGATCCAACTATTTTCAAAGATTTGTGTCTCTGCCGGGTACCAACTTTGGACAACCGACACTGACTGGGTTTGACGCTGTTGCTAGATTTCTTGCAACTTTGATCATCAAGAGACATTTCAAATGTAATAAGAAAACCAAATAGCTCATCAACCTTCATGATCGAGATGTCATTTGCCTCTTCTATGGCAACCACTTTGGAGTTGAATCTCTTGGGAAGAGATCTGAGTATCTTTCCTCGACACCTTTTCTCCGCACATCTTCTCGCCAAGATCATATAATTCATTATATCTCAAGCCTCATAATAAATTCAATGTTGGTCTCATCTTCATTCATTCTCAAATTCTCAAATTTAAGCATGAGAAGTCGAGGTGACACATACGAATCTATGAGTCCTTCAAATACATGCAGAGTTTCAAGCTTTAGAAGACCGATTATATCAACATTTATGTCTACACAACCACTTATCGCATCATATCTCTCGACTTTCTCTATATTGTTGTTTCAATGCCTTTACCGCCCATTCCATCTCCTCGATTCTCAATCAAGGTGCCGTCAGGTAAAGTCCGTTGTGGAGGAGTCCAGCCAGATAAAACAGATTTCCATGTTTTGATATTCATGGATCTCAAGTAAGCAACCATCCTGCTCTTCCAATATGCATAATTTGACCCATCAAGTCGCTGGGGACTCACTTTTTGCATTTTTTCCATCTCACACAAATTACAATGATCTCACTCCTGCATGCGTAGAGTGCCTCCTCGATACCACTTGAAATTGTAATCCGCCGTGAAATGTAGAAGTAAAAGACTGAACACATATTAGAATCACCGGGCTGATAACAGCTTGGTATAACACTGACAAGAACAAACAAAACAGTAAAACCAAGTGTCGAGACACGTCAGAACACTTGGACACAACACAATAAGGCCGACATAGATAAACAATACTAAAAGTAAAAACACCAAAAGACGGTAACCCGCCTCAGCCGCAACATGCACCTACGCCCTGGGGCAACTCGCCTAACGCAAGGAATCCACTCATGATAATGAGAATTACAACAAGGTCTTATCTTCCTTGAATGCCCTATTCTACCTCTATCAAAAACGCATGCTCCGCACTTCCTCGACTTTACACCTATCCTCCACAACACACTACTATCCCTAGTGGTCGTGTTTTTACTTATTAAATAACTAAGTGCCAAGACTGTCAACGAGGTGTTAACAATGTTGTACATACTAAAGGAGTTTTATTGAACAACCCGGTTATCTCAAATTTCTACAATAAAAGATAAAATCTCTCAAGCTCTTTTCCCTTACAAAATGCAATCCTCTACTATTTTCGTCAGCCTAGGTCCTAAGTAAGTGAAGCCTTTATATAGTGTAAGTACAAACAAGTTTATGGTAATAACTTCCATAAACGAAACCTTCAATAAAATTGTTGACACTTTCCTTGTCCCATAACCAACCAAATCTACAATTTTATGTTTGGGGACACTCTAAGACATTATCATATTATAGCATCTAAAATATATCTTTCCAATTATTAACAAATTTAGCAAAATCTCGAAAAATATCTACACGATATCCGATAACAAATAATTATTAAAACTAACCTGTTGAGCATTTATTCCAACACTTCGCCATCGCTCACAATTTAATTTATCAACAATATTGATTTATTAATAAAATACTAACAGTCGTATGTCAGCCTTTTGTACTTTGATCATCATCTATTCTCAATCGATTTTGATTCTAAAAGAAAAACAATAAAAAAAAGTATATATGCTATTTTATTTGTAGATCTGAGGGTTATAGACCAACAAGATAAAGTAAATTTGTCATTGTGTTAATCATTGTTCAAAAAGAGGCTCTTTCGATAAGACTTCTCTACGCACGCGTGATTTAACATGGTCTCTCATAGATTCAGAGATGGAAATGATTTTATTATAATCTATGTCCTACTTTAAAGGCTACGGTAGTCAAGTGTAATAATATTAACATTGATTACTATTTGGTCCTCTTAGCTTACTTTCTATTTTAATCATCACAATATGATTTTGTTCATGGAAAGAATCTCTATGAAGAAAAAAATCTATCTTAGTAAAAGTCAAACGGATAGACTTATGTTTTTTCAAAAAATTGTTTCAATGATTTTTTGATATTTTGATAGTGAAGAACGATTTGTGAATCAATGAAAATTAGGGAAAAAGTAAATTCGATCAAGACATCGAAAAACATCTTCAACGGTGGGTCATCTACAGTATATAAATGGTGTAGCCTCTAGATCGAAGTTCCGAACAATATTCTAATCGATGTGTTGCCACACAGATGACAAATAATTTTTTGTAGATCTACAATAAAAAAGACATCGGGTGTGAATTATCGTCGATGTGGGTCCGAGATTGATTTTAAGTCTATATCAGCAAGGGCATTAGGTGAGTTGATCATCAATTCGGAAGTGATGACGAACCTTTTAATCATTTAATTTTGAATCGAACTTCGAACCATTCACATCAAATTTTGATTTTTTCTGAACTTTCAAATGTGACAATTCAAACCTAATAAAATTCAAAGTTTGGCTAGTTGAACTTGGTCTGTAACAAGCCCACCAATTTCGAACAGATGACCATGTGGGCTATTTATGAACTCAGTCTGGCCAACTTAAAAACATATATGAACCCTGATAGAATTGGAATGGATCCTATATACCACACTTAATATGGGCCCTGGATTGTTGTATGACTTGTATAGTAGTATCTAGAGAAAATTGGAAAAGTAACACTCATTTTATTTGTTTTTAAAATCTAACATCCTTTAATTTTTTAAAGATAAACGACACCCTTTATATAAATTCCTGCTTAAAACTATCCCTAAAAACTCCAAAGATCCTTTTCCTTCATCTTCAATCTACTCCCTACCTCCACCCCACACCGGCCCCCCTCCCTCCCCTCATCACCGCACCTTCCCTCTCCCCATTGCCCTCCTCCCCCTTCCCTTCTCCTCTTCTCCGTGTTTTCCACCGACCAACCCCCCGCCGACCCCCCCGCCTCCCCCTCCCTTGAATCTCCAGACCTCCCTTCCCCTCCCCTGAATTCCCCCCACGACCCCTAATTTCGTGACCCCCTCCCTCCCCGCAATTTCAGCTTTTACTCAGGTTATGGGTAGGGCTCCTAATTTTGGGGGTGGGGGTGGGGTAGTTTTCATTTGGGGGTGGGGTTGAGGGAATTGAAGAAGAAGGATACTGTATTTTAATCGGCAGATTTTAACAATCGAGCAAGAAGTTGCTCCATTTAAATAAAAGATTGCCGATGGGTGCTACAAATTAAATTTTGGTCAAATGGGTGCTATTTTTTCAATTTTCTCATTGTATCCAACTGATGCAAGAAAAAAGTGTTGGGATTAATCCTCATAGATAATTGCCTGATTACAATATTGTTCTCTTAATAATAATTAACTAAATGCAAATTTCTATTCACAGATTTGGAAACATCTTCAGATAAACTCCTACGTCGATTCCATTGTAAGCCAGTGGAGCGAACATCCATAAATCATCCGAGCTCAATAACTGAAAGATGATATAAAGTTCAAATTAGTGAATTAGTCAACCTTTTATATATATCGTGATGAAACATGTAAAGATTTTTTAAAATATATGGAGTAATAAATAATAAGTACTACGTAATTTTTTAAATTTGAGGTACCTGAATTTTGGAGCTGCATAAACTTTACATATTGTACAGCTTCTTCAAGCATTGTGCTGATATCGACCTGTTACAAATAACCAATGTACAATTTAATTTTTTTTTTAAATAGTAATTCTAGTTATCATGTACTACCTGATAAAAGTATAAATTAATTAAGGATAGAGATGCTTTTACCTTTGTTCCATTTGGGATAAGAGTCTGTAAGATTCTTAGCCTTTCATTAATTCTCTCTCTTCTTTTTCTACAATCACATCAAGGAAGAATGAGTATAATTAGCACTTTTTTACCATTTGACAAACATTCCATTCGTTACTTGAAAGTAGGTAATTAATTACTTTAAATAAAAGTAAACTTTTGATTAATTGACATGTATCAATTACCATTCATTAATTGATACAGAAGGTCGAAGTCGATAATTATCTTATCACAAAAATAATGCAATACATGGTGATTAGGTAGATGGAGATGCATTATTCAAGAATCCTTGATTACCTTTTCCTAGCATAGAGGCTTTGGGGGTCGGTTGCATTTCCCCTAGTAGCTCTGGTTTTTCCCTTTGAGTCATGAACTGAAGAATCCTTGCACTCTGAAGTAGTTACGCCAACATTTGATTCCAGAGAAACATTATTAGAATCATCTTCAGACATTGAAGAACAGGGATTTCTAATTTGCTTTTCAGCATTTAGTGTACTCTCATTTTTGTACTCATTTGTGTTACTAATAATGTTGTCTTCAAGAATTTGCATGTTCTTCTTTGCCTTTACCACGTTGTCTCTTTTATTTTTCTGAAACAAGACACAAACAATGAATGATAACATGTACAAATAGTGAAAAAATGTTTAACTAGGAATTGGTGATATGTAAAATAATAAAATTTTCTGCTTACATTTGTTGGAGCTCGAGGTTTCTTCTGAGAGCTGTCGTCGGATGAGTCATTACAGAGCTTTTCATTATTAGCTGCATTGAACTTCCTCTCTGAAGCATCTTGGCTAGTCATAGTCACCTCTGATGGGTTGCATTGCTTTATGATTATTACCTCCCCACATTATCATTATTATCATACATGGTTGGCAATAAATGAATAATCATTTTACAATCCATAGCAAAACTATGGACTCATGACATTATTGTCATTAGTTAGAGTAAGAAAACTATTGACATTGTTATCTTGGTTGTCTTCACAACTTGCATTAGTAAAATATACTTGATGACTTTCATCACTTCCACCGCTTTTGCTACTTTCTTGAGAAATATAGGAGTTAATGTTAAGTGTATCAAGAGATTGAAGCTAAAGTTTGAGCCATCATATGATCATTGATGGATTCAGGGAAGAAAGATGGAGGAGCAATGCCAAAGTTGTGCACAAATTTTCAGCTGATCAGACATCAAGAAATCAGCATCCAGACAGAACACTGAGAAAGTTTAAATTTCATCAAAGAAATCTCTCCCACAGGCTCCATTTTTTTCTTGTTGAAAAGTGAAGTGCTTTCGTTTTATTTTAAGTTACTCAAAAGGTAGAATTTGTATGTGTATGAAATTGTTAGTGAGACAAAGAATACTGTATGCAAAGTGGACACAAATTGGTACATATTTACCTCAAGGAAGAATGTATTACATGGGTTTGACTGCATTTGAATATTGTATGTTTGATCAATGATTGAATTTTTTGTTAACTACTGGGAGGTGGATAGAAACCAAAGTGATTCGATGTGGTTTTCGCACGAAACTAATTCGCTTTAATTTAATTTGCTGCAGACGTACAAATCACTTATCGGTGCGATTTGGTGTTAATCGGTTTCAAAGTTGTAAAATCTAAAATTGACCCCTAGATTCGCATTCAAAATTTATAGATACGTAGAATGATCAATTTATTTGTGTACAATTATTGATAATTTTATTAAGAATTAAATAACTCAAATCAAAAATGAAAAAGATAATTTAATTTTACTATTTAGTAAGAGAAAATATGTGGTTTTATAATTTTTCGTAGGATGCGCTCAATAATGATTTATTATTTTGTGGGACTATCTTATTAACTTATTGTTCCATTTCATTTAAATTGACCCTACTGCTATTATGATTTTATTAAAGTAATTGTCTAGGCCTAATTAAATTGCACCAATGTAAATACCAATATAATATGAATAGTTAATATTTATTTGAAATATATACAAATTAAAAATGAATTAATTATAAATGATCGTGTGATTCGGTTCTCGAAAAAGTATTCGGTTTAGGGTAAAATTGCAAACCTGAAAAAAATTTTGGTTTTGAAATTATTCAAACCTCATCGGTTAAGAAAATCAATCCATATTTATCGGGGACGATACAATTCGATTTTTTTCCTATGATCGCCCTTAGCGGGAAGGTGTAATAATCTCGACCGTAAAATGTGTGTGTGTGATATGTTTGATATGATTTAATTGTACTACTCATACCATCAAGATGCATCTTCTTTTGAAGCTCATCCTATACAACCCATTGTTGCCGCATGACCTGCACTCAGGACAAGCACCCACTGAAAGTTTCTGCTGGAGCACGAGCCAGGACAAAACGTGGCCGAAGACCCACAAGGCCAAGTGTATACTACCCATCAAACTAATATCGTACTTAATTCAAAGCACGGGCGGGTCGTTGGCGATGGTATCGTAGCCGTAACTGCCCGGAATTGCGAACTAAGCTATGCGGCGCAGTGACACTTTTGAGGCCGTAGGAGCCACCTCTAGAATCTACACGATGGCATTGATGCTATAGTTCAACAGGACGTTGAGAATTTAAGGGGGAGGTTGTAATACCCGACCGTAAAAATGTGTGTGTGATATGCTCGATACATTTTGACGGCATTACTCATATCAGACCCGTGCTGCCAAGGCGCCTATCAAATCCAATAATTCAACGGGCGAGTCGGGCGTAGCGCTACAGAAGGTCTTTAGTTTCCTTGTAATTAATTCGGGATCTGAGTCCGATCTGGGACAATCCACTGCGCAAAGCGCCAGTTCATGCCGGACCAATTCAAGTTCATACCATAAATTAAATCAGATAATTTTATGTATGCCAATAAGCGGTCCGACATCATGGGTTATTAAAAATTTTTAATAGAATTTGTTCTTTTTAAGATATCACATCAAATATGTCATTGAATATCTCTAATATACAAATATACTGCACTGAAATATGTCACTGAGTATCCTTAAGATATAATATACTCACAAATGCTAAATTTTATAATACAATAATATGAGAATTACGGAAGTATATAATATATATATTTCTTTAGCGCTTTCTTGACTGTAAGGAACTTAAAAATAACTAAACAAGTATGTAAGAATTTAAAAATTATAAAATAGATCCTTTAAGAATCTTAATAGAACAATCTCTTAATAGCAAAGCAACTTTCTACTTAATAAATTTTAATCTTGATTTGTATCTAAATTAAGATGGTCAAATATAATATAAGGTTGTTCTGATAAACAAGATTGAATCTTGTCAATATTCTCACATATTTAGAGTGATTCTAAGATAGCAATGTGCTGTTGACACTATTAAATATCTACAAAGGAATGTTTTCTAAATAATTTTGTATTCTTGATTGCAATCAACCAAAGAATTTTTAAGAAGACTATTAAGCTTACATAAGGCTTGGATTTGAATTGTCATGCATTCTTGAGACTTTGTTACTACTCCTTTTTTTTCTTTCTATGTCTACTATTAATTTGCAGAAGAACATCCTAGTGTTGACATGCATGACTTAAAAAGGAAAAACATTGATACACTCATATTTCTATAAAATATAAAATTACTCCTTGTAAAGTTTGGGAAAAGAGCTTTTAAGGATACCTTTGACTAATAGATGGATAGAAGGTTAGCCGTCTTACCAATCATAAGTTGCCAATTGTAAATATTTTAACTCTTTTAAGTAGAGATAAGTAGATAATCCTAACAAAAGAGTTAAAGGAACTTAAGAATAATTTGGAGATCACAAATATTTTAGCAAAATAATATACCACATATATATATGCCACGGTCCATTGAAAGTTGTAATTGTTAAAAAATGGCCGGCGTAATAAAATTGAATTATTGTGGAGTTCTAAATATGAAATTATGAATATTAAATATTCTAAATCAAATTCATTAAATACAAACGAAAAACAGTAAAAATCCTCTCTAGCAAAGTTTATAAACTTGTTTTTACAATTCATTAATGTTTTGAAACAAAAAGCGCTATTCTTCTTAAAATAAAGGCAAAAAACACCTCTCACTCAAATTCAATCCATTGCATTTCTCTGTTGCAAGCAGCATGTTTTACAATACGGCAATCCTCAAACTTGGCCGCAAACTATCTGAATTTTTTAAATTTGGTAACTAAAAATGGAACCAAAATAATTTATCTCTAACATTGAGAGACACCAAGCAAAATCTCAAAATATCTCAAGTCAAGCATGATAGCAAGGAATGCCATCCCTAAAAACTCTCTGCCCCATTAGTTAATAAGCAACAATCTCAACGATCGCTCAACTCGAGAGGTGTTGAACAACATGGATCATGTGAAAATAAATCATTGCAAAGAATCCTTTTTCCAAAACCAGGTGAATTTCTATCAAGGTCCCAGCTTTAATGATCACCAAAGAATATTGGAGAAAGTTCGTAGATTAATATTCTTTTACGTAGAAAAACTAATAAAATCATTAGAATTGATTCAAGATTATGTGCTAAAAAGAGTATCCTGGAGAAACTTGATGGAAGAGATTCTCAATAAAAATATCTTCAGTCTTTGATGATTTACATATGCCAAGTAATATTGTCACTGGAGAAAATGATGATGTTAAAATGGAGACTTTGTTTGACCAAGCAAAATCAAGGTTACTCCAGTAATCACTGGGAATCGAGTGAAGAGAACACTGACACCAATAATCCGAGGCTGAAATAAGCATGAATCCAAATGATAACAATTGGAGATTCTACAATTCAAAGAAGAATAGAAAATCAAGAAGAGATACCTCTCAAATAAGGAATCTCCTTTTGAAATTAATGGAAACAATAAAAAGGGTACCAAAAGTGAAGATGGCTTGTTTGAACAATCCTCTATGTCACAACAATGTGATGATCAAGCCAAATAAGGAAGCAAAAGCTTAATGAGAAGAAGTAATCGAATCAAGAAACAGGAAAATTAATTTTGAGTTTCGTTCGGCAACATCAATGCAATGAAGTTCTGAGGCGGTAATCTATTACTGCAACCAACAAATAAGTTCGAGCACGAGTATGGAGCCAAGAAACACTTTAATGGATCTCGAAGTCGGGCCGTGTCATCTGAGGAGCTCCAAGTTTAGATGATGATGACTTATTTATGGATATTGGAATAGTTTGAATTCTTCTGAATGCGACGTATAAGTCCATCGACGAGGAGTATGATGAAGGTAGACTGATATTGGAATAGTTTGAATTCTTTGAATGGATCGAGCAAGTCCATTGGACGAGGAGTCCGATGAGGTGACTGTAGGATGAACAATTTGGACAAAAAAGGTATTTTTTGAATTTTTTCTCAACAATTCAAGTAACCAATCGGCCCTTAGATTTACCAAAAGCAAGGATTAGTTTCATTATACATAAATATTTGTCAAATTATTTTTCTTCACCAAAATGGATTTGGGTGGTTGTTCATCAAGAATCCCAAATGCCATCATGAAAATCCTATCCGAACCTGCAGCTTAGGTCGGCCTCAGCTCACTTACTGGCCTCTGTCGTGCAATTCAAACCGGATATTTGCTTTCTTAGTGAAACCGTTTGTTCTATTAATACAGCTAACTCTCTGCTATCTAGGATTCTTTTTTCTATTGCTTTTAATTTCGATGCTTTGGGTCATAGTGGGGGTCTTTGGGTAGATTTTTCCTCCAACGTTAAAACAAATCTCATTCACCTTTCTAAACACCTCCTTCTTTTTGAGATTACCACAAAACACTACTCTTCTTGGTATCTTGCATGGATATATGGACATCCCAGTTTGCAACAGAGACAAGAAACATAGAATTACATATCTCAATATCTAAAGCCTCTTTCCCAATCATCTATCCTCACATGCGGAGATTTAACTGCTCACCGAAAACGCCCAACCCTAACCAAGACTCATCCCAGGATCCTTGCATTTACTTAATTTCCTCTCAGAATTTGGGCTTGAAGATCTCTCGACGGCTCCTAAATTCTTCTTGGTCGTGATTAGGCTTCTTTATACTAATATATTTGAAAACCGGATAGAGAAAACGGAAGGATTTTTGAATGGTCCGCTGCTTTTCCTTCCTCATCTTGTCAAGGTCTTCCCATCCAAAGATCGGACCATGGGCCCATCCTTATTTCCACCAAGATTAATAAACCCGCCATTTCTAGACCTTTCAAACTTGAATCTTTCCTCACCCTCCTTCCTGACTTTTCCCATCTTATAGTTACTCGATTACCTTGATAACCACCCCACTTCTTCTTCTTCACACTATCTGGTCCAAAATCTCAAACATGTCAAGAGTGTCATCAAGTCGTGGAGAAATGATAGAATTGGAAACATATTCACCCAAATTAAGCAAATCCAAAAGACTAATCGTTGCTCAAACAACATCACCTAATTAATCAAATATTATCATGGATAAATAATCTTCAAATCAACTTGATCTATTACTTAAA
This sequence comes from Lithospermum erythrorhizon, assembly GCA_019722365.1. Lineage (NCBI taxonomy): Eukaryota > Viridiplantae > Streptophyta > Magnoliopsida > Boraginales > Boraginaceae > Lithospermum > Lithospermum erythrorhizon. The sequence continues at coordinate 430,102 of JADFUC010001296.1, read as the reverse complement.
TCTAAAAAAGGAATATTGGCGACAATGATCGAAGCCGACAACAATTTCGTAAGGAGACAAAAACACAAAAAAATTCACTCTCATGTCAGATACAAAGCCAAGATTACCATCCTTTTGGTGTCCCGGGAGCCTCATGAAATCTCACTAAAGAAGAAGACATCGCATCACTATAAGAATTACTTTGTGGACCTATTCAACCTCAGAACCGATAATCGATTTGGCTTTTGAACTCTACTCCATATCACCAACACTCTTACAACCCAACAAATTGACTACCTTAATACCCCATTTCTCAAGAGGGAGGTCAACGGTTTCTTCCAAATGCCCCACTACAAATTCCCGACCGATGTATTTCCCACAGTAATTTTATCAAAATTAGGATGTGGCCGAATGATGTCATCAAAGAAACTCTTGAATTCTTGAAAAGATGGACATATCCTCAAGGAAATTAACAATATGCTCATCACCCTAATTCCCAAATTCGACTCTCCATGTCCTATCGGGGAATTATCACAAATTAGTCTTTGTAATGCCATTTATATGGTTGCTTCAAAAACCATTGTGAACCGTCTCAAACCGCACTTGACTCCGCTATTTCCCTCTTTCAAAATGGTTTTCAGGCATGCTGTAGGGGCTCAGAGAACATCATCATGGCTCAAGAACTTACACACACCATTAGAACCTCCAAATGTAAAAAGAATGGGATGGCAGCCATCAAAATTGATATGAGCAAAGCTTTTGACAGAATTAGATGGGATTTTCTTCTTAAACTCCTCCAAAAGCTCGAATTCCCCCCGTCACGAGATTCAATTGATTAAAGAATATGTCATCATCACAATACCCAATAGTTAATGGTCAAACCTCCAATCCTTGAAACCTACTGGGCCCAGACAAGGATCCCTCTCTCTCCCATACTCTTTTCTCCTTACGCACGGAAGCTCTCTCTCTATCTTCCCTTCACCACCAAAATACAAAGAATCTTAAAGAGTTTCTTGCAAGAAATGGGCCTCAAGTTTTCCACATTCTCTTTATATGATAGCTACTTTATTTACCTCGATAGCAAAGCCTAAACACGCTTTCACTCAACACCTTCTCGCAAAGACTCTAATCAAATCATTAACTTCACAAAGCATTATTACTCTTCTACCCATGCACACCCCTCAACGATAAAAATTCAAATTGACAACCGTGGGCATTTCGGAGTCACCACATTCTAACCTCGCATCCTCTGTATACCACTACAAATAGAAAACAAATTTTTTGCCAACATCATTAAGAAAAATCAAAAAGATCCTTTGGAAAGTTTAAATTAACTTTGCCGGGTCGTGTCACTTAATTAAGTCGCCATTTCAAAGCATCCTTGTTCATCCAATTCAGATCTAAATTTCCTGTATCACATCCTTTAAGATATCGATCGAATCGCAAATCCTCGAGAACCCAACTCTCATCTATTCACCGGATTAATTGGGAATTTCTTCACCTGGGAGACTAGTAGCGTGCTCTTGTCAAATACCTTCACCATTTCAACTCTTGCTCTCCTTGTTCTGTAATGGTTGGCGATTCTACACTGTCCCAATACACCCATGTCTTCTACACTCAAATCAAAATACTTTCCTGACACCTCTCCCCTCACTGCCCCAATAAAATTAAACTCTTCCTGGACTTGGAAAAGCCTTCAATCTGACATCATGTGTATCTCAGATTGAATGACCTGGACTGTTGAAAATGGTTCATCTGTCAATATATGGAATGATAATTGGCTTCCAGGGAGTGATTACCTAATCTTAAATCTTTAACCCCTCGGCACGCCCAAGCTACCCTACATTTGTCTCTCGACTGAATACATCTCTACTCAATTCTATTTTCCCTCCCCACATTGTCTCTGTTATCTTAAAATTTGCCCAACGGAGCGAAGGATGAAAAAATGGCCTAAAGACTCTTTAAATCCAAGGACCCTACAAGCGGATCATACAATTCTCCATCAATGATATGAATCTTCCCTCCACTCTATCAACCATTCCCCCTGCACTCCAGAATAAACTTTTGGAAACTCCCCTTCAAAAATTTAAAGTATTCCTCCGAAACTCCTACTCAATAGATTATCAACTACTCAGTCTTTTAGCATGTAAAACTAAAATAAACATTAACAAATCCTTTTGTTGTTTGTGTTCGCAAATACCTAGGGTAGTCAACATATTTTCTTTTGAATGTTCTCATTCGTAATATTTGGTCCCACTTGAACATTTTATCAATTTACTTCTATTCACAAATTTTTTTTTCTTTATTTTAAAAAAATTGGAAGCATAACAAATATCTATGAGCTTCTTTCTTTTGCTAAGTACTTTGGGGTTTCTTATTATCAGAATGAAGTCACTTTTAATCATGAAGATCATCGGACTATAAATGGAGTTGGGCAAGCCTCAAAGTTGGCGCATGAATGGCTTCAACATTGCAAGAAGTTCAACCTCTCATCTCTTAGCAGACTTCTTCCTTTGGCTGAGGATTCACAATGGACACATTCTTCCTCTTCGCCTACCTTCTACTTTGTCTTCCAACAAACGCGATAGATCATGTCGACAAGGATACTAAAATTATTTTGGTATTTCTATGAAAAGAGACCCAAGTGGCTCCTTTGAGATTTTCTAGTAGTTTCAACAACTATCATGATCTCCTCTTCAACTCGACAATGGAGGAAATGGTTTTTGTGTATTGACCCCCAATCGAATTGTTTGGCACTCAAAAGTTAAATAAATCTCTTTATCTAGAAATAATGGTCAAATTGTTATATTACTAAATCACGCTCCTAAAGTCCTAATACACAGCAGTAGATATAGGTATTTTGAGAATACCTCTTATTGACTAAAGAAACTTACCGATATGGTTTGAGCCCGTGATAGACAGAGAGGTCAAATTAGTGAGTTCTCATCCAACCCACCTAATAATGGACGGATTCAATTAGGATATTAGTTAGGCATGGCCCTTGTCCTCAAAATACTTTTTTTTTTGTAAATTAGTGATGAAAAATACGATTACATACTATTGAAAATTACTAATACATATATTGAGTATTACAAACAACTACAACAGAAATTCCTAACTAAACACATTTAGAATAAGTGCTACAAAGAAAGTAGAATATGCATGTTACCAACAAATGTTGAACACTAGACGTCCTAATAATACTTAAGTACTTGATAAACAACATTAGGAGTAAGATGTGCATTTAATCTGTTTCTTACTTTTGCCTCACAATCTAGACTATTCAAATAAAAAATACATGAATTAATAAGTAAAATAATACAAATTGGTGATATGTCGATTAATTAAATATAAGAAAGACCTGAAAAATTCAATTATGTCATCTCATAGTATTCTATGGTTCTATTGAATTCATGTTAAGTCAATAAATACATAAATTTGAGATCCCTTAGAGCACTCCTGTATTGATGATCCAAGGAGAACACTACTCTACAAGTTATCAAATAGTATCTTTTAAGAGTAAAATGATCATTTTGTACAAAAAATAAATGCCCCCCCCCCCAAATACTCCCTACTCCCCTTCCCTCGCTCCCCAACCTCCTTCCAAGAAATTAGAAAAACAGGTCGAATGGCATATACAATTCCAAATGGCAATAAGGTCAAAATTCACATGTGAATATTTGGAAGTCATCAAGTAATTAATGGGTTCATAACTTCATATCCTCATACGGATTGTTGGTCAACTCTGAACAACATATAAGCCTTTCTGGAAGGTTAGCTATAAGCCTATAACAACATGAATACATTAAGATCGCGTATTGTGTGGCGTTGTTATGACTTCAGTGTGTAGTCATCAATCCTAGATTCCATGGTCCGCAACTATATATTATGACAAAAAACTTATTAGGTTCATAAGAATTGACGGTTGAAGTAGGTACTGAAGTTTATGTAAATTAAAGTCTTCATTTACAAGTGGCATAATTAGTATTTAGAGAAAGTAAGTGATGAAAAAAAGCTTATCAGGTTCTTAATAAGAATTTATGGTTGTTAAACATTATTCTTAAATCATTTTCTGATTAGTGTATGTAACTCATAATAAGTGTTTTGGTTGATATGTATAGGTTATTTACAATATATAATTTACAAAGTACTCGAAAATATAATATGTGTAATACAAAATTACAAGTGCGAATAAAGTAGAAAAATAAGGAAACCAACTTAAATATAGCTGCAGTTAAGACTTAATATCCGGTATTGCTAAAATCTGATTTCCTTTTCTTGCCGTATATATATTGTATAACTAAGCCATTAAGGCATTGCCTAGTAAATTAACTAACAAAATGCAATGGATGGTCCCTCTAAAAGTTGGTGGTGACTTCTGAGGTAGACATTGTTCATATCTTGATTAGTTTTGGAATCCATTTCTTAATTAAGCCGTCGACTAACTTAAAACAAATACAATGATCCTCAAATGAACTATTTAAACACGATTCACATGTAATTGGTCATTGTTGTACTTCTACTTAATTAATTAATCATGGCTACTTCCAAACACTAAACACAATTTGTGTGCTCAAATTGATTAGAGCCATCGAAAGTACAACTTGTGTAGTGGAAATATATAATTATTCATTAATGCCCTAATCACCTTTCTAATTACACGAGTAATAAACAATAAAGATTTACATGCATGAATCATGCTGGCTTTTCATCCCCCCAAATGGATGTGATACACAGGTTTCCCTCAGCCGACCTCCACTTTTATAAATCAATGTTTGCGGTCTTGCCACTAGGGTGCTCCAAATGGCTTCATCTCAACTAATATTATGTTTGACTCTTTATTCTTGAAATTTGATGAGAATTAAAATTTATTGTAATTGTCGATTTAATGTTAGACAATATAATTATTTAATCCTGATAGTTGAAAAGTTGTATAGAACTAGAGGACTAAGGTTGTATGTTCCTAAAATCATACTTGTACCAAAACAAAGAAAAGAAATAAAGAAGAGCGCGTTTGAGTTGACTTTTCACTTAATACTTAATACTACTACTCCTTCAGGCTTCAACAATTACACAGTCAACTCCTCGCTTTGAAATAGAGCCATCTAACTCAACTCCACTTGCCCCTCGACTTCATTTAACCACTACTATAACCCCCAATAAGACTAGCATACAAATGAAAAAAAAATCAGATATTTGAAATAAATAAATCACATTTAGAAACTTCTCTTACTTTCCCACAAACAAACACACACATTGCAATTTGCATACCCTTACAATCCTTATATCTAAAGCTCCACATTACTTATTCTCACACTCAAAAACACGTTCACATTCAACTTCTACCTCCAAGTTATTCAATACTACTTTTAAGTTACAATTTTCTTCTCTCAATTAGATTTGATTATAAATTAATATGGCTTTGGAAGCTCTCAACTCTCCTACATCAACACCCCCTCCATTTCCATTCAACACCACTACTCTCCAATACGTTGATCAGTCATGGACTAAAGGCAAACGATCGAAACGACCACGTAGCATGGCACATGATGAGCCTACTGAAGAAGAATACTTAGCTCTTTGCCTTATCATGCTAGCTCGTAGCGGAGACAGAATAGTCTCCGCTACCAAATCCACTCATGTTAATAAAAAACACGAGGTGTTGGATGTGAAGAACAAATTTGTAAATCAAGACGTGACATCTGTCACGTCAGCATCATCGATGTTATTATATAAGTGTTCGGTGTGTAGTAGGGGGTTTAGTTCATACCAAGCTTTGGGTGGACACAAGGCTAGTCACCGGAAACAGCCTAACAACGGCGGTGTTGAAGAGGCAGCAACCATCTCCACCACCAGTATCACGACGGCAACACCACCTAACACCACCTCTGGGAACATTATTAGCGTAAAGACACATGAGTGTTCTATATGTCATAGGTGTTTTCCTACTGGACAAGCTTTAGGTGGTCACAAAAGATGTCACTATGAGGGACCTACTGGAAACAGTGGCGCCGCTGGCAACGGTGGTGGTAGCACGGTGGCGTATTCAGATACGGTGGGTTCAACGACGACAAGTCAACGGAATTTTGACTTGAACTTGCCGGCTCTGCCTGATTTGTTCCCTGGTTTTGCTACTTGTGATGATGAGGTGGAAAGTCCCCACCCAATGAAAAAACCACGTCTTTTGTTTACTGCCTCTCAAGTTTGAAGGTTAAGAAATTAGGATTGTTTTAGAGAAGTATCATTCAATTATCAGTTAGGAAATTATCCAACTAGAATGCTGGAAATGTTTGAATTTATTGTTTGGTGTAAATAGACTTGGTTTTGTTGTAGATTGGTTGTCTGTACTCGTGAGTAATGAGAGTGATTAGTTATAGTATGATTTGATTCTTTTTGTAATGGAAGAATACTGTTTGAGATTATGTTGCTTAATACAAGTCCAATGAGCACCAATTCAAATTGTATATCCATCATTCCATCAAGTTTAAAGTGTAGCAAGTTTAATTTGTATATCCACCATTTCAAATAGTCAATTAAAGTTTTTAACTTTTGGGTCAATGGAAGAAGTGGTGTTAGTAAGGGCCGGAGCCATAAAATAAGATATCGTTGTTTATATTTAATTAATACAAAATTGATTAACGATTAAATATTGATCCAATTAGTTTTTGCTATTTAAAATAATCCATAAAGGTAATATATTTAAAATATCTATTTTGCCCTTATCTTTACATGTTATAGTGGAGTTTTGCATAAAAAAGTCGCTTTTCCAAAAAGTTCGTGCTGTAATTCATTGTGTAGTTATTTGAAAGTGCTGAAAATTTATGTGGTTTATTTAAATGAGTAAAAATAATTCAAAGCTTAATAAAATTTAGCCTTAATTTTATTGTTACTTCATGCTATATGATTTATGAATATAACATCAACCAACATTCATTACGGTAGAACATCGAATGGTCTAGTAGTTAGAGGTTTCCTTTTTTCAAGACTTGTATGCCTTTTGCTCGATTCTCATCAGAAGGGCGCTGGATTGCTTTAAAAAAAAAAAATCAACCAACATTCATTATTAGTATTGAATTATCATGGAAAGTGGAAATATCTTCTCATATATTTACAAGGGTATGACTACATTTACTATGATATGCCTCCCCATATGAAATGAAGACGAATTAGTCTAAATTCTAAACTATGTATAGAAACAGAGTATTTCCGACCAACATGTTTTCAAAATCTGCCTCTACCAATATTCTCGAGTCTTAATCCTAAAAGCAGAAATTACCAAACTAGAGAACTAGTCGACTTGTTGTTACCATATCTCCATTGAATCAAATGAAAACATTGAGTTGAACGACTATTAGAACTTACGTTGAGTGAGCTAAACGAACGAACTTTACACTTGAGTCGTTGAACTTGATGATGCCTGATGGGGTAGTTGCAATACATGTGCTTTCAAGCTACAATCATTTACCTGATTTCAATCATTCGGGTTAACTCAAATGGGAAATGATAAAAATGAAGGCTCTTGCAGTTATTTGAATAGTCGTTATGCATACCTGCAAAGTTGCATATTCGGATAACAGATTTTTGCCTTGGTCTATCAAATCAATCTCATTTGCAGTAGTATTAGCAAGTTCAGATGTCAATAAGCTAACCTGTTCAACCTGTTGAGCCAATTTCTAATTTGCAGTAGTATAAAACTAGCAAAGCAATCTCATTTGCAGTAATGAAACACCATGTGAACTTTCAAACATGTCATACATGCATTCATCAATTGACGTTCGCGTAAGAGATTTATAATCAAGTGGACAACGAAATGAAATGTAAAAATGATAGGATCTGTTGAAAGACATGGAACATAGCTTCATCACATAATGGACGAGGAAAATGGATTTTACCATTGCCATGTGAGAACCGACTGACGATGTCACTCCTTGCATCACATCAGCTGCAGAGCATATAGCCTTCTTTACAAGTTCAATATTTGCCTGCAAAAGCAAATATTAAAGTATTAGTTCATACAAAACAAATTATAGTTGAAATGAAGACAAATAACCAAAGAAGGGGTTAAGAAATACCTTTGCACCATCAGGAAGAGGAAGATTAGCAATGTTGGTTTGCAGTGCTTGTACCACCTCGGACAACAAGATACAATGATCTTGATCAATTAGGGCCCAACTTTCCAAATACGGTAGCTGAATTAAAATGAATAGTCAGACCCTAAACTACAAAACCATCTTAAAATGCTAAGAAGAAACTGCAAGAATAAGTAAGACCAACAATGAGAAACTAGAAAAAGCAACATGAAGTAAGAAAGAAAATATGTCGGAAAACATCACGTTCAGAAAAGCTGAAGCATTCCAACATAATAGAGTAAAATGAGAACATATAAATTCGAGCAGAGGGATAATCAAAGTACTATTTGAAAGTGATCTACAAACATTATTTAAACAAAATAGTCAGATGGTATAAGGAACCAGAGAACGTCTGTCTAAAGTCTACACCAGTGAGCAGATTCTTAGTGGCAACCAGACTCTTAGAAACTGATCGTGGATGCAATATAAGAGTGCATTGTTTGCACAGATCAGCCAAGTTAAACAGGGAGGATGAGGGGAGGTAATATAAATCTTTTTAATCATGGAAGACCTAAGAGATACCAGAACAAATTTCATATATTCATCACAGACTGATATAGCAGCATTCAATAAAGATGTAATGAAGTTTTAAGTCATACTTGTCCCTTCAGGATCGAATATAAATTCAGATTCTGTCTTAGCAATTGTAGCCTACTCCTCTTCGATTCAATAGAATGTTGCAACTTTGATATTGCCACTGATGCATTGTATAGGTTTCTCTGGTGCAATAATAATAGATTAAGGTTAGCAACATATCCACAATTATTTTACTTAGGATTGCCTATTTAGGGACAAACAGGCAGTTTTACGCCTCAGCTGAATATTTATGCTAACTCGTATATACAGATAATCATAATTCTAATGATGAAAAAACTGAATATAATAAAAACAACAATTTACCTCAGCTGTTCCGGACTGTGCTAAAAGGGCAGCCTCTGCTCGAGCATTGATGAAGCGCCACTGCAATTGACGGTTATGGAGGATCCTCAATTCATGTGCATCTTCAACCCTGTTTTCTCCACCCGCAACTCTCCGAATATCAGCATTGAAGCTCAAAACTGATGGGGCAGCGTTATCATGAGAGCACTTAGGTGTCCCATTTCTACTTCTTGCCGGACTAGGCCTTCCTCTTGGCGACGAACAATTCATAGGTGTCCACAATCCCTTGCTTATAAACGCAAGCTTCGTTTCCCCTCTAATCGGAGATGCAAATCTTCCATGAACTAACACAGGTATTTCGAGCAAATGCTTTTTTGTACCAATTGGCATAGATGGACCAGAAGCAATCTCCCTCTCCATCCGCCTCCTACTATTCGTCTCTTGCAAAAACCTTGCAGGCACAACTATATCACGTCGACCTCCTCTCGCCTTAACCACACTCCCACCAAGAGTACTCCCAGACAGGCCAGACGATGTATTATCACTACCCAAAACACCGGAAACAGTTGATTTATCAGAAATCGAAACAGAATTGATTTCCTCGACACATTGTGCTTTACAAATTACCTCGCTATTTACACTATCACTCTTCAATCTAGTCTCCCCCTTAGTTTTACTAGTATTACTGATTACAGAATTTTGTGAATCCCTAATTCGATTACCCGATCCAAACAATTTCGATTTATCATTACCATAATCCAAACTCCTTGCCAAATTAGGCGAATTCATCGCCTTCAATCTCCCGTGCCACATATTCCAAATTCTCACATTCTCCGTCTGATCCTTCACTACTGCAGACAATTTACGCCTCTCATCCGTTCCTTTCCTTACTCTACTCGAACCACTACTCGTAGAAGCTGGAGAAGGCTTCAGCATCGCCTTATTCTCACCTTGAAACGAAACCAATAAACTCCTCGTCGACTTCCTCAACATCCTCTCCGCATCAGATATATCAACATTTTCACTCTTAAAAGGCATAACAGCCTTTCTACGCAGCAGCATTTGAGAGTCTCTTCGTTTCGACAAATTCAATGTAGGAGTCTCCGATTTTGACAAAATCGACGATGATGACGTCACTTCTCCTTCTCGCCGCTTGATCGTACTCTTACTCCTACTCGGAGTACACGTCACAGGCTCTCCACGTGTCAACATTTGACAATCGTTTCGTTTCCACAAATTCAACATAGGACAATCACTACGCTTCGACAATTTCATCATTTGAGCCTCACTTTGATTCGACAATTTCAACTTTAGAGACTCGCTTCGATTCGAAAAATTTAGCGTAGGAGACTCACTTCTCTTCGACAAATTCAACATAGGAGAATCGTTTCGTTTCGACAAATTCAACGTTTCAGAATTAATTCGCTTCGAAAAAATCAATGAAGCTGAATTTGAGTTTATCGACGAACATAGATACAGAAGAATTGAATTTGGTGAAATTGAGCTGGTTTTGGAATATTCAAAGGAAAAATGAGAGATTATTGTAGAGATTAAGCTGAATTTTGCAGAGAGTTTGGTTGAATTGTGAAGATGATTTGGCGCGAGTTTGTTATATTGGGTTTTTTAAAGTGGAGAGAGAGAGTGTGTGGAGTGGCGGTTAGATATGTACCTCAGTAATCTTTCAACTGGTCGAATCGGATAGAATCATACATGATTTTAACTTGATTTGATAATTATCGAACCATTTTTTAAAATTTATGTTGGGTCCAACTATTACTTTCTCCATCTCAAATTCTTAATCCGCTTTAATTTTGGACAATGTTATAGGAACGTTTGAATTTGTCTCATATTACAATATTTTCCTCTAATTTATCACTCGCATAATAGACAAGATGCAAACCAATTTTGGAATTTTCTATTTTGAAAAAATTGGTCTTAAAATTCGGGATGGAGGGAATATAAATATTTATCATCTGAACTTGCAAGTTGCATTTGATGTCGACTTAATTTAAGCATTTTAATTAAGGTTCTTTAGATTAATGGATTTAAATTTAAGGATTTATGTAAAATGAATGGATTTGTCAAATTCATTGTTTGCGCAATTAATGTATTTGATGAGTGATTTGAGGATGGATATAAAAGGTAAGGAAGGAACTCTTATTGTGTTTTATTGTGGGTTCTTATTGTGTTTTATAAATCCACTTGCATTTGGATGAGTTTAGAATGAGGTTATTTTGTGTAGTAAAATCCACTCAGATTGTAAGAAATTCACTTATATTTATGGTAGGAAGATTTTCTCCAATTTTTTTTTCAATCCTCTCAATTTATAGTAGAAAATAAAAAAAAATTGATATATTACAAAAATATCATATTCCAAATCAATTATTATGATTCAGTTTTGAATGGTTGAGATTGAAACATGAGATAATTGGAGGGTTTGAACTTGAGAGGATCCAAATCCATATTTATGTCTCAATTTTTTTACACAATTCATGATATTTTATTATAAAAGATTGAAATATTAAGATCTATGACTTTTTTGACACCCTTATTTAATAAATCGTGAATCGAAAGACCAACTTAGACCTGAGTTGAAAGGCCATAATATAGCCTAAAGCAATCGTGTCATCATTGTTAGTAAATACGAACCAATGTTAGTAAGTAGGAGATTTATAATATTCGTTGTTTTGTATATACAAGTATAATACATAATTTTTGTATTCTACGTTTAGATGCATTATTTTATAGTTACGAGAAACAATAAAAAGTAACATCTTATGGGGACTATTTCAATTCCTCAAGCAACCGTGTACCACACGAGAATAAAACGAGGCTTGAAAAATAGTTTTTATAAGAAATATACTTAAAAGATTGAAACCTCAACCTAAAGATTCCTATACTACTCATATTTTGAGCTACGTGTAGGAGTTAAATCACGGGATGCCTCAACCGACTACCAACTGACTACCGCTTGAGCTTGTGCCTGGACTGCTGTTATACGAAGCTTACTAAGGACGCCACTAAATTTTCTGCCCATTACTTTTTGCACGCACTTGTAGCTAAGAAAATTCTAAATATGCGACTTTATTTAAATTAAAATATGTGTCTTTTAGTACTTTTAAAATGGAAAATGGGTATAAGAGCCGAGTCAAGAGTACACACATCAAAAACAAGAAGTGTTTGATGTGAAATGACTATTTTACCCAATATTTGTAGTGGTAGAAATTATGCTCAGGGATAAAATAGTCATTTCAGTGCTAAAAAAACACTATACAATACAGAGTAAATATTTTTTTTATTTGAAACGGCGTCGTTATTACACATATAAGGAGTAATATTTGTTTCTTTTATTTGTACCCAAATTCATTCCCCCTCTCCTCCCAAAGCTCCTGCGTGCGCAGTGCGCACTATCGCTTCCATCTCTTAGGTGTTCCAAATCAATTAATAAAGCTCAATTTACTGTTAAGGTGATTCAAGAATTGATTTTTTTTTTCTTCATGAATCGCTTCATATTGTGTATAATGCATTAATTTCACTTGATGTTGTCACTAAATATGAGATGTTTTCATATGAAAGCTTTGATTTTTATGCGTTGGGTAGTTTTTGCTTTTTCAATTGCTTGAAGACCTAAGCCTCTTAGACAGAAGAGGGGTCAATTTTATGCTAAGTTATTCAAGAATTGATGTTTATTGCTATATAAATTGCTTCAAATTGTGTTATAATGCATTAATCTCACTTGATGTTGTCATTAAACATGTTAATTTTGATGTTTGCATATGAAAGCTTTAATATGAGTTGGGTATTTTCTGTTTTGTTAATTGCTTCAATAGCTTTTAGACCAAAAGAGGGGTTACAAAGCTCAATTTGATGTTAAGGTTATTAAAGAATTGAAATTTTTTTTATTATAAATTGTTTCTAGTTGTGTATAATGCATTAATTCTGTGAATCGAACCCAAGACCTCTCGTACGGAGGCTTCCATTAGGCTAGAAGCCTTGGTTATTTTCACTTAATGTTGTCACTAAACATGTTATTTTTTATGTTTGCATGTGAAAGCTTTGATTTTTATGAATTGGGTATTGTTTGCTTTGAAATTGCTTCCAATTTATTGCTTGAAGACGTAGACCTCTTATACTAGAAGAGTGTTTACAAAGATCAATTTGATGCTAAGAATTGATCTTTTTTACGGAGTATTTATAAATTGCTTCAAATTGTGTATAATGCATTAGTTGCACTTGATGTTGTCACTAAAAATCTTAATTTAGATGCTTGCATATGAAAGCTTTGATTTTTATGAATTGGGTATTTTTCGCTTTATCAATTGCTTTTGTTTTATTGCTTGAAGACCTAAGCTGATTAGGGCAGGGGAAGGTTTATGAAGCTCAAATTGCTGTCATATTGATTCAAGAATTGATATTACTTCAAATTGTGTATAATGCATTGATTTCACTTGGTGTTGTCACTAAACATGTGAATTTAGATGTTTGCATAAGAAAGCTATAATTTTTATGAATTGGGTATTTTTTGCTTTATAAATTGCTTCCAATTTATTGCTTGAAGACCTAAGCCTCTTAAAGCTTTATTTTTTTATCTTTGTTGATTTTTTTGTTGGGTATTTACTTCTTATCAGCATACCTAAAAGTGGAGAAGGGGACTTCCATGGATCCTTCAATAATGAAATTCTTAGAGGAAGATGAGGTAACTCGAACAAATTATATGTACACACTCCAGTCTCCACACTCGCATAATGAAGAAATTGTTTTTCATAACAAAGATTCTGTTGTACAGGATGAAACAATGCATTCTGGGGCTGACGTGGAGGCCTTTACGGCTGCGCTAAATAGAGATATTGAAGGTAATAATTTGTCATCTCTACCATTAAATTTAGAGTGAAAAATGTAATCAAATTAAGCTACTCTATTAGATATCTGTTTGGTTTGGTTGTCCACTAACTTCATACCGGACTTAGATTAAACTGATGAATGGAACTTGATACTATGATTTTTAATCAAGATTGTGATCAGCGTTGGTGATCTGGAATAAGTTCGCCCATGGTTGTGTAATTTATATTTTTGGGTCCTAACTTCCTACATAATCATTCTACTGTAAATGACGAAGGGCTGATAAAGTTCACATTATTAAGGAATTGTTGTTTTTGCTCACCTTTTACATCGTTATAATCCAACAGAAAAAAAAATAAAAATTGGCATACGCTAACGCTAACACCTATGGTGATTTTTGTTTGTTTTCTATTAGATTATCAATAAGGAAAAAATTTCTTCTAATTAGTGACTATAGGTTGTTATATAAAAATTATTGGATGTACCATCATTGGTAATGAAAAGAATTGTTAGCAACTCAATGAAGAAGAATATTTTATCAATCATATATGAAAGGACATGGACTCTTCCTGTCTTTATTACCAAATTTTACATTGGGGGATTAAGTTTGGTTATTGAGATTATAAGGTGTGTGTTGACTAAAAGCAAGGTTTCCACATAAATAGTTGGATTTCAGGCTTTTCATTTATACTCCTGCTTAGAAAATAGCAAAAAGTTCCTTTTAAAATAAATAGTATTGACAAAAAAAGATAGTCAGAAGTAGCAGATCAGTGGAAAACCCTGTAAATTAGTTTGCTTTATCAAACATAGCAAATAGAAAGTTTATGCTAGATGTATGTGGTGGAATTACATGACTAGATGTATGCGATGGAATTACATGATCACTATAGCTAAATCAATCCATGCCTTCTTGGGGGAAGGGGATAGTTTGCACTTTAGGAAATTGTTCGCTTTCTTTGATGTACTTATTTTTGTTGTTGCCAATAGATATCGTATTGTCTTCTACTTTCTCCTGAACTTTGCCTCTCTAACATTAACTTCATCAGCGGCCTCTCAAGGAAGCGGTAATACCTCAGTCCAATTTCAGCCAACTTGGGAACCAACCAGAGATGATGAAAATTCCAACCAAAATCAGCAAGAATCAGTAAGTGCTCAACCAGAGAAACATCCATCTGAAGTCCGACTAAAGCACCCCGAGTTTGGTTCTGACAATCAGCAGCAAGTTGATAATTCTTCACAGGGCCAGGCACCTCCTAATCAGCATGAACAGCCACCTCCTAAAGATATATGTCAACAGACACTACAAACAACGGATTCACAATGCCATGAAAAGACACCCATGGATATTGATGAATCAGGTGTTAATGGAAATAAAGAGGGTGAATCTGAAAAATTAAAAAAAGAGAGTGCAATTAATCAGCAGGTCTTAACCACAGGGACGAGCAATCAACTCCAAGGAGCAATAGGGATGGGTAATCAACAGGCACCTGCAATAGAAACGAATAGTCAACAAGCAATTTCATCGGTTACAAAAAATCAACAAGTCATTGCCACTGCGGTGGGCAATCATCAGCCGACGGCAACAACTATGAGCAGCCAGCAGTTGGCAGGATCAGGAGCCAATAGTCAACAGCTAGCCAGGCCGACTATGCATCAGCAGTCACCTGCTTCTGGGATGATCAATCAGCCGCCAATGGCTATGGGGATCAACAATCATCAGTCAGTGGCTATGGGGATGAATAATCAGCGATCAGTGGCTATGGGGATGAATAATCAGCAGTCAGTGGCTATGGCGATGAACAATAAACAGCCAATGGCTATGGGGCTGAACAATAAGCAGCCAGGGGATATAGGGGTGAATACCCAGCAGCCATTGGCAGTGGGGGTAAAAAATCAACAGACAATGACTTCAGGGAGCAATCAACCGGTGATTAATTCTGGGCTTGGCAGTCAACAAGCGATGAGTATGGGAGTGGCGAATCAACAAGCTATAAATTTATTGAATCGTGGAAAACAAGTTCCATTTGCCCTATTACTCCCTGTCATACAGCCTCTACTTGACAGAGACAGGAGCACGCAACTCCAGACTCTTTACCTAACACTTAAGGTGACTTGCCAAGCTCGTTATATTAATTTCAAGCGTCTTTGAAATGAATTTGCCAAAATCTTGCTTCTAAGCACTAATCTTTATGAAGGTTGTTTCTAGACTGTTCATAAGAAGTTTAGCAACCAGTCTTCAGCATTTTGTTCATGGATCTTTTTTCTTTTAGCCTGAAATTATCAATTGGAATATATTGTTTTTGGTTTTGTTTCAGAAAAATGAAATTACAAAAGAAGCATTTGTCCGTCATATGAGAGGTATTGTAGGGGACCAGATGCTCAAAATGGCTGTGTACAAATTGCAGCAGCAGGTAGTCAAAAAAGAATTTTTATATTGCTAACAGTCTCATGCAATCAGTAATTCAGCATCTTTCCATTCTATTTATGTGGTGTTCGCCAAATATAGGCTGCAAGGGATGCTGCAGCACAACAACACATGCAAGGGCCATCTAATGGTGAGGTTTTGTTCCCTTAAATCTATGTGGTGTAAAATGATAAACTTGTAGCTCCTGCCGATCCTACTAATATTTTCATATTTACTTCTTCAGTGCAAGCTCCAGCGGAATCCAGTGATTCTACATTGGATAATAATGCACTTCAGCCATATGAGGTTGGCCGCCAAGGAGATTCTCATAATATGCAAGCAACTACTTCATCTTATTTCAGTGCTTCAAGTCAGGACAGGGAGCATCAAACATACCCTGTTCAGGGACTCACCAAACAGCAGCAGCAACATTTACACTTCTCTCAAGCATCCTACCCTACAGTCGGGAGCACAGGCAATAATCAACGTCCTTTTCCAACCAGTAATGTCACACCAGCAGCATCTCTCAAACAGGCCCATGATTCACAAATGAGGCAACTTCCAGTGCATCACAATGTAAGTGGACCTCAACTAACTCCATCTCAGGCTGTGAATATAATTAACTCCCCTAAAGTTAACAGGCCACATTTCTTTAGTGAAGCAAAAGAGAACTCAGGGTGGGACTCTTTCAGTCTTTCTCACATGGCAGTTAATTTTGTGTTGCAACAGAATGCAGTTCAGTGGCATCAGTCCAATGACCACCAGCAGAGATCCCACTTCTCTGCTTCCCAGGGTTTATCTTCTGTCCCAACTCTACATGCTGAACATGGAAATTCAAAAAATGATGCTTTTGAAATGCAATCCTCCAAGATGGGGGTTTCAGCATCCACGAGTCAGATGGATCATAATCTTCCGGTAATCATCTCAATCTTAATTTTGCATCCTCGATCTAGGCATTCTTGTTTTTTTCCTCCGACATTTACAGTTGTGACTTGTAATTTTATGCTTCAAGTTGTTCGGTTATGAGCTTGCACAAATTGTGGCATTTACTGATTTGTTTCTGCAGTCTGAATGACAAGTTCTTGTCTTTACCCTTATTTGCTTCATGGGCTTTTCCATTTGAAGTTACATGTTTTACAAAAATTACTCAACAAATACATGTAGCATGATTTGTTAAGTTACTTAAGTATCCATGGGTTCCACCCCAAAACTGATTGTAAATAAGAGTTTTGCATGATCAATGTGGGATAAGTCCTCCCTTATACTCTCACACGTAGAACCTGATTCCGGGTAAATATGTGGATGTAATCAAGGGGCGAGCTTTGAGACCGGGCCAACAGGATCATAAACTTCACCGTATGCTTTTCATATTTGATGTGGGATAGTATCATCTCCAGTATCATTTATTTTAAACTTCAATTGCTTGGAATGGTGCAATTCGAGAATATTCCTTCTTCTATTATGTTCATTGATGTTTGCTACATTTGCTTACAGCTGAATTCTAGGGTACCTTCTGCACCCTCTCCCATTGCCGCAGCGAATAGCCCAAAGACTCTTATAAAAAAGCCATCAGTTGGGCAAAAGAAACCCCTCGAAGCACTAGGTTCTTCCCCCCCTCCATCAAGGTGACATCAATTAATGATCAGTACTTTGGTAATATATTCATCACAGATATAAAGCTAGATTGCATATGACAATTTTTAATGTTACTGTTGCAGTAAAAAACAGAAAGTCTCTGGTGGTGGCTTATTAGACCAAAGCATTGAACAGCTTAATGATGTTACAGCTGTCAGTGGAGTTAATCTCAGGGTAAATGCATTATTTTTGCTTGGGTCTTTGATGGGTTTATGATGGTAGTGTATTGTTTACTAGTTGTAGTGTCATTGATATAATAACAATCCTCACCTTCCTGAACAGGAAGAGGAAGAACAATTATTCTCTGGGCCCAAGGAAGACAGCCGAGTTTCAGAAGCGTCTAGAAGAGTAGTGCAAGAAGAAGAGGACAGGCTTATACTGCAAAAAAATCCACTTCAAAAGAAATTAGCAGAAATTAGTTACTATTCTTGCCTATACTGTTCTTCCATATGTTTGGACACAGTGAGTTATAATTAATTATCATGATTGATAAGTTCAAAAAGTAACATTATTTTCTAATTTCATGACAGTGGCAAAAGGCGGGCTGAAGAGTATTGGGAATGATGTGGAGAAGTGCTTGTCATTGGTTTGACTCCCGCCTTTTTTTGTGTGAATTCTTGGACTTTTCAAGATTTAACATATTCCTAAGGTCTGAAATGCTCAATTTTCAGTGCGTCGAAGAAAGAATGCGTGGACTGATGAGTTGTCTGATTCGACTGGCAAAACAGGTTATCCTTGTCTCCTCTTTATTCTGCTGTTCCTTGCCAAACGATATCTTATGCATTTTTATATTTGTCTTTGTTGCAGAGGGTTGATATAGAGAAGAACAGACACAGAACTTTGGTCACAACAGATGTTCGGAAAAAGATCATGGCAATAAACCAGAAAGTTAGAGTGGAATGGGAGAAGAAACAAGCTGAGGAAGTAAAACTTCTGAGATTGAATGATGTATTTTACAGCACTTTTCCTATGATATATTGATTTCTAATATTTATTTCAACGGAATGTCTCATTGTTTCTTGCACATTCAGCCAGAGAGGAGTGCTGCACTTGATGGTGATAAGGACGAAAGTCGTGCTAGGGCAGTTAAACTAGTAGTGAGTCTGTTTTTGAAATGATGATACAGTTAAATAACAATGAGTCTTTGTGTAACACTTTCAATTTTTGCAGGCAAATAAGGAAGAGGATGAGAAGATGCGTACAACTGCAGCCAATGTTGCTGCAAGAGCAGCTGTCGGAGGAGATGACATGTTTTCAAAGTGGAAACTCATGGCTGAACAAGCGAAGCAGAAACAAGAAGGTGGAACCGATGGAGCTTCTGGTTCACAAGCTGGTATAGATGTCCCACGAAAAACTTCAACTGCTGGAAAAAGTGCAAAGGACCATCATGAAGCAGAAAAAAGAGGCCAGTTATCTTCCAACCCTGGTATGTTGTGCTGCAAGTGATAAAAACACAAAAGATTAACTAAACGATATACCTTCCTATGCTTATACCTTGGAATTTCTCGGTTATTTTCACCTGTGTAGGATCAATAAGGAAAGTTGGAAGAAACCAAGTGATTATGGCACATAACAGAGTAGCTCGCGCCATTTCTGTCAAGGATGTTATAGCAGTCCTAGAACGAGAACCGCAAATGTCAAGGTCGACGTTGATATATCGTCTATACGACAAGATACGCTCCGAATCATCAGCTGAATGACATTATATATTCCTTTAGTTGTATGTCGAGGTCGTAGTTTGTGGCAAGAACTCCATTGTTAATTGAGCTTTTCATTTCGGCACTGTGTAAATACTGTGTATAATTTAATGTAGTTTATGTTGCCTGAAGTAGAGTAGCATATTGTATACTATGAGGCTGTAAAATAGCCACTGAAGAGTAAGTACTAGATTCTACTTATAGGAGGCACAAGTTTTGACTGATTTGATTACACTGTAAACAAGTCTTGAAAAATATCGTTTTTTCATCGATTAAATTTAATTTAACTACAGTGTGTAATTTTGGTCTGAATTTAAAAGTTAAACCATTAAACTGACTCTTTAAAAAAAATAGAGGGGTAAAAAGTACTCCATATAACCTTTACAGTACTTTTTAATCATCAAATGAATTATCCATATCCTATAAAATAGTAAGAGCATACTGCGTAATAATTTAATTACGGTTTATTTTTGCGATCTATGTATATAGAATTTGATATGGTCTATAACACATTCCTTGATAATTGATAAATACCCATTCTTCAGACACGAATGTTTCATGTCCACAAGAACCTCACTTCATAGAAAAACTCTTTCATTGTCGTTGTCCAAACTCGAACATAGATTCTTACAATACGAAAACACTAGTCTATGTCCGTATAGTAGTTGAAGCCCACATACAACATCCACATCCCCTAAAGTACCCTTCCAAATAATGAATTTTTCGTGGTGGTGATGTAGAATACCGAAAACACCCCTCATCTTCTTCTTACATGCAACTATCAAATATCCTGAAAAAATATCCAAAAAAATATCGATCGGGATCTCGATGTCCCAAGCTAGAGTCTACGCTGACGTCAACGTTATCCGCCCTAAAGAATATTGGGATTACGAATCACTCACTGTTCAATGGGGGTAAATAATTTTTATCATTTTTTTATTATTAATTTTTCCAAGTTTTTGTGTTTTTATTTTATGTTATTTGCTCATATATTTTGATTTTATGTTTAGCTGGAGTTGGATTTTCTTTATTTTGTAATTTGTAACTTATTTAGTTGTTTATGTTTTAATGAATGAGTTTTTATTTGATCTTCATATTATTGCAATTTGCCAAGATGTTTTTTCTATTTAAATAATTCGACCCTTGTCATTTGCAATACTCGAATATGAAAACTCGTCATTGCGAGTAATATTCTTGGTTTTTTATGTTGTGTTTTAAGATATGAAAATTAAAAATGTTAATATTAATCAAGTGAATTGTACAAAGATTACTCAGAGTTTGAGGGGGGTTATACATAGTGAAGTTAGTGGAGTTGATTATCTTGATGTTTGTTTTGTTACCATGAAACCATAGTTGTGAATAGCAGTAAATAGCCCACTAAATGATATTCACAACTATGCATGAAACTTATATTGAAAGGAAAATAACGAAACTAACCATAGTTCATTAGTCCCCTTTCTACTTTGAAAGTAGTGTAATATTTTTGGTTTTAATTATGATATTTATGTTGTTCATGTTTTTGTTTTGAGTAACAAGGGGGTTATAAATTTTGAGGTTGTTTGAGTAGCTAAGTCATACGAGATCACGTGCATTAACTTGTACGTTCTCTTTGTTAGTTACTTATTTACTTATACCATAATATGGCTATGTCATTCGGTACTCTATGATTTCGAGTATATACATGAAAGGTTACACATTTATAATTCCATATTAGATCTTATAAGATTGTGGATGCAGAGATGCAGGATTCATTTATGTTTACTTCCCCTCTATGTTAAACTGTGTTTCTTCTTGAATTCCTCAGCAGAAATCCTTGTCACATATGAGCTTGTCATTACCAATGTTTGTGAAGTTTAGCAACAACAATTGTGAAATATTTAGTGAGATGCAGTTTCAATTATGATTTTTTTCCGAAGCTAAATATTATTGTTATTTTCAGTGATCAAGATGACTATGAGGTGGTACGAAAAGTAGGAAGGGGGAAATATAGTGAGGTCTTTGAAGGTGTCAATGTAAACAACAATGAAAAATGCATAATCAAAATCCTTAAGCCTGTAAAAAAGAAGAAGGTAACTCTCATACTATATTGTAATTTAAACGTCAAAACAGGTGCAAGACAAATTAGACACTACAGAGGATAAGTGCCTTCAATTTTTTTTATTTCCATTACACTTTTCAATTAAGATGTCATGATAAAATGCACAATTCTGGAACTTGCACTACTGCAATGATAGTTTATTCAACTGTGCACAGATAAAGAGGGAGATCAAAATACTTCAAAACCTGTGCGGAGGCACGAATATTGTGAAACTTCTTGACATTGTTCGAGATCAGCACTCTAAAACTCCCAGTTTGATATTTGAATATGTGAACAGTACAGATTTCAAAGTCCTCTACCCGACATTGACAGATTATGACATCCGTTACTACATTTATGAGCTTCTCAAGGTTTTTAGTTATTTTCTTGTTGTTGTATCATAACTTTCCTGTTCTCTCTTTGTATCCATGTCTTATTCTCGCTCTAATCTATGCAATATTCCGGTCTTCATCCTTTTGGCGTTGGTCATGTAAGGAATTCCTCATATTTTTGTTAATCGGTATTTCAAGAGTGTGGAATCTTATGTCAAAAACAATGTTATAAGCAAATTAAATATACGAACAATGTACTGATTATAGCTATCATCTTATTCTATATTGTTTATCAGCAATGGACAGCTCAATGAAATGGTCTGCTAAGCTTTATGATTTTCTGTTCCTTGCATGTTCTTAAAGCTAAAATCCATATGCATTTCCTTGTATGTTTTTGTAGGCATTAGATTACTGCCATTCTCAAGGAATTATGCACAGAGATGTTAAACCTCATAACGTGATGATTGATCATGAGTTGCGGAAGCTTCGGCTGATTGACTGGGGTCTTGCTGAATTTTACCATCCTGGAAAAGAATACAATGTCCGTGTAGCCTCAAGGTCATTTCCCAGATCCCAACTTTACATATTTAAGTGCTGACTTATCAGTTCCTACACTTCTCTCTTGATCCTGTTTTTCCAGAAGAGTCCCTAGGTATTGTTCACCAAGGGAATAGCCCACTCATTTTCTGTTTGTTATGTATCATAGGTATTTCAAGGGACCTGAACTACTTGTAGATTTGCAAGACTATGATTATTCGCTGGACATGTGGAGCCTGGGCTGCATGTTTGCTGGAATGGTACCTCTCACTTCCATTTTACTTAATTGCCGTAATAACCCGTATGGTGGAGTTGAATTAACTTTATTCCACAGATTTTTCGTAAGGAGCCATTCTTTTATGGCCATGACAATCATGACCAGCTTGTGAAGATTGCTAAGGTAAAGCATATGATACTATCTGCTTACATAAGAAATTCCCCTTATAAAAATCTGATACATTAGGTTAAACAACCTTCTATTTCTTTGACCATATTCTTTGAATACCATTGTAATTTTGTGAACTAGTTTTCCAGATTGCATAATTTTTACACGAGAAAAGAACAGAGAACTGTAAAATCAATTTATTTTCCGGAAAATTAGTTCAAGTTCATATATAAGTGTTGGCTCATTGCCTCTTTCTTTGCCAGGTTCTTGGTACAGATGACCTAAACTCATATTTAAACAAGTACCATCTGGAACTAGATCCTCAGCTTGATGCTCTTCTTGGAAGGTAATAGGAGTGTATTAAGGAATTCCATGGAAAATCTGATCTTGTCATCATGCATTATGAAATTTGAGGTGCCATTGAGTAAGAAATTAGTCAAAGGATTTAGCCAAGGACTCACTGGTAGAAAAATGTTCTGTTTCCTACTTGCACGTCTTATCATGCTAACATTATTCCTTCTCTAATTTGCAACCTTTATGTTATCTATGTAGTTAAGTTTTTTATGTACATGTGGAAGCTATCCCTTATTGCCACTTTCTTTAACCTGTTTATTCTTTAATTACATTGCATTAATTAAATTGCAACAGGCATAGTAGAAAACCCTGGTCCAGATTTATTAATTCAGACAATCAGCATCTTGTCTCACCAGAGGTCATTTAATTTATTTATTCCATCTTCCGTCCTTCTAGTTAGTTTCTTAATTTCAGTTAAAGTTTGTTTTGCCTCAGTATAGCTAACTGTTATGATCGGTTGGACATACCCATGCAGGGCATCGATTTTCTTGATAAACTTCTCCGTTATGATCACCAAGATAGAGTAACTGCAAAAGAGGCCATGGTAACTGACTTTTGATTGATATTCAGATTGTTTATATTTATTCCATTATGTTTGATATGGTGAAAGTGAATGACATAATTTGTGAAGTCAGTATTGTTTATTGAAAAGTACATTCTGATATTTGGTAAGTAACACCATGCTAATTAAGTAATTCTGATAGAACCCACTGATTGTCAGAATCTAACAAATAGGGAGCCACTGATTGCAAATATCTTGCACCAGGAATTATGTTGGAGAATCTCCCTTTTTCAATATATTGAATTCTGTTATAATATGCATGATACGAACTGACTCGTGGCCTTAAATACTACTAGAATCAGTTATCAAATCTAACCCACTACTAGCATTCTATAACTCACTACTAACATTATCTAACCAACTACTAATATTATCTCTATTATATAATATTATCTTTGCTAAGGTTCCTATAAATTCACGTCCTTGCCCTGGAGAAGATGAAGCAAAAATATGGTTTTCCAAAAGTGTAATATTTTTTTTTTCTTTCTGGTTGTGATATAAAGCCTTCATATTCTACAGAATGGAACAACAATGTAAATGAGTCAAGTTTACTTTTACACTGCATGGCTTCATTCTGAATCAAGTTTGTCTTCTCTTTTTGTGATACTGTGTTCTCTGGTTAACTCTTTAAATGTCTTTGATGTCCTCATACATCTTTGTTA
The DNA here is from genome assembly GCA_019722365.1 of Lithospermum erythrorhizon. NCBI lineage: Eukaryota > Viridiplantae > Streptophyta > Magnoliopsida > Boraginales > Boraginaceae > Lithospermum > Lithospermum erythrorhizon. The sequence continues at coordinate 405,631 of JADFUC010001296.1, read as the reverse complement.
GCTTTAGTTTCTTAACTCAAACTGCAAGGCGATGCCTTTTCCTACTTCTGTAGTTTCCTTTATATATAGAAACAAATGCATATATGTTTTATTTCTTTAGGCTGTTACATTTGAATGATTTACCCTTTCAATAGTAATAGAGCCTTGTTAAATATAAAATAAATACGACTTCCAGACAACAGTTCTTGCAATGTATTCGTATACGACAAATGTGAGTTTGATGGTACTAACTTAATGAAGTCACACGAAGTATACATATTTTAGAATATAAATAATAATAGTAACTCCGTATATATGTCCAATGCAAGTTATTGAGTTCCTGGATGTGTATTATTTTTTCAGGATCATCCTTACTTCTCTCAAGTGAGGGCTGCAGAAAACAGTAGGATGAGAACTCAGTAACTACTTCGTTTCAGGACAACATGCCATACTAAGTGTTGGCTTTTCAAGCTTTGTTCTAAGGTTAATGCATCCATTTACAACCTACCCCTTTTGCAGTTATGTTTGTATATAGTAAACTCTTGTATTATTAGAGATGTCTTAACTTATTTGTTCATAGTGATCATTTGCACTGTAAGACAATCTGGATAATATTTTATTACAGTCCGTGTCGGTGCATCATTTAAATTGTTAATGTGTACTTGTACAGCAAAATCACAAAGGGGGGGATATACTATATATACTTTAATTGTGTGTGTGTGTGTGGGTGGGGGCACTAGTTTCAAACTATGTACTCATTAACAATTCACAATTAACACTGTAACATTTTGGCTGGTCTTGCTTATTAGATTACATATATAGTAAAGAATCATTCTTGTTGAAGCTTCCAAATTTGTAGGGAACTTTCGATGAACACTACCCTCTTCGTTGAAAAAAGCTAGATTATTTTAGTAAGAACTTCTTGATTGAAAATAGTCAGGAATCGAACAGCACCTGAAAGTCCCATATAATGAGTGCACGAAATTGAGGAAGTATGCATAATATATTCTTTAGCCAAGAATCGAACCTGAAATCTCTTAAATAAAGTTTCAAACCGAATACTACAATACTATTAGACATTCCTTATGAAATTCTTAAAAATTGACTTACATGAAACTTTCAATCACATTAAAAAACATGGTATTTTTGGTTTTGTTAGGTGTGGAAGCAATAGGAAGAGGTAGCCATCATCACATGGTTTAGTCAAGCCCCACTACAATTAAGATAATTAAAGGATGAGCTTGCAAATATTTGATGCTTGTTGGATTGGATAAGCTCGTCTACGTAGCAAGAAGAAGAGAAACATAGTCAAGCTTCATTTTTTCACCAAACTTTTCCAATAGAATTCTGTTTAGCTATAATATACATGTGGTCCAAACTTTACCAATAGCTATAATCATTTGACTAATATCAATTGCACAATCTTTGGGCAACCATTAGACAAACTCATGGGATTTTGCCATTGAATCAAACCTCATTTAGGTTGTCAAGTTTTCAACAAAGATGGCTTATACATGTCTCGATACCTATAACTTTCATAGCTTAGACCAAAATTTAGAATTAAGACTCATAATAAAGTTTGCCATTGATATCTTACCATTCTGTGGTGAATATTTACAAATTTATCGATTATAGTAATATCAAAATTCCAACGAAGGTAATCAATCATGACAAATCTTTACAATAGAACATACAACAACAAAAAATATATCAAAGTTTTATATATGTCTCGATACCTCTAAAATTTACTATCACAAACAGTTTATATTAGTTTTTAGTTAAAGAATGAATATGAACCAAAACTTCCTAGACAATAAATCAATGATCAAGAAAATCCAGCAAATGGGGAACACTGAACCCCAAAAGAGTCTCATAGAGGGAATCACGGGATCGCTATCACTTTCTGAAGATTAATCAATTTCACCTCCACTGGACCAATCAACCAACATAATTACATAACCCCTTAAATTTGCCCCACTCACAATTACAGGCCCCACCAATTAGGAAAAAGAACCTATTATAGTGTTATTTCCATTTCCCAATAGTAATAACCCGAATATGCTTTGCTCTAAGCCTTTCTATCCTACGAAATATTCTTTTGCAACACCTCTTTGATAGCAATGTATTTCATTTACGGTTCTCATAGCATTATATGTTCCACTCGTATTATAACTTGTATGTTAATTTAGAAATTAAAAATATAACATGTGTTAATAACTTAACGAAATGTTAATTCAAAAGTTGAATCAAGCAAGTCACTTGTATTAATTTATAAAGTATGTTATATTTTGTATGCATACCGATATTATGTTATAAATCATTAAGATTTTGATAAAAAAAAAACTATTCTTACACCTTCGGACTCCTCTTTAATCGTGATAACAAAGGTACTTGATCATATTATTTCATGATCTCTCTCTTAGATTATGCTCCTATATTTTAGCAGTTATTTGCGTCATTCTCTTTACTACTTTTTCTTACATCTTTTTATCTCTCTGGAAACTTAAGAGTTGTATAGTTTTGATCATAAGTTCCATACCCTTTTCGTTATATTCTTTAAGAAAAGAAAAAAGGAAGAAAATATGCAGTGGTTTCAAGATTATTTTGTGGCAGCTTTGTTTGGTCTTGTTGTTGCTTGTGTTATTGCCAAGTTTGTGTCAGTTGCTTTTTATGGGGGTGATGATAATGACAGTAAAGTTAAGGTTGATGCTAATAAGGTTGTTAAAGTTGTGGAACAAGTAAACTTAGGTAATGCTTTTAAGGTTAAAGAAAGTAGGAGCAAGAAAAGGGTGAAATTTGTTGATGATGTTGTAGTTAGACATGCTGATGATCAGTTGGGATTTATAGAACAAAGTCATGAAATTGGTGAAGAAATTAAAAGGGTAGTTTTTTCTGGTGAAGAAGGGGTGATTGTTGAGGGTAAAAATGAAAAAGATGGGATTTATATGTGTTCTGATGAGCAAAAGGTAAATGAAGATGGTAACATTTTGATTTATAGTGATGAACTGAATAAGGGTATGATAGATGAATCATCTGAAAGGGAAATTATTGATAAAACAAATGACATTGCTAACTTTGATCATCATTTACGTCTAGAAGAAGAAAATGTGATCAGTAGGGGTGATACTGAAAAGGTCGAAATCTTGAACTGTGCTGATGAGCAAGGGATGAATGAAGATGGAAAAATGTTTTATGCGTTGGAGGAGGCATCCGAATTGGGATTTATTTGTCATGGTGACTCGAGCATTAACCTTGATGAACCATTCTGTGTAAAAGGAAAGTTGCAAACTGAGGCCGGTTTGGATGACTTGACTATTGAAGAGAAGGTAATTAAGGAAGAGACATCAACAAGTGGTAGTGTTCTTGAAGCTTTAATGGTTGATGACAAAATGAATAATGAAGGATTTAGTTCACAGAGTTATGTGGACTTTGAAAGTGAACATGCTAAGTTAAGATCAAACGAAAATAATCTAGTGGAACGCCTTGGGGAAAATATGGAAGCGGGGTTGAGTGATAGGGATGAGAAAGAGGACCGAATGCAGGCACAGGGTGAAAACATGGAAGGAGGGTTGAACATAAAGGACGAGGAGAGGGCAATAAAGAATGAGAATGTCGTTATTGATGAGGAAGATGATGATTGGGAAGGAATTGAGAGGACTGAATTGGAGAAAGTTTTTGCCGAGGCTGTTAACTATGTTGAGTTTGGATTGAAAGCAAAAGATGATGAGTTGGCAAAATTAGGAAGCGATGTGCAAATGCAACTCTACGGGCTTCATAAGATTGCAGTAGAAGGGTCTTGCCATCAGGCTCAACCAATGGCATTGAACTTCTCTGCTCGTGCCAAATGGTATTACACTCTAAACATGTTGGATAACTCAGTTTCATAATTGATTCAATTCAATGCAATATGTTTATATGTTTGGTGATTTATGGTTTACAATGTGGCTGATAGTATCATTGAAACCCAGAAAAAGTTATTTATGGGTACGTCAGGACACACTCATTGAATCATATAATTTAGTGAATGTTAGGAACAAGCTCTTTTGACCTTTAGTTATAGTCTCTTCTAGAAAATCTGTAAGGAATTGCCATTCTTTAATAGCCACAGTTCAAAACTAATACCGTTATACACTTGTACTACATGACACTTTAAAATTGTTGTCTAGTTTCCTATCTAAGCGGATAAGCTGAGTGAGTTCCCAAATTCAAGTAGGGATAAGTATCTAAGGGGCAAAAGTAGTTGTATAGGTCGAAGTAAGATCGCATAGAATAGGCTCTAAAGCCAACCTTTGCCAGGACTCTTTCAGTAGATTAAAACTGATTTTAAATGGCTACATATTAAATATGAAGGGTACGCGAATGGAAATGAATAACTCGAACCATAAGAAAACCCCTTAGACAACCATAAGGTGTAGTTTGATTGCAAGTAATATAACAGGATTAAGTGATGGAGGCACTAATTGCATTGTGCAAGGAATGCGTGGCAGAAGCTTGGAAGCAGCATGAGTCCAGAGGTCGCCATGGAGGAGTATATAAAACTTCTGACTGGACATTTTCCTGAGTGGGTGCAACATTTCCATGATGTAAGTCCTAGTCAGACTTTGGTGCGTAGGAGGCTTTAGACATTTTCTTGAACCTCATATATATTTGACAGATAACTTTGTACTTCAGCAGGAACATGGCGGACAGAGGTCTTTAGAAAGTGGAATTTCTCATAATGCAGAGTATAGAAGCTCTCTGCAGGACACTCAACAAAAGTTATTGCCTGAATCGTCAGTGTTTTTTGCTCTGGTTTTCTTTTCCTTCAAGTCCAACTTCATTTCTCTTATAATAGTTGATATTCTTTATAATTTGTGTAATAAACTTTTATCATGGTTAGGACCAACAATATGTTAACTCTTCCAAGTATATTGCAGAGATCTGAAAGTTGATTGTGTCACTGAAATAGATGATCCAAGTAGAGGCTCAAAATTGGTGAGACTACTCTTTGCACAGTTTCATATTATACCTTTGTTGTACTGATTATTAAGGAGTGAAATATCTAATATTAGCAAGATCATATTGAAGCAAAAAAATGATAAGGTGGTCTATTTGTTAGATTATTTTTTTCTAGATTACTGCTTGATGCATGCACAGAGAAATATGTCGCATCTGAAATTTGAGAAAATGTCCTCTATCATTTGAGAAGCAGATCATGCATTACAATGGAGACAGAACTTCTTATATCTTGCATACGTACCTGACCAAACATTTTTGCGTAACTTGTAGTACCTAAGTACTTGTTTATTTGACAGGACGAAGACTGAGGAGAACGAACAATATATGCGGGTTCTCAACTATAGCGATTCATACAGATTCATGGTACTCCAACAATAGGCTTAACTGCCACTAAATAAAGGATAGTACCTTAGGAGATTGATATTTAGATTCTTATGCCAACCATTTGCATATAAGCATATTGTTGAATACTGTATATACCACGGATTATATATGCATCTGCCATTAATATCATTAAGCTGTAAACTTATATGTCATTGCTTTTTCTGCTTTCCACTAACAAATGGCGGTCACTTCAGCATTGATGAAATGGTGTAAGGGCCTGTAACTACCCTCTCTGGCTGAACTGAAGCATGCTTGTAGCTTTCCTGTTTCTTTCGAGATTAGGCAAGAGACCTAATCCTTAGGGAGTGGAGCTTGAAAAAATCTCCCTAATGATGGGTGATTCGACAAGATTTGGATTTGCTTGTAATGTTCACCTTAAGAACAACATAGTAGCAATTAAACCAAGTAACCAACCTAACTCATCAATCTCTAGATATATGGTTACATCTGTCTGTGGACAAGTACTTGCTTCTTTGATGGCCTAAACTGCAAATGAACCTTCTTCTGTAAAACAATTTTGAGTTTCCATATTTACCGACACCGTCACCTTTGCCTCAAAGTCTTGCAGCCTAGTGCAAGCGTTATATGAGCTGCCTACCAGTTTAAGTCATCCATGGATAAAAAAGTACCTGAGGCCAATAAAGACTTGGGCCCGTTGAGTTTACTTTTAAAACTTTAAATGCTGACTGTCTTCTTAAAATCCACCTATGCATAAACAACAATGTGAATATGACTATATGAGGATAGAATATAGCATCAACATCAATACTACAATATTCATGTGCAAGTAGGGACCTAATTTAGTCCTAACTTTTTTACTCTTTTTTATAGTTAGGCTCTTATTTCCTAATTCGTCAATGAAACTATCTGCTTGCTTATTTCTCATCTCTTTCAAACTCATCTGAAAAATACAAGAAACAAATATATCCTTGTATTGACAGATAACAATTGACAAATAAGGCCGGCAAAATTGTCATGATTGTTTGGTTTGAAATATGATATCAATTCAACGACAAAATTGTCTTTTTTGGCTCTTGGCTCACCTCAAGAAAAGATATATAATATAAGGAGTATTTTTATTGATTTATTACAAAAATATAAAAGCTATCATCTTACTTTTATAATTGGAGATCTAATGCAATTATGAGGAAGAATTTTGAATAGAGTTCGAGTTCATCATGACAAATAATATGTGACATTTCATCAAAATAATGACACGTGATATTTCATCAAAATTAATAAAATGTAACAAAGTTAAGTTATTGATAATATATAAATGGTTGTGTAGTCTCGTTAGATTATTATATCTTATGGGATGATTGTCCACCGCCCCATTTCAAGTAATCAAGTTCATGTTAAGTGACACATCAAACTTCATAAAGAAGAAAAATTGATTTTTGAAATTAAAACTCCATTTCTATATTTAAATAGCCTAAGTTAGGCACAATTGTTCCAAGTAGAAAATACTAAATTTTAAAATTCTTAAGTGTTGAACTTTTCGAGAGAAATATCGTGCGATAATATAATTAGTTTGTCCAATTATGTCAATGGGTATCGTATAGTTCATTTTATGTTGGGTATTACAACAACCGTTTCCCTAACTAGACATTATGAAATTTCTTCTATTTTATCACCCCGCCAGATTCAGATTGTCGCTTTTTTATAGTTATAAGCTTTTAATTTTGATTTTAAATATATTTGTTTGTGTTGTATAATATTTTTATAAAAAATATATCAATGAAAGAGTTTAAAATGTAGTTTCATCAAATATTATATAATACAGCAAAATACATAATTGAAGTTTAATAAATGAATAAAAAGTCGAAATAATGCTTTTTATGAGATGAAGGGAGTATTAGATAAAGCTGGTAACAATATGAAAATGATGCATCTTTTTTGGCGCACCATATGAATTAAGTATTGTCAAAATCATGATGAGGTTTCAGCAATTAATAGATTCACATGTGTAATTGATGAGTTATAATTTAACTTTGTAAGTGCATGAATCGTAATATAGCGAGGGTCGAATCACAGAGAGTTGATTATTTAATTTGATTAAATTAGTTAAACTATTTTAAGAAAGCAATAAAATGAAATTTGATTTTCAAATAGCTAAACTAAATGTAATAAGTAAAACAACTAGAATAAATATTTTTGGTTTATTGGGGAAAAGATTTCATCAAATACGACTTCAGTTTAATATTTACAATCTAAATTATCAGTTATATTTCGGGTTCAATTTTATCTAAAGTTCGGTATACCGTTCGGTTAAATTTTCCAGCGAGTGTTCAGGTTTAGTGTCTATCACCATTGCTTGAAATTAATAAGGTAAAGACACGAGCTCAAAAATCCTATTGAACCAAATATTAAAATTGCATACTTCCGTATCACAATCTCTATTCAATTATTCAAGTGATACATTATGAATTTTCATTCAAATTGTTAAGCTTAATAATATTCAGATAAAATTAATAACAATGAATAAAACAAGAATTAATATAACTGAAAATAGAAATATATAAATATAAAGAATCCAAAATAATTAACTATATCAAATCCCCAACAAGTTTTTGAATTAAAACATAATTAAAATGTACGAAAAAAAACGGTTCATAAATTGTAAACGATTTGAACCTCCATATAAGTGATGCGTTGCCTGGAACCTTTCTTCTCGTTTGCTCAAAGGCCATGCGGCCACATGGCTTGCTGGAAGATATATTTTTGACTTGTTTATATATATACTCCTCACTTCTACGTTAGGTCATTTGACTTATTTGAATATTAATACAAGCTTGTTTTTTTTTAATTATTTTGAACTTCTTCAATTAATTTTTTTTTAATTTATCTAAAAATCCATAACATTCAACAAATATTCCTACAAAATACAAAGATCAATAAATGTCACATATTTTATCCAATTAAAACAATGAAACTCATTAAATATATCCTTTAATCACAATATCACAAAATACATGATAAATATGGACTAATCAAATTCCCCTATACTTAAGTCATTGCTTGTCCTCAAGCAAAGTAAAGCATAAATATTTAAGCATTTGTAAAAGATGATGAACTTCGTATGTCTAAAAAGTCAAAAGATCCATGTATGTGCATCAATGGACAAGTTCAACTCAATTTGGTTAAAGATTCAAAATTAGAGTATATATCTCATCGACACTTGTTCGGAATCATAATATGCTAACTTAACCAAATTCAAAGCGATTCCACGATGTCGTATCTCTCAAATTTTTTTATTTGCTTTCCTTGTCGCTCGCATCGAGGCTAGTATTTACTCCTATTTCAATCTGAGATTCGTTACATCATGGAAGCTTGATTATCGTCCGCGATTGCTCATCACGCGTCATGTAGCGTCGGAAGGTCTTTTATTGGGTTGTAGCAAGGACTTAGGTGATAATTTAGGAAAAATCGGCTCTGGTAAGAACGAGGAAATATGAAATCTAAGAATATCTTGCCAATTTGAAGAACATGATTAATTAATTTCATCATCGATATCAAACCTGAAAACTACTAGCTCATTTTCTCAATTACACACCAAGTGATTAACCTTTATTCATTTTTTAAATTTCTTGAATACTTAAGCGAAACGACAAATAATTTTTTCTTTTTCTTTCCGTTTTTCGGATCTAGTACATCTCAGCCAAATCCTTCTTTCCTACTTATTTTCTTTTTATTAGCATAACAAACAACGCCTCCTCGTTAGCGCATGAGAAAATCCTAAAGATAACGATTCTGGTAGGAACAATCATAGGAGATGAATTAATTCAAAAAGCTTCGAGAATTAAATTTGATGTGGTTAAGCAGTAGAAAAGGTTAAACGTTAGGCTCGAAGAAGGGATAAGCGGGGATAAAATTTTTGGTTGGCTCTTTGGAAGAAATGGGTAAATCTAGATACTTCGTCATTCTCATAAACACCTGTCAGATAGAAGAAGATAGATTAGCGAAATAAGTTAAATAGTAATCAAGTATGAGTATCATACATAGAAAGAATAAATCATTATAAGGCTCAAACACTCACCGGGTATAGATAATCCACTAAAATGAAATGTTATGATCTAATTTCATTAGACAATCATGTGAGCTAAGTGACTCGACAAAATTCAATTTCTAATCAATAGTCTCATCGTGTCTACTAAAGTTCCTATTAGCATAAAACACTTCACCAATAACCAAAATACAAGCTCATTCATTCATCAAGTAAAGCAAAAACACAAGTGGGATAAAAATTTGACTTAGCTTTACTCGCTTAAGCTTCAGCGTTGTCCCAAATGTAACAAAACATGGCATATGGAGGGAATAATTGAGTACACGTCCGACAATTACATTTATCATACACATCACCACATATAAAATATTTAAACCATAAAGTTGCACACTAAAAATAAGAAATGAGATAGGAAAGAACACTCCCTGAAAAATGGTTGATCAAGTCATTTATCAATGGATGGTGCATCTCTCCGCTACAATCCAATCACGAAATGCGTTATGCAACGCGAGACTTGTGATGGTTACCAAAGAGAAGAAAAAATACATGAAAAGAAAAAAATTTCTTTACAAAGTGTATCGGACATTATCGACCCGGATAAGGGGCTATCTGATTTTTCCCTTTTTGTTTACCGATTTTTCTTCTTCTACTCCTCTTTGCTTACTTATCATAATGCAAAACAACTACCATCATCTTTATATGCTTCAAACTTTCCTGAAAAGGCTCAAACAAAATAAACTAAAAAGAACATTAAAAATAAAAATATTAAACTACTAATGAAAAATGCAATACTAAAATAAAAATTGTAACTAGAAAACTCCTAAACTATAATATCCAACACCTTCATAAGCTAACAAACCTTTAGCCATCTCCTTCGATGTAACCGACTTATGCAGTTCCAATTTATGAACTAATTTAAGCACATAATGTAGAAGAGACAATACAATTATGCAAACAAAAGCTATATTTTTCAATTCAAAATACTTGAGTCGTATCCTTGTTCGACTATAGCGTGAATCGTCAATCTCTCTAATTTCTCAACATAAGGGATCAGATCAACTCCGATATAAGCGCTATCATTTTCAATTCTTCCACCACATTAAATTCTAATTGGACTTGGGACCTCGCCGATAATATCTTGAAAATCCAATTCCAGAGACTCTCAGATATAAATAAGCGAGTAGGAATTTTTACATAAATAGTTCAGCCAGCGGTAATATCATCATCTATTGACATGTGAGACATTCCATCATAAAATATAGATTTTGAAATCCCTCATCGAGCCATGATGTGGACATTGTATTAATAAATTTTTAAAGTCCTCCCTTGCCTCTCCAAAAGACTCATTTTCATCTTGGGCCTAATTGAAAATCAATGATCTAAAATGCTTAGTTCTAGCCCTAATATAATATCTAGTCCACAAATCTACTCTCAAATTTATCATAGAACTTAGCCTAAGAATGAATAGATTTAGGACGTAGAGAACATGTGAAAATGCAATATCTTTCAATGAGAAAAAGTAATATGCCTCGATCTCGATTCATAAATCCAGTTAGACCATGTGGTGGAAAATCTTGAGAACAACTCACAATTCACGAGGAAAAAGCTAATGAGATCCTCAAAATCATAATCATGAAATGAAAGCGGCTTATATAATATTGATGTTCATAAAGGCTGCAATTTATTACCTTCTGCAGAAAAAAACTTGTCGGGGTCAGGCAACTCCATTACCGAGGAAGCATAAAATCATTAAACACTCGGGGTTCCCCTAAATCCATTTTTTTTAAATAAAAACAATGCAAATAAAAACTAGTAAAATCAAATAAATAAACTCAACTCCCCGACAACGGCACCAAAAACTTGATGAATTATAATTTAGCCTCATGAAGTGCGAATCGTCTGATAGTATACTTGAGGTTGACACAAAGAGTTGATTATTTGGGTGATTAAACTAATTAAACTATTTAAAACAATAAAACATAATTTGGTTTTCAAATAGCTAAACTAAATTTAATAAGTAAAAGCAACTAAAACGAATATTTTTGGTTTATTGGGAATAATATTTACAATCTAAAGTCTCCGGTTATTTAACGTTCGGTTTATCTAAAGTTCGTTATACCGTTCGGTTCGAGCACACGAGTGTTTCGGTTGTCAATCTTATCCATCTTGTAGTAAGCGCTGACGCTTTCTTCACTTGCCTTTCTTTCAGTACATCGATGCGAGTTGAATATGTTCTTTTTGCCTTTCTCCAAAAATTTCATGGTATTTCAATGCTAGAATTCATCATTTTAATTCCTAACATCATAGATTGAATCTTTCCTTCTAAATCCCGATCTTTAGTTAGTTCCATATTCTCCCTGATCAAATGCTTCCTTTAACTCTACGGTGGTGTATGTTTATGCTCCCGGTTTGACCATTTAATGAAAAAAACATTTGATAATTTGCTATCAGTTCTTCCATATCCTTTGGCCCCATCGGGGTTGTGTGTGATCCGATGTCAGTGATTCCAACTTCTTCAAGAATTTGTGCAGTGAAAGCCACCAATTGTTTGTTCATCAACTTAAGCCCCATCTTACGTCAAGTATTGTAGTCACTTCTCGTTTGTTTTTAATATAACTTAGATTGTTGCACGGGTGTGACCTCATATTCTGCTGTGTTCCCTTTTACCTTGTGACTGGCGGTCGATTAGATGTTCTTTTGCTTGTCGAGGACTAGATCCTCTAATGGTTTGTTATTTTTTCTTCCAATTTGTCAAACCGCACATCGACGCCACTTGAACCGTCTCATAGCGAGTAAAGGCTACGTTGAATCTCTTACGTAATTTGTTGGGAATTTTGGCGAGAGACTCATGGTCTCTTTTGAGATCATCTTCATCTTTTTCCTTGGGCGGCGTTTAGTGCAATTACCTTCTTTTTACCTGACTTCAGGTGGAATCAAGTTTCATCTCATATGTGGTAGGATTTCCAATAAGATCATCTAGCCTCATATAAGTCAAATCCTATGCCTTTTGAATGCCCGTAACTTTGTTTTCAAATCTTTTTGGTGGAGATCTGCGATTACGCTTCGCACACGATTTTCATTGGGCGTAGGCTCTCAGTCTGAATGCTTAATTGACCGTATCATTAATTCGTGCTATAGCCGGTGGTGTTTATCCTCATACTCTTGCATGACCTCCCGTTTTGGTGGTTAATTGTTGGAGCCTTGACATTCTTACTTTGGCGGGTCCGCCCGTATGTCGTCTGTAATATTTCCATTACTTCGCTTCGCAATATTTTGCGTTGCTAATCATCTTGAATACACTTGGATCTACAACATTGAAGATGGAGTTCAGTGCCTTGCTGTTTCCCAGAGCCAATTCATCTTCTGTGAGGTCCGACTTCTTCTTTTTACCACTTTTCCTCACTGCTTGCTAATGGCAACATTGTAGGAGTTGTCCATCCCAGTGGTCTGACCTTCCAGGTTTTGGTATCAACAGATTTTAAGAATGTAGTCATCCTAACCTTTCAATATGGATAATTTTTCTCATCCAATAATGGAGGTCTCGTGATTGATCCTCCTTCCTTATTTACTTCCATAATCAAAAGTTCACTCAGATCTCACTATGTATGTCGAGTGCCTACTTTGATACCAATTGAAAAAGTGAACTCAACCGTGACCTGACGAGTGTCCACCACCAGTGATTCGACAACAGTCTAACTGGTGAATAACCTGACATACAAATAAAAAATTGTAAAGTAAATGACATAGTGAATGGTTACCCAGTTCGATTACCGATGTAAAGTCTTTTAGGTTTGGGGGCCGGTATAGCCGAGGAGAACTCGCTATGATATGAAGGAATTACAAAGAAGGGGTTTTATCTGAATGAATTTACATTGTACTCCATACAGGCTATAACCATTTATAGTTTCTAGACTAGGATCCACGCATCTCCTGATACTCCACTTGTCGATATTTCGTGTTCGACTTACAATAATCAAACGATTAAACAACTCTCAATGATTGTTATAACAATGTATTATAAACAACCGTACATTAGTTAGAAGATTAGAGAGTTCTCCTAACACAAATAGGCCTACACTAAACACTCGTTGTTTGATCTCGAATATGCAAGAATGCTTTGTAGAAGCCGTATGTGAGGTCTCTTGATTCTTGATATCGCATTTTTTATAGTGTAGGCTCTGCGGGGCTTGAGTGCTTGATTAAGGTAAGGTATTTGATATGAGATCAAAAACCTTTATAAAACTACGAGTCTGTATTTCCATTGTTTGTAACTTATCCTTTACAGCAAACGATCTTGAGAATATCTTCGAGATCTTCATATATCGCCCCAAATCTTTATCTGGCAATATTTTGGTAACATAATCTTTTGCAAGTGAGGCATTCAAAAGCCCTCTTTGTTTTTAACACTTGATCGTAGATAATAAATGGCAACGAGTACCAACGTCGCATGCCCATTTGTTGTGACAATATTGTTAGCCCCGGAAAAACTTGATCCAACAATCTATGCACCAACAATAATAAGTTAATCGAATATTGCAAAATCATAAAAGTAGAAGAAAAATATACTCTCTCCGTCCCACAAACATTGTCTATTTTTGACTTTTTGATAGTTGTAATTTCTGAACTTTGATTGTAGATATTTTTATTTATATTGTATATCTTGTGAAAAGCTATATCGATAAAGCATATGTTTTAATTGTTTAAAATTGATATATTTTTATCAATATTGTAAAACATAAATAAATATATTTAGATCAAAATTTATAAATTATAATTATCAAAAAGTCAAAATTAAACAATTTTCTGGGATGGAAGTATTCACATTTATGAAGTTTATGTTCTTGTCACTGTTATGCACTTCGATTAATCTCTTTCACCTACTAAAGCACATTGAAATTTGATAATTTTGTTGATGAAGGTTGCAATATGTTTTTTTACAATGCTCAATAGTTTTGAAGGTGATTACCACCAATCAGAGGGGAGACTATTAAGATGTTCTTTTTTCCCTTTTTTTTTAAGTAAGATGTTTTCTTGAATGGCTATTCAAACACAAGATTAATGACCTCAATCATCCTTGACCTCTCGAACATAAACATCATTTTCTTTTGGAGACAATAAGAACATGGGATTCCAAATCTTTTTTCTTTTCTTTTTTTGAAAGATAAAGTTGAACAAATTATTGAAAAAAGATTTTTGGAAGTTGAAATTATGTGAGTTTACATTATAGACTAAGGAACAAGAGTGCAATGGCATTTCAATAATGGATTATGAAAGAGCTTATAATTTGCACTCTTATAAGAAATAAAATATATTCATGATTATAGATTTGACTCAAAAAGTACAAAAATCAATTCATACTAATAGGAGAATCAATAAGGATACAAACATATTAGAATGACAACTGATCTAGGTTTGAAATTAAAACCATCATATCCCATGGACCTTCAACTCCCACAAGAAAGTATAATTTTCAACTCATTTTAATTAACATTTTCAGTTTACATGTCAATACTTTAACGATAAATTATTTTTTATTCCTTCTATTTAAAATAAAATTGATATTAAATTATTTGTTGATATATCAATTTCTTATAATTTTTATTATATAATTAAAAATTATTAATATAAAGCCGTATTAAAAATAAAAAATGTCAATTAAAAAAATTGAGGGAATAAAGATCTAAAAGCCCTCTCTTTTCTTTTGAAAAAGATAAACAAAAAAGAAGACATGAAGTTGACTCTTGATTCGTGAAGCAATAGCTCCCTGAAAAACCCTTTCTAAAAAGAAGAAATGATAATGCGATCTTTGGACCATCTAATAGTTGTCCGACCTTCCAACTCCTTAACCTAGAAATGCTTCTCTTTTAGGTGTTGAATGGAGTCATGAAGTTTAAAGTGACATGAACCAGACATTTCATTATATGGTCTTACATAGTCAAGTTTACAAAAATACCAAATTTTGCAACACTACTATTAAAATACCGAATTTCATTATCAGAGATTGTATATTATTTCCATTACAAAAATGTTTTCCTTTTAGATTCCATCGATACAGAACAAGGGCCTAACTTGCATTAATTAACACTCCGTATAAGGTGGCAATAATTGATCAAGAATCCTATTGTTTATTGAAATCGAATCCTAATGGTAACCAAGCAAGCACCTAATATGATGATAGACCACTAACAAAATAATGCAACAAAAGCCTGTCGATATTCTATCCAGGGATGAACGAGAAACACGTAGAATACCACTCAATACCAAAATTGGAAAACATATGTGAAAAAATGATGTAATTTAATTTTCAAATACAATCTGGAGTGCATAATGTTATGACCAAAAGGTGATAGCTTTTGCTACAATAGTTGGACAATACAGATCTACACAGAGTAATCAATATACAGAGTAATCAATATTCGCGGTACGTTATGCAGAGATGATACAAACGGTTGGTATAGCAGGAGGTTATTTCGTCTGGCAATCAGCCAATCGTGCGGATTGATCAAACACGCCAGGTTATTCCATTGCTAGTGGCGCTTGAATAGCGGTTTGCTACAATGTATAGCTTAATCTGATAAAGTAAATACTTGCCCAAGAGGTTTGTTTTGTTCTTGGAAATATTCAAAAATCACAATCTTGAATCATGCCTTGCGAAAATACATAGTAGCTTAACGAAAAACTTAGCAATCAATATGCACTAACAATAGGGAGGGCTAAAAAGACATACCATACCAATCTTATCCTTTCTTTTTTAATGGTTATTTTTATGAGGGTGTGCTTAAGTCATGTATGTTTTGTGTCTTTCACTTTGAACCTGAATTGTAGGTTTTTGTTTTTTTCGTTTATGAACATAAAGTGTTTGTCGCAAAGGAAAGAAAGAGAGCGGAGATAAAATGTCATATCAAGGGATATTTCATCTCCACCATGTTTCTTCCCACCGCACGAAGAGGGGAAGGTCCAAATATACGTTCCCAGCTTCTGATATGACGATCTTCAATTTTTAGCAGCTCTACTATCATACATCCCTTCTATTGTCTGCACTACACACCAGCACTGGGAGGAATTGTAATAAGCTTAACATTCTACTTGACATAATTTTGGTCAGCTGGCTAGGACAATTCATGAAACAGAAAATACCTCCAGAAGCTACAGTGCACATTAATCAATTGACAAATATTGCAGTCAGTTGAGATTGTACATATATAGTTAAATGAACACCAATCTGCCGACTTTCTAGTAGTAGTACATGACAAATAATGTTGGCATATTATCGTTTGAGGTGGTATCATGTTAAAATACATTTGAAAGAGCCATAGAGGCACCAGTAAGAAGGTGTAAAGCTATGATAATCACAAATGATAGTAGAGATTGGAAGACCAAAAAGAGTTGGACATAATCAAAGGATCTAAAATTAACGAGCTTAATGAAGATTGACTCAAAATATAACTGAATGAAGACATTGTATTCATATAAGCAATCCACTTAATGGGATAGTAATTGGTTTGATTTACTATTTATTCGAATATGATGAGTTACTGGGTAGATTTGTAAATTGGAGCCTGCTAAGCTTTTACATCTTGGCAAGGGCTATGATGACAGACTAGCTCCTTTATTCCCTTCATTTTTATAATTTATCATTTTAAATCAAAAAATATATTTTTTATAATTATCATTTTTTAGCATAATAAATAGTATTTTTTACATTTTCAATGTAATTTTTTGACTATTTTTCTCTTGAAATAAACAATAGTAAATAATATTATTTTTAATTGATTGTCGTTCACATATTTTTAATCGTTTTTACTTACGTTTTAACTTCGCTTGTCATAATGCTGAATGGTATTTAAAATAATGATTAAAAACGTGGAACAGTAATAAATATTACTCGTACTATACTGGGACTAATGGTATTTATTCCTAATTCGTATGTGCACCAACTTTTTGCAAACAAATAGGGAAAATGAAAGGTAGAACAAGAAAGCATAGTGGCTCATTGTGTCAAATCAATCAAGAGGGTCCACACTAATCAGGCAATTTGAACTAGAACTTATATATTCAGCCTTCACACCAAGACGGCAATATCTTATCAGCATTCAGCACTCATATAGTAAACAGCCAACCAAGCAAAATGGGCATTCTCTATAGACAAGTCCCTTCAAGATTTATTACTTATCACAGCCCAAATATCTATAAAAACTGAAAAGATAACTCCTGCAATATTTTCATTTCTCCAACTCTTTAGGAATCCTAACAATGGGGAACATTAAGTTTCAATTAATTATTACTTTCTATATATTTTGTATTTTGTGCATGGATGCAGAAGCAATGAAACAGCAAAAGAAAACTTACATCATTCACATGGACAAGTCTTACATGCCCGCGGATTTTGATGACCATGTGAGTTGGTATGGCTCTTCCCTGAAGTCGATTTCAGAGTCAGCCAACGTGCTGTACTCTTACAACAATGTCATCCATGGATACTCCACAAAATTGGCAGCTGAAGAAGCCGAGATACTCCAAAATCAACCTGGAGTAATTTATGTCCAAGAAGATGTTATATTAAATCTTCACACAACTCGAACACCAGACTTCCTTAGACTCGATCAAATCGAAGAGGCGTTCCCTCTTTCCAACACAATGAGTGAGGTGATTATAGGTGTTTTAGACACTGGAGTTTGGCCTGAAGTAAAGAGTTTTAAGGATAATGAAATAGGTTCAATCCCAAGTAGCTGGAAGGGTGCCTGTGAAACAGGTAAGACGTTTAACTCATCAAGCTGTAACAGAAAACTCATTGGAGCAAGGGCTTTCTATCAAGGGTATGAAGCAGCTTTTGGTACAATTGATGAAACAATTGAATCAAAGTCGCCAAGAGATGACGATGGTCATGGAACGCATACAGCAAGTACAGCAGCAGGGACAGCTGTGGCGGGAGCAAGCCTATTGGGCTATGCTGCAGGAACAGCACGTGGGATGGCGAGACGTGCCAGGTTAGCTATGTACAAAGTGTGTTGGGCAGGCGGATGTTTTGGAAGTGACATACTTGCAGGGATTGAGAAAGCTGTACAAGATGGTGTCCATATATTATCATTGTCACTGGGAGGCTCGCAAAATGATTATTTCAGAGACATAATTGCAATAGGATCATTTACAGCAATGTCCCATGGAATTCTTGTTTCCTGCTCGGCAGGTAACGCTGGTCCGGATATCGGAACTCTGTCTAATGTTGCGCCTTGGATTACCACAGTAGGTGCAGGAACCATCGATCGCGATTTTCCTGCATACATCACCCTCGGTAATGGAAAGGTGTTCTCAGGAGCATCACTTTACCATGGAAAACAATCAGTTAACTCTTTCGTGCCACTTGTATATGCTGGTAATGCAACAAATGTGACAAATGGTAATCTCTGCACAACTGGCAGCCTGATTAGTCAGAAAGTTGCTGGGAAAGTAGTGGTCTGTGACCGAGGGTTGAACGCCAGAGCTCAAAAGGGCCTCGTTGTAAAAAATGCTGGTGGTGTAGGAATGATTCTGAGCAACACAGCGACTTATGGTGAAGAGCTGGTTGCTGATGCCCATCTCTTACCTGCAGCAGCTGTGGGCCAAAACAGTGGCGACTTATTAAAAAAATACATCTTTTCTGAAGCCAAACCAACTGCCATGATCTCCTTCAAAGGCACTAAGGTGGGGGTCCAGCCATCTCCTGTTATCGCAGCATTCAGCTCAAGAGGCCCAAACACAATAACACCCGAGATACTCAAACCTGATGTTATAGCACCAGGTGTGAATATCCTTGCTGGTTGGACTGGCAAAGTGGGACCAACCGGACTGCAAGAAGATCCACGACATGTAAGCTTCAACATAATTTCTGGCACTTCTATGTCATGCCCGCATATCAGCGGGTTAGCAGCACTAGTGAAAGCCGCACATCCAGACTGGAGCCCAGCAGCAGTAAGATCAGCATTAATGACAACGGCATACAGTACATACAAGAATGGAAATTCTATTCTAGATGCAGCAACAAAGACATCAGCGACCCCATTTGATTATGGTTCTGGACATGTAAACCCTTTGTCAGCACTTGCACCAGGTCTTGTTTACGATATCGTGGAGGATGACTACATAGATTTCCTTTGTGCTTTAAACTACACATCAAGTTTGATCAAGGTAATCACAAAGAAGGATGTCACCTGCAATGAGGCCAAGAAGTATAGTGTAAAAGATCTCAATTATCCTTCTTTTGCTGTTCCTTTTGAGACAGCCTCAGGAACAGGAGGTGGAGACAAAGCCCCAAAAGTAGCCAAGTACACCAGGACCCTGACAAATGTGGGAAACCCAGCAACATATAAAATTTCAATTATTTCCTATTCTCAAGATGTGAAGATTATGGTTCAACCAGAAACATTGACTTTCAGTAACACAAGCGAAAAGAAGATGTATACCGTCACATTCTCTGCAATTTCAAAGCCATCAGGGACAGTAGCCTTTGCTCGTATCGAATGGTCAGATGGAATAAGCATAGTTGGTAGTCCCATTGCTTTCAGTTGGACATAGTACTAACAAATTCCACCCACGGTTTCTGGTTGTCTTGCACCTACTTTCTATTGGCTAGAGAAGAAGTGTAAAGAACAAGGCAGTACCAGCAATAAAAAAGAAAATTTGGATCTGTATATAAACTAGTTTAATCATGTCAATGATGATTATGTGCACCATTCTCACCACTTTGAGGATGGTGCTTCAAATCAAGTTGATAACAAGAACACCAGTTACATAAGTATTTGCAGGATTTCAGCCATTTTACTTCTCAGAATCATTGACATACCATAATTTGCAGGGTCTAAGAAATTCTACTTCTTGAGTTTACCAATACACAAAACCATGCCATCTCGAGAATGAGATAGATCTGTACACTCGACAAACAATTTTATTGACTGGCCTCATCAAATAAAAATAAGAAAAAACTAAATCATAACCAAATTAGGGTAGCCAACAAGCATATAGACTTTATCCAAACTTATCTGCCGCCATTACCAACAAGGCAGCTCTTTCTGAGTTCAGAAAAAATCATATAACAGATGGTTCATAAGAAGTGATTCTAGGAACTACATATTATCACAAACATTCAAAATTACATGTGCGCATCAGATAAACTAACTTAATAATAGCAATTAAAACTCGATACTACTATAATATTCTTGAGGGTCATGCGCTACAAAATGGCCCATGCAAACCGTTCAAAAGAAAGAAAAATAACAGCAAATCTGAAAGTTTTTAACCCCTAAAGTACAAATAAAATTGTCAATCAGAATCCTCCATAGATTGGCAAACGGGAAGGCAATATACATCTAGCTGCCAGTATTTGTGTTTCACTCCCTCCCAGGTTTCTTCACCCAAACAATCCTTCACGGGTAACTGGATCAACTGTGTTGAATATCCTAAATTCTGAAGTTCAAGCGATACTAATTGACAATAAACAACATGGAAAAATGGGTTACCCCCACAGAGGCCATTGAAGAAGGAATAAATTCCTCCAGGCTTTAACAATTGAGGAAGATGGTCGTGGAATTCTCTCATATCGTCATAGTACTCCCCATAAGTGTCAAAGAAAATACCTGCAAAACAAGATCAATAGCATCAATTGCACATTTATAAACGATAGAACTACAAACAGAAGATAAACGGCAAGGGAATATTTTTCCTAAGAAAATAAAAAAATTGCCATACCATTATAGGATTTTAGTTGAGGAAGCACATCCTGCCACCGTCCAAAGAGTATCTTCACATTCTCCTTCTTGTCCCATCCATCACGAATCATCCGATCATAAACGTCTGGATGAGCTTCAATTATAGTATGAGTTGTCGGAGAATATTGCTGAATTGCTGTGTCCACCAACCCCATTCCAAATCCGATATTCAACACATCACCACCCTGAGAGCAAATCGCTTTGGCATGAGCCTCCATTAACGGCTTCTCCCATGCCATCATTACCGCCTTGCTCTCTGCATCCATCAGCTTGTCCTCACTAAAACTAACTCTATCATCTAAATAGTCTCCACTCTTTGAACCCTTGGTACTCTCCTTTCTTGCGATTGTCCCAAGTATCAATTCAGCTTGTATCCCTATTATAAAATAAATAAAAAATGATCATAGTATATCCACGCCATTCTTCCCAATGCCCACAGAGCATTTCACTTATAGCTCAGACAAACATTAATTTATTCTATTTGGGATCTTTTCGTTTAATTCTTCTTTGGAGATCAAAATAACAAATAGTAATGGAGTTGACAATTACTACCCCCATCACAAAAATATTGTCTAGTTTCAAAATTAACAAAGTTCGCAACCTTGATTAACACACATAACTTTAATTTGAATAAAATTATCATGTTAATGATAAATTAGGTTAAAAGTACTATTGTTTGATATCTTTTTCACCAAATATTCTGCTAGTGGTAATTAAAGTACTAATAAAAAAAAAATCAAATTTTGACAACAATTGAAACATATGTCAACAAATGAAAAGCATAGAGATTCAAAGCGGACAATCTTTTTTTGAAATGTAGGTGCAGGTAATCTGATGCTAATGAAATTAACAAGCATTTACATTAACGTGCTTCAATGTCTGTGAAAAAGCTTCGGCTAGCCGAGGGAAAGGGGCTGGGAGAAAGGCAGCATTATTCTACATGATAACGGAGGTTAGGGTGGTGAGAATGAAAAAGCAAACAAATGCTTCTTGCTTATTAACTAATTATATCAGGAAGGAACACAAGCCGTTTTATCCATGGCATAAGAAAGGTCAAATTTTGACAAGGTTCAAAAACTAGAACATGACAAAATTCAAATCCCAAATGAATAAAAGCAGAGGCAGAAAATAAGCCCAAATTGGACGAGCCAGGTGGGGCAAAAAGCGGAATTTAGGTTCGGAAAATCTTAGAATGTATTTCGGTTCGGTTCACATTACTACATAGAAAACCAGGTAGGTTCGGAACCGAGCATTTACTTATTAGTTAAAAAAGAAAATTAAATATATATATATATAACCCGAAAATAACCGAGCCAGAGCGAGGCAGAAAATAGCAGAGAACCGGGCAGACTTGGCGGAACGATTCAATCGAACCCCGAAAATAATAACCCGAAGCGAGTCGGTTCGGTTCTTGTTCTAGCAAAGGCAAAACAGAAGCGCATTTGGAATACTAGTTAAAATATACCAACAAACAAAACCAACCAAAAAACCAACAGACCTACATTAAGAAACACATCAAATGCACCTTGATGCCCGTCTTCTATTGCAAAGCCACCAACTTAGAGCTCAACTTTTTCAGTTCAAAACTCAAAATTAGACAATTTTTTTGGAATACATTCACTACAATGCTAACAATCAAAATACACATAAAATATCAAATTTCCACAACAATTAAAAAATACCAACAAACTAAAACCCCAAAACTTCACCATTCAACAAACCAGCATTAAGCAACACATCAAAAGCACCTTGGTGCCCTTCTTCCATATTTTTAGAGCTTAATTTTTTTAGTTCAAAAAAAACTAGATCGTTTGGAAATGCATTCACCTGATCCTAACAGTCAACATGCACATAAGATGTCAGGCTGCAAACAGTTAAAGAAATGCCAACAGGCTAAGACAAAAGATCAGCATGCATAAGATATCAGTTTCAGCAATTAAAAATGCCAAACAGAGGCTAAAGACCTTAGAAAATACAGCATGCCATAGGATAATCAAACTTCACAGCAGTTAAAAATGCCAGCAAAATAGAACCACCATAAAGGCCAGCACGCATAAAGATGTCAGTTTCAGCCTTGATGAAGAAAGTACTTGACAGATAGGAATACCAAGAATGACGTTCAAACAGACTGGGTGAAGCAGGACATCAAAACGTCTTGATTGCCCTCTTCCCATGTAGAAAGTCACCAGCAGACATATTAGACGGCGACACCGCATTCCATGGAGCTCCGGCCACCAGAAGTGACTTCGCAGCCGCAGCATGGCCGTGCTTGGCGGCGTGCATCAGCGGAGTAAGGCCGTTATTGTCGAAGAAGGTGACGTCAGCACCGGAGTTTATCAGGGAGTTGAGGAGGGTGATGTCACCACTCTTTGCTGCCTCACATAGTTGTTCTTCTTTGTTCATTGTTTTTTGGTTGCTGAGGCCAACTTTCAGGTTTCACTAGTTTTAGTAGAGTTGTTACGAGTCGAGTCCGATCCCGAAATTTTTTTATTATTATGAATCCGTTCGATATCCAATACTAAAACCATTTGAAGTATTAATGAGTCGGATTCAAGTTGTCGAGTATAAGGATCCATTCGATTAAATACATGATAAACTTTTAAAAAACACATAATACTTTTATTTGGATAGTTTATGGAGTAGTGTTCAATGAAGATAACGAGTAACTCGAAGGTTAATCGAATCGGCTCGTCACGATCTGCTTGTTTGATATAAAAGCAGAATTATAATTAATCGGAATTGATAATGAGTATAAAACCGGATAAGGAAGCGAGATTTGTACATTGAATACTTACATTATAATTATCAAGTATATTTAATATATTATCTTTCGGTATATAAATACTCAAAAATACTCTCCACTCCTTCAAAAACTATTTCGTTTAATTTTGCACAAAGTTTAATAAAAATTCAAACACATCTCACAAATAAAGTTTTTTCCAATTTTTTTATTTAATTTGTTAAAAAGGGAACCAAAAAAAAATTATTTTAAGAAAATGATCATTAAATTAAGGGATGGAGGGAGTATTTAAATCCTCAAAAACAATATACTCCATAATAAAAAACAATATATATAAGGAGTTACGAAAAGCCTGAATCTTTCATGCGTTCTGTTTTAGATTCAGCTTCGCCAAAACTTTTGTGTAAGTGCTGATAGTCGATAAAAATAATATAGGCATTAATGTGGGATCTTGTTAGATTAGTTTGATATATATTTTTGAAATATCGATTTTATAATTTTTCGCACGTCTAATTAGATATGGCTACGTTTTTAAGCTAGTGTCTTGGTGACCGGTGAAATTCGAAATGAGGCGTCTTTTTGGGATGGAGGGAGTAGATATATTTACATTACGTAAGTAATTTTAAAATTTAATTAAGCTTTTTTGGTCCACTATCTGCTTGACTTAATTTTACAGTTGAAGCACTTATATTATCAGTTAACTTCGGTCGTGGTCACTGAGTCATATCTCTTGCTTGATTTATGTATAAAATAAGCTATTTTCTTGCTGTCTTAAAAGCCAAAGCGGAGGATATTTTATATAATTAAAATAGAATCACACAATTTTATTCTTTACTTACCTTACATCTGGAAACCACTTATACCTTGAATAGTATTTTATTGTTAGTGAAATGGCAATTTTATCGCTAATGAAGCTTCACTTGGCTACTTCTGAAACTTCTGAATAGGGGGAAATAAAAATAATCATTCGCACTACTACACTATTTTGGTGTGTGTATAACAGCTGAGCAAAAGTGTGGTCATACAATAAAAGCGGAGGTAGAATTAGTGTCATGATATGAGAATACAATGAAGGGTCATATCAGTTAAAAGACCAAGCAATCAAATGTGTAACCACTATGGCTACTAAATACGTGCAGCAATTGGGATGGAGAAACTAAAAAATTGAAGTCTAAACCATAAATGTTTTCTTCCATTTACAATAAAACACACCAACTTCAGGAGCATTAAAGTAAATTGATCCATTTTTCTCAATTTGGAGTTCTTGGTCAATTGAATAACTCATTTTTCACCTCAAATTCAAGTTTTTGATTAATTGAAAAAGTCATTTTAGGCAACATAATTTGGAGTTGTTGATTAATATTAGTTAAATTACTCAAAGATTTCATAAAGTTGTCAACTTTGATGTGGATTTAAGGGTTGAGGTGGGGAACGTAGGATGGGGGAAGGAGGTGGTTATGGCGAGGTGATGGTGGGGGTAGTGGGGTGGAGGGAAGGGGTGGGGGAAGGCAGGAGTGGGGATGAAAATAGGTATCTATTTGATATGAATTAACAATATATATAAGGGTTCGCATTATTTGGAATTTCTGTGGCTGTGTGGCGGCTTCTGTCTGCATGACCTTGCATGATCAGCGTATTATTCTGCGTATTTCACATTTATGGGTAGAATGTTGTCCAGTACCTTCAAATGTTTAGGAAGCAAGGGAAAAACCATAATTTTCCTTTTTTCAACAATAGGGTATAGGGTTGTGGGGATGGGGCAGGGTGGGGTAAGGGTGGGGTAGGATTTGTTGAAGAAGAAGGTGTAGGATTGGTCAAAGTTAGACAGGGGTAGGGTGAGTGTGTTAAATAATAAAAGTGTGAGGTTTTATTTAATTATGTAAAATATCTCCTATGCTTTAGTTTGTGTAGTAGAAATAATTTATTTTTGAAATTAAATAGAATAGGAATTTCGAGCCAATAAGCTGAAAAAAATGAATAGTATATGATCGATTAAAAATTAGCGATAGTATATGACCCAAAAAGTAAATTAGCCTAATTTTAACCCACAACAATTTATTGAAGAAAATTCTTATCTAAAGTACTCACAAATTGTTTTATTTATCATCAAACATAAAATAAAAAAAATAAAAAATAAAAAAACCTGATAATTATATTCAACCTACATTTCACATGATTTAATTTAATAAAAACAATTTTCACGTGATTTCATAAAAGATTGAATCTGATGTTTCCCCCCACATATTTTAATAGTTTGCATTCTTGATTAGTTGGGGGGTTCCATCCATATGCATTTTGTATATTATTCTTGATCAATCTTTGCATATTTTGTTTGGAATTAAGTAAATATGACTACCCATTTGGATCGTTGGGAAAAAGATCCATTCTTTTCTGCTGCAGAAGAGGTTCAAGAATCTGCTGACAGGTATTTTATGGTTCTTTATTACTCATATCCCAAAAAGATTGTCCATTTTGATGAATTTGAACCCAATATTTGTATTTATGTTGCATAATGTGTGGTGAAAATGTAACAAATGGCACTGTTTTTAATTTAGTTTTGTATTGTTCTTGATTATCGTGATTCAAATCGAAGTTATGTGTTAGTTAAAACTGCAAAGTTTGTTAGTTTCGACCATTGGAAATTAATGTACACCATGTTGCATGATGTTAGGTGAATAATATATGAAATGGTGATGTTTTTAATGCAGTTTAGTATGATTGTGATTCAAATCGAAGTTATGTGTTAGTTAAAACTATAAAGTTTGTGAATTTTGACCATTGAAAATTAATTTGGGCAACCTTTTTGGCATGGAGGAATTGGGGGCATTTATTTTGTTTTTGCATTTGTTTCTTGTAAGGCGATGTTTATTTCCATTTATTATGTAGAGGATATGTTAATGTTCGTAAGTTGTGGGTGGGATCAATATTAGAAAAATGTTTTCTTTTTAAGTTAATAAGTATAATTTGATGAGTTATTAAATTGATAATCAGTTGTGTTGTTTACTATCTATCTCCATGACTTTATGAAGGATGGAATCAACATATAGAACTTGGGTGCATGCCAATAAGGAGGCTTCAGGTCTATGGAATATTGACGAGCTTCGACGGGACTTGCAGACTACACTTGGCACTACAAAATGGCAGGTTAATCGCTAGATAACCTTTTTGTATTTTGTGATTTTCTAGATTTGATCGATGGGGTTATTATGCTTAAGAGGTGTTGAAACGTTTGTATTTGATGTTTGTAGTTGGAGGACTTTGAAAAGGCGGTTAATTCGAGCTACGAAAATGGGTTAGTTGATGATTCAAAAGATAGGCATCATGATTTCATTGTTGCAATAGATAGTCAGATTAAGAAAGTGGAGAAATCTTTAAATGAATCTGCTGTTTCACATGGAAAGCCACCAAAGCCATGGACACGGTTGGATGAGCGCGAGCTCAATGAGTTCGCATTGTTTCTTTCGGCACCATCTGCTGATTTTCTGGAGGATCCAAGCTTTGGCAGGGTTTTGAATCGCAACCAGAGAACAGTTAGTTTGCAAGAGGTTGATAAGCTAGCTGCAACTGAAAATCCGAAGGAAGCATCTTATCCACTTGAGGGGGGTCGTCTGGAATCCATGGAGTATTCACCAGGGCATCGTAGATCGGCAAGTGCCAGTGCTGATATTAGCTCCTGGAAGATTTCCGTTTCTGGTGATTCTTTTCCTCCAAGTTCCTCAAATGAGAAACCTGGGCCTACCCCTCGAAAACTTCCCAGTTTTTCAGCTTTTCTAACTACAATGGAATCTGCAACAACTCAGTTGAAGTGGCCACGCAATGGTTGTAGGAAACTAAAATTGCTCAGTTGTGGCCAAGAAGCTGATATGCTGCCTCAATCTAAGCAGTTGACAAAAGTGAATGCTTGTTTGTATATCTATGTTCTATCTGCTTAGTTTGATGTTCCTGGCTTTTGCTAACACCTATGTATTTGGATTACTGGCAGGGTTTGACCTCATGCTTCGAAAGAACTAAGAGTTGCATGGATGGCTGCTATGACAAGCAACTTCATGGATGGTATGGTGCTGTGCAAAGACAACTTCAGAGATCTCAGTATCTTGTGCAATACAACCGGCCTGTACAAATTGTTATCTCGATTGTTCTCCTCTTTTGTTTCATTGGTATGTCAGTTAACCTTATCTCATTTTTCTAAAAAAAATCTTCAATTTTAGAATGTTTTCGTCGCGCTTTATAGTAATACGAGTCATGATCTAGCAACTGTAGGAATCCTTACTACATTAGTACAAGGAGTATGTCGTTTATTTTTTAGTACCAAACTGGTGAACGATAAGTTCATAAGAAGTCTTTATTTTTATTTTTTTGAGTTCCTCTGGGAAGATGCTACCCTTGGTCCAATCAAGACTACGATAATGGAAATCAATAGTGTAATGAGAATTGAGACATTACCATATATGATAGTTGTAACTTTCCTGTGCTATTATGCAAAAAGTAAAGAATCTCATCTTCTTGAATTTTGCAATTCTACATGCAGTTTTGTTGGCGATGCATGCAACCTGAGGTGCTATAGATTTGTCATTTGTTGTAATTAACATTAGAAGGGTAGGAGCGCAACCAACATGGGCCGCGCTGTGCAGATAGAGCACAATTTTGTTTCTTTGTTATATCTACTTGTATGTAAGGATGCTCAATTTGCACCATTATGGCTATAGGAACAATATATACATTTCATTCTTAGCTTCAGTATATATCATGTCAGTGATTGTATATGGAACTAGTAAAGTTTACATCTCTTAGATTACCGGTTTTCGAGTGGGATTTGGCCCTGTATTCTTACAAGAGTATTAGAAAATGAAATGGTTGTTTTTTTGAAGTCACCTACTCACCTTATAGATTATAGTAGTAATAATTCACTTATACCAGCTTAATACTACTAGTTTGAATTTTGAACTAACACTGATTACATAGCTAGAAAATTATAGCACATCCATAGTAATAATTACTCATGTTTTCATGAGGAATGAAGATAATGATATCTAATTTTAAGCATGGGAAATGAGAAATGATGATGATGTTTTTTTTTAAAAAAAATTATGTATGTTGCTCGTGGACAACCATTATGGAACACCATAATTGTCCCCCATTTCACTCAATTGCCAGTAGATTATTTCAAGCTTAATCATTCATAAACCTATAATAGTGCTATAGAATATTACTACCACCAAGGAATTGAAAGTTTGAGTGGATTTGAAGCAACCATGCACAATCTTAAGGTTACATAAGATAAATTTAGAGAAATTGAAATTTGATAATCACAATTACTGCATTATAATAATCTTAATCTCTGTGCTGAGAAAAGAAAACCTTCATCAGCCAGAAACAAGTCCTAAATAATTAACTTGTGCCTCCAGACTGCGATTCTACTGATATTTTAATACTATACACAGATTGAAAAAGGACATTCATCTAATTTCAAAATTACTGGGGATCATTCAGAATTCCTAGTCGTCAGTGAGCTTATGCTAGACACCTAGTCTAAATTACTAAATTATTTTTATGTGAGGGAATCATGGATGTGTTCTTCTTGCTCATATATCCATCTTCAATACGATTTTGTTGACATTGGTGTCATGTGACTTATCTCTTGCTGCAACTTTAGCGCGGTAGGCCGCCGCTGCAGCTGCAGCGACGGCAGTTGTCCTCGCCCTTTCACCCTGAGAATACTCCGAGGTTTCGCTTACAGAACCAAGAATGATCTCAGCTGGAGGAATGAAACAGTCGACTGACAAACCAGGAACATTGAACGCGACTTCTTCAATAGTCCACACTTCTTCCATTCTCGTCTTGGTGTGACTCATAGCTGTTTCCCCAAACCTGAAAAGGGTTACCATTGATCTCCCGGAGTGAGCTATCATGATTCCCTCGACAGGCCGATAATCTTCCAGAGAAGAATTGATGGTGGTCTCCCAGTAGACAGCATCGCCACCATTTGTTTGTATGCGGGTTAGATGAGAGTCCTCTAAGTGCACAAGGAGCCCTGTTTTCTGGCTAAAATAGCCAAATAAAACGTGCCTTATTATCTCTGCTGGTCCTTCACTCCTAGCTTTCAGAGTATGAGGATCAGCACCCAATTTCAAAATGAAGCAATCCTCTCCATTGATCTTCTTCTCCCCGGTACATTTTGCATTAGCAAACATGCTTGCTGTGGTCCTCGGATCCAGGCCCTACACATAAAAGGGAACAATTTCATCAAAATTTAAACAGCTTAACAATTGGAGGGTAAGTTAGAGCTGCAATGATGGAGTAAAATGATTGTGAGAAGCTCAAAGGATTACCTGAAGTGCACGACGTAAGGGCCTAACGGGACCTTTGGCAGCATGTGCCCCGAGCCAGGGCGTGTGCCTCCACACAAGC
Organism: Lithospermum erythrorhizon; assembly: GCA_019722365.1. Taxonomy (NCBI): domain Eukaryota; kingdom Viridiplantae; phylum Streptophyta; class Magnoliopsida; order Boraginales; family Boraginaceae; genus Lithospermum; species Lithospermum erythrorhizon. The sequence continues at coordinate 375,378 of JADFUC010001296.1, read as the reverse complement.
TTCCCATTGCAACCAGCGTGCACCTTGCTACCTCCAAGAGCAAGCTCCACATACCACATGTCTGGATTCATTTGCCAGAGTACAAAACCACCAGGCTCAGCTCCTTTGGAGGAATTCTTGCTCTTAATGACTTTAGTCGCGGTTTCAATGTCCGAGGCCATCATCTTCACCTTGCCCATCGCATAAGCATTATGAATCGAGTGTTGAAGCTTATGCCCGCCAGATGCCGCCAAGTACTGCTGCAGTATATATTGTGCAGATGATGTTTCCTGCAAAAGTAATTCAACTAACATAAGTTTCTCACTCAAAATTAAAACCAAAAAGTTAGAAAATGAAAAAATCATGTGGCATCTTTTCTCAACCAAATTATGAAAACAACTTTTAGGACCACATGTAACAACAAAATCTTATTATCATTTTCACCCAATCTCTTAGATCATAATTAATAAATGAAGATAATGGACAATACACCAAATGCAATTGTGGTCAATAGTCTCCATCCCTATTCAACTTCTACCATTTTTTCTGAAAGATTGGGTCATAAATATAGTATAAAATTATGCACAAAAATATTAATCAAATTCATAAACGAATTAATCAATTTACTTCATTTCTTGTTGGAAACTGGGTGATTATTTCTTGAAATTCAATTAAAAACATACATTCATGAATATTATAGACCAAAAAACAAAGAATGACAGAGACTAACACATGGAGTGTTAAATAATTTATGTAAAACCAAAAACAAGTAGCAGAAAGAAAACAAATGTGAATAAATTAATATAATATGCTTGAGAACATATTTGTCACCAAAATACTCTTTACTGTTTTCTACCCCATTTTTGTCACCAACTAGTTCATTAACTATAAATCGACTGATGTACATTAGACTAAAAATCACCATCACTACATCCTTATCAAAAATTCCAAAACCCATCAATGAAATATAGTAAAATATTACTCCCTTCATCCCTAAAACATCGTAGAGTTTGAATTTTAATGATTGACATTTTTCATTTCGAACACAAATATTTTTTTATATGGTGTACAATAATTTATAAAAAATATATCAAAATTAGCATTTTCAACTTGATTTGCTATAAAAATAATAATTTTGATTCATATCTAAGTTAGAAGTGTCAATTAAGAACAAAAAGTTTGTTAATTTTGACAATTAAAATTAACAAATAGGATTAAAAATATTCGATATCAATTTAACAATTCTAACAAATCACATTACAAATAGGACATCTTTTAGTAACGAAATTAGAAATTGAACGATCTTTTAAGTAACGAACTAAACATGAGAATTATTTTAGTAAAGAAACTAACAATAGGAGTATCCTTGATACTAAGGTGAGGCAAAGGCTCATTAATGCTGACGTGTACAGGCGCCAAAGGTGCCCCAAGCACTCCCAACAACAACCTAAGATCCGACCGGCCCGACCCGTTTGAAATGGACGGAGCCCGACATAGCCACTGAGCCCATTTATCCCCATTCCTGGATTCCCCACCCGGGTCATCGCTATTCGGGTCGGGTCCTTCCCTTAGAGGCGAAAGGGTCTCCCAGCCGGGTCTCGAGCGGGTATCGGGATGCGTGGCTCGCCTTCTTCGGAGCAGACCCGACCCGGATGGGGGTTGAGTGCTTTTCATTCGTGATGGGGATAGACCACGTGCTACTTCTTGTTTGAATGATGAGAAAAAGGATTGTTTCTTCTCCATTTGATGAAATGGAATGGAAGTTGGAGAAAAGGGGGGGGGGGAGCTAGAAGTGAAATTGTTGCAGTTGTTTGACTGATTTATACGAGAATGATGCACTAAAGTCATATTCTAGTCATCATCATTAACAACCAATATGGGGCTAAATTAATGATTTGATACGCTCAACGAAGCGAAAACATCGTAATTTGGTCGCATGGCGCCGTGTAAGAGGTTATTCGAGATGGCTTCAGGGCAGATTAAAAGTAGTCATTTGTCTGTGACAACATAGCGGAGTAGCATGTGTAGAGGCCGTACGGATTCGGCCAACGATTCTTTGCTATTTGTCGGGATCGAGCCCACGTCGATCTGGCATGTGTATGAAGAGCGGCCAGATATCATTAATATAGTTACGGTGGTTTGAAGTTTATTTCGTTTTCCATTAGTGTGATGTGTATCACAGTATCTTATTTGGATAAATAATATTTATATAATTATTGAAATAATTAAAATAGTCTTTCAAATTTGTTCCATCCAACTAAATTTAAATAATTATTTAGTAAAATATCTTTATCGATCTTTTAATTTTAGATATATATGTTTTGCATTGAAATTAAAAAAAAAAAATACTTTTTGTTTCTTAATATTCTTATTTTCTTTGATTATTATTTTCCTCTATAATTGAAAATAATAAAATTAAATATTATTTTAATAAAAAAATTTTGAGCTAAATGATTGATGTCTTATCGAGAATGTTAGTTTTTTGGAGGGTAAGTTTGATGAGAAATATGAGATAGTTGCGGCTGTAGAATGGGAGTAATTAGGTTTGGTTTTCATTAAAATAAGTTGGTTACTCCGTATATGACATGTTTTGTATGACTTATGAGTGTGGTAAATGTGAATGTATTAATTAGTTTTTTTGTTTTGTTTTACAAGGTTTCAAAATATATTGCAATCTTCACATGATTGTTTCAATAAAATGAGACTTGAATATATAGAAGTATTAGATAATCCTACGATTAACTTCTTCGTGGTATCTTAGCCAGGACAAGATCTAGCCAGGACAAGATCTCGAGAGGACGTTAGTGTGACAGTTTCACACTTTTTTTTGAGTATTTGGATAATCACTAGCCTGAACATTCATTTTAAGAACCTAATTCACGGTTCACTTTGCAAATAGAATGACCAAATTATCGGAAACAAACTTTCTACTGTCAAACTGTAAATCTTAAGGTTGTTCATAAACACATCAATCATGAGTGAAATATAATACTCCGTAAATGCCACTGAATCCAAACAAGATTCCAGATTTTGAGGTTAGGTGAGATCATAACTATAAGATTTCAAGATCTACATACATTTGTGTATTGCACATCATTTTACTCTTTACCATGTATGAAGAAACTCAAAATTCCAAAAGTCCGATAATTAAAATTATACATGAATTAAGTTATATCGAAAAACCTCCAAGTTTTTATTCAGGTGAGTCAAAGCTTGAAGTTAGGATTCAATCTAAATTTTTGGAATTGAGCTTGCTAACCTTTTTAGAATTGTGCGTCAAGTCTCGAGCGTACTACATAAAAAATATAGCTGCATGTGATAAAATTATAATTCAGACTTAAATTTTAAACACAATAATTACTAGTTTTGAAATAAAAAGCTGGGCAATGTTGGGCAATTGGTGAGTATTTGTACTAGGGATCAGGCTGGGTGTAGCATTCAGAGGATACTGGCAGGAGATTTTTTACGTTTAACGCGTTTTATGGTTTGTCCTTGTTGCCTTACAGTTTGAGGTGCTTTATGATTGGTTTGGACGCTCTTTTTGTCACTGGATTAATTAGGGGCGTAGGGAATAATCTTATCCTCATATTCATTTTTTTAAAAATTATATCATTTATTTTGTGGAATTTGATTCGGAGTATATATATTTTTTTATGATATTAATTTATACACCTCTTTATCTGAAAATCACAAGTTCATTACATATTTTTATATACAATTATGTTTTAGGACATAGGGGGCCCTTCTACGTGTTGGCGTAGTATTGAAAAACCTTTGTGCCGTCATGTCATTGTGGCGTGGAGTGTGACCGTCTAGCGTACGTAGGAAGGTTAATGTGATCGATTCACGTGTGGCAGCTTCCGTGGTATTCGCCATTTCTTCATCCGTAGGCGTGGCGTAGCGCCCGTGACTAGGATTATGATTCGATTTTTTATAAAAAAAAAAAATTGTCTAATAAAACCCCAATCCTATTAAATTGATTAGTTTCAACGCCGAAGAAACGCACTCAGCGGAAATCGGGTATGTTCTTCCTTATTTCTTCTTTTAATTTTTTTTTTTAATTATTTCTTTTAATTCTTCTTCTTCTTTTAATTCTTAACAACAACAATTTCAATTTCATGAAATACCTTATTTTATTTCATTATTAATTTTTAGTCACGTTTTAACTTTTCAATTTTTAATTGTTTGTTTTAATTCGGTTATTGTATAATTATATATTTATTTTATTTTTTCATTTTGATAATTGTATGTTTGTTTGATTTTGTTTTTGTAATAATGTAATGTTAGTTTATCAAGTTTTTTTTATTTGTTTAATTTCAGATTATTATGTATAATTGTATATGTTTATTTTATTTTTTCAGTTTGATAATTGTATATATTTATTTGATTTTGTTTTTTTAATAATGTAATGTTAGTTTAACGTTTTTATTATTTGTTTAATTTCAGTTTATTAAGTATAATTATATATGTTTATTTTATTTTTTCATTTTGATAATTGTATATGTTTGTTTGATTTTATTTTTGTAATAATGTAATGTTGGTTATTAATATTGTATTGACAAATTTTAATATTATTATTGACATATATAATTTTGTATGATAGTGAAGTAGATTGTGTTTGTTTCTTAAATTGTACTTGGATGACCATTGATTGCTTCATTTACTCTTTCTAGACAATATATTTTGAATTAATTGATCAATTGTCATTCTTTTCATTTGATAAGTTATTATTATTATTTTAATAATAAATAAGTATTGGATCTGAAATTCTTGTCTACGTCGCATAGTTATCTTGTATGACTTTTGAGGTTCTGTATCACGAATAACCATTCGTTATGAACTATGGTTGACCCTCGTGTAGACTGCAGAGGAGATAGGATATGATGTGTTTGGCTTTTGCTAATAACTATTCTTTTTCGTGACTCTTAAAATGATTGCTATGAAACGGCTGCAATTGTATCATTGTTCCTCTTTTTTCTCTCTTCTAACCCAGATGAAGCCGCTGCTTTGAGGTCCACAATTCACACCATGGGGGAATCTGATAATTATTGCTATTGTGTATTTCTATTCTATCCTTCTTTTTAGTCCCCCAACTTAGTGAACATAATCATATACAAGAAGATAGAAGTTTGAACAATATTTATATAATTTTATACATAAAAGATTTCGGACTTCGTCGTCGCACTCGAGAATCATTTGTAATTGATCATTCAAAGGAAACCTCAAGGGATTAGAAGATCGTTAGTGAAAAATAAACCTCACAATACACTCTTGTTTATGATTTCGAACTTGGCTCTAACTACAAAACGTACAACCTTTCAACCTAAATCGAATTTTCAAGTTGTCTTACATGTCTATCTTAGGTTATCTCCACAAAGAAACTCATCTAATTTCCACTCGCATAACACAGAGAAACACCTATGGATTTATAAGCTTGCAAGGACCACAAATGAAATTGATTATATGCAATAATTAGGAAACAAAAAAAATTCATAATTCTACCGTTCTCGGAAAAAAGTCAACTTATGTCATATGATACATCGACTAACAGTCTAATCGATGTGTCCACGGATACATGACAGGTGACGCATCTGGACCCTACTTTAAAAATAGGAGTAGAGTTGATGGCAGGTCGTAGGAGTCAGAAGTCGGAGGAGATTTTGGTGACTCGGTCAGTAAAGCAGAGGCTAAGGCTCGGCTCGACTCGTTGTTGGCTTACGCACCGAGTCGAGGCCAAACCGGTAAATTTCCATTAAAAAGCTGTTGGTGGAGATTTAAAGTTTTAAAAGATAAAGTCTTAAAATAATAATGATGAGCATTAATTGTCGATAGATAAATTGAACGTTGACGTAGGCCCAGATTATAATAAAAAAGTTAAATGCATAGCAATAGCGTTAATTAAATTTCATAATAGAAATTTGAATCATTACAAAGGTATAACAAAAAAGCTTTAACTTTAATATATAATAATTTCATATAGCAGAGCTATAAAGTGGCTCTCAGGCCAGCCGAGCGTGGCCGGCTCGTAATCGCCTGATATAGACCCGGTCGGGCGGGGCTTTTAGCGCTTTCATTGGACTTTTTCGGATAGGGAAGAAGGGTAGCGCCGTCCGGGGTGAGTGGGAGGCGGTCCCAGCTACTCTGGCGGAGTCGTAGTTGAGGTTTATAGCTACGAGAGAGAGCAAGAGGATCTTGCCCATGTATTTACCTTTATCAGTGGGAATAGAGATAGGGGCGGTTTGCTCACGACCCGAATTCCAATAGTTTGCTCGGCACAGGCATGGATGTTCTTATCTGGGCATCTTGTTTTATCTCGGCTCGTCTGACTCTAAATAGGAGTAATAAGAAAATGTTGTCAATTTATGCGTTGGTGAATATGAGGAAACGCTTCTTGTCGTTCAAATTAGTTGACACTCGGATGAGCTGACGCTCGATGCAAGCTGAATATGAGGAAACGCTTCTTGTCGTTCAAATTAGTTGAGAGATCACCCGACCTCTTAATGATGAGTTGGTCTCGTAAATTATTTTTCATTTGTAAATTTGCCTTCACCACTTAATAACAAGACTTCCAGAAATGTAATTTTTTTATAGTTAATATTTCAATAAGATTTGAATCCTTATTACTCTAAAAGGATTAATGGTGTTATAGCTCAACTAAACCATTCAATATCTAATGTAACTTTAAGTATGAGATATTGCTCTTAGAATTACCTATCTTGTGAATTTATAAATTATTTTCGATGAACAAAGATTGAGATGCCAGAGTCCGAATGAAATTAAAGTCAGAGTGATACACAGTAACGGATCCAAAGGGCCGTCAGGATATTCAAATGAATACCCAACATTAAGGAATGTTAGCTGAAATGATACATAAGACTAAGACCGAGTGCCTTGATGGATCAATTAGGGTATTAGGGAATTATTTTCTGCGGTAAAATTAATTGAGTGTAATTGCTTGTGGAGGCCGGAATCAATATTTGATCCGAGACCAATTTTTTACACCCAAAAAGTCGCCTGACCTGTGAATAAAATAAATCAAAAAAAAAACCAACCAACCATTATTTACCGCTCATGGCTGCATCCAGGCGAGGCCGCCACAGTAACTTGGTGATTGGTCTATTTCCTCTTGATCCCCAAATCTTTTTTTTTTGCATAATAATTATGAGAAAAAAAATTATCTGGTATTTTTACTTTTGAGGCTCACATAAATAGAATACAGGTTTGTGTCATTTGAACCTTGAAAAAACTCATCGAGTTTTTCACCTTTTTATTCTTCTTTTAATCCTCCATCAAATTTAATTAATTTCATATCAATTGTTGTAGTAATTATAAATTTAATAACTATATATATGAAATAAATAAAGAGAAATGAAAATATGGTGGGGTATATGATGGAGTGATGTGGAAGGGAGATAAATTAATTTGACGTCACCGAGAACAGCCTTTCTGGTGGTATTGGTGAAAAATGAGTGTTATTTGATGATGTTAAGTTGATCGCGGAAAGATAAGTGTTAAATTTGACACTTTTAATGTTGATATTCTATGAAATGTCAACTAAAATACCATAGTTCGAACCTCTTTGGCAACATTTTACCGTTTTTAGCAATCCAAGCTGATCATTAATGTAGCGTGTTTTGAGCAATGCAAGCTGATCATTAATGTACTGACCTCTAAAGTAACTTTCATCTGTACTTAGATATTATTAATGTATTCATATTAAACTCTTTTTTTGGAGCTATATATGCTTAAAGTTTTAAATTTCCAATTTCAAGTTTATATTCTAATATAAAGCTTCAAATAAGAATAGTAAATTTTTTTCAAAGAAAATTATAAATTATATATATTCTTTTATATGATTTTTTCTCCTTTTTATCTTTTTATTTTAAATCTAAGATGTCAAAAATTAATTATAAATTTGTTCAATCAACTTTATTATATTAATATTTTATAGTCATATTACCAAAATTTTAAAAAAATTATACAACCTTTTAAAGGAACCTCATTTTTTCTCATTCTTAAAAGTAGAAATATCTTGAAAAAATATAGAAGAATTATAAAGAAGTATATTAATTAGTACAAAAAATGGATTAATGATAATTTTGTTTGATGATTTTTTTATTGAAAGATGACATGATAATTAGTGCACTTGATAATCGAGTTATTATCAATAATTATTAGTAATGTGAATGAGAAAATAAATAAATTTATAGTGTAAATCGATATAAAATGAAACTTTTGGATGTTACTACTTACTAGTAATATAAAAATTGTAATAACTTGAATAAAATAAATACCCCGTCTTTAAATCCTGGATCGGCCTTGATACATGAAGATTGAGATTCAAGACCGGAATCTAATGACGTGCAAAGAATCCAAAGGAGTAAAACATATGAACTTCACATGCTTTTATTCAAATGGATTATTTAATAAACTTGGATCCTGAAACTGATGAAGAAGAGTAGTATACTAGTATTTGTAAGCCAATATATCTTTGTCGAAAGCCTAGCAAATGACTGTGACAGTTAGCTAGCTTCTAGAGTATATAAAACCAGAAGTATTCAGACAAAATTTGCACAATTATTATTCAATTTGCTAGGCTTTTGCATGTAAGCAAATCAAAGAAAAAACAAGAACCAGGAAATGGCCAACTTGCTAACGTTAATCTTTTGGACATTTTCCCATGTTCCTAGGGAAATAGCCATTCATTAAAGATGTACATCTCTTTTACTATTTCCCCATTATTTAGCTTAGTTAATTAAGCAAATCATACAGTTACATTTAAGATGGAGTTCAAGATAATGATTGAGTGAGATGTTTAGAGTTCAAATTAAATCACGACTTTGCAATATTATACGGAGTACTATTATGCACTTATAAGCTGTCCATTTAACGTAAGACTTTAACAACTCTGCCTCCCTTGATGACTTAGTATTTCTCCCTTTAATCATGTCCTAGTTTATATTACATTCATCCCAATTTGGCTGCGAGTTTTTTCAATAGTTCTATTTTATACAGAGTATTTTGCATATTACGTTATGTTTCATATTGTCTTCGTTCAATTTTAAACTTCAATATGACCTGGAATGTAGGTAGGATGTTCAACTCGAGCACGACCAACTTAATAATCGAGTTGTTTGTTGAGTCGACTAATCCATCATGTGGTACCGGGGACATTTTACTCTTTAGTATCACCATTAATTGGCACTTAATGTATGTGTGAACAATTCGAATCTTTTTAGGAAGAGTATCAATACTTGGATTTTTGAAAATTTTAGCACCTTGGTTGTTCTTGAATTATGAATACTCCTTGATATATATATTATTATTTGGCTCACATTTATTGGGTAATGAAACATATGGATAGGGTTCGTGATTACAGAAGTGCGAGATAAGGGGCCAAGTGGCGTGATTACATGTGAAAGAGTATCTTATAATGTTCGTAGTAATTGCACATAAATCGCCGTCGTTAGTCGCCCCATATTTAATTAAAACTCTTATTCTTAGTACGTTCGTTATTTTCGATCTTTCTCATATAAAATCAATCTTGGGCTTGATCGTCAGTGTTTGTGATCATTTCGCGATCGCTTCAGTCGACGGTGACGGTTACGGATCATTTGGGCGTTAACAGACTCCGGATCTCATAAAATTGAGCGAAGAAGGTGTGAGTGGGCCAGCGGTCTTTCTTTGCAAAAAAGCCGTATTCTGAAGATTAATGAGTAGAGTCCCGTCGTACTGTAGTGCAAGCCCGGTGAATTATTATAATTATATATTTTTAGCGGATTGTAATTACCACTCCTTAATCCAGTAGTATCAATACCTCAAATTAGACAATCCACAATGAATAAATTTGTATTTGGAAAAAGAGTATACATAGTCATAAAATCCAGCAAATATTTGGTAACATCAGAAATAGGTGTATATATTGAGTATTGACCAAGTTGGAAAAGATGATTGAATTCATGTGCCGTAAATGGTGGGGGAGAATCGGTAATGGTTGACTATTTTGGTGAAGTTTGTTACTAATATCCGACTATTTCCAATAATGGGACCCTGGACTTTAACCACACATCTCATTTTACCTTTCCTTTGTCGCATATCTATGATTTTATTCTCAATTTCAGTACTTCCCAACATGCTCAGCCGTTCAGCCAGTCTACACTTTGTACCAATTTTTAGCCCCAATTAAGTAACAACAAAAGGCACATCAGCCAATCTTATATATCACCATTTTATATTCAAAGAGTAGCTGGTTTAGGTGCACATATATAGCTTAGTTGTAAATACATAACCTCAGTTGACCTTAAAATCCATATTTGATTTTGTTAGTCGTTATGTGAGAGTTTTGTTTTAAAGAAGCTCATTGAGGATACCAGATACTGTTTTTCTAATGTATAAACTTGGGTCAACATGATTGAAGCCCCTCACAACTTGTTAGATTGAGACGCGGAGATATTTAGGGATCACCCAGCATTTCCTTTTGGGCTGCAAAAATAGTTGTTTATAGAAATAAATCATTGTAGAAATTAATAGAAAGCGAATTTATATCACCATTTAATTTACAAACGAACAACAACAAACTATTCATATATGATTACAACAACACTGTAAAATACATGAAATGAAACGGATCGAAATCGCGTAAAGATGCAACTTTCGCCCAAAAGCAATTCGGCTCTTGGAGTAGTTGCTTAGGAACAGAGAGGTGATTATTTCCCCAAATAAATGGCCCATTTGACTTCACAAGCACTAGTGAATGAGTCCAACGAGCTTCATGAGCAGGTTGAAGTATCACCTAAAAAAACAGACATCAAAAAATGTAGAGAGGATGGGAGCTCTCAGTTTTTATATATTTGTGTGTGTTTCTTCTGACCGGAAGAGATGCCGGATGATGGTTAAATGCGTGAGTGAAAAATATTGACAAATCGCAGCTTATTCTTCCTTACGTGATTATGCATTTACAGGAAGCAAATCTTGGCTCGCGTAGGCCCCCAGGTTCGAAGCTGCGTTAGTTGTATGTGAAATGCTGCAATTCCACAATTTCCAAAAGTACCGTTTTACCAGAATTTGCGCCCGCCCCTATGAGCTGATCAAAACTTTGGCATAGTAGCAGTAACACAATTTACTAAGTTCATGAGGACTCAAACTTATAAAGTGAGCTTTGCTCCCACTCGCCTCCTATGTAGTACAAATAAAAACTTTCATTTTTTCATTCCATTCTTTAATACAATTCTTTGACATACAAAAGGATTACCAAATTTTGAATTCACACCCCCAAATATCCAACATCTATAACATGGATCGAATCAAGATCAAAATTTAAGGTGTAATAATTTGACTAAAATTCATACTACCGGTTTATCCTCTTTTTTCTGGGTAAAATATATATGCTACTTTATACATTTCAAAGCAACCGTTTTGTGATATTTTATGTATCCATAATGTAATCACATGTTACATATCCATTATAAATCACTTTATGTTATTTTAATCAAAATTAATTTAGGCTTAAATAGAGTGATTAATCTTTTATTTTTCTAATCAACTCGAGTCTTGTTATTAGAATGACTTGAATGTTATTACAAGTAATTTAAATAAAGTAATCTTATTACTTGCATTATAAATAATCTAATTTTGTTATTAAGTTAATACAGAATACTACATATTCATAATAAAGTGAGAACTATTACATACTTTATACAATTAGATATAAATATGTTGTACTCCGTAATAGATTGGCCGATACATAAAAAATAGAAATAGATTAATTGACTCATAATATGAATTGAGAGGAGTATTCATTTCGTTTTAAAATAGAGGATTGTTTAGATGAAAAATATTTTATTAATGGATAATAAAAAACTATATTGAGAATTGTAAAAAACTCCATTGAAAATATAAAAAGCTATATTGCAATTGTAAAAATATATATTAAAATTTTTAACAATCAAATATTATGAAAAAGTAAATTTTTTCTAGATATATCGTGTATTTACCAAAAAACAAATACAAATAATGCTGGGTATCTGTCCTTTTCTCTTAAGCCTTTTGGGTGAGAGGGGAGCATCAGATTGGTAGAATTAAAACCTGCATATTTTCAGACTTCAGATCAGATGGGTATCTGTCCTTTTCTCAAAAGCAGCAAGGTATTTGCCTATTTGGTATCCCATTACAATTAAAGTTAAATGTATAATAAAGACATATAAAGGCCAGAAATAACATTAATAATACTGCGGAATATCATTAATGAAGTATTACTCCTTTAGTCCTATATTACTAATTTAATATTCCCTCCAATTTTTTTACTTGTCATCCTAATAAATTTTTTTAATATTTCTTTTAATTGTCATTCTACATTTTTTATACATTTTTGTCCTTCCTTTTCCTATTATATCCCTAAACATTAAATACATTTAGTCATTTTTTATTCTTTAATTTGAATATCTTATGAGAATCCGTATAGAGTCAATATTCATCATCTTTTAAATGAGGGTACAAAAGAAAAATAATACTCCCTCCATTCCTATTTATTAATCCTATTTTCTAAATTTAGAAATCTCATTTTAGGTATCTTTTTGCCAAAATTAGAAAGATAAAATGAAGGAAAATTGAATAAATGTGAGTTGAATTTAAATTTGTCTTAAACTTTGTGCAATATGAAATGACTCTATCATTTAAGAGTGAAAAGAATAATATTTTTTAATAATTGTGCAAAAATATAGGATGACAATAAAAAAATCAAAGGAGTATGAAATAAAGCAGATCAGATCACCACATTTGAACTTTTTTCAAACATAGGTACCGTTGTTTTTAACGAAATAACATAAATCAGGACAATCTTTCAACAGTCTGAATATTCCTAAACATAGGTACCGTTGCTTGGCAAGACATTGATTTTTTTTAGAAACAGAATATATGGAGTATATTTCACTTTAAACATTGGCTTGGGATTCAAGCCAATGTTCTTTTTATGTTTTTATTTCATACGAGGAATAATATAATTCTTTAGTGATCCAAGCTGTTTTTTAATTTGTAAAAGTGTGAAACCGTCACACTATCGGTCCTTCGAGGTTTCTGTCCTGGGATTCCACGGAGGAGGTGAATCGCGGGATGTGCCTCAACTGGTTAGGGGACGAGAGCTTCCTTTAAACCACTTTAATTCGAAATTCTGCCACTTGCGTGACTCGAACCCACAACATGAAGAAGCTAGAATACCGACATTTAACACTCTCATTCGTTTATCAATTGAGCTATGTCAGGAACTGCTTTTTAATTTGTATGAGGAGATGGCTTCACTTGGTGGGATTATATTCCCTGAAGTTAGTCCCATAAAAGAAAGAGGAAGCAGTAGATATTGTTTCCTTTGTGTTCCATTTTTTTGATATTGTGTTGCACATAGGAGATCTATAAAATTTAATAAAACGATTTTTTTATTATGTAACTTAAAAAATACATGTTAATATGTCAATAAAGAAAATATTTGATTGACATCACCTTTTTTATATTTCATACAAAATTCTAAAAATTGGAATGATCCAATGACAAATTACGGGAACTTTCACCCGGACATTAGGATCAGACTTCATCTACCAGTGTCCAGTATGCACACAAGCTCGACTACTTATACGCGACAAATCCATTAACGCAATTTATAAAGAATTCACTTATAGTTGTAAAAAGGATAAAATGACTTATGTAAATATCTCATATATCACTTTTTATCTTTATGATATAAATAAATTAGTAATTTATATTTCAAAGAATAGAAAAAATAACTATAACTAAAAATTATATTTATGAATTAAAAATATAATATTTATTTATTTTTTATTTTTTCTCAATAAAGAGTAAATATTAAAAATTGGTATAAATCAAAATTATATCTTTATGATTATTAAATGAAGATAAATAAGGTGATAAAGAATATTAAAGTATACTAAGAATTATTGGCCAAACCAATTTATAAGTTTGAAAAAGTTAAAATTTGCTACTTTTTTTATTTCAACTTATAAGTTGATTTCAACTTATAAATTACACATTAAACTTGCTAGCTAAACACGTCATTTTGTCAAAATCAACTTATAAATTGATTTTGACCAAAAATAAGCTTAGCCAAACACCCTCTAATTCCTAATGGATTTCTCGCGTGTATAAAGCTCATTCAAAGAAGTAAAGAAAATTAAAGATTTTTCATATATACTTTGTGGGATCTAATTCTCGCCTGTGCCTGGCCGCCCGAGGTTAGAATCATCCAAATTGACATCGTGAGTCACCAACGATGATAACTCAAATTTAAAAGACTTACCAGCTTCTAAATAACCAAATAAAAAATAATATATATTTGAAAAGAATCGCTTTTAAGAAATGATCCATCGTGATATTTCCTAAACACACAAAACAACCAACATCCAACAATCGACCAAAGTACAAAATGTCAATATACAACTCAGTCTGAAATCGAAGTAACAACAAATAGAGGAATCCGAACTACAATCAAAATAATCCAGACTCCAAGTGAGAGTTCCACCACCCATCGCCACCTGTGCTCTAAGGCACGATCACTCGAATAGATCCGAATACGCTGAAGCACCACCTGCCAACTCCGACATAAATAAAAAATGCCGCCTATAGCGACAAAGGTAAGTCATAAGCTTAGTGAATACTTATCTCAAAGCGGAAATTAGCTCACACCTAGTGCTAGTGTAATATAAGAATGGCTAAGTTCGCATAAATTAGATAGACATGATGTATTACTATACAACTCAAGACCATAATAAAAGAAAATATCAACAGCTGGGTTCATTATCATGCTCACATCATAAAGGTATATCAATACTCTATTATCTCTCAAGGACATGAATTATGCGGCCCATCCAACTAAATATGCATAATCTAATAAAAGAACATCCGACAATGATAATCATGCATTTCAAGAAAACAACGACAACAATACCCAATCAAGTCCACAACTCTACTCTATCAACCAACAATGTAAAACATCACGACTAACAACTAGACCATCCAACTCCACAACTCTACCAACAACGTTGGTACTACTCAACTTCACAACTAAACAACTCAATCAACTCCAAAGTGAATCCAAATTTCTACAACTAAGACGCCTATAATCAACCTCAACCTCGGGGAGAAACTTATGCCCTGGTCGATTACAAGCTGCAAACAACACACTCGTAACGAGGTACGAGGCAAATACAACACACTCATACCGAAGTACAAGGCAATACCGGATAACAACACACTCGTAACGAGATACGAGGCAAATACAACACACTCATACCGAAGTACAAGGCAATACCGGGCAACAACACACTCGTAACGAGGTACGAGGCAAATACAACACACTCATACCGAAGTACAAGGCAATACCGATAACAAATATACTGTGAACGAGGTACGAGGCAAATACAACACACTCATACTGAAGTACAAGGCAATACCGGGTAGTACAACTCATCATACATCAACCACCCCTAAACAACTCGTTCCATGCCACTCCAACCAACAAAACATCACACACAACCCAACTACTCAACCAATAACGCATACTCAAATAATCAACACACAATACATAGATAACATGCTCACAATTATTACCAAATTCAACACATTCACGAAGAAGTAAACTAATCTACACCCGTGAGATAAATACTCACCTTGGCTAGCAATAAATAGCGCCTCGCCTAATTAGTCCAAGTGCCTTTCCCACGCTCCACGCCTAACCAAAACACCCGAGAAGTACAATTACTACTTACTACCATTTAACTCCATATCGTTAACTATCCAACTTTACAACAATTTAGTTACCAAATATTAACTTAAGGTGGAAAGATT
This sequence comes from Lithospermum erythrorhizon, assembly GCA_019722365.1. Lineage (NCBI taxonomy): Eukaryota > Viridiplantae > Streptophyta > Magnoliopsida > Boraginales > Boraginaceae > Lithospermum > Lithospermum erythrorhizon. The sequence goes on along the minus strand of JADFUC010001296.1, from coordinate 359,550 downwards.
ACTACACGAGCATAAACGACTAATAAAACGATAACATTTCAACCACCACACCTCACTACTATAATCGGCCCTCACCCCATACCCACACTAACACTTTAAACAACTCTAATTAACCCAAAAATCAATTTTCCCAAACTAATTTACCCATCTTTAACAATCTTTATTCAAAAACCCAATTACTACTCAATTACACAAACCTAATTCAACATCATCTCTTCCAACCACCTTAACATCAAAACTTTAACTCCAAAACAACTATATTAAGGCCCAATGATATACTTTTACAACTTAAAGGTGGTTTGGAAAAAGTCAACCTAAAAGTCAACTAACACATTCAACCCCCAAAATCGATTATTATCACTTCTAACCACATAATCCAAGCTTAGGTGATACCTCTATACCATTTTAAAGTCCCAAAACTCAAAGTCATAATAGTCAACAAAAGTCAAACTTTCATAACTTCTTAAAAATATAAAAAACTACAAACTTTCTTACTTTAAAGTGTAGAGGATGATGAGGGGAAGCTAGTCAATCAACTTTAGTCCTAAGCAACAAAGGAAGAAAAGGAAAATGGAGGAGAATTGTTTTTTTCTTTCAAGGGGTTTGGCCAAATGGGGAAAGAAAGTGGCTCGTGTGTCAATTTAAGATGTTGAATAGTGAATCGAGGTTAAGTGGAGATATTTAGAATGGTGTTAGATCTCGCTTTGGTTTGCGGTTTAAAAACTCATCTCTATTAACAACACAACCTCGAACATTTACTTATTTCTACCCTCGAATAATATTAAAATAATACTTATACGGAACGGGTTATTTCATACTTCTACATCATCATCCGATTTTAATTAATAAGTCAATATTGATCACATAATTCGAATGAAATAGTAATATATTTAATTCTTTGCAAAAGTTATTCAACCAATATATAAATTATGTGATAAAACTAATCAAATATGATAACATTGATTGATCTTGTAGTTGAACTAGCAATTAAGTATTCTTGAAGTTTTGGATCGTTCGATTTTCATATAGAGAAAGGAAGGAAGGGGTGGAAATTATTTTAATAAACTATAAAAAAAAACTAATCACATATCCTTGTTGATGGAGAAGACGCTACAACCTACAGGTTTCGAGATATAGTAATGTACTACTCCTATTGTAGTAAAAATCAAACAAAAAGTACCAAGTTATTAGTAAAAGCAAAAAACATAGATACAACTATTGGTTTGGAAATCAGGTTAACAATAGCTTTTACACTTTTTTTTAGTGTTTTTTATTTTTCGGCATTCATAACACCTTTTGTATTAACAGATTAAAAAATAATCATTTTTTATGTATCTTTAATTCAGGTACGGTTATACGCGTTTTATACAACTAGATTACAAAATACGCATTTTTTCGATACGATAATACGTTTTTTTTTTCAAAATACGTAGGTACGGCTATGGAACCAAGACAGTGTACCGAGTTACATATACAGTTAAGAATACATGAAGTTTTCTGCTACTACATTTACTACAAAAGTGAGGCTACAACTGCTCAGACACTCCAGCATCCAGCTTACAATCAACAGGACTTCGAACTGCAGTTGAGACAAAAGTTACATATCTACTTCAGGATTCCCATTCTGTTCTTTGTTGCAACATGTCTATGCAGAGCACAATCTTTTTCTCTTCATCCAATCAAATACTTTTTTGGCATACATGTTGCTTTTAATGGATGGAGCATTCACAACGATTAATTCAAAAAGCTTGTGGAAGAACTGGCCCGGCATTTCCTGTCCATGATGGTATATGTTAGTCGATTTGAACTCACGTGCTAACCATTAAATAGGGGTTAAGAAAGTTTTCATAATAACATTTACATGGAAGGGTGACCAAGTTTTCAATTATATTTTGCAAGATAATCAGTGAACTTGTAATTGCATTATGTAGATCAGAAGTGGTTACCTGTAAGGTTTTATTCTATATCATCTGGTTTAATTCTTGCAAAATCTTATCAAGCAGACAATTAAGGGGTAATATGAATAGGGCTATTGCATAATGTATCTGAAATCTGTCCATGACCCCTGGATGCGGAAGTCGTCCTATTTTATGCATCTAAGTAGACAGGTACTGCTATATATATGTATGCATGTGACCATGTGAGTCTATGAACATGAATAAGAACATATAGTTAGGACAAGAAAGCAGCTGACATACATGCACAAACAGATTGTTGAAGAAACATGTCATCTGGTTGTGAATGGCTCAAGGATTAGGAAAAATTACTCTCTATACTTGTAAAAGAAGGCCTCAAGTCAAAAGCAGTCATTCAATAAACTATTTTCTATAGGAGCAAACAAGTAGTTCAGGAGCAACTATAGCTTACTGCATGTCTCAAATGTATAAGAGGTTGATTTGATAAAAAAAAGTTATTATCCAATGATTGATTAGTCAATGTTAGCTGGGTTTGCATGTCATGCTGTGAATATGACAATAATAATAGAAACTTAGAAAGGGTCTGTGTTTGTTCACCTTTGATACTTCTAGAGCTGATTGAATGACAAAATTTCCGTAAGGATCCACAAGTAGCTTCACAACATCATTTGGACTTGCAAGCAACTCCTTTAGTATTGTTGTAGCATGCTCTTCTCCACCTTCAACAAGGAATTTCTCTACCACATTACTTGCAAACTTATTGCAGGATAAAATAGCAAAATGACCTCTAAGGCGTCGTGTAAGGGCAGCCGTAATTTTGGGTTCACCCAAAGCAAGTAAATGTTGCACCACATAGTTACTGCACCAGTAAATGATAAGGGGAGAGGATTAAAAAAATTAAGTTCGACATGCCAATACTGTGATTGAAGTTTAGGTGGAACATGAAAAACATTATGGTTCTAGAATCTAACCCAAAAGGATCTTCAACAATGTGAATAGAATTTGCTATTATTTCCTTGATTAAGCGCTCTCTACATTCTCCATGAGAGTGCTTAACGCATGATTGGAGCACACAGCAACCACTCTTATCTGTGGAAATCCGAAGGCAATTTTCTGCTACCTCATTCAAAAGATGCTGAAACGCACAAAAAAGTGGCAGAAATGAATGCCAAATAGTTACAGTACAAAAAGAGGAAAAGGAGACTTTCATGTCTAGAGCTCTTCATATGCCTTCAATCAAAAGAGACCAAAGAAGATCCTGAGAAGGTGACTAAAATAACAGATGTGATCAGAGACGAACTGGAGCACCCACAAAAGGCTGATATTGGTTTCATAGTGATAGTGCAGAGAAACTCGAAAACATGCTAAGCCAAATATAGCTTAGGAAGCCAAGATATTCCATTGATTCCCAACAATGGACTTAAAACATAATGATTCTGGACATATATACTAATGTCAGATGTTCTTGAATATGATGAAACTCCTTACAAGCTAATGATAATCGAAAGATTGCATTAACATGTCCTAACGCCTTTCGAGAAATTCCCGGCCTAAGCGAGTGGGTGGGTGGGGGAGATAAGAGACAACCTTACCCCCTGGCATAACAAATAGGGAGATATTTCCGAATTGAATCAAGAATGAAGTAAAAATACTATCCAATATTTTTAAGCAATAAAGCGTATTATACAAGCAAATATTTTGGATATCTTCCATTATATCAAATAGTTAAAGAATATTAAATCTTTGATTCCATAAAGTACTAAAAAACTTCATTGAAATACAATATAAAATCTTGATTAGGTACCTTGCTATACTCGAATGGAAAACTTTCAACACAGTATTCTATCACATGATGACCATAGGTATCAACAGCTAATAGAACAGTGCCAGCACTCAAAGCAGACATAACCAAAGATATTTGTTGTGGAGTGCTCAGATTTTCCAGTATTATCTGCACTGCTTTAGCCCTGTGATATGAATACAAAACAGTTCATTAGCATACCTGAACCTAACTTGAAAAAGCTAACACTAACAATACCAATAACATACACCAATACCTAGAAAGAGGCTCTATCTAAGCCGGGATCGGATTTAACTTGAAAAAAAACTAAACTAATACTAAAACACTTATTTCAATGAATAAATTAAATGAGAAATTATTTAAATAATACCCATGTGAGCAAAGACAAACGCTAACCAACTGGTACGGAACACTAGTGACAGCAACAATAATCCTAGTTCTCTGTTCCTCATTACAATGCAAGAAAATCTTCTGAACAAAATAGCTCCCAAATTGATTTTTGAGCAAATCAGTTAAAGAACCAATAACCTCGGACAAAACAAACTCATTTTCTTCAATATTTTGTTCAGCAATTTTCATCTGCAAAATCTTACTCCAGTTTTGATCTTTAGCCAATGAGACTAATCTACCCCTAAAATCCCCCATAGAAAACATCCCATTTTGCTGCTTCAATTGAATCATCTGTTTAACATTATTCAACTTAGCTTTAAAATTGTTAGAATTATCTAAACTATCCATTGTTTGTTGAACATGACAATTATTTTGGGACAAAATTGGGAAATGGGGGTAGGATTTTCTCAGTTTTGTTTGCAAGAAACTATCATATCCTGGTCCATATTGATTGTAACCATAACCATAATCCCTTTGAGCTACTCCATCAAAATTCAATCTTGATGCAGCTTCATATGATGACCATATAAAATCACTACCACCCCCAAAATTGTTCATCACCGGGCCGGGCCCCACCAAGAAATCTCCACCGGGCCCACCAAAAAGCCCCACTATTTTTTCATCAGGTGAAAAGCCACCATTCTGAGCCCTCAGAAACCCCACATTGTTGTTATTACACAACCTTTCTTGTCCCATAATATTGTCCACAAAACCATTCTGAGCCATCAAAACCCCCATATTGTTGTTATTCAGCAACCTTTCTTGTCCCATTATGTTGTCCACAAAGCCATTCTGAGCCCTAAAAAAATCCACATTGTTGTTATTACACAACCTTTCTTGTCCCATAACATTGTCCACAAAGACATTCTGAGCCCTCAAAAAATCCACATTGTTGGTATTCAAAAACCTCTCTTGTCCCATAATATTGTCTACAAACGACCCATAAGAAGGCAAAAAATTGTTCTGTTGAGATGAAAGATTGAGTCTTGAAAGAGCAAAGGCAAGGCCTTGATCATCAGGGGTAAAAGGGTCCAAAAGGTAGGGTGCAGAGGGGGTGGTGGGTGGATGGTGGAGATGATTTTCCGGTGGATGAGACGGCGGCGCCGATGCAAAATATGGGTTTCGTACGAATTCTTGGTCCATTTTTATTACAGTATCCCAAAATGTTTGTCACATATAATGTGTGCAATAGTGAGTGAGTATTGAGATAATGAAAGGGTTTGGGTTTAATTTATGTTTTGTTTGCTATATATATAGGGGGGCTAATTTTGATTTATCATGAAATTTCTTGGTTGTTTCTTATTTATTTATGTATTTATTTATTATTCTTGGGGGTTAAACAATGGAGCAATTATGAAGGGGTAATTATAAATAATTATGAAAGGTATTAATAGAGAAAAAAATGAAACAATTTAAGTTTGTTGGTTGTTTTATTTATTTATTATTAGGGAGTTCAACAAAGGGGTAATTATGATTTATGAAGAGTATAGATAGAGCAAAAAAATTGAGTTTGTGAAGAGGGAGAAGAGAGGATCAGTGCATGCAAATTAAGGAAAAAGGTTTCATGCGAAAACGCGTATGTTATTGGTTGTTGTAAGAGTGCTCACTTGTAAGCATACTTGTTGTGGTAATCAAATCTTTAATTAGTGCATTTTACTCACCAAATTAGGGATGATATTGCCTTATTTGGTCTTTAGACATTCAAAGATAAAGATGTTGGTAACATGATATTGTATTGACTTGAATATTGAAGTAGGTTGATGATGGACTTGAATATTGATTTAGGATGATGATATTGTTGCGAAGTACAATGTTAATTCCTCTATTTCAAATTAATTGACGTAATTGCCAAGACTTGACCATAAATTACTTTTATTTACTAATCCGAAAATAAAATCGATATTATCAATTTGGTTTTAAAAATATTTTCTTAACATTATTTTTTTTGTAATTTTTTCATAATGTACATAGAGTAATTGATGATTAAAGCTTGTGTTCTCGAAAAGTCAGAGCAAAAAGCTCAATTAATTTAAATGTAGTAAATACTTTTCATTTATTGCAATTGATGTTTGAGACATATATTTAAAAAATAAGAATTACAAATGGATTTTATAGGTTGGGTAAGGTTGAAGAAGACTTGATTGAAGACTATCAAAGTATTTAGAATTTATGCATTTAACGGAATTGAGATAATTCAATATAGAGCTGTATGGAGACGTGATATTTATATAGTCGATTCCACTTAGCGAAATAAAGCTTGGCCTGATTTGGTTTAACTTAGCAATTACAAATGGTAAAGATATGAAATCTTAATCTAATAATGTAACTTAAAACTATATTTTTCTTCTTTCTAAATTATGATGTATTATCATAATCTTCACTTGGATATGACTTAAATGGGAGTGCGACTATCTTCACACCGAAACAATAAATTTTCGTGGTGTGAATTGACAATTTTGCTCTGTGGTATATTGTGTAAGTTACATGATACACCATGAGCTTATCATGTTGTTTCCACGATTTAATCTTGGTATGATTTGTAGTGTATCATGTAATGTAGATAATATTCCAAATATATATTGTGTGTGATGTACGATACACCACACACATTTTTATATTTGCTCGACCATACACCAATTTCATATTTAATTTATCCAACTTATACATTTAATTAAATTACACATTTAAGCACTTATTTCATACAAGTTTAATTAAAAAAAATACATAAAATCTAAATGTCTTTTTCTCAATCCCAACACTTCCTCTTTTCAATTTGCGACCCTTCAGGATCGTCAACATATACTAGGGCTGTTTTTTACATGAAATTATAATCAAGCATGTATATTGCATAAGCACTGAAGAATGCTATTCTGAAATCAGCAGGATCTCCATTAATATTGAACTTACCTTGTAATTAAGGTCATTAATAATAAAGTTTTTTTATTAGATATATAGTGACAAAAAATAATAATATTTATAAAATGGAAACATGATTAAACTTACGGCGAATACAGACCATATGTGTTCCAGACACTCAGATGGATCCATAGGCCATTTCGTCCATTTTGGCTCTATGTACTTGAAGCATAAGCCCCGAATCACGGTATTTGCAGAATATCCAAAGCATGTAACAAAACTGTCTTGTCGAGATAGTTATTTTATTATTAATGTTGATGTAAGAATAATTGTTAATTGCAATTGATATTATTTATAAAAAATTGATTACCTCCTCGTATCTTTGTCCAACCACAGTAGTGATGTAGGTCTTTCTTGGTTATTTCTATTATTGGCATTTCTTAGAGTAATTTTTTCTACATTCATCTAATTTAGAAATTATATTAAAATAATCACACAATAATTGTTTTTTAAAATTACTATAACTATTAAATAAACTCTATTTATTTGAAATTTAACCGGTGTTTCTTATTTCGTAACTTAACTTTTTCTATCCCATTAGTATAGGTTTCGAGTGAGGTCATGTAATAAAAGTAAGGTTGTAACTACTAACGAAATAATTCGAATGAAGTTTTAATTGCAAATAACAAAATATAATGTATTTGTTTGTTTAAACCTCACCCCAACATCGCAATCAATTCGAACTTCAAAACCCCCGAGATCTCCACTGGTTTAGGTCAAAAAGAGTAGCCAGAAGAGTAACTTTAAGAAAATGAATAAAGGTCCGTTTCAATCTTTAGGTTCTGTAGTGGAAGAATAATGTCCTCCCTATACGAAAGAATATATCCATCCATGCACGAATGTAATTGGAGACGGAAATTGCGGATTCAGAGTTATTGCACTAGCAATCCACGAAGCGGTGACGAATCTAGCTAGTGGGTGCTGGCAAGAGGTTTGTTGATGATCTAAAGGCGTACTCACAATTATATCATAATATTATAGGTGGTCTTACAACCCTTCCTGAACTGGACGACAAAATTTCACTTCGATGATCCAGCCCCACCTGAAAAATGGATGACATTACTTTAATGTGGGCACGTGGTTGCAACGACATATAATGTTATTTTTATGTCATTTAGTGATATTAGTAGATGTACTTGTCTTCCTACAACCTTGGATCGCACACGAGGACCTCCGACCATGAATGGTATTGGAACGTGACAACATAACTATCGATTTGGTGTTAAAAATAAACCTGGGTATGTTATTTGATTATATTTTTTTTATTATGTATTTGATTTAATATATAACTATAATTTTTTGAATTATAATTCAATTGCATATGGCATCGGGGATTATCAAGACCGCCGAGGCTTATTGCAGGAAGGACCACCATCATTCATCTGCAAATGGTTTAGATTCACAGTATCAACACTGGATAAATCAATATATTGGCGTTGCGTAACGCTGACGGATCGGTCGTGTCGCTAGGATATAGTTCTAATTTTCAATATTAATTGTATTTCACTAACTTATTTCATTATAATATATCATTTATTTAATATATAATTATGATTTTAATTTTTAATATTTATTGTGTTTTGATAAGTTATTTAATGTTTTCATATATTTTATTAGTCGTCTAGAAAATAAAAAATTTCAAACTGAAAAACAAAAAACAAAAAACTAATTGTGCGAACTCTTGGAAAATTACGCAACTAGTTCATAATAAAACATGTACTAAAGCAACCAAGATCGAATAAATGTATAATGACGCAGTTACAACACATATATAATGAGGGAAATTCATACACGTATTTAATACGAGAGTATTTCCTACAACATGCAAATGCATATTAGCAACTTTCTTCCTCACAAATCCTCCGTAGAATCCCTCAAAGACCAAGTGAAAATTGTAACGATTCCGCCTCCCCAGTCGGCCGCCTCCCCGAAAGTAGAGTCATTAAAACTGAACACCGTGAGTCACCAAATCGATGGACGACTCAGCTTTAAAAATACAATTCAAGCTTCATCCAAAAAATGCGATCACAATTAAGTTTCCCAAATCAAAACAGCTTTTTAAAATTTATAATCCATCGCCTAATATCAAACGACAAACCCATATATATATATATACACAACATATCCCAAAAATAAAGTAACGCCGGCAAGGCTACAACAGATGATAATGCATCAGATTCCCGAATACAAATGACAACAAATTGACAAGGCTAAAGTTTCAAAAGGAAAAATACAACAATCAAAAAAAAAAGTTGACAACACATTAAAATCGTGAATGTGAGAATCCTCCCCCGCCACCCGACGCCACCTAGCCACTGAACACACTCTCCAACGTACCTCGCTCAACTAGCCACTCCGTCAACCCGGCACAAATGAAAATGCCGCCCATGAGAAAAGCGTAAGTCACAAGGAAACTTAACACAGGGTGAACTTACCATACGGAATCCATTCAATCAATAATATAATAGTCAAATATGAATAAAAAATACATATATCTAGGACTACCTAAAAAGTTCATACAACATAATTCCGCTAGCAGAAATCTCGTATATAATACATGAAGATATAATAGAAGGTTCAAAGAAGCACACAATTTTGAGAAAGAAATCAATAGACTCAACAACGACTAAACCTCTAGTCATCAAACCTCCTATCTCTCATATCCCTCACCCGCATACCATTCTCTCTAACGCGCATATACTCAATCCGCCTACCTCGTGAATGGACTAATCAACAATCACCTCAAGACTTATACCGCAAAGATAAGGCCAAAAACCGCACTTTATACACAAAGTATAAGGCACAACGCACTTATACAATAAAGTATAAGACACATCGCACTCATACACTAAGTACAAGGCACACCGCCTTATACACTAAGTATAAGTGCACACCGCTTCCATACACGGCATAAGGCACACCGCTCTTATACACTAAGTATAAAGACACCGCACGCTATACCGTAGTATGTACACATCGACACGCACACAAAGAAAGTGATCAAAAGAGAAGTCATACCGCCTTATACCGAAGTATAAGGCCAAACTCAAGACGCTTATACCGTAGTGATGTACAATAGCGCCACATATCCTCGCAAAGGAAGCGACAGTCACCAATCCCTACTAATCCGACCTATACCGCCACCTCCCCGATACTAAGTCACCAGTCATCATAGATAACTCTAACCATCACCTCTCAATAACCAAATACTCTACTCCCAAACAATATCCAAGCACAATACTAAAACATCTCACAATCAGAAACAAACACACCGCTAACAAGGCCATTGTAAATCATAAGTCACGACACAGAATCATGCCGACAAGCCACGTAAATTTAAATATAAATCGGGGAGCTTCAAGCTATTACTTACCTCAAGTAATCTTCAACGCCTTACGTATCATAATCACATAATCTTATAACAATTACATGTATATCATTCTCACGCATCATAACACAAACGACATGTATATCATTCACATAATCATATCATAATAACATGTATATCATTCTCACATAATCATATCATAATAACATGTATATCATTCTCACATAATCATATTATCACAATAACATGTTCACACAATTTAAAGTAAGTAATGCAGAAAGTAACACCAAAGTGAGATAAGTAATCCACCTCGCTAGCTACCGAAACCTTCGCTAAAGACAACCCCCCCGGGCTAACGCCCTTTTCCACGATCAACGCCTAAACAACACCCGTAAAGTATATCAAGCACCTTACTACTATACCCATGCTCTAAGATACATAACCAACTCTTGGGGGAACTATCTCTAAACATTTTTAACATGACGGATAAACTATCGAATTATAATCCCATCGACACAACCCAATCGATTCCCCCGCTAAATTCCATCTTATCACTTTCTCATTAAAATCGATTTATAATTTATTCTTAACTAATCAGCTGGTCCACAATTAACAATCTATACTCCGAAATATCAGTTATAGCTCAACTTGGAATTTTCACTTTTTCAACATAACTCCCTTTAATCACTTTTAAATCACCAATTTAACATCATAACAACTATACTAAGGTCCCAATATAACCTCCTACATATTTAGAGTCTTATAAAAATAGTTCACATAAAAAGTCAACCGAAAAACCTAAAAGTCAACTCAATACATAACGCCCTCAAACGTATCTTCTAAATCATGACTATCACTCAAATACGCTACGTAACTCCATACCAACTAAGATTTATCATAAAATTCAATTATGGAAAAAGTCAACTAAAAAGTCAACTATGTCAAAACCCAAGAAGTCTCGAAAAGACTTTGAAATTTCTTACCTTAACCTCAAGAGAACGCATGGGAGAACAATATTCTAAGCAACCGATCTCGAAGCTGGAGCGACAATCGAAGAGAAACGTGAAAATGAAATTTTTTAAGTGTAGGTGAATATTTCGCCATAGCATGAAAAAAAAAGATGATGATGAAGTAAGCTTGATAATGATGATGCGAAGATAAGCATGACTAGATATTTAAAAAACTCGAGTCCCGCTCGTTTCGGTTAATTTCTCCGCTATCGCATTTCTTAAATCTCCACGAATCCCGATTCCCAAGATAAAATATTTCATGGCAAAACTACTAAATTATAAATAATTGCCCGTACTTTACGAAATAATATTATCATCGAGATTATTTAAAAATATCCCCTGTCCCACCGCCGACCGAAAATTAATTTTTTTTTTTTTCTTAACGGGTTATTACAATCTACCCACCTAATAAAATTTCGACTCCTCGGAATTTAACAACTCCACAAACAATCAAGGTAACAATATAATAACACAAAATCAAATATCACACAAAATAAAAGAATACTAACTCCACTGCCACCCGTGAAACTGACCGACCCCACTTCTCACATCCCTACCGACAACCCCGCAATTTCCTCATCTCGCCGGCTGAAATTCTAAGATTCGATCCACAAAGCACCGGGTCGAACTCTCATACGGGCTTAAAAATCTCCCATCGCTACCGACATCCAAATCAACTCCCAAATGCTTTCATCTCTCTTTGGGTCCTTCTATTTCCTTCCTACTCGCGCATCAGCTACTACATTTGCCTTCCTGGGTGGTACCAATAGTCAAGTCAATCACTAATGAACTCCATCCACCTCCTCCCCGCCTCAAATTCAAATCTCAAGGCTCTAAGATATTTCAAACTCTATGACAAGAAAAATCCGCACTAACCCCATAAAGATAATGCCTCCACAATAATTTTAATCAAGAAAGACTATCACGCTAGCTCAAGATCATGTGTCGTGGATAGTTCTTCTCGTGATTTCTCAACCTGCCGAGAAGCTGCAGTAATCACCTTCCCATTCTCGGATCAACATTACCCCAATCCCTGATGCGAAGCATCGCTATAAATCACGTAGCCCTCAGAACCAGACGGTATCGCCAACACTGGAGCCGTAGTCAACTTCCCTTTAGTATCCTGAAGCAGTCCTCACAATCATCATCCCAAATAAACGGAACCCCTTTTCTGGTCAACCTGGTCAATGGCGTCGCGATCAAAGAGAAGTCCTTGATGAATCTCCTGTAATAACCAGCTAACCCCAAGAAACTCCTAACCTCAGTCACACTCGTGGGACGCTCCCAATTGTTCACAGCCTCCACCTTCTGTGGATCAACACAAATACCCTCGCCAGAAATAACATGACCCAGGAATTGCACTTTCGCCAACCAGAACTCACATTTAGAAAACTTGGCATACAACTGGTGTTGTCTCAAGGTCCTCAACACGATCTGCAAATGCCTCTCATGTTCCTCCTCCCCTCTAGAATATATCAGAATATCATCAATGAATACCACCACAAAACTCTATCCAGATACTCCCGAAACAATTCTGCTCATCAAATCCATAAAGTGGTCGCCGGTGCATTTGGCTTTCAATCCAAACGGCATCACTATAAACTCATAATGTCCATAACGAGATCGAAAGTTTATTTCGAATATTCCTCTCCTTTGATCCTCAATCGATGATAACCCGACCAAGCAAATCAATCTTCGAGAACACCTTGGCATCCTTCACCGATCAAACAAATCACACCCTGGGAAACGGGTTTCGTCTTTAAATTTGTCACTTATTCACCGCCTATAGTCAATGCACAACCTCATCGAACCATCCTTCTTTTTCACAAACAACACTGGTGCACCCCACGGAGATACACTCGGTCTGATGAATTCCTTGTCCAACAACCTCGTGAATCGAAGTCCGCACCATGCACCGGGCTGTTAACCTTCAGTTGGCTGAAGAGAAATTGGTGCCATACCGTGAATACCAATAGCAAATTCGATCTCCCGCTCAATCCCGTAAGTCCTCGTGAAAACATCTATGAACTCTCTAACAACCCTAAGACATCTTCCACCGTTTCTCTTCCCTACTCAAATCAACCACATATCCCAAGTGATCCAACACACCCCTTCAATCAACCTCCTAGCCTCAAGTGCCGACACAAAAACCGAAGGCAAAAAATCTTTCTGCCTCCCACAAATCGGATATCCGGCCTCTCCCGAACCCACAAAAAGTAATCTCCTTCCGATGGCAATCAATAACGGTAATGATAAGCCTCAACCAATCCATACCCAAGACAAAGCATCAAAATCGAAAGCTCAACGAAGTAAATCAATCGCAGACAATGACTCACCACATACAAACAAAGGACAGCTTCTATATGCAAATCTAACCACAACTGACCTCCCTTAATCGGGCGCCATAATCTCAAGTGGGACAGCAAAGGCACACAACATGATAAAGCAGAATAATTTCGAGGACACAAAGAACGCCAGAGTCTTAATCAAACAACACCCTAGCCTCAATATCACAAAGGAATAATGTAAATTCGCCACCACTGGGGTATCCCGGCCTCCCGATGAGGCAACGCATGACCGCTCGACCAGCCTCCGGGCCAGCCGCTACCCACGGCACTCCTCCTCGGTGTCCCATGCCTCCATAACCCTCGGCCCCCACGGCCGCTGAATCGACCCCCCACGACTCGGAGCAATCGGCCTCGATGATCGTGAACGGGTGCCGACGTGACTAGCACCTCTCTCTCTAACCAATCGGGACAATCATTCACGATGTCCTCGCCGCTGCATCGACAACATATTTAATTACCCTCTCCCGGCATCCTCACTGCGGCCCAATCCTACCACAACGGTAATGACACCGCTTCCAACCCCGGAAGACTACTCGAACCCCGCCATCTCGTGAGGCACCCACCGGTGTATGAGCAGCTGAATAACTCGGGCGACCGTCGAGCACTGGTACCGCTCGTGACGGCTCGGCCGGGTCCGTCCTCCTTCTCGAACTCTAGCCTAAGGCCTACCGAAAGAAAGTCTCGTGTCGACTTCTCCTCGATCCACTCGCCCGGCTCGCTAACTCCATTTCCATCTTCGGCCGCATTCCTCACAAAGATGGAAACTAGTAAAAACCATCAAATAGATCTCAGCGACGTATCTCCCACGCCAACCATCCTCGAACCTGATCCTCTTCGCCTAATCGGATAAACATCGTGAAAGAGTCGGGCACAAATCACCGAACTGCCTCGCACTTCCACCGACTCGAACCCTCGAAAGACGAACGCTCTCCAAGGCCGCCATGGGTTCTGGGCAATAATTCTCCTTAAGAGCTCAACAAATCGCCTCCCAGAAACATGAACCTCCCTCTCGCAAATGAGATGCACTCGTGTTCTCCCATCACCACGGGCACCCTCGTGAAGCCTATAGCAAACTTCACTCTCATCTCGCCCACAATCCCCATCGGCTCAAAAATAGTCTTCATATCCCGGATGAACTCAATAGCCTCAAGCCCGCGAACCCCCCTCGAAAACTTCGGTGATCCTCTTCTAAACCGGTCAAACAACTTGCTCCTCCGAATTCCCACCCCGCTGCCGACCTCACCCGAAAGATCTTCACACTCTCCCCTCTCTGTCTACTCCCCAACCTCAACATGCTCAAGATCGCACCTCCCGACCCCGGTCCACACTGCACTCATCGACGCGCCATACTCTCCCTGCCTCGCCCGGCCTCCTTGGCCCTACCCCGGCACCTCTCGCCACCGCCCACGCACTCTAGCGGCATCCTCACCGCCTACGCAACAAAAAGAAAAAGACACGTACTTATACAAAAAAGACACCACTCTCCTCGACTCAAAGAAAAACAAGTAGGCACACAACCACGATACCCAAGTAATCTCAAACCCAGTTCTCCGATAATACCAAAATTAACGACCGCCCTGTGCCTGGCCGTACCTGCGAGAGTCATTAAAATCCTAACACCGTGAGTCACCAAATCGACGGACTAATTCGCCTTTAAAAATACAATTCGCTTTCATCCAAAAACGTGATCACAATTAAGTTTCCCAACAGCTTTTAAAATTTATAATCCATCGCCTAATATCAAAACTACAAACCCATATATATATATACACAACATATCCCAAAAATAAAGTAACGCCGCAAGGCTACAAATGTGATGATACGTGCATCGTATCCCGAATACAAAACGACAAATACGACAAGCAATAAAGTTTCAAAAGGAAAATACAACAATCAAAAAGCTTGACAACACATTAAAATCGACGTTGAGAATCCTCCTCACACTGACGCCACCTAGCCACTGAACACACTCTCCAACGTACCTCTTGGCTCAACTAGCCACTGGGCCAACCGGCACAAATGAAAATGCCGCCCATAGCGAAAGGTGTAAGCCGCGAAGCCTAGCGGGAACTTAACACAAAAAGCGAACTTACCATACCTGAATCTAGTCAATCAATAATATAATAGTCAAATACGAATAAAATACATATATCTAGGACTACCTAAAAAGTTCATACAACATAATTCCGTTAAAGAAATCTCTTCGTACATAATACATGAAGATATAATAGAAGGTTCAAAGAAGCACACAATTTGAGAAAGAAAATCAATAGACTCAACAACGACTAAAAACTCTAGTCATCAAACCTCCTATCTCTCATATCCCCACTCCAAGATACCATATTCTCTAATTTACAAGATATACTCAATCCGCTCTACCTCGCAGTGAAACGGACTAATCAACAATCACCTCAAGACTTATACCGCAAAGATAAGTGCCAAAAACCGCACTATACACAGCATAAGGCACAACGCACTTATACACAAAGTACAAGACACGCACCATACACTGGCACAAGGCACACCAGCCTTATACACTGGAAAGATAAGGCACACCCGCCTATACACGGCAAGGCACACCGCCTTATACACCAAGTATAAGGCACACCGGCACGCTATACCGTAGTATAAAAATACATCGACAATGCACACAAAGAAAGTGATCAAAAGAGAGTCATACCGCTCTTATACCGAAGTATAGTGCCAAACTCCGCACGCTTATACCGCAGTGATGGCCACTACTGGCCACATATCCTCGCAAGGAAATAGAGTCACCTAATCCCTACTAATCCGACCTATACCGTCACCCCCGATACTAAGTGTCATAGATAACTCTAACCATCACCTCTCAATAACTACCTACCTACTCCCAAACAATATCCAAGCACACGCCTAAAAACATCTCACAATCGTAAGTCAAAACACACAATCGCCAACAAGGCCACAAATCATAAGTGCCGACAAGGCTACGTAAATCGAAATATAAATCGGGAGTTCAAGCTACTTACCTCTGGCAATTCAACGGCCGTAATATAATCACATAATCTTATAACAATTACATGTATATCATTCTCACTGCAATCATAACACAACGACATGTATATCATTCTCAAGAATAATCATATCATAATAACATGTATATCATTCTCACATAATCATATCATAATAACATGTATATCATTCCCCTTTACATAATCATATCACAATAACATGTTCACACAATTCTAAAGTAAGTACGAAAGAACACCCAAGCGAGATAAAGACTCACCGCTACCTACCGAAACCTTTCAAGGAAGACAATCACAGAATCGCCTCTTTTCCACGATCAACGCCCCTAAACAACACCCGTAAAGTATAATCAAGCACCTACTACTATAGTACCGGGGCGTTTCTAAGATACATAACCAACTCTAGTGGGAACTATCTCTAAACATTTCCTAATACGACGGATAAATCAATAATTATAATCCCATCGACACAACCCAATCGATTCCCCGCTAAATTCCATCTTATCACTTTCATTAAAAATCTAATTTATAATTTATTCTAACTAATCATCAAGTCCATAATTAAACAATCTATACTCCGAAATATCAATTATAACTCAACTCGAATTTACACTTTTTCAACATAACACCCTTTTAATCAATTTTAAATCACCAATTTAACATCATAACAACTATAATAAGGTCCCAATATAACCTCCTACACATTTAAAATCTTATAAAAATATCATCACATAAAAGTCAACCGAAAAACCTAAAAGTCAACTCGACCATAACGCCCTCAAACGATCTCTAAATCACGAATTCATCACTCAAATACGTCATGGTAACCCATAACCAACCAAGTATTTATCATAAAATTCAATTATGGAAAAGTCAAATCAAAAGTCAACTATGTCAAAAACCCAAGAAACATCTCAAAGACTTGAAATTCTACCTAACTCAAGAATCGAATGGGGAGAACAATATCTCCTACAACCTATCTTGAGTTCGAGCGACAATCGAAGCAGAGAAATGGAAAATGAAATTTTTAAGTGTGGCGTTTAATATCACATAGCATGAAAAGATGATGCATGCAAGTTATTTCGATAACGATGACAAGGAAGATAAGCCATTTACTAGATATTTAAAATCCTCGAGTCCCGCTCTCGCTCTCGTTAATTTCTCCGCTTTATCGCATTTCTAAATCTCCACGAACCCGATTCCCAAGGATAAAATATTTCATGGCAAAAACTACTAAATTATAAATGTAATTCGGCTCAAAATTTTACGAAATAATATTTATATCATCGATTATTTAAAATATCCCCTGTCCCACGAATCGAAAAATTTAAATTTTTTTTTTTCTAACGTGTTATTACAATGGAAATGCTCCAAGCATTTTGCCACACCAAGAGCGGGGTTGAAGTCACGCCGATTGACCTTGCTAGATTTAGTCACGCGATTGACCTCCTCCTAGAATCTTACGAGCATCGAGAGCAAAAATGGTCAAAAGCTCGACTCAATTTTTAAGTATGTAGAGAGGAGTAGCTTAATTTTGAGAGTGAGGGAGAAGAAAAGATGATGATTATGTTTTTTCATCTTTTGTCTTTCTTTATATAGCCCTTTCCTATTTCGCCCGAATAGCTCGACTCGTTAACTAATGAGCTTAACAAGTTAACTAACTTATCAAACGTGTAAGTAACTTAACAAGTTACTAATGAGCTTCTCTCATTTAAACCGTCAATTGAAATAGCAATTTAATTGATTCGGTTTTGTCCAATTTGTATTTTACATTATCAATGTAAAATTCTCGATTGGGTATCTCGTTGATTTCAATCAACTCCCAATTTAACAATCTCGATTTAATTCCATACATGAAATATAACTCAACGTCATTGTATGTGTGTGACCTTCGAGCTCAGATAATATTAGCCGTATAATAATATAATTGACCATTATGATTATTATATCGGTTATGCATGGATCTAGTAATCGCATAACCCTTTTATATTATCGCAGTTTCATTTTAGTAATTTACAATTACTATTTATTGAACACTTAGTTTGAGTAATCTCATTTAACTAAAACTAGTAAATGAATTGTTACAACAATTGTCGCAACAAACATAATTATAAAAATCAAAATACTCTGATTTCCAACACGAACAACATGATATAGCTTGATTGCATCATGGGTTGTGCACAATACAACTTGCTTTTATCGTGTAGTTTTCATGATACAACAATAAAAAAATTTAAAAATGTGATGTAAGGACTATACGATACTTCTTGCATGTATCATGTCATGTATCATGTATTATACCATCCTTATCACTGTTTCGATGTATCTTTTGTTGGAAATATGAGATGTTATATCTCATCAATATGTGTCCATTGAACAATTAGATTGTACAACCGATTATTATATTTAAATAATAATTAGTTCGCATATTATGTTACCTGTTGACAATATATCGTAAATCTCCGATTGAATTTTAGGGGTTATGACGGCTTACTAAAGTCTCTGTTTCACATAATCTATATATTAATAAGATGTTTGGTTAAACATAAATTAATATATCGTTATTGCTCTTAATGAGCCTAAGAGGTCACACACAACAACGAAATCAAACTATAACTTTTGGGATTTAAAATGGAATTGTATGAGAGACAGGAGAAATTCCAATCGTTGAATTCCAATCTGGCTAGCCTAATTAAAATAGTAAAAGGGAAAGGTTCTAGAATATTCTCTTCTCCACACATAAAGATGCCTCGATTTTAGGATAAGAACCGGAATTGTCATAGAATCCCACTTGTCCACTAAGAGGAGAAAACAGAGGAGATGTTTTATGCTTAAACTCTAATATCAGAATATTCTTTATGAGGGATGAGTTTCACCACATCTCTTTGAAAGCATTAAAAGTAGTGGATTTTGAGCCCTATATGTGCTGCTACTTTTTGGAGATGAAAACTTGCACCAATTCTTCCAACTTTAGGTTATACCCTCTCTGCCCCCCTTTTCATCCTAGTAGAAATTAAGAGGTGGAAGAAATTCCATTGAATTTTTTCTCGCCCAACGCTGCCTACAATTTAATATTTTTAAAGAGCTCTGCAGTGCTCACGGCGGCTTGGTTCATACGCTTGTGTGACATTCTTAGAGATAATATACGTTGATTGTTTCGTAGTCTCCGCAGATGCATTATTCCGCCGCAAAATCCATGAAGAAAGTGACACACTTGTATGTTGGTTGCTTTTATTATATTCTTAGAATACTCTGTTACGGTTTTTTCTGCTAATTGTTATTTTACTCCGTGAAATCCAACAAAGGGTATCGTAGCCAAAGCTACGAATTGTAATTACATAATTAAATGTATGAAATCATTTATGTATTATTGAATCTGAATTTTATGTGTGAGAATTATAGTTAGATAATTTTAATTCGTATCAGAAGTGACGTTGATTACCAATTAAATCCAATTAATTGTTAATAATTTTCGAAAATAATCAACGTAGTTAAATCAAAAAATATTTTTCTCGATTTTTATAATTTGAGCAAAATTATACGCTTTGATTTTGAATCGAGAGTAAACCGATCGCTTCATTAAAGTTGAACGAACCGTGAAAAATCAAGCAGCAAAAGCTGAAGCTGACCGCCACGCCGCCAGACACGCGGGTCATCCAATGGGACTCCACATGTTGAATGCGACGCCACCGATGACGTGGCACCCACACGAAGATGCCACGCACGCAGCCTACCTTCAACCGCTGCAAACACGGTAGATGACGCCATCCGCGACATCAAGATTTTTGTGGTCTTCTAGCGCTGGCGGGATTTGTTCCCGACGCCCGGCCGGACGCTCGCTTCCTGGGTTCGCCACTTGCCGGGCTTGGCCGTTGGACTAAGTGTTATGGGTCGACGCTTTGGGCCTATTTTGCTCAAATTAATATTTTGGTATTAATTAAAATTATTTTAAATTAATTTCAAGTTAGAAATTAGTTTAATTAATTTAATTTAACTACTTTTAATAATTCTAATTTGATTAGAGTTTATTTTAATTGGTATTTGATGTCCAAATTAAAATAAAGACTATTAATTAATTAATTCTAATTTCGGGACAGATTTAACAATTTGAATTACTTAATTAAATTAGGAAATCCATTATTTGATGGAGTTTCTTAATAACATAAAATCTGAAATTAAATTTTATTAAAAGTGTAAATTAAATAAATAGTATTTTTTAGAAATACTTATTATTTAATATTAATTGTTAAAACACTTAAAATAGTTTAAGTGAATATTTTACATTTGTGCAATTAAATTATATATTTCATTTGATGAATATACAATGACATATATTTATTTAGATCATATGTGTGCCTTTAAAATATTGTTCTTTTCCATTATTTATGATTTTTCTCAATTTATTATTGGATAATTAACCGCATACATAATTCGAGCACTAAGTAGAAAGAGATGAGTGATATGACTTAGATGTATGTTGGGAAATAGGGCTTGACTAATCTTTACCTAAGATGAATGAGTAGAGAGATTTTAATTTATTATTATTTAATGTAAATATAATTAATTGACAAATCGGAGACCCATCCGGCGAGTCGCAGATGAGAAATGATCATTAGTAGACTAGGCATAGTTTAGAACTAGTCTAGATTTTATAGGTCATATCACGAGTCTTTATTAATGTTATATTTTATGCTTGTAATTTATGTTATATATAACTGCTTGTGTGTATATACGATTAACTTAATTACAAGACTAGTTAAAATATAACTAATCTCATCATAAATTAAGTAGTATTGTCATACTAACTCTAAAGTTGGATTGAACCTCGTTTATGTGCGGACCTACCAGATTGGTAGATGTATCATACTTAAGACTTCTTTCCAATGGAGTGTTTATACAATTCCCACCGACGTACTGGGGCTATAAACATCCAACCCGACTACGTGCCTGCGACTCGTTACTTAAACGGTGATTTCAATCGATCGCATCAGTTCATGACAAAAGAGGTTACTAAATAGTCTAAAATGAACTTCAGTGATGCCAAGAATCATGATGGTCATAATTGGTGGGGATGGTGCACTCTGCCTATGTGGATCATGAAGTTGAAATGTACAGTGCGTGCTGTCGCTCAATTCTAAATGTGAAGATCTTCGTATACTTAGTACGTTTTCAGCTGATTGTAGGTGTTATTATTCTATTATATGATTTTAAAATTAATTATTATGACATGAATAACCAAAGCTCTATTATTTTGACATAACTTCTGTTTATAGTCACATAGCCCTTATGAATAATAACTTAATATACTCCGCCTCCACCCGAAAAATACAATATGTGGCACTTCATCCGCTCTAATGACATAACGGATCACGGGATGGCAATAAATACATGGCAGATTTGTGATGAGAAAAGCGACTACCACTCAACTCATAGATATTTAAGTGCTGGGATCACTAGCTTCTTCTGCCTCGGCACACATGGACGGTCAATAACATGGCCCCTACATTTGCAAAATGCGAGATCTACAAAAATAAGAAAGTTATAGTGTACAAGATGAGATAGACTCAAGGTGTAACGGAGCAAAAGTTGGCAATTTACCGCCGCAGTAATCGCTTTGTTTAAGCTTGCCAACATGAATGGTACTTAAAATAAACAATGCCTACAACGTGAATCGGCTCGAGCGTAAACATCATTTCGCCACAATCGAAAATGATGAAGGCCATTTTTCGACATAGTGGTGCGATGTTTTATTACTCGAAATGCGAGTAGTTTATGGTACGACATCTGTCGAATGGTCTCTCTATGTATTTCAGTACAAATGTCGGTGACCTACAACATAAATAACAAGAGAAACAAGCCAAATGAATTTAATCCTTCCTATTCAGGATATTTTACTTCGTCATATAAGTTGATAAACGTATTAAGAAATTGCATACTGATGGAATTTTGACATCATTTGGTTTTGAACCATATGATCAATGCGAATCATGCTTGCTAGGCAAGATGACCAAATCACCTTTCACTTGTAATGAGTGAGAGGGCAACAAATTTATTGGGTATCATACATACTGATATATGTGGACCAATGAGTACTTTACCAGAGTGAGGCTCACTCATACTTCATCACTTTTATCGATTTAATTACAAGAGATATGGTTACATATATGTAGTGAAGCATAAGTGAAGCTTTTGAAAAGCTCAAAGAGTTTCAAACAAATGTTGAGAACCAGCTCTATAAAACGATTAAGGTTCTCCGGTCCGGACAAACGCGAGAATACTTTAAGTCATGTATTCAAGAACATCTTAAAGAGTGCGTGTATTGTATCACAACTTCACTTCGCCGAAATTACCTCAACATAGCTTATGTATCCAAAGGAGGAATTGGAATCCTATTGAATATGGTTCGATCCATGATGAGCACATCCAAACCGCGCTAGTTTTTGGGGATATCCGTTACATACTGCATAATACCTAAATAAATGTCCAACTAAATCAGCTGCTAAGACCCCACATAAGATGTGGTTTGGGAATCGTCCCAAGATTGGTCACATGAAGATTTGGGGAAGTGAAGCCTATGTCAAAAAATTGACTACGACAAACTTGTACCCAAATCTAAGAAATGCCATTTATTGCTTATTCGAAAGAAACCAAAGGGTATTAGTTCTATTCCTTACGAAAATAAAATTTCTTTCATTGCACCTTAAATGGTGCTTTCCTTGAAGGAATACTTAGTGGAAGAGATGTAGAGAAGAAGTGAGAATCCCGGTTGCCTCAAGATAACAGAAGTCAACGCTGAGAACGTGACTATTTCACCTCAGAGGTGAGAGCCCCCTCTATATAGAGGACGTTGAATTTTATCCACGGAAATGCGATCGAGCCAATCGGTACTCACACTACCCTTAGGAGATCGGATAGAACTCGTCAAGAACCCGATAGATGGTATGGGGAAGCTTTCTTAATTGAAAGTGACGAGCCTTCTTCGTATGAAGGAGCCATGAAAGAACCCAACACCTTCTCGAGTGCAAATGCAAGAGTTTGGTGACACAAATCTTACCATAGCTTCGACCGTTGAAATCGCATAATTCCAGGGATCGTGTCGATGTATCGATAGTGGGGGCAATCATTTTGGCAAATAATTTATCCAATGGCAAGTGGGAGTGTTGAAAATATGAGATGTTATATCGCATAAATATGTGCCCGTTGAACAATTAGATTGTAAAACCGATTATTACATTTAAATAATAATAAGTTCGGACATATGTTAATTGTTGGACAATTAATATATTAGGTAACTCGATTGACTTTAGGGGTTATGATGACTTACTAGAGTCCGCTCATAATCTATATATTATTAAGATGTTCGGTTAAACATAAATTAATATATTGCTATTGTCGAACGAGCCTAAGAGGCCACACACAACAACGAAATCGAACTATAACTTTCGGGGTTTAAAATGGAACTGTATGAGAATATTGGGCGAATTCCAATCGTTGGAATTCCACCCATAGTCGACTAAAATAGCATAAAAGGGGAAGGTTCTAGAATATTCTCTTCTCCACATAAGATGCATCCATTTTAGGGATAAGAAGTGGAAGATTCTAGAACCCCACATTGGTCGACTAAGAGGAGAAAATAGAGGAGAAGTTTGTGCTTGAAACTCTAATATTCTAGAATATTCTTTTAAGGAGGTGGAAGAGTTTCACCACATCTTTGAAAGCCTTAAAAGTAGGAATTTTGAGTCCTATATAAAGGCCACTTTTGTAGATGAAAAACTCGTACCAATTCTTCCAACTTTTGAAGTTGAGAATTCTCTTTATGCCCCCTTTCATCCTAGTCGACTAGTAGGTGGAGAACATTGAATTTTTTCAAATTTCAACTGCCTACGCTTAATATTTTAAAGAGCTCTACTAAAGCTCACTTCGAGGTTCGCTCATACGCCGCGCGACTATTCTTAGAGACAATCTACGTTGATTGTTTAGAGTCTCCTCAGATATATTTCGCTGATAATACCTAAAGAAAGGCACACACTTGTATATCATTATTTTTATTATATTCAGAATTATGGTTACGATTTTTTTTATAATTGTTATTTTTAATCAGAAACTCCAACATCTTTTAGCACTAGTGATCGTACATTAGAGATTGTACATACAGATTGTGCATAATATGGTTAGTAATATGAAATATTAAATTATATTGATTTGCAGACTTGAGCGTATACGAGCTTTTTGGTTATTTAGTCGCAGCCACGTGTTGGCCACTGGCATTGTGGAGTTGCTGCATGGTGCTGGAGATGCTGTATTTGTATTTTCAACATATACGAGATAGATTGTGTATACTGGGCGCGGCAGAGTGTAGTTTTTCTATTTTTATTTTTTAATTAAATATTCGCTTTGTTGTACGCATTGATCAAATTTACTAAACGTTTCTTACGAAACATTCAAAAAGTTTCTATTTTGAATTTCTAGAAACAAACGTTAATGTAATTTCATTTAGTTCAAGCTTCAAACGAAACGTTAAATATTTATGTTGGCTGCCTAGATTATGTGATTTTTTTTTGTTCGATAATATCGCACATTATTATTTTGAGATTAATATTGTAGAATTGTGTAGATTATAATGTTGAGAAGATTAGAAATTTTTACTTTACAATATCAATTTGAGATTGAGAATATTAAAATTTATTGTTTTGAGATTATGTCTTCTACTACATAGAAGTGACAATATATTAAGACTCGAAAATTATTTCAACACGTGAGATATTTACAGTCGTACATTAATCTGTGTTCAAATTGAAATTCTATATATATTTTCAAATAATTATGACAATATTTTATTTCAAAGTTCAAAATTTCATTAAAGTTTATTTCAATCATTTTAAATTACATAATATTAATTTTAAAATATTTTTTTTATTTGTAATTCTAATTAATGGGGTTGAATATTTATATTTGTTGATTAATATTTATGTTTATAAATATATCTTTTAGTATATATAACTTATCTTAATTTTTAAAGATTTTTCACTGTTTCTTAAATGTTTCTATAACATTTCCGAAACGTTTCTTATTTTTATAATTCCAAAACTATGTCCGAAAACTTAAGTTTGAACCATGGGTGTACTTAGTTTATAATAGATTGTACATTATAGGATTGTGCATAATAGATTGTACATTATAAGATTGTGCATAATAGATTGTGCTAATAGATTGTACGCTTATTTTTTGTACGTAGTTTATAATAGATTGTACATGAGTGTGACTATCTCCACATCGAAACAGTAAATTTTCGTAGTGTGAATTGACAATTTTGCCAATTTTGCCTTGTGGTATATTGTGTAAGTTACACGATACACCATGAGCTTATCATGTTGTTCCCACAATTTATTCTTGGTCTGATTTGTAATGTATCGTGTAATGTAAACAATATACCAAATATAAATTGTGTGTGATGCACGATACACCACATAAATTTTTATATTTGCTCGACCATACACCAATTTAATATTTAATTTATCTAACTTATATATTTAATTAAATTACAGATTTTAGCACTTATTTCATACAAGTTTAATTAAAAAAATACATAAAATTTAAATGTCTTTTCCCCAATCCAAACACGTCCTCTTTTCAATTTGCGACCCCTAGGATCGTCAACATATACTGGGGCCGTTCTTTATATGGAATTATAATCAAGCATGTATGTTTCACAAGCCCTGAAGAATGCTATTCTGAAATCAGCAAGATCTCCATTAATATTGAACTTACCATGTAATTAAGGTGATTAATAATAAAGTTTTTTTATTCAGATATATAGTGACAAAAAATAATAATACTTATAAAATAAAAACATGATTAAACTTACTGTGAATACAGACCACATGTGTTCCCGACACTCAGATGGAACCATATGCTATTTCGTCCATTTTGACTATATGTACTTGAAGTATAAGCCCCGAATCACGGTATTTGCAGAATATCCAAAGCGTGTAACAAAACTGTCGTGTCGAGATAGTTATTTTATTATTATTGTTGATGTAAGAGTAATTGTTAAGTGCAATTGGCATTATTTATAAAAAATTGATTACCTCCTCGTATCTTTGTCCAGCCATAGTAATGATGTAGTTCTTTCTTGATTATTTCTATTGTTGGCATTTCCTAGAGTAATTTTTTCTGCATTCATCTAATATAAAAATTATATTAAAATAATTCAAACAATAATTGATTTTTAAAATTACTATAACTATTAAATAAACTTTATTTATTTGAAATTTAACTGATGTTTCTTATTTCGTAATTTAATTTTTCTATCCTATTAGTCTAGGTTTCGAGTGGGGTCATGTAATAAAAGTAAGGTTGTAACTACTAACGAAATAATTCAAATGAAGTTTTAATTGCAAATAACAAAATATAATTTATTTGTTTGTTTAAACCTCACCCCAACATCGCCATCAATTCGAACTTCAAAACCCCCGAGGTTTCCAGCCTTTCCGTGTGTAACGATTCCCAGTCGGCCGCCCGAGGTGAAAGTCATTATAATCCGAACACCGCATCACCAACCCGATGGATCTACTCGCCTTTTAAAAACTACTTCAAGCCTTCAAAAATCACATATAATATTTCCACACACAATCACAGCTTAAAAATTTACAATCCATTCGTGATATACCCAACCAACCAACTCCATATATATACAACATATCCCAAATAAATAGTAATGCTCTGCAAGGCTACAAAAGAGTAGTAAGCATCAGACTAATACAAATGACAACCGGCCGACAAGGCTAAAGTTTGAAAATAGCATAACAATCAAAAACATTTGACAACACATCAAAAACCGATCAGGAGAAAATCGACCGTGAGGATCTTCGCCACCCGATGCTCACCTTAGCCACTGCCTCGGAACAAACTCCAACGCCCTCCCGGCTCAACTAACCGTCTGTCAACCCGCACAAATGAAAAATGCCGCCCAAACGTGTGCGTAAGCCGGTTGAAACTTAACACCGGGTGAAATCTCTAAACCATACGCCACGACACAACAAATTAACATAGGAGTCAAACATTACGCCTAAAACATTCACAATCGTAGAAGTCAAACACACAATCACCGACAAGGCCACGTAAATACATAAAATGCCGACAAGGCCACAGAACACAACAAAGGCCGACAAGGCCACATAAATCTAAATATAAGTCGGGAGTTCGCTTATTACTTACCTCACAATCTTCAACGCCTACGTAATATAATCACATAATCATATCATGGCTCGGGCTGGGCTACACAAATGAATCACACATAATCATACAACAATTACATGTATATCATTCTCACGTAATCATACTCACAATAACATGTTCACGCAATTTAAAGTGGGGCACGTAGTGTAACACCCATGTATAAGTACTCACCTCTACTAGCTATCACAAAGTCCTTAGGAAGAACGCCGAGCACGTGAACGTGTGCCTCTTCCCGCTGTCAAGGCCTAACAACACCCGTGTAAAGTATACTTAGGAACTAATACCAAGAATTACGCTCTAGAATAAAAAATTACCAACTCTAATCGAATGATTTCTAAACGGCAGAATACGGCGGTAAACTATCTTAATTATAATCCCATCGGATAACCAATTCATCCTCGCTAAAATTCCATCTTATTACTTTAACATTTCAAATCAACTTATAAGTCATTCTAGTTAATCAGCAGGTCCCTAATTAACAACCTATACTCCAAAATATCAATTACAACTCAACTTGGAAATAACACTTTTTCAACCTAATTCCCTTTTAATGAATTTTAAATCACCAATTTAATATCACAATAGCTACAATAAGGCCCCAATTAAACTTCCTACACATTTAAAGTCTTAGAAAAATATCACCCGAAAAAGTCAACCGAACCTAGAAAAGTCAACTCGACCTCATAACATCCTCAAACGACTCTAAGTCATGAATTCATCACTTATATACATCATAGAACCCAGCTAACAAACTAAGATCCATCATAAAATTGAATTATGTAAAAAGTCAACCCTCAAAATCAACCAAAAACGCTTATTTTCTTACATCAAAATCAGAGGGAAAGATGTCGGGAATCCTTAATAATCGATCGAGGATCTTTATACGCGATAAAGCAAGAAATGGAAGAGAAAATTTTCTTCTTACCCAAGAAATCTCGCCAAAATGGGGAAGGAAGAAGATATTTTTGTGTTTTGATGATAAGGATGGAAGATGTGATAACTTAGCTCTTAAGTCTTGAAAAAACCGCACAGGAGTTCGTGCCCGAAAATCACGCGAATCGAGCTATCGAACGACTTAACGATCTAACTTAATTCGAATTGTCCCCGGCTATTACTACTAAATTATAAATGTAATTGCCTGGGCCAATCACAAAATAATATTATCAAAATTATTTATACTATCACCGGGTCCCACCGCCGACCGAAAAATTTAAATTTTTTTTTAACGAAGCCGCTATTATCAGGGTTGAGCGTCAAAGAATAGCGCCGCAAAGAGTAATGGCCTATTTCAATTTCTAGATTTTGTAGTGGAGGAACAATTTCCTCCCTATATAAAAGACTATATCCATCAATTCACAAATTTGCTTGGAAACGGAAATTGCAGATTCAAAGTTGTTGCATTTCAGCAATCCACGGGAAGTTTGGTGACGAATGAAGCTAGGTAGCAAGAGATATGTTAGATGATCTAAGAAGCATACCACAATTATATCGTAATATTATTGGTGGTCTTACAACCCTTCCTGAACTGGACGACAAATTTTCTCAATTCGAAGGTCCAACCCCACCTGAAAAATGGATGACATTACTTAATGTGGGCACGTGGTTGCAACGATATATATAATGTTGTTTTTATGTCATTTAGTGATATTGGTAGATGAACTTGTCTTCCAGCAACCTTGGATCGCACATGAGGACCTCCGACCATGAAGGTGGTATTAGGGAACGTGGACAACAATAACCATTGATTTTGGTAAGAAAATAAACTTATATGTTATTTGATTATATTTTTTATTATGTATTTGATTTAATATATAACTATAATTTTTTGAATTATAATTTCAGTTGCATATGGGTATCGGGGATTATCATCGAGCACGCCGATAGCTTTGGCTATGGAAGCGACTTCTATCATTCATTCGCAAACGATGATTCACAGTGACAACATCGGATAAATCAATAGTAATATAAAGGTAATAACGCGACGATCGCTGTCATAGATATAGTTATAATTTTCAATATTAATTGTATTTCACTAACTTATTTAATTGTAATATATCATTTATTTAATATATAATTATGATTCTAATTTTAATATTTATTGTGTTTCAACAATTATTTCATATATTTTATTATTCGCTCGTAAAACAAAAAATACCAAATTAAAATATAAAACAAAAAATTAACAGCGAAACACACGTATAGCTCGATTGTGTCATGTGTCAAGCATTAATACAACTTGTTTGTATCTTGTGGTTTGCATGATACAACAATAAAAAAATTAAAACGACAGGAGTGACTACACGATACTCTTGCATGTATCATGTGATGTACATAATACGAACGTGTGTATTTAGCACGAGTGCTCAAATGGTAATTGCATTGGTACATACGAAGTATTATATTGTGGGGGACAGAGGTAGTATGTGAACTCCTCTAAATCTTAATTTTTAATTTTTTAATTAATGCCTCCATGTCTTGCTATCTAAAAATCAATTTACCCTTCAAAATGTTATTATGTACTTCATAGCCTAACAAAATCATGAGTCCACCATTTGTAGGATTCGAAGGTTCATGGAACACTACTACATGAAAAAGTTAAAACATATAAACACTATATTTAGGTTGATTGACTGGACCAAGAATATTTCTATCATATGATGACTTCTAACTTAAAATAAGAAAGAGAGTATTCGTTTGTTGAATTGCCAAAATTACGAATGCTTTATGCCTCTTTGATCTAAACCAAAATGTTTGTAACCAATACGCAATGGTTCTTAAATGGCAATGGAAGAACTAGCACTCTAGCAGATGGTGATGCATACCGGCACACATAAATTCGAAGATGTTTCAACATAGTTTTGATCGTTATCGAATCTTATTTGAATGATTTATTTTGACTTTTTTTTCAAAATTAAATGTATTTCTATTAGTTTTGATCGTTATCGGATCTTAAACTAACAAACACCGAGCTAGAGTAAAAAGCATCAAATTTTGCCTATATTTTCAAAATGAAGTTAATGTAAATTTTATTTATTTTAGAAAGCAAATAAGAAATCCTGGAAGCCTTAAAAAATACTGGAGTAATAAATAATCAAGAAAACTAAAATTATTCTCACCTACAAAATGAAAATAAAAACCAAATAATTATGCGTCTACAGGTGAATGGAACACACACCAAACTTGGTATACAAGTATCCAGTGTCCAACACTATATTCGTTGGTCAATTACTTTAAGGCCGTGACTTAGGTGCAATGGCTCAATAATCTGGTGACATATGATCCAAATTTTTTTAAGAAAATCTTAAGTTCAAATCTTGTTGACAATATATTTTCTTATTTGAACCATGACATTAGATGAAGTATCTTCCCATTTAGATAATCTTTTTAACAATTTGCCATTGACATTTGGGTCTATTAAAATATAGAATGTGGAGTAATGCCTTGTTAAATGGAAAGTTAAGAGTGTGGAGTAATGCCTTGTTAAATAAAATTAATCAAAAACCGTTGGATGGAATCTCGAACCGGATGGGAGATCATACTTTTATTGTCTTGATGCTCTCAAGAACGTTCGTTGTGTCATGTGTCATGTGTGGTTGTAAAACAATAATCCAGCACCCCAATTACTTGAAAGATACTCGTTTTTCCAGTTTTGATGGGCTAATAATAAATGCTATCCGGTGGACAATAGTCCATCTATAATTGGGTTGTTTCATGCTCTTCCATTCTTGACTGGGCTGCTTTATGCTAATTTTACTGGACATTTTTACAAAAACATTAGAATCACCATCAACAAATTAGGTTGAATTTAGAGTTTAGATACTCAAATATCAGCAGAGGATAGGTTAAAGTCATATATATTACACAAATATAATAGATAGGTTTTGTAATCAAATTATGTAATAATTATTGCACTATCTCAAAGACCGCTGGTATAAATTGTCAAAAACTATCCCCCCTATATAACGTATTTAATTATACTTTCTGGCCAATAAATGATACAACGTAGTCATGGCCCCTCGAGCAATGACATAACGTAGATATAACACTTTGCCTCATGAGTTTATTATAATTTTTCGTTAAGGTTATATTTGACGTTAATACGACCAAAGTCATAATACTATATCATCATCGGAGATCAATCGCTACTGTCACCATCGGCACCAAACTATAACTTGTGCCCATTATTAAGAACCATTTTGGCAATTAACTCCCACCGTAATTACCAAATTTCTTTTGGATTATTATAACCGAATCTAACAAATGAGCCACTTCTTATAACTTCAATAGAAGTACATGTCATTTGTACTTGGATTTACAGGTTTTGGGTGATTTGTGGATCTTGAAGAATCATATTAGTTTGGATACCAAATACTTATCCTTCACATTACATGCATGCAAATACGTTGATTGCATGTCAGATACCAGTATAACATGCTTCTATTAAATTTAATTTGTACTTCCATGGAAGTGTTATATAGAAATTTCCAATAGCCATGCACTGGATTTTGCAAATGGAGAGTATATATGAAACCATCTACTCAAGCATAAGCCATTAAACCACGCTTATAAAATAACACTTTTATGTTCAATTGATAATTTGAAACCAGTTCAATAGCTAAGTTTAATGTAGTTCGTCAAAAATTGATAATAGGAGTAACAATAATGATATTAATAACAAGAGATAAATTATAACTTAGACATTATTAAAGATATATAGTTACTCATGTCTTGCTCTCCAAAACATTAATTCTTTATACTAGACCCAAGCAACTACTCCAATTTCATTTGGGAAATAAGCTTCTCAGTGTTTGGACGAGGATAGCATCTAGCCATCAATGGTTGAACCTTGGGTGCACCAACATTACCTTTTTTATTTATTTCCAATATTTTGTCTTCACTAACTTTTTCCCAATCAAAACATTGGATCAATGATCCAAGTGCCAAACCCATGACTTTATATGCCACATTTTCCCCGGGGCAAGCTCTCCGACCCGACCCGAATGAAATGAACTTCGACCCATCAAACTCCATGTTCCCACCTTTTAGTTGATCAAAATAATAATCTTGAAACCTCTCGGGTTTGAATTTTTCCGGATCCTCCCAAACTGTCGGGTCGTGATGCATGCCCCATGCGTTGACCAAAAGAATAGTATTTGATGGAATTTGATAGCCACCAACGTTGCATTCCTTGGATGATCTATGTGGAACAAGTAATGGAGCTGCAGGATCCAACCTTAATGTTTCTTTTATGATGTTTCGGATTAAGGATAGTTTGGAAATTTCAGATTCATTGACCAAATGGTAATCTTGTCCCAAAATGAGGTTGTCAATGTCGGATTGTGCTTGCTTTAGAATATTCGGGTTGTTTACTTAAATGATGGAATACACGTTCTAATGTGATATTGAAGTATCTGATCCCCTGCTTGGAGTAGAACCTGTTTGCATAAACTTTCAAGAATTAGAAGAATTGAAATTTAGGGCACTCTTTTGAGTTTTTTAATTGCATATATACATATTTCAAGAAAATAAATGTTAAGTATAATTTTGATGTATAGATCAATATTATCACAATCAAACTTAGGTGTAGTTCAAAATGGTTTAAAGACATATTCTACTTTCTTTGTAGTACATATACTTTATTTGTAGCACATATTTTAACAATCTTGGGCTTAGCAATCCAATTTCTCGTGATTCGCACTCAGAATACTTCGTAATTGGCCTTAGCTAGCTAATTGTATTCGTAATTTATATATTATATAATCGCATTCTTCATCGTTAATAAAAAAAAGCAATTGTTTAGTACTAATACTATAATAACATCTAATTCATCAATATGCATAATATCTTAACCTTTAGGCTAAATTTCATACCGGCACCTAAACTATCGAAATTATTTCAAATAGACATCTAAACATTTCAACCTTTCAAATGTATTAATCTCTTTATGCACTTTGGGCAAATGAACTTCTAGAAAATATCTTTTTGGCACCTGAACTCCACTATAATAAGTAAACCTAAGGGCAAAACATATTATATATATATATTACACTTTATGGGTCATTTTTAAATTAAAATATTTAATTTGGCCAATACTTCATCACACACAAATTTTTATTAAATAAAAATAAAATAACAACATCATCTTCAACCTTACATTCCACCCCACCCCTTATCCCCTCCCCACCCAACACCATTTCTTTCCCAACATTACACCCCCATTGGTATGAACAATAGTAGAATCAACACAAATTTGTTATCAGTTGGAATTTTCGAAATTGAAAAGGTAAAAAGGCTTTGATCTTTATAGTTAATATATTTCAGAAAATATTTGGTAGATGGAATATAACTGTAGACATCGAAAATTTATCAAAAATAATAATTAAATTGATTAAGAGAAATTAATTAAATTAATTATAAGTCAAGCCACTAAAGATTTACTGCGGCCGACAGGTTCTCACTAAACTCTAAATTCAAATCAAACCTCGACGAACAAGTGGTTCTTTGAAATTAAGCCCCTAGAATTAATCGAAGTAGAAAAATAAGGGTTTTTACATTAATTTACATTTAAATTGAACTCGAAATAGGGTTCCCCAGAAAATAGTCTCACATTAAATGTCAATTAAAATTAGGGCTCGAAAAATCCTAATTTTATTAATTAAAATCGGCTATAAGAACATTCCGGAAGCCACTTGGCTCAAAATGAAGACTCCAAGAAGTTTGAGGTTAAAATCAAAGCTCCAAGAAATCCAGGAAACTCAAAATAGGCTTCTATTTTGCGGCTTCAAGCACTGCTGCTTTTAATCAATCCAAGGTTCGGATCTTGCTCTAAAAAATTAACGGTTAAGATCACAATCCACCTCAAAAATAAACCAACCAATCAAGCAAAGATTCGCCTCCGGCCTATATAAACCCCCCTTATTTGTTCGAAAATTTCATCCACAACACATCAAGAAATCATTCATAAAACCCCTGAGAAAATACAGAGAAAAACC
Organism: Lithospermum erythrorhizon; assembly: GCA_019722365.1. NCBI lineage: Eukaryota > Viridiplantae > Streptophyta > Magnoliopsida > Boraginales > Boraginaceae > Lithospermum > Lithospermum erythrorhizon. The sequence continues at coordinate 324,603 of JADFUC010001296.1, read as the reverse complement.
TATGAGATTTCTCAAAGTTAAATCTTTTAAACCGCTAGCAAAACACCACGTGCGGCTGGAAACATCTCCGTGGCTAAATAGGCTTCAAATCAAGATTACTAGACAAACGCAGGAATTCTTCAAGTTTCAAGCAAAATCTAAGAGAATTTGAAGAAAATTTCTCAAAAACGCTTCGAATATTTAGGAATAAGCTAAATAGCCCCTGATTATTCATAAATCTCGCATTTAACACCTAAAAAGCTCAAGTTCGATTCATCAAGTTCCGCATATGTGAATATACCGAGCTGCTCAAATTCCTATACCGGGTTCCAAAGTGTGAATCAACATGCTGGAAAAGCCCCACCTTCATATCGACACTCACTACAAAGAACAAGTCATATACGCCGTAGTAACAACTAGAAGTAACGCTATTTCAAAGATTAATCAAGTCCAAGCCGAGGCCAAATCTCACTGTTCTCACCTAGGTCATATCTCTTAAGTCCCACTCTACAAAGAATACGCTCTAAGGCCACCTTTAGTACAAGAAAAAGGAACGCCGCTAAATACTTCCCTTTGTCATCACTCCATACAGCCAAAGCTCCTGAGTCCTATCTCAAATCACACTCAAGCCCTACTCAAAGACAAGCTGGCCTTTCGTTATAAAGTCTCACTCACGTAAGGCCGTAGTTTATCCAAATTTACATAGTCCCAATTCACAAAAGTGAAGATCAAGCGATAAATCCAAATTCCCACCATAGTACTCAAAGTCAAATCCCACACTGCAAACGCTTGCAGTAGATCCATCAAGTCCAAAGTAGATCGGAGATCAAGTCCAAGACCCTAGATCAAGTCCGTACAGCCAACATGGGGATACGCTACTAAGGCTCCCGGGCACACTACACAAGCAAATCAAGATAAATCAAACCATAATTAGTGCAATGTGATACAACCCTATACTTCAAAGGAGGATAAGCATGAATCCCAAAGACTACGTAGTCTAAAGGGGCGTATATCCCCTCTGTTATGAGGAAGTATCAACATCATAGCAGAGTAACGAGCGGGAGAAGAACGATCATTCCCAACTCATGAGTTACTCACACTATCAAATCAAATCAAGAAAAAGGCCGAGATTCAAATAAATACCAAAGAAGTTAAGGCCGGGAAAGCAAAGAGTGAACGCTTCCTCGCTTACTAACTTCCCTCCAAAACAAAGCGGGGTCACTGAGACAAAGGACTGAAACTAAAATAAAGCAATCTAAGAGCAAGTAGTTAAAAAGAAAGAAGGAGAACGTTTCGCATTTCTACTCAATACCACTAAACTCACGGTTGCTCGCATCAGCGACGGCATAGTGGATATATATACTACCTACCTATAAAAGCTATGACCAAAAGCAAACGAAGCATATTAACAAGGGAAATGTTAATAGCACGTGATCAACATCCCGAGTCACAAGCTCAACCCACAAAATAAAGAAGATAAAGTAAAACAACCATCTCAAGAGAGATATCGAGTGAGTTACGTCACCCAACTTGTATTAGGACTCTATCATCAAGGCTCGATAGCAAGTAAACATCGTAGCAAGGGAAGAAAATGCACCAACGAGTTCCTAAAGTCCGTTTCTTTGCTTTAATTGTAACTCTATACTACATGAATGCAAGAAGCATAATAAGTGGCCAAATAAAAAAGAGCGTTAAGCAAACAACGGGCCGGTAAATCTAAATGCGTATGTTCCCCGAATAAACGGAGACCTCAACTATCCATAAAATTTCAGAAAAAAATAAGCAGAAACTAAACTCAGAGACGAGTATGTGAAAAAAAGAATCACCCCAATCGAGTTCAGGCCAGAGAAACAATTTCAAAGATGCAAAGAAGACTCTGCTCGAACTCCCTAAAGTTGAAACTTCAAGGGCTCATATCTCGACATCTAGAACTAACTGGAAGACCTTCTACCTATCAAAATGACCGCTTCTTAACAAGCTTCGCAGGAATATCAAGAAATACCAAAACAGATCAACGAATCAAAAGTTATGTTCATGCATAAAGAAAAACAAGCATAGCTTTTGACGAACCGAAATCTGAATTTTTGCAAAAAATTGTTTTTATATTTTTAGAATACAGCAAAGCCAAAGATCAGATTTTTATCATCAAAATTAGTACATGGAAGCAATTGGTGATTACAAGAACAACTCAAGTTCAAGATTTAGGCATTCACATGATTATCAAAATACATAAAATTTTGATTTTTATGATGAATTAAAGCATGAAAATCATCAAGAAGTACAATGTCATCAAGATACATGCTTAAGTAGTTAAAGTATGAGAAAGATATACCACAACTTTATCAATTTAAACTCAAAATTCTTCAAAAAGTTGTAAACTTTGGATCACGTGATCATATAAACGTTTATCAAGTTATGCAAGAAAATAACAAGAAAAGCAAAAAAAAAAAGTACCCCAAAGCTTACCTCGATTCGCCACAAGATGGACGACTTTTTTGATTTTTTCGTCTCATCTCTACGCTTAAATAAGTTAAAGTCTACCAACCTCAAGCCCTAAAGTCCGTTGCTCGGGTTCTCGCGGAACAAGAAGTTATGTTCTGAATCGAGGCACTGAACACTCCCACCACACGGGTGGTTCGAAATCATCAAAATAAATTGGATACTTAAAATTTTCTACGTGAAAATTTATTCAAATATAATACCGAAATGAACCTAGAAAAGAAAAGAGTTTAACTTTAAATTAAATCCTAAATTAAATAATTAATTCTAAAACCCACGAGGTCAAGATTAATTAGTTTAAATATTTAACATGACTCAAATTCACATGTTAAAATCTGTAAATATTAATTGCTAGATCCACTTATATCTCGGATTAATATAAATGCAATAAATCTGCAGAATCCAATATATAAATTTATTTATGCTAAGAGTAAAAACTCTAGAAAATAATTTATTAAATCCTTCTCTGGCTGCATCTTAATTAAACTGTGGTCTTAAATATATATTAAATTCATGTTAACATTAAATTCCGGACAAATTAATTCCTATTAAATCCTCTACAGATCAGGAATGAATGGGTCTAACATGTATTAAATTCATGTTAACACTAACCCCTCAAGTAACTTAATTCTCTAACGAATTGAGAATTAAATGGGATCCCAACACTGATTGGTATTAAATCCCATATAAATCAAGACTTCACTAAGTCAATCTTCAGACCGAAGATAATTAAGGATCGTGACATACAAATCATGTCACAACAACTGCAAACAAGTCAACCACATCCTACAATTCACCACAAAGCGACCAGGGGCTGAATTGTGGATTACGACTATATGAAAAATCTTCCGAAGTTGGAACAAGTAATCATCCTATAAAGTCCCCATGACACGGATGCATGACTAAGTGACCGTAGTGTACCTAAATGCAAATTGAGTATTGCTCCCAAATACTGCTTAATCACAAACTCCGACCTCCTCTATGAGTAGCAGTTAATTCAGACTCAAGATGTACTAAATTCACATCGAAATGAGTCAAGTATACAACCCAAGCCATCCAACAAGTCAAACAAAAGACCGACGCCATCTATAAGTTAGTAATGAAATAAAATAAAAACCTTGAAAAACAAATGTCATGCAAGATGGGTAGAGTCATACTGGGTCGAACCACACCTACTAATAAGATATACCGTGTTCGAGGGGAAATCAGAGACATCAAAATTTATCAAAAATAAATTAAATCGATTAAGACAAATTCATCAAACTAATTAAAGTCGAGCCACTAAAAAGCGATGCCACGTGGTCGATTAGTGGTTCTCGACAAACCCTAAATTCAAATCAAACCCTCGATCGAACAAGGTTCCCGGAAATTAAGCCCATGGAATTAATCAAGTAAAAACAAGGGTTCTTACATTAATTAACCCTAAATTGAACTCGAAATAGGATTCCCGAGAAAACAGCCTCTCATTAAATGTCAATTAAAATTAGGGCTCGAAAAACCCCAATTTTATTGATTAAAATCTGCCATGGTAACATTCCTGACAGAAACTACTTCTGGTTCAAAAACGAAGACTCCAAGAAGCTCAGTTAAATCAAAGCTCCAAAGTAGTCTGTGGACCTAAAATAGCACTCATTTTAGGTTTCTTGCGACCGTTGTGCTTTTTGGATCAACGGGTCCGGATCTTGCCTAAAAAAATCAACGTTAAAATCATAATCCGCCCGAAATAAAACCAACCAATCGAAGAAATCATTCATAAAAATCCCCGAGAAAATACAGAGAAAAAACCTATGAGATTTCTCTGCTAAATCTTTTAAAGTGCTAGAAAACACCACGTGGTGGCTGGAAACATCTCCTGTGTCAAAATATCAAATCAAGATTACTACACAAACGCTAAAGAATTCTCTGCTTGCTCAAGCAAAATATGATTTAACGTAATGAAAGTTTTTCATAAACGCTCTGAATATTCACAAGCTAAAAATAGCCCCGATTATTCATAAATCTTATGAACACTTGAAAAATCTCGTGTTCAATTCACTAAGTTCCGTATAGAATACACCGGTAGTTCACCCCTATATACCGGATTCCAGCAGAAACACAAGCAACCTCTCGCCTAGTCGACAAGATCATCAACAAGGGTTGAAAGCTCCACCTTCATACCGATCACTCTAATAAAGAATAGTCATGTTGCCAGAGTAAAAGCTGTAAGAACGCTTACTTCAAAGACATAAATCAAATCCAAGCTGACGCCAAATTCACTAAGTCCTGTATTTCGGCCGACTCGGATTTTTATTCGATCCGGTGAGATCCGGTCCGGTCCGGCGGAATTTTTTGGATAAAAAAATCAACCGGATCGACCAGCTTTTTTGTGTTTGATTTGATCGAACTGACTGATCCGTTATCGGCCCTAACGGGATCGACGATAACCGCACGGGTCCGGTTCACTAATTAATTTAAAAAAATATATATATAAAATTAAATACAAAACACAACAAAATCAAGAATCATGGGTAATAGGCGCCCCCATAGCCTATTTGCACCCCACCAATACAAGTAACCCTCTCCACTCTCCGCCTCCCCCACCCCCATCAAGGATCGCCGATTCAAACGCTTCTCCCCTATCGCGATTCAAACGCCAAGGCCCTTGCCAATTGCCCATCTATCACAAATCTCAACGCCTCCCTATCATGATCGGCTGACATCAGAAATTAGTTTCGGCATATTATAATTATTTTTTTAAGGTTTATTGTTAGTTATCATGGAAATTGATTGAGGTGTCGTTTTAATAATTGATGTTAGATTGTTTCCTTCACTTTGATGCAACCTGCTTTCCTCGGAGGTATTTGTTTGTACGGAGTATGTATTAATACAGTCAATTCATTTTAATTGAAGTTTCATTTTTATCGTGTCAGAGCTTTAAACATCAATTACTATTTAACTATATTATGAAAATATTTTAGTTTTTTTATTGGAAGGTATTGTTGTGAGTATTAGTTGTTAAAAAAAAGGTTCTTTGTTTAGTTCATAGAAGATTTAATAATGAGCTTAATAATTAGCCTTTTTATGTTGTTCAATGTCAATGGTTATGATATTTCAGGCTAATGAACTCAGATAGTTATGGTGAAGTAATTAGATTTAGTGGGAGGAAATGATGGGAACTCAATTGCTTCCCTTCCTTGTTTCGCCCAAATTCGACAAAAAAACCTACCAATAAAGTCAGCCAAACCAGAATCCTAAATCCTATCCGAACTGATTTGGGATAACTGACCGGATTTTTACACTTTTACAAAAATCCTATATTACAAAGAAGCACTACTTCCACACTGTTGGCCATCACTCCATACAAATTTCAAAGCCTCGAAATTCTATCTCTAAATCGTTATTATGACTAAGCGCATCAAGTTCCACTAAAGACAAATGGCCTTTCAAGCCATAAAGTCCCACTATTGGAAGCGTTGTAAATTATCCAACCAGCATACCTACCAATGTGCCAAGACTTCTCCCGAACGATAAACTAAAGTCCCACCAATAGTACTTCAAAGTCAAATCCCACACCGCAAACGGCTGGTAGCAGGGCCCATCAAGCCCAAAGTGCATCTGGAGATCGCTCAGCACTCCAAGATCGTTCATACAGCCTAACACGGGAATACGCCGTTATGCCCTCGACTGGATCATATCCAAGTCCGCATTCGCTTCCTCAAATCCATCAAGACTGTGACACATATCGCTTCAGAGCTTCTATCCAAATCCAAATCAAATCAAGTCGCTTCAAATCAATCTTGCTCAGCCAAGTTCAACCACTCAAGTCTTACCAAGCTTCTCTATCAAGATCAAATCAAGCCGCTCAAGCAGATTCACAATCACAACAAACGCCAGTGGATTATAGTTCGGATACGATCCTCTCTACTTAATAAAACCCCGTATTAATCGAGAATTTTCCCCTACAATTCAAGTTTTATTTTGTACCCCTATCAATAAAAATTCTTTCAGACATAACAACCATTTTGTTTGGTGTATAGAATCATATATATTTGATGGGTTTTTTAAAGATTTAATGAATTTTGATTTAAAGAACAAATTAGTCGAATATGCAAATTGGGTTCTTGAAAATTAATCCAATGATTGGATCTGATAGTTTTTTAGTTTTGGAGCAATCTTTTTTTAGTTAATTTTGAGTTATGATTAGTTGATGTTACGTTTGTTATGGATTAGTGTAGAATGTGTTCGAGGGATAACACATCATCGAAGTTGGTTTTAAATGTTGTTGTAGTCAAAGACGACGTTTATTTTGTTTTTATTTAATTAAAATTTATTGTATTAGAATATCGACACCGTAATGTTAAACATTGACCCAATTTATTAAAACATTAATAAATATTGACCTAATTTTATGTTTTATTAATAAATAATAAATATTAAACATTAATAAATAACTGACAATTTTTTTCTATTGTAAGTTGTAACATTCAGATTGTAATATTCATACAATTGCTATCTTACCAAGATGAGATTTCGACGAGTTCATCGTTGTAATATCTGTATCTTTCTCATGCAAATCCAATAAAAACTTCAATCACACTTTTCCTCTCTTCTTAGATTCATTACTATCATTATTCATTGTCCTCCCAGCTCCTCAACTAATCTCTGCATAAATTCATCTCTCTTCATCTGAATTTCCTTCAACTTTGGCTCCACATTTTTCAGCCCAAAAAACCTCATCAATGGTAGAAAATCCAACAAGTTAGCCTTCTCGCTTATGTTGGAAATCGCTTTTACTATCTCTTGAAATGACTTTGCTTCTACTAAGGAAGTCACCTTATCTCCGTAATAAATTCTGCCCATGACCATTCTAGTCATGATATTATATGTAAGCTCAAAAATAGTCGCTTTCATGTCCACTATTTTGTTGGGATTTTCAAGAGAGTCTTGTATAGTTACAACTAATTTCTGAACTTGCTCTTACATGTGTGCCAACATTTGGATACTTTGAGATGACAACAATTCAAGAACGGATATCTTTCTTAGGTTTCTCCAATGTTCCCCATAGGAAGACCATGCCATGCTTGTGTAGTTGTATCCAAAGTATTTCCCAAACAAGAAATGAGGACGATTGGCAAAAACGATATCATTTTTTCGAAGGCATTCATCTATTATTGATGGACATGAAACAACAAGGATTGGCCTTGAGCCAAGTCGAAGAAAAACGACGGGACCATATCTTTTAGAGACTTGATATATGGCTTCATGAAAAGGTGACTTCAATAAGTAGAGGTGCCCTATAAGAGGTAAACATGGAAAAGGGCTAGGGGGTAGTTTTTTTAGTTTGTGAATAAAATGGTTGCTCAAGATGTGAAGGGTCAAGAAGAGAAGAAGGAGATACAAGAAGTAAACAATATCCATGGTTCAATGAATAGTGTTATATAAGTATGTTTGGGTTGTATATATAACTTCTTGATGTATGTTGTATAACTTCTTGATCTAAAAGTCTTGCATTCAGCAATAATAACTTTTAAGATATTTCTGTATGTCTCACAATTAACCCACAAGAAATGTCGGCTTAACTATCAAGATTCTAAATTTCTTTACGGCCAGATTGAACAATGCAGTTTTATCAAGCCGATTTGAAGAAGTCCCCCCGACTACTGGCGACATCCCGCGATTTATCCTCCAAGATCACGCGACAGTGGCCGGCGGCCGCTACGACGCGCTTCATCATTTTTTAAGATATCAGATAAATAAATATAAAATATTTTGAACAACTAACATTTATTGGTAGAATTTTATTACAAAAACAAATGTAATTTAAGCGGGGGGTTGGTATGATTTTATTGGTAGGTATCTATTAAAAAAGAAATGTAATTAGTAACATTTATTGTAATTTAAGAGGGGTTGGTAGGATTCTATTAAAAAAATATAATTAGTGGCATTTATAATGTAATTTAAAGGGGAGGGAGGGGTTGGTAGGATTTTATTGGTACCCCCAATCCACAAATAGTGTCATTTGATTTTTTCGAAATTGAACTTTGACCATCAATTATTAATTATTCATTATTCTAAAAAATATAAAATTTATATCATTGGATTTATTTTTTAAAATACTTTCATAATATTATTTTTTTAATAATATAATTAAAAAGTAATTGAAGATTAAAGTTTTATCTCGATATACGAGCCGACAGTTCCGATTGATCGAGTAGCATTTGGTCTTCAGAAGTTTTAATTCAAATAAATAAAAAATAAAATCAACATAATAAATGCCACTAATTATATTCCTTTATTAATAGAATCCTACTAACCCACTCTTAAATTACATTCCTTTTTATAATATAATCCTATCAATAAATTCTAATTTTTCAAAATATTTTATATTTATTTAATACAATATCTTAAAAGTTATTATTACTGAATATAGTATAACGTTGTTATCCAGGAAATTTATATTTCATTATAGATTATCCATACATAATTAAAAGACATATGGTATATCAGAAACTAAAACCAAATAATATATCATTATTATGTTAAAGAAGAATTATCCACTTATATTTAAGAAATACTTAAGTAGGTCAAGTATGATTATGTGGAACCATTAGATCATCCATTTAAGTATTTTTTTTTATCCGACGGCTATGTTAAAACAGAGGCGATTTTTCCTTCTCATTTTCTTAAAACTAAGTTATACGTGTACGCCTCGTCACAAGAAATTATTTTATTATTTTTTATAATAAAATTATAATGAAAATAAATAAATTTTAAAAAAAACCTAAAAGAAATAAAATGAAATACCATCTAAGTAAAATAAAAGATGTAGGACCTTTTATTTTCTCTTGGTAATAATTACGGAGTATTATAGTAGATACATTTATAGTAGTAGTTTATGGAGAATTTATCTTGTTAAAAGTAGCTTACACTACGTTAAGTTAAGAGGAAAATTAAAATAAAAAAATTCTATCGTATGGTAAAATAGGAAATATACATTAATTTGGCTTTCATTTTGTAACCGCCAATCCAAATTTCAGACATTATATATTGTATAGATTAAATAAATAAAAGGAAATAACTGATTCCTATAAATTTGGGCAATTTTCATGCTAAAATTATATATTTAGTTTATATGTTTACAATTTTCTTACTTCCACTTACCATCTTTTTCTGATTTGATATTTATTTAAGTGGTTGTTTATTTACAAAATAAAAATCAAGAACATATAAATAACCAAAATAACCAAAAATATGTCAAAGTGGTTGTTTATTCATGTTTTTGTTAACGAAAACACCTACAAAATTATATATTTGATGTTTTTGTTAACGAAAACACCTACAAAATGGTTTCAAAATGATAAATTGAACAAAAACCAATGTAAATTCACAAACTTAAAATGAAGAACATGTAGAAAAATAAAAACATCAAAAAACATATATATGGTTGTTTATTCAAATATTCGTTAACAAAAATATCTACATATGGTTTAAAATGAGAATATAAGAAAAAACCAATGGTACATTGACAAAATAAAAACCAATAACATATAAAAAATCAAAACAACCAAAAAAACATATCGAAATGATTGTTTATTTATATATTCATTAATCTATAACACCTACAAAATGGTTTCAAATGAAAATATGAACAACAATGAATGGTAGTACATTCACAAAAAAATCAATGCATACCAATTTAACAAGCATCAAACAAAAAAATTATCATGTTGATATATTGAATCATACATCCAAGGAGAAAACTAGATTTCTAAGATTAAACCTTTTATTACAATTATCAAAATATTAAACCTTTCTACAATTATCTAAATATTTTCCCATGATAATAATAGAAGTCAAAATTGAGCAACTTACCAATAACCAATGTGGCTAACACAACCAATTAATCAAGAATCTATAAATAAATCCAAAAGATTGAATCTTGAAAAAAACACCGCTCTATTTCTTCTGCCTAGAATGTGGAATCGTTAACGATAGAAAATCAGACCTGCTCTGATACCAGAATGATGAAAAAATTAAAGCTTGCAATCAAACACAATCGAAAACTGAGAAAGAACTTCAAATGATTTGTGCTCAAATCCAAGAAGGAACTCTGTTTTATTCAATCTGGCTAAATTGGCTTTATATAGCCTCTGGAACTTAATACCGTTGAACAAACTACCAAATGCATAGGCTATCTCTATGCTAACAACTATTAAACAATGGAATGACTAACCAACTAATGGGTCCAATAATAAGGAAACTCAACAACTTGCTTCTAGAATACTTCTGTATGATCTCCAGTTTATGTGCATGTAACTGCAATTTAGTTCTTCAATTTTTTACTTCTGAATTTTCCATTTGTTGTTGTTTGTTGTTAGGATATAGAAACAAGAAGGTTTTTTATTTGTGGTTTCATTTCAACATTGATTTGAAAATGATATATTTTTAGGGATTTAGTAGTGTCCTTTTTTTGTTATCAATCGATAATTTTTATTGATTAAAAAAGAAAGTAAAACAAATTACAATTCAAATGATGATAACTAGTAGAGTGTCTATCGATCATTTCGTGAGCCTCGTCCGGGGCCCGCCCACTCGCTTCCGCTCGAGTTTGGCCCCCGGCCGCCAGCCCACGAACGGCTCCGCCCGTTAACAAATGGGACCTGACGCAAAATACGGGTCGGGCCTCGCCCAGCGCCCTGCTCGGGAGGCCCTCAGCCCCCTAACGCCAGTCGCTTGATAACCCGGTAATATGTTGGGGACCCAAGTATTTAATTTCATTTGAGATTAAACACCAAATTCATACATCCCTGATCCTCAAAATGATATAAATTAATCTAAAATTCATAACGATTTATATGAATAATAGAGTACTTACAGACGCCAAATAAGTAAGTCTATCTACAAATCTTCAATTTAAACCTACTTTGAATTTCCATCGCTGAAAGATCTAAACGCAAAGGCCTCTGGGCTGGTCCACACCAGAGTGTCAATCCTACATTCAAGGTCATAACACGGATCAATTGGATGAAAAATCACCTTCTCAGTATTTCGCCATTATAGAGAAAATGCTGAGGAGGCTAGGTTTTCATTTCATCAATCGTTATGAAACCTAATAAGCTTAAATTTTATATGTCTAACTCTAAAGCTCTCAACCGACAATTTTAACGGTTCTAATTTGCTAAATTTAATTAAAACCAAGTAAAATCAAACACTAACAAGTTGTTAATAGTAATTCAACAAGTTACTAACAAGTTACCAACAAGCTCAACTAACTATCGAATTAATTCCCAATTTATTTTTTACATTATCAATGTAAAATTCTAATTGAGAATATTCAAGTTGACATAATCAACTCTCAATTTAGCAAATGTAGTTTAATTTCATACATGAAATATAATTCAACGTCATCAGATGCAGCGACCTTCTGCGCCGATAATAAGAAGCTTGTATAATAATACACTGCATCAATTATTATTATAACGCATTAACGAGAACCCAATACTAGTAATATACAATTACTAAAGTGAACACTAAGTTCCAGTAATCACATTTAACCAACCTGGTAAATGAATTGATACACAATTGTCGCAACGACATAATAAAAGGGAATCAATTTTCATTGATTTCCAACACTGCATGGGCCATAATTTCAGGATGTTGGGGCCGAGCACAAAAAAATAATCGCGATAAGAATGTAGATCAATCTGGGACCCATGGTGTAAGAGCAAGCGTTAATCATTACGCTAAATCACGCATTGCTAACATATTTATGATAATAAATCAAGTTATTTAACTTCAAATAATATATAAATAAAATAATAAGATTCAATAATATATTATCCTTCAAATAATAAATATATTTCTAATTAAAAACTATTTCAAGATATTGATAGATAACTTGGGATTGGTATTATTTAATACATTATTTTTATTTGATATATTATCCTTCAATAAATAATTGAAAATGATTATATTTAAATCACGTAGAGTTATTTAGTATCAGATAGTAAATGGATAACAACATAAGATTCATTAAAAGAGAAATATTCATATTAGAAAGTAATAATATTGTATTCTAGTTATTTTAATTATATGATGAAAGTTGTTATTTAACGTCAATATTCTTCAACGAGTATGACAGAGTACGTAGATATTTATATAAGATTTAACAATATAATTTAATATTAGATTTATCAATATATTATTTAAATAATTGAAGACTTTATTATTTAACTCAAAAACTTTATCGACATATTATCATATGCAAAATATATTATTTAACTCAAAACTTTATCGATTTAATTAAACGCTAATTACTCAATTAAACACGCACACGCTTAGGCATACAATACTCAAAATTGTGATAAACGGGAACCATTTGAATTAAACGTGGTACCTTAACACACAATTTCAAACCGCGATAAACGCGTGATCATTCTTTGAATTAAACGCGATAACGCTTAACACACTATTCAATTATGGCTTTGCCTCATTTTAGTATTAGCTCGAAAGTTATAAATAAATGTTAAGAGTATGGATTTACTATCTAAGCATTTATAAAAACGTATGCTTATGATATTTGGATAGATTTTATCCTTCAAATTAATAAGTTTGGTATTATTTCGATGATTTTACAAATGACAACAAGTGCATAATCATAGTAGCATCACCAAAGGACCTTATTCAAATAAATATACACACAATAACTTAGATTTGGTATTATTTAATATATTATCCTTTATTTGATATAATTCCTTTAATTATATGATGTGTTGTTATTTAATGTCAATATTCTTCAATCGCTCTAAACGTAACATTAAACAAATCAGATCACATGTTTAAGTAAATTAAAAAAGAATTTACATACAATCTTATTACTTTTGTTATATAGCAACAAATATTATTCTTTATCAATATATTATTTAACTAAAACCTATCGATGAGCAATATTTCAAATTATAATATTTAAAAAATAAGTTATATTTAAGGATGACATTTCACACAAGCGTTTTACCCTTTTAATTTGAGTCGCTCGCCGCTCAAATCTCACAACCACCAATATTATTTCGAACACCAAAAAACACACTGGGACGCGCCGCACTCACGTTAAGCGCCCACGCCCCTTTAAAATTTGTCTCAAGGCCGACTGCGCCCCGACAGCCATCTGTCGACCCAGACTTGACCTGCTCATTGTCAATTCTCGTACTTGGGCCGAATATGTGACACAAGGTCCGGTTAGACTTAAGAGGGTTTGGGGCTGGCCAAATGCATGGTTCGTTATACATGTTTAATAACTATCATTATCCAAAAAAAAGACTCATAAGTTTAATCGGGCTCCATTTCAATCCATACTATAATGGACCAAAAGAGAGCCCAAAACCAAATCTCACAATCTACTCTACCTGGGCCAAAGAAAAACATGGGTCAGCCCAAAATCGACTCCCCAACCTACTTATATAAGGGACCAAACCCTCACCAGATGCTGAAGGGTGAACTCAAGGGGTTTCATTTGTTGATATTCCCTTGGAGCCTTTTCAAAGGAGCTGTGTCTCAGCTGAGATTGTAGAGCCTTGCCATGTATCATCCATCAGGTTTCGATTGTGCAATACCTGCCAAATGCAAATGTCATTCCTTGAACTTTTCCAACGGATTTGAAATAAGTCACGAAACTCCTTAGCTTTTGCAACGCTTGGTTGGATTGTAAGTGCTTGTTGTCCAAATACACATGCATGATGTCTTCTTTGTGATATTTGCATAGCTTACAATCTTGAGCTGCGTTGACTTTGCGTTTGGTAAGATTATCCATTGTTGGGAGTACACTAATTGTTTCACTGTTGGATGAAGTCATTTCTTTTGCATTCATACATCCATGCAACTTATAAGCATGTTTGACTGTAAATTTGCCTTGTCTGTGGTTACACCAAGAAGCAAGATCCGCTCTGTGTAGATGTAGTAGTGGTAACTTTAGAATTTCCATTTGATCTACTTCAAAAAAGATGGCTCTGATTTTGGAAACATCTCATATCCCCACCTCTGAATCAATAAGCTCCGAAACTGTCATCTGGAATAGTTCTAACTGCTTGGGGTGATAGGAGATCTTGATCAAGTGTGTGTGGTCCACCTATGGTGCCAAACATTGATACTCTTACCATTGCTTATTTCCCAATTGACATATCTCTGACTGTGATCATACTTTTCCAGGTGAAGCTTGGGGGCCTCCACACCTGTTGCTGAGTAGAGCCTGGTTGAAGGTCCTGACATCCCTGAAGCCCAAAGAATGAAGAATGTTCGAGTGAATTTGGCAAACATTAATTATTTGTGTAATATTATGTTTCATACCTAAACTATGTTAATTAATTGAATTGACTATTTTAACCTTTTTAAGCATGGTGCTTAAAAATTACTTAAGCACGTAAATATGCCTCTTTAAAGAAATAACAAATATCAAAAATAATTATATAATGAGGCATATTAAGATATTTCTTTACTCCTTAAGCATATCATATTACATTAAAAAATGACATTATCAAATATGACAACATAGCATAGCTATGCATGGAAACAAAACAATGATATTTAATTACTCATTAGATATACCATTGTAGGAATAAGATTTTTATGTTTGATAATTATAAATAAGTTCAATCACTAACATATATAAAATTGTGAATAAGATTTTTATGTTTGATAATTATAAATAAGTTCAATCACTAACATACATTTTTATAAAAATGCTAATAATGATTTAAGTTGTTACATTTTTAATTACTAAATTACACTTCTCTCTAAAAATCTAAAAAATCTAAAGTTAGGAGTTCAAATAAGAATTAACTACTACTTCCTCAGATTTTTTATTTGACATTTTATGTTCAAAAATTATAAAAAATAATATTATGCAAATATTTTCAAAGACGAATAAAATGATATAACTTTTATATTTATTAAAATAATAAGTATAATAGTAATTAATAATTAAAATTTCACCTTAATATACGAAAACGTCAAATAAAAAAAATGGAGGTAGATTAAGTATTCATCGCATTTCTTATACTTGCACATACGTAAAATTATCACCGAAGGGAATCATCGCCATTACACGCATTGTTCGGCACAATACATCACTTCATATTCGGGTATATATATATTTTATAATTAATGTGCATCTCACTTTTTAATTAACTTTGTCTATTTATCTCCAGTGCATGTTTAATGATTCAAATGTATATATTGAATCACATAATTATTTCATTTCAATTTGCATGATAACTTTTACATTCAATTCATGTTAATATTTATCATATATTATACATTATTAATTCATTACTCCTTTCATCAATACGATTTTCTCATCACGTGCCATTTTCAATCTTTTAATAATTGATTAGTTAAATAATAATATGTTTTATATAGAACTATTATTATTATTATTATTATTATTATTATTATTATTATTATAGGTGTTAATTAAATAATTATATATTTTTGAATTAAACATAAAAACGTATCAAATATTTAAGCAAATCGATTTGAGACGTCACAGATCGCACGCTTCATTTACTAGTAGTTCGTAAAAGTTGATATGATTAAGATTTTGTTAATGCCTTTAATTACTGAGGTCAATCGTAATAATACATATAACCACTAAACTACGTACCTTTCCTAGACTATATTTAAAATTATACGTAGTATTTTGGTTTACCTGTTCGTTACTATGTTATAGAATAAGATAACATGACAATAATATATATTAATGATATTAATAATAAGAGATAAACTAGTACTTATTCAAGACAGTTATTACTCATCACTAGCTCAGTCTTTCTTCTCCAAAACATTAGTGGGAGTATACAAATTGTTAACAATGGACCCCCAACTACTCCAATTTCATTTGGGAAATAAGCTTCTCAGTGTTTGGACGAGGATAGCATCTAGCCATCAATGGTTGAACCTTGGGTGCACCAACATTACCTTTTTTATTTATTTCCAATATTTTGTCTTCACTAACTTTTTCCCAATCAAAACATTGGATCAATGATCCAAGTGCCAAACCCATGACTTTATATGCCACATTTTCCCCCGCAAGCTCTCGACCCGACCCGGGAATGAAATGAACTTCGACCCATCAACCTATGTTCCCACCTTTAGTTGATCGTACACAATCTTGAAACCTCTCGGGTTTGAATTTTTCCGGATCCTCCCAAACTGTCGGGTCGTGATGCATGCCCCATGCGTTGACCAAAAGAATAGTATTTGATGGAATTTGATAGCCACCAACGTTGCATTCCTTGGATGATCTATGTGGAACAAGTAATGGAGCTGCAGGATCCAACCTTAATGTTTCTTTTATGATGTTTCGGATTAAGGATAGTTTGGAAATTTCAGATTCATTGACCAAATGGTAATCTTGTCCCAAAATGAGGTTGTCAATGTCGGATTGTGCTTGCTTTAGAATATTCGGGTTGTTTACCAAATGATGGAATACACGTTCTAATGTGATGGCTGAAGTATCTGATCCTGCTTGGAGTAGAACCTGTTTGCATAAACTTCCAAAAATTAGAAGAATTGAAATTTAGGGCACTCTTTTGTTTTTTCCCCAATTTCATATATATTTCAAGAAAATAAATACTTCATATGATTCTGGTAAGAAATTTATATTTAGCTCCGCGTCCTATAGCGTACAAAGCAATATCAAAATTAAACTTCGGTGTAGTTAACAGTTTTTTAATAAAGTTCTAATACTCATAACATCTAACTCAACTCATAACATCTAACTCATCAATATGTATAACACTAGTAATAAAGCGACGTCAGACGCAGAAATTGTTAAAGCCGATTTATCATATAAATCTAAAAGTGTAATATATATAATTGTATAGCTTTGTTACACGCGATTTCATTGTTATAATTATAAATAGTAGCACTTAAATTGTAGTAAAAATAAAATTATCGAATAAATATACTTTTTATATATATTTTATGAGCATAAATTTCCTCAGAAGATGTATACCTCCTTCCTCGCATGCGCCCCCGCTTATACATCAGATCCCAAGGACATGGTATCAGCGAAGTAGGCTATATCAATTTACCCAACACATGACGTACAATATTATAAATGCGACACCAAAGCGATGCTCACAAAGCGAGGTAGTCAGATATTCAACGCAAATTCCTAAACTATGACATATTAAAAACTAAAAACGTTTCTACATATTTTAAACTTTATTATCTAAAAAATTCAATTTTAATTTTAAATCATCAAAATTCTCCATCTTTTGTCTTTTTATTTTTAATTAAAGTCGATATCTTCAACGCATCATCATCCTTAATAAGCATCAATTCTACTCTATTTTTGGTTCTTGTTGTTTACTAATTTTGTTCTTTGTCGATCTACACTTCTTTTCTTAGTGTACAATTATATTTTTTTATTATCTATAGTTATTCACTCATACCCATTTCAAATTATCAGCTTGTCTTAATTAAAAGATTATTGCCAGCTCAATATTAATCTGCATCTCTAATAATTTTATAGCCTAAATTAAGAACTATTATGCATAGTTAAAAGTAAATAATATGAAAACATATATCACTGTTCTATTTCATCAAAAATTAAGTTTTCATAATAATCTTACACTTGTCAAAAAATACGCCTTATCAATTATGTCTCCAACATGAATTCCTTTAGCTTTCATTTCATTATGTCTCTGTGATTTTGGATATATTGTTAACGCCTTTCGATAGTTTTGAATCGGTAGTTTTTCATTATTATCTTCAATTTACTTTCTCTTATTATATTTCTCTCTATAATATTCTATATATATATGGGTAAACAAACAAACAATGTAAATTAATGTAATATCTAGTAAAAATTCAATAATGTAAAACATATAATACATATTTACCTTATATATATAATTAATTGAGTATCCACGTCATTGTTTGAAATAAAAAAATTGAAAACAAAAGAGTTTGCTTAAATTATACATATATTTGCATAATATAATATGCGAAATCCTTTATGTGTACACCGATATTATCTAAATTATTTAATTTTAGTAAAAAATAAACAAACCTAGTTTAGAAGGTATTTACTCTATTAATAGTTTTATAAAGTATACAAGATAAAATATTGCATAAAATATACTCAAATTATTATAAGAAAATAAATCTATTATAATAATTCTTAAAAAATATCATGAAGTTTTGAAAAAATAAAAATAAAAATTAGTATACATCAAGTTAAGTTTCTATTCGTGAATTATTATTTCATATATATTAGTAACAAAATATATCCTAATAAGCAAAATTTATACGTTATTAGCATAAAATTTATATATGTTATTGGCAAAATTTATGTTATCGAAATTACTCGAGAATTCATATAAAGCTTTTCTACCGGTACACATACACAATTATCATCGACAAACCCTCTTTTGCCTGCTCTACATATACTTCTTCTTCAACCACACCGTCACAGAACGCCTTTTCACATCCATCTGGTACAATTTAAACTTCATTAAACATGCCACGTACGGCCCAACTGGGCAACCGAAAGAAAGTTTCATCCAAGTCTACACCTTCCACCTGTAAGTATCCTTGAGTTACTAGCCTAGCTTTATTTCTAGTAACAAACCCTGCTTTGTTTTCAAGATCCACTTTGACATGACTTCTGGGGTCCGGGGCAATTGGCTCCACACATCATTTCAAACTGAGCACCATCAGGTATGATTTATCCGTGCTCGCTCTCGAGAGCTTCATCAACATTCTTGGCTCCACTTTAGATATTTAAACAACTTTCTCCAACAAGGTCAACCATTTTTCAGAGTCCATCGATTCTTTCCTTCGCTGTAACACCTTGATTAAATCTCCCCCAATAACGCATATCAATCGCGGTTCTTCCGATTCAACTGGCCGTCAGATAGGCCAACCTGCCAGCTACATGTGTCATCAACACCCGTGCCATCGCACATGTTTCTTGTTATATGACCAATCGTTATTGACAAAGCGCATCATCGCTTGTATTGCTTCATTCATCAACTCCCCGAGTCCGTAACCTTCACATTTCAGAGACTCCACACCATCTCGGAAGTCCTTTTATTAAACACACGCAGCCCTACTATGTCGTGAGTATCATCCCAAGAATATGTTCTACCACTCGACATCAAATGTCCGCTTCGTTCACGGCCGGCTAATATAACACAACTACCAAATACATGAAAATATTGAACATTTGGCTTTCTCCCCCTCCATATTTCATAATTTGTGTTGTTTGTACTTGGTCGAAAAGTGATGCGACATGGATATGAAAAGCGTTATCGATACCCTAGGTCCAAAAGTTTAGGGGATGTTTTTAGTACGAATCAAGACACGCTATCTCTTGAATGGTTCGATTCTTCCTTTTCGACAACACCATTTTGTCAGCGTATCGAGAGCGGAAAATTCATGAGTAATTCTTCCATGAGCACAAAATTAGCAAATTTTGTATTGTCTAACCTCTTCCTATTGGTCACTTCGATCCGTACAACATGTTTCTCCTTTCATTTTGGACTTGTAGAATCGCCTTCACCACCTCAAATGTGTCATATTTTCTCCGAAACCCAACTCACGATAAATGAAGAAATCATCGACACACACATAGACATACTTCTTGCCTCCTATGCTTTCAACTTGCATAGGTCCCATGAGATCCATGTGCATCAACTCAAGTACACGAGTCAGGACCACCGGCAGCCTTCCTCGGTGACGATTCGGGCCCTGCTTTTCCACCGCACTCTTCCATGCTTGATCTTGACATCAAACGCTATATTCCTCGAACAGCCTTCTTTGACAATAAGTTGTTGAATATTCCCTCGTGAATTAGTATGACCTAACTTTTGGTGCCATAATTCAAAGATTCTCACTCTTCCTACTAGATGAGCTTGCCTGGGAGCTCCACATGTGTAAATTGTCACCGACATTGTTCCACAATGGATAAATCAGATGCCACAAGCAGCTTTACTGATCAAGAATTTCCTCCTTTCCTAAAGTACACTTTCATGCCATCATCACATAGTTGGCTTATACTGACAGATGCGTTGTTACACCCTTCAACCAATAACATCCGTTAACTATGGTAAGCCATTACCAACTCCCCATTTGCCACTTTTTCTTTGCCTCCGCCAATTAAAAAAGTAACATGACATCACCTTAAGTGAAACTATCTCGAGTGAGATAGTTTTACCTGCTATGTGTCTTGGAATAAAGCATCACAAAGTACCAACTAGATTCGGCTATCGATTTCAAGGAGGTGTAGGCGACTTGACTAACAATATTTACCTTCTTGACCCACCGGCTTCACAGGATTTATACTAAGGCCCTTTTGGTCCATATATAGTTTATAAATAATAAGTGACAATGTGACCTTTCTTTCCACAATAATGAATACCTGATTCCTTCTTCGTTGATGACCAACTGTTGCTCTGCCTGTTATTGACGGATGGACCGAACCTTTCTAAAATTCGTAGCTTCCTTTTGGTTCCGAATAGTTTTTCTTGTTTAACCTAATCCCCAACAGCTTTACCAACTTCAAGGATCTTCTCCAGAATATCTGTGCTTGAATTCATCATTTTTAAACCCTTGTTTAGTGTATTAACTTGAGCTCTCAAGTGATTAATCTCGTGATCTTGATCCTCTTCCAATTTTCTTAGTCTCTCATTTTCAGTCTTCAATTTATTTCTTTCAGCATCCACTTTGGTATACATCACGGTAAGCTCCATCCATTTGGTGTATAACAATTTGTAATTCTCAATCACCTCTTCATCTGTCATATCTTCCTCGTCCTCACTGTTGTCATCCACAATGAGTAATGCTTAGTCTCAAGCACTCCCGTAAAGGCCACAAAGTTGTTAACCTGATCATCTTGTCCATCTTCCCGACTCTTCTGGCCACTCGCGACGAGGAGTAGCTCTTCTGCTTGTTTCGAGGTTGACACTCTACTTGAATATGTCCAAAAGCCTTTACATTCTCTCGCAGATTGAATACCTTTTGGTCTTTTAGACCGACCTTACCGTAAGTACCTTGTTTCACCGGCTTCTTTCCACCTGTTGTTTTCTCCGCCGAAATGTATTTAATCGGCTAATTCTATTATGGTTTCTTATTAAATCAAGCTGAGGGTTTTGCCAAATTTTAGCAAGTATATTTATGGTTTCCCGTAATTTGTCATCATTGACATCTACAGACGCAGCTTTTAAAGCAACTCTTTTCTTCTTGCTAGATTCTCTTTCATTAAGGGACATCTCGAATCTAGCTAAATTACCAATCAATTCATCCGCACTAGTAGTCAACCTCGAAGTTTTTTCCAATAGTCGCTACCTTACGTAGCAAAGCTGGGCAACGCCTAGTAATTTCCTCACCACCCTTTTCATTACTCTCATAGGTTCCCCAACGAAAAAAAGACTCGTTAACCATATCCTTCAATGTGTTGTTGTACATGGCTAAAGATTCATCTTCTTCCATTTTTAGTGCTTCGAATCTTGTTGTTAACTATTGGAGTCTCGACATCCGTACCTTCAAAGTTCCTTCATATGCACTCAAGCAGTATCCCCACATACCTCTTTTTGCCACAGTACATGTGTTTATCAACTTAAACACATTGAGATCTACAACATTGAAGATAGCATTCATGGCTTTGTCGTTTGCTAAAGCAACTTCCCCCTGCTCTTCCGCACTACTCATCTTCCGGGCTTCACCGTCACTATATCATTGTCAGTGATACTGGTGTCATCCAGACCGCCTCCACGCCTCTGCTGTCCACGGATTTAAGGGAACGTAGCTATCCTAGCCTTCCAAAGAGGGGTATAGTTAGTTCCATCAAGAACCGGTGGTTGAGCAGTGCAGATCCTCCTTCCCTAAAACCTTCCATTCACAAAATATTAATCGATCTCAATTTCAGACGTTAGAGCACCCCTATCACCAATTCGAAGTTTTAATCTATTTGTTAAGTCCACAGCTTGTCGCAAGACAACCTGCCAATAACTCTAAGGCTGACTTCGACTAAAATGTAAGCTAACTCAAAAGTATAAAAAACACGATCATACCCGCTCAAAGATAACATGCACTCACGTCTGGGAAACCTGCCCAATGAAGGATTCCACTATGATAGAGAATTATAAATAAGGACTTATGCGAATGCTCCCCATTCTTCTATGCCCTATTCTACTCCTATCTATATGTATAAGTCCAGGCTCCCCCTGACTTCAATACACTTATCCTCAACTACATACTACTATCCCTAGTATGTGTCTACTACGTGAATAGTCACTACAAGCAAGACGGTCGTAACCAAGTGTTAACAACAGTTGTACAATCTAGCGACTTTATTAATACTCAGACATTCCAAATTCTACAAAATAAACTCGAAAAGCTCAGCTTGTCTCCCACAAAAATACAAATGTGCGTAAATCTCTTGTTTTTGCACATCCTAGGTCTCAGACAGAGGCATTTATATACAGAAGCAAGCAAACAAGTTTATGGCAAAGATTACCATAAACAAAATAAAAAATTTCATCTTCAGAAATATATTAAACGCAACCGGTCCTCTTCCTTCTTTATTTTAGACGCTGTATCTTCTAGCTGATCACCAAGTAATGCCTTTCCATCAAGCAAATCATATCTACCGAAATTTTCTTTATAAATGAAAACAAAATCTTCTTCGAAAGATACACTCTTCCCTTACCGTCATACCATCCGTTTTTGCAGATGCTTATCGTGACACCGCGAACATGCACCAATTTTGACGACTAACAATCTTAATTTATTATGTGACATTCATATGACGCTTTTTGAATTCCACCTTATAATATATAAAGATATAAAATATAAAAAATATAAATAACGCCATCCGTAGGCCATTAATGCCCGTGGACGCTATGGTATTTTCAAGAATATCATTTACCGTGGTGACATTCATTTGACGTTTTGGAATTCCACTTTATAAAATTTTTGAGTGAGCGAGAAATATTTTTAACATATGGCGAGTATGCGACGTTTTCTCATAGGCGGGAAATTCAAAATTCATGAAATTTGATACCCCTTATCTCTTCCTATAAGTATAACACAATAATCATTTTTTTTCACTCTTGCTTAATTTCAGTAATTTCTTCTTTCTCTTATGTTTTTTTTTAAAAATTTAATATGTCAATTTCATAATTATTTGTTGTAATGTTATATACTAATCTCTTTTTTATGTAGCAAATTTAATTATAATTTGAGGAATATTATATATTGAATCTTTAATAATTAAATATTTTTTTCATTGTTCTTTATTATGTAGCAAATTTGATATTGTTATATACTAACTTGTCTATTGATTTTGGATGTAGCAAATCAAATTCTAATTTCAAGAGATTTTTTTTTATTTGAAATTTCAATATAAGTTATTTTTTTGTTATAAAATATTCATATAAATAATATCAAGTTTAATGTTTTTATTATGAATATTCCATTGTTCATTTTCATTTTAAAGCATTGCTTCAAATAAATTTTAAATTTCTCCAACACTGTTTATTTGATTATTATATATATATATATATATATATATATATATATATATATATATAATATTTGCCTGGCAATGAAATCGCCCAAAATATTTTTTTTTAATTATATTACACATGTAAAGTGACATTATTCCCACTTTAGAATATTAAATATATATATATGGCATCGCTTTCTAATTCATATTAACACTGACGTTGCTTTCCTCAAGTATTTATATATTTGTATATTGTTTTTTAATTTGTATTAACTTTGACGTTATTGTCTCGTTAGTTATACATATGTATTGTTTTTTAATTTTTATATTTATAAGTGAATTTACTAAGTGTGTTTGAGTGTGTGACGTTTATCATGTTTTATAAAATTTAATTATATTAATATTAAGTGCATTTCTTACTAAGCTGAAAGGACGCCACATTTTGTAAAATTTAATTATATTAATATTCAATGTATTTCAATTAAGTGTATTTCCTTATTGTCTCAAGTAGTTATACATATCATGACGCTTCTGTGCCTGGGGTGTTTAGGCCAAATCGCCACGCTTAAACAAGGTTATAAATGGTCGTGCCGTGACTCCATGACGCATGCATTTCATGATGCCTAATGTATGACGTTTGATTCTCGCCTACGTAAACGTGGGCATCTTAGCCAATACGACATTTATGTGATGTTTTTGGTATCAGATTAGCCAAAATCCGCATTGGTGAATTTTCACTAATAAATAAAATTATTTAAAACTCAAATCCCACAAAACTAAAAATTATGAAGACTGCATGTTACCTCCATCTCTAAAATTTTCATGAATTTTTTTTCAATAGTTAAAATTATTTAAAACTCCACCATCAAAATTCAAAATTTATAAATATTAAATATGACGTCGTTCTCTAAAAGATCGTTCAATTATCTTTTCAATAGTCACAATTATTTAAAACTCCACCAATCAAGTTGATAACTTAGGATTACTAGATACTTATTACCTTCATGGCTTAGAGATTTTTTAATAGTTAAAATTAACAAATTTTATGATCTTAATAATTGATATACAAGTTTGGTTTGAATCAAAATTATTATATTAACGAGAACGTAAGTTGAAAATATTATATGTTGATATACATATTTCACATAATAATATAAGAATTTATAAAGTATTTGAGTTCAAAATTAAAACATCAACTTGTCATAATTGTTACGTCATTCATACATAATTTGAATACATATATAAACCATCAAACAAAGATTGTCTAGATTAATTTTTAATGATCAAATTAACAAACTTTGTCATTCTAATTTATAAACATAACATTGATTTGAATAACAATTATACATTTTTTAGTAAATTACGTTTAAACATATTAATATTTCTTTAAATATTTTTCATCGTATATTATATAATAATTTCTTATTAACGTGAAATAAGGTTTCTGCTTTTCCATATTAAACCTTGACAATACAAGATTTTCTCTGCTTCTTCTATATTAAATATCATACAATGACTTTAACTTATACTCCTTCCTTCCCAATATTATTTTTAATTATTTAACCACAAATTTCAATAAAATCAAATTATATACACTTCAAACAAAAAATTGGAAAATTCTTCAACTTTGTTGATTGAATTTTTAATTATAAACTCAATTATTTTTAAAGAAAAATATGAAAATTATAAAAATTTCAACAAGATCAAATTCTACATGTTTCAAATAAATTTCAAGTAAAATTTGACAAATTTGAAGAAAGCCAATTATTTTAAACAAAGAATTATTCTTAACATAATACTTTTGATTATTCAAGTAAAAATAATGTGTTAATTTTATATCAAGCTTAATAATTTTATTAAGTAGAGTCATATAATTTCATATCTTATATAACTTGTAATAGAGTCCCTACAATAAAATAATTTTATTTATATGTAGAATCCTATATTATAGGATTTGTATTTGTAGTCTTTTAGTTTAATTAAATTTATCAAAATATAATTATACCCTTAATTAAGAGTATTTTAGTTTGTTCAATCACAAACAAGGGAAGAAAATTTTAAGACAACTCGTGCTTTTATATACTAAGAGCTGAGGACGCTACGCATTTACGCAATCACCGATTTCAAATCGTAAATATACTAGACTCCTTTGAATTTTTTTCTAATTAATATTTTTTATTTTTCACGGTACTTGATCACAAATAACTCTTTAAATATAATATAAAAAATTACAATAAAATACGACGCTCATGTAGTAAATACTATACCTAAACTAAGATTCCATGTAGTAGATACAAATATTACTTTAACAATTTGATATTCTCTCGAAAGAACGATGTCAATAAATCGATCATCATCAATATCAGATGATCAAATTATTTTGCTTTTAGTTCCTCAATAAATCGTATTTATTTAAAAAGTCAGAAGTTTAAATTTTGCATTCCAATATATAAAATTTATATCTGCATAATTAAATAACAATATTAATTATAATAATAATAATTTACCAAAACATATGGTTATTTAACTACACCTATTATAATAATAATAACAATAGTTTTACATAATAATAAATAATAATAATAATTCTATAAAAAAATACGATTATTTAACTAACACAAATAATTAAAGATGAAATATTATATGACGAGAAACCTATATTAATGAAAGCGAGTAATAAATTAATATTATATAATATATGAGGTATACTTCATGACCGATTCATGAAAGTTATACACGCAAAATCGGGGCAAAAAATAATTGTGTTATTCAACGCAATTAATCATTAAACATAAAACAAGATAAATAAACAAGCTTAATTAAAAACAGATTAATTTGACAACTATAAAGATATATGAAATATATATGATTTATCATCCTCAAACCGAACGACAAAGGTTGCCGATTCAATTCCACCGATAATCTTAATGATATGCAAGTATA
Source organism: Lithospermum erythrorhizon (assembly GCA_019722365.1). Taxonomy (NCBI): domain Eukaryota; kingdom Viridiplantae; phylum Streptophyta; class Magnoliopsida; order Boraginales; family Boraginaceae; genus Lithospermum; species Lithospermum erythrorhizon. Next base: position 297,695 of record JADFUC010001296.1, on the reverse strand, counting down.
AAAGATGCATTTAATTCTTAATACTACCTCCATTTTTTATTCGAAGATTAGAGTATCGAAAAAGCCAAACTTCACCATTAATTACTAATTACTTATTATTTAATAAATATAAAATGTTATATCATTATATTCGCTTTTGAAAAATAGTTTACAATATTATTTTCTTATAATTTTTAACATATAGCTTAAGACACTGATAATCAAGCCCACCTCGATATTCGAAAAGTCAAATAAAAATGGATCGAGTAGCAGTTAAACTTATTAGAACTCCTAACTTTTACTCCCTCGATTTTTTAAGTATAGGGCCATTTTAAGACTTTCACATGACAGTTAGTTAATAAAGTAGCTAAAAAAGTGTATCAAAAACGTAGAATGACAATCAATTTAAACAATATCATTACTATTGCTTATTTCAAGAGAAAAATAGTCAAAACGCATATCGAAATGTGAAAAACTATTTATTATGCTCAAACGACAACTATAAACAAATAATTTTTTTTTCGCTAAAACGACAATTATAAAAAAACTGGTGGAGTATTTTTATATAGAATGGTAAATTAAGAATTAATAACGCTGTTAAATAAACACAACCCTTATTCACACTTTTATATATATTAAGCCGATAAAGGAGCAGCTGACATGATAGATATCTTAACCTTTATGTAGTAATCACTCCCCAAAAATTAACAAATTTGTCTTATTTTCAATTGTAGGATTTATAGCATTCAGATTGTAATAATCACACAAATATATATGTTTCTTACCAAGATGAGATTTCGAATGAGTTCATCGTTGTAATATTCAGGATCTTTCTCATGCAAATCCAATAAAACTTCGATCACACTTTTCCTCTTCTTAGATTCATTACCATCATTACTCATTGTCCTCCTGTGCTCCTCAACTAATCTCTGCATAAATTCATCTCTCTTCATCTGAATTTCCTTCAACTTTGGCTCCACATTTTTCAACCCAAAAAACCTCATCAATGGTAGAAAATCCAACAAACTAGCCTTCTCTTTTATGTTGGCAGTCGATTTTACTATCTCTTCAAATGACTTTGCTTCTTCTAAGGAAGTCACCTTTTCTCCGTAATAAATTCTCCCCATAATCATTCTAGTCATGATATTATATGTAAGCTCAAAAAGGATCGCTTTCATATCCACTATTTTGTTGGGATTTTCAAGAGAGTTTTTGTATAGTTTGACAATTACTTTCTGAACTTCTTCAATTCTTACATCTGCCAACATTTGGATACTTTGAGATGACAACAATTCAACAATAGATATTTTTCTTAGGTTTCTCCAATGTTCCCCATAGGAAGACCATGCCATGCTTGTGTAGTTGTATCCAAAGTATTTCCCAAACAAGAAATGAGGACGATTGGCGAAAACGATATCATTTTTTCGGAGGCATTCATCTATTATTGATGGAGATGAAACAAGAAGGATTGGCCTTGAGCCAAGTTGAAGAGAAACCACGGAACCATATCTTTTAGAGACTTGATATAGGGCTTCATGAAAAGGTGACTTCAATAAGTAGAGGTGCCCTATAAGAGGTAAACATGGAAAAGGGCTAGGGGGAAGTTTTCTTAGTTTGTGAAGAAAATGGTTGCTCAAGATGTAAAGTGTCAAGAAGAGAAGAAGGAGATACAAGAAGAAAACAATATCCATGGTTCAATGAATAATAATGTCATGTATGTATGTTTGGGTTGTATGACTTATGTATGTTGTATAACTTCTTGATCTAAAGTCTTGCATTCACATCAAGATTTGAAATCTAGCTTGAAATGAAAAAGGTTGAACATAAGTATCGAGATCCATTATTTAGTTCTCACTTTCGTATGTAATGGAGATTATTTAATACTAAGTCCATCTTTGTGGGTTGGTGTTACACTAATAATTCACATGGGACATTTAAAACTATGGGATGTATTGGAATGCATGTGAAGTCGTCCTTCACTGTCACCAAGTTGGTTGTAAATTAGGATTACGTGCTCCATCAAAATTAATTTGTTACGGTCATTGTTATTCAATTTTACCAACCAAAGTTCAACATATCTACATCTATCCATCCCATTCAATTGCAACATTTGATATTTATAGAATTATGAGAACTATATATTGTTTAGACTAGTTAATACTAGTAGTCCGTACTTAATACTCCCTCCATCCCTATTTAGTTGATTATATAGACTTTTTTTGTTACTTTTTATTTGATCATTTACTTTTTCAATACAATATTTTATATTGAACTTTTAAAATTCTTTAACATCGTTGGTTTGTCTCCTAATATTCTTTTTAACATCATTATTTATAATTTTCTCTCCTGAAAATAGTAAAATTAATTATATTCTAATAAATTACTTTTGCTTATATGACAAGAATAATGACGGAAAGTAGTACCGGTTATTCCAATGCATTTTACTACTCCCTCCATTTTTATACCGCTGCTTTAAACAAAAAGATTTTATAAATATCGCTTTGGGGTATAATAAATATCATTTTTACATTTTCAATGTACTTTTGACTATTTTATCTCTTGGAATAAACAACAACCAATTATATGGTTTCAATTGATTGACATTTTATATTTCAATATACTTTTGACTATTTTTTTCCTTTAATTTACGCAAAGGCTAAAAACGACAATTAAAAAGACGGAGGAAGCAATTATTATAGTTAATGCTTGTTAGGATAAAGGAAGCGTGAATGACGGAAACAACTAGAAATTTTAGGAAAAAATGAATACAACTTACATTTGTAGGTGATTCCAATATGTTCTTACCTTCTTCCTTTCTTCCCTGAAATTAATAATAATTCGCTTGAATGGTGAACGGTGGTTACAATTTTAATTAATTCACCTCATTCGAGTACCGAGTACGTAATCAATGCAATTATTAGAAATCTTACACAGCACGATATGGGATTACCATTTTACATTAAAAGTTACAATTACCCTTGGGATCAAGTTAACTATTTATCCTCCTGTAAATGAATTTTTCATTTATACTCACCTTCATTCATTCAGCTTAAACCTTATGACATAAGAGGCGAGAATTACTTAAAGGAAGTATATTAAAAGAATAGAGGTTTAAAATATTTTAAAAAATAAACTCACTTTTTTTGTTTAATTACACTGGCATGCAAGTTACTCAAACAGTTGTAATACCCCTATCCTTTCTCCTTCCTTGAAATCATATAGGGATAAGAACTTCCCATTAAAATGTGATGGGGAGGATAATAATTGATAGTTATTGAATTATACTCCACATTAATCTTTGTACTATAAAGGTATTAGCTAGCTTTTGTTATGCACATGTAGTTGGAGAAAACAATTGCCATACCATATATACAATGCTCTGGCTATTTTTTTTTTAAAGTTTTGAATATTATTAAAAGTAGATTAAAAAATTACTCCGTACATGTTAATAATATCATTGCACCCTTAACTTTAATTTATTCGAAGCTTAGTGAGTAATTCTCCGTAATATTCTTTATACAATTAATACCTATCTCAAATCTCAGTTAAAACTTCAAATTTTAATTTCTACAAAAAGAGCAACTTTGGAGGTGAGATCGAAAGATTTATTATTCCTTTCCCATACCTAAATATCGTCACATTGGACTTTCGAAGGCTATAGCTTTTAAAACTTTGACCGTAAATATATATTTTTGTTTGTATTGTATAATAGTTGTTGAAAACTATATCAATGAAAAATACATTTCAAATTCTTTTCATTGATATACTTTTTATCAACATTATACAATACAAACAAATATATTTGGGCCAAAGCTGAAGCGCATTTAATTATCAAAAAAGCTCAAAAAGTTTAACAATCTTAAGAACAAGAAATATTAACATGTCATTCACCTAAACTAATAAGAATAATTTAAAATCAATAGTTTTTAAATAATTGTTTAGATCTCCCAGTTAAATTAATATATAGTGTATAACATATATCCATAACTTGAACTAGCTATCTTGTAGCAGCTTGACTCAATTCGATTCAATGAGCCTAGACTCCACGCTTAGCCAGCTCGATATATTTATATCAAGTCAAGTCTTGAGTTGAAATTCAAGCTTTGACAACTCAATATGAGTATATATATGACATCTTGAGTTGAAATTCAGGCTCGATATATTTATAGATACGGAGTACTTTTTTTTATGTTGATGCACAACCTTGTTAGTTTCGAAACTTGAACATGGATTTGGTAGCTCAACTAATTTAACTTGAACCCTAAGCTTAAACTTAACTTTTACATTGAATACTTAGCTAGTTGTAGGGGTATGAAAAAACCGACCATCGAAATTTTCGGAAGCGAATCGATTTAGGTGCGTATACACTCATAGCTAAAAGAGTTAATTCTGAACTTCTATTGAATATAGAAAAAAGCATTTTCCGAATAATTCAAATGGAAGCAATGAGCCAATTTTTGTTGTTAGTTAGTTGGCTCAAACTTGACTCAACTCATGTCCAACTCATAGAAGTAATACTAATCCATCCCATCAAATTATATATATATAACAACTATATAATTTAATTACTCCAATTTGGATATAAATAATAAACTAAAATATACAATTACGTACTAACAACTAAACATGGAGACCAGGCCGGTTTATTCTTGTTAAGAAAACGATGGCCTTATACATGCATGGGGGGTGGGATCACCTATTGAAAGTCAACAATGGAGTCGCTCCCAACTGCTCGATTTTGTCCAGTCTATAAACTAAGAACACTTTTATTGTTTCTATATTTTTCGATGGACCATTCATCCCAATAAACAACGATAAATGTTGCTATTGATGCCCTTTATTTCATCATCTGTGTTTTATTATTTGTCCCACTATAACAAGATGATGCAACGATAATACTATTTTTATTAGTTATTCGTCACATTCTATAACAGAAATTTATGCTGTCGTCTTTGCCGACTAATTACGTGCGTGTACATCGTCAATAATTATAGAGTATTTATTTAGGAGACGTTTATTTATTTTGCCAAAAAATTGTTATGGAATAAAATCGGGTTTTATATTATCTTTTTATATTCATTAAGTATTTAAACGGAGATACAAACTATATAAAAAGGAGAAAATCAATTTATGAGGACGACCAAACAAAGGGTTGCTAAAAAAAACTATAATTATAAACCCCTATGCGAAAAGAAAGGGTTGATACAGAGGCTCCGGAGCGGACTGTGGCCCAATAGATGATAACTGGACTATCTAAGCCCAATACTATTGGACTAAACTCTATCTACTTCATCTTGTCCTCCCATCTAATGATTATATTAGTGATTTTTTGCCGAGCACGCCTCAAACTATCGCTGGGCATCTTTTTTTTTAATTTGGGCTTTTAACACTCCCTACCCTATCCCTACCCCATCCCACCCCCACAATCACTCTTCCCCCACCCCACTGCCCCCTACCTCACTCCACCCACCCCATTAACTCCGACCACTCCTTACTTCCACCATATCCGTATATTAACTCACCACAAGAGAACATTTGACTTTGGAATAAGATATGAAATCCTAAGCATAAAAGTTTCTGAAGTACGCTAGATCAATATTTTATTTTATAACAAATCATCATTTGCCATATTTATTTGTATAGATAAAAATATAAAATATCATATCATCAATTTGAAAGTAGTATTGTTCTCTGAGTTTTGACCAAACTAAAATTCACACAGTTTATTTATCACAACTAAGCCAGCATAATTGGACATACTTAATTGTAGAAAATCAAATTGCAGAAAAAGAGCACAACCCATTCAGTGGCGAACTAGCAAATGCAGAAAATCAAATTTCTTTGATGAAATCGAAATTGCAGAAAATCAAAGAAATCAAACTAATATGGAACTAATCAAATGAATTGGTCCGGTGGTGGTACATAACAACCGATTCAGTGGCGAAGTAGCAACGGTGGTGGTGTAGTTAGTGGAGGTGGTGATGGTGGAGTTAGTGGAGGTGGTGGTGGGGTGGGGGCTGTGGGGAGGAGTTGGGGAAGGAGGTGGTGGGGTGGGATGTTGGTGAAAGTTTAGGGATAGTGGTAATTATGTACATTTATACAAGTAAGTTAGTTAAACGACAAATGATGCTTAGGCAATCACGATCCTGGCCTTGCCAAGGCCACGGACACAAATCCCGCAAAGTCGAATTCTTGATACCCCTGATCCAAATGAGAGTTCCTGTCGCTCGCTCGAAAACACTTACTCCATCGCTCACAGCGATCGAAAGAGCCTTTTGGGCTTCTAAAAGAGAGCTGCTTGGGCATCAAAGTCAACTTATTCGATTCTACCGCCACCTTTTATAGTTCATTCTGGACATTATTTCTATTGTTCCCTCGACGGCTCCTTCATTCCGACACGATCGGCTATCATTACGACCACAATTAATTACTGACTAATTACCTCTTTAACGGAGTCGAATCAAACCATTAATCCCCTAAGGACTTTTTACCGAAATTCTGACAACTCGACCCACTGTTTTCACGATTTCTACCACCATTCATTTATTCATTCCCTTGCCTCGATCCATTCTCCTGACCAAATTTACTAATTACGATTATCACCCGTCTCCGAGACCCTCCATTTTTTCTAGCTGGTTTGACTAATACGCGCGGGGTCTCTTCACCCCTACACCAAACAGCCTCAATACCTTTCCCTACACGCTGCTGTAGCTTTGCCTCCCAAGGATCGCCAAGCATCAAGCTTCATATCTCACCTATCATTACACATGTACTTTTTGTGCACTACCCCCTTCTCCATTATCACTCTCTTTCGACCCGGTGGCTCGGTGTTTTGAGAATCGGGAAGATCATACACGCTGATCTCCCATTCTCGCCTTCCCGCAGACCTTTCTTTCTTTCGCCCTTTCGCAGATCTTCGCAGACTAGCTAAATGCCTCTTTTTCTCATCATGGCATCGCATTTTCAAGCACCATCGTGAAAGAGTGTCCTCCACCGAAAAGTGGCTAAATCTCGCCTCTATGACGAAATTTGCTTCTCCTTCTTTTGTCTCCTCCACCTCCTTCGCTCTTTTCCAGCCCGTCTCTGGGCCTCCCCGTCACCCAGGCTACCTGCACAGCACATGCACCACGCCCCTTACACCCTCCGGATCAAGGCATCAGCAGACGACGTCCACCTGGGTCTTCGCCTTCTTCACGAGGCCTCTAGGCCTACATGTATCTCCTCCTTTTTCCCCGCCTCCTAAGCCTTCTCTTAATATCTCTTTTACCGGCTAATTCTCGATTCTTTTGCTTTCTCCTGCCGCCTCCGCTCTTGTGCTCCTAGCAAATGCCACCTTTCCAGCCTCCCAAGAGCCCAGACTCATTTTAGAACTGCCCGAGGTCATTTTAAGTGAGAAGGAAAGAAGACCTTTCATACAGCCACATCTACCCCCGATATATCACTGACTAGGCATTTAAAGCAGTGCCTGCATGTAGAGATACTGTGGACCTGGCGGCCCCTGCCGCTTCGTCGTGAGAGCGAGGCCTCTCGACGTGCCTATTTTTAAACACCGGCGGGCTATCAGATTGGGCCGCTGCCCCATCGGACTTGCCCCCCGAACTTCCGTGACCGTGCTCTAACACCTCCGGCCTCGCCGAGGAGTATAAGGCGACCGCAGGCGGCCGGACAACACCGCACCCCTTCCTCTCTGACCAAATTTTTCCCGCCTTGTGGCTTTGTCTTTTCTTTTTTTTAATAATCATACTCTCCCCTTGGGGGGGGCTTACAATATATTTCATTTCCCATCTCATCGTACTTGTCTTTTGCTTCCTCTTCCAGCTTTATTTTATCTCTGCTTGGTACTTATCTGATGTCAGTCATGGCCACCGATCTCGGGTCGTGGAGGATCTCACCGCTATAAATGGGTCCTACTCTTAAAAAAATTTTGTATCCCCTCAAGCCATTCTGCCTCTCGATCCTCCCTCATGCTTTCAAGCAGGGACGCGGACCTTTCGACGGGATGGATTGTACATATAACATCTTCTTACCTTAACCTCCTCCTTGTCCAACGCAGTGATACGGTTCTCGATCGCCTGGACGTGGAATGGATTCAAATATTAGATAGATTTACACCAACGCGCACATCCATCGGCTTGCTCCCAAACAAGCACAATTTATACTCTACCCACATAGAACTTTTAAGACGGTCTAAACTGAACCTAGTCCTTTATTCAAAATAAAAGAGGAAAATACAAAGGGTGAGCTTACACGTAGGTATCGCATTTATTACGGTGATTCCACCCATCGCGGCACCCCGACGCCCCTCCATGGTTTCCGCTCATACGTGACCGTCCCACAACTCTTCGAACGGCATGGGCCTCCCGTGGGGACTCCAACTTTTCCGTGATCAAGCATGGGCGGATCTCACGCGCTTCCAAGCACCAAGTCCCCCACTAAGAATCATTCCGCCTCTAACCTTTTCTTCACAGAATGAGCGGCTACCTTATTCTTGTACTAGGCCATCTTATCGACAGCGGCAACCCTATTTTCTTCCAACAGTCCAAGTCGGTACCCACAAACCTCGATCATTAGCCAACTCGTCAGAGTAAGCACACCCGGTCAAGCTCTAAGCGACCTCCACCGTAGCAAAGATCGGACCTATACACCAAACCGGCTGGGTCTCCCTCACATTTAGGTTGACTTGTTCGGCTGACCATATCATCAGTTGGGAGCTCCTTGTCCCGGCTAACCCGTTGACGCCAAGATACCCGGTCATCACTTCCAACCGTCCGTCAAGCTGGGATACGACACTGCCGTCCTAAGTACTCTATCCAGCCCCAACATAGGTCCTCAATCTTTCCTCCATGAATCGTGTCCCATTATCGCTGACAGTACTGTACCGTACCCCAAATCGGGTGAAAATCTCCTTCCGTAAGCCGGGTACACCTCTTCCTCGGTTCGCTCAAGGAAGGCTCGCCTCCACCCACTGGGAACGTAGTCCACCGCCACTTAATGGGTGTCCCTCTTGCCCCAGTGTCCCTCTAACGCCCCCTTAATGTCAACACCCCACCGATGGGCGGTACTAGGCACATCACGCCGATCATCGCATGGAGACTCCGACGAGGATGCCAATACGCTTTGACAAGCGATTCTATCTCCGGACACGATCCTTCAAAAAATTTTAGCTATGTAGTACGTAATACCTTCGATCAAGCAGGATATCTCCGAATCAAGGCCTGCTTATTAATATGACTTCCACATTACGCCCCACGCATTTATTCAATGGTCGCCAATCCCACCTCCGTGATTCATTTTAACATAGGACTCAAAAGACCTTCGGGCAGGGACCATCCACAGGTATACCTCAAGCTTTGGCTCTCCTCGATCTTATTAGCCACCGGGGATCTCTTAAAATAACACTCCCAGACTCAAGAATTCTAAGATACTGCACCACGTGCGCCTCCCTTTACTCTCTTCTGGGGGCGTTATCCATCACCTCCTCCGAAGGCTTCCTCGACCACCCACTCTATCGGACGTGAGTCCGCATTGTCCCATACTCTACCGTACAATCGAGATGTACTTATCTCGCTTGATTCTTTCCGATTTAACATGCTCCATGTGACAGGATCGAACAAGTCTGGCCAAACCATGGACTTTCCGTAGATACCTACCAACCTTTCCTTTCTCTAGTCGATTTTGAAATCACCCTTCACATGGCCCACCGCCAACCGAGAACTGCTCTTATACGGATGTGTGTTTTGCCCCTAAAGCATTTAAGCAACGAAAGCCCATCGACAAATATTTACATTCACCATTGCTCAAGTGATAAGGCGCGTAAGTCAAGTGGCGTGACTAATCTCGACCCTCCGGGACCACAATAGAATGCCCCTTTAAGCACCCTGATCGCTTGATCCATCCATAAAGAATCCCGGACTCACGTAGGCCTCTACAAAGTTTAACTAACTCAGGTGCCTCTTCCGCCGGCCCATGGGTGCATTCCACAACGAATTTGGCCAGTGGCCCGGGCTTTGATACTGTGAGGCCTCAGATCGGGAGGCCTAACTCACTCAACTCTATTGCCCACTAATTATTCATCCGGCCGGCTCAGTTCTCCCAATATTTGCCGCAATGGTCGATCCGCGACATTTCCACCGCGCCAAAATAAGGCTTCAGCTTCCGAACGGCCACTATCAAGGCAGCACTAACTTCTCCGCTTTGACTTCGGACTGCACGTAGAGGTCTGCCTCCCACTACGTGTCGCCAACGAGGATCCGGGTCCGGGCCAGCGGGCCAGGTCATAAATCATCCAAGTCGAGCTTGATATGACTAGATCCAAATGAGAGTTCCCGCAAAACAAGGACGGGTTGCCCTGGCTGAAATATTGATTTATCAAGCCAAGAACGTATTTATCCCATAATCGAATTGCAATGATCCGTAGACGGCCCAGTTCGACGCTCATCAAAGAACGATCTAGGCTTAATATCGAATAAAATGGACTCTGGACTCCTACGAATGGGCCGTGATGCCGGGCCCACATTAAGGTTGATTGTCCAAATTTAAGTAGCAAAACAAAACCGTTAAGTGTCCAACGGCTCGATTCGACACCATTAAGAGGTAATTAAGGCTATTATTACATCTATTCTCTGGATGAAAGCCACATAATCATTAACGGAATGAATGGTATTGCTCTCACCAAATTAATCGGTTGTGCCTGTCTGAGTAAAGGTATTGGTGCCAACAAGAAGTCTCACTCTGGATACCCAAATACTATTTTTTCGAAAACTAAACTCTTTCTTTTGACATCTATCGACTCGGACCGCTCTGAGCGTTTTCTTAACCCGCAACCGGTCTTTGTTTTGCGTAAACACGTTGCAGCTAGCGTACGCCAAAGCTCGACTGAGGATTTCCGCGATCCCCCACTATCGAAACCGACCTGCAGATCGCAAAGGATCGAAAGAGTTTAGTTTCCGAAAAGCAGAGCTGCCGCATCAAAGTCGAAATTTTACTGATTTTAGCTACCTTTTATAGTTTATTCAGACACTTACTTTGGTCGAGCCTCGATTGCCTCCTTTATTACCTATTGACGATTGGGGCCGGGCCATTACAGACTTAATTACTCCTTTAATGGAGCCGAATCAAGCCATTAACTCCCCTCTAACGATTTTCTCCGGGGAAATTTTTATTACTGACCTGGGCTTGGCGCCCGTGATTCTGCCACTCAAGTGACCCTCATTCCATTTATTCATTGCTCGTGATCTATCTTCGCCACTCCAATCTGCTGTACTAACCTTCTGGACGAGCCTATTAATTATGGGATTATCACTAATATACTATTTTACTATATATTTTAAAGCTTCCCAGGCGCCTGCATAAGCACGAAAGTTCATTGGCCGCCTGCATAAGAATACGCGAAGCAACTACATACAAAATTACGCTATAGCTAGGATTGCCTTTTACAATAAGCCTTATATTATTTATATATAGTTTTTACTTGTTAGTTAAATAAATTTCTTTAAAACATGAATCAAATTTGCTATTCCCTTCTAGTATTGTTATCGAATCAGATTTGAACGAGTATATATGGTAATTCGATTGGATAGATATTTTATCGAAGCTGATAATCATGCGCATTGTTTCGAAGGCTTAATAATCTTTTTTTCACTTTCCTAGACGGATGTCAATCTCACAAGTATCGAGTTATTTTTTTTGACCGAGTATCGAGAGGGTAACAGATTGGCCGATCAATTTATACATTCAAATCCTATAAACAAGTGTGGTTTAAACAGCTTCATCTGACGATTTTACCTAGCCTAAGAATTATCAAATTATTTCAAATAATGCCAATACTTTTATACGAATCAAACTCGATAATCAAATCATCTTTTTTTTACATCAAAAAAGTATAGAATTAGTCGATACGCTGACAACACTATATCCAAACTACCCATATTAATTCATGATCAGTGTTTTAAGACCTCAAACTCAAGGTAGGAAAGGCTTATTGAAGTGATAACGTATAGATGAAGGTGATTTATGGAAGTAGATAGGCGAAGGTGGAGATAACATGTGCTACAATGTTGTCGTGGGAATCTTAGCGGTGTTGAAGGTTGTTGATGATTAGTGAAACAAACGAAGAGATGACACGTGTTGCTGAGTGTATCCACCTCGGTTTCATGTCCGCCCACAGACTATCTGCAAACTATCTTCTCCTAAACTGGATTTTGCATTTATTGCCATCTGTTATTGTTGGTTGTATAATCTTTGAATCATTTGTCATGGGACCCAAAGCTTCCTTTTTATCAGCCTCGGACCTCGGTTGCATCATTCTTGACCTTTGCTCCTTGCTTTATCTTTTCTTTTCCTCTTATCATCAATTTCTTTTTTCTTTTGCTTCTTGATTGAACCCCATATATTCTATGTATAAAAAATTTACACAACACATATATTCTTGAAATTATTTTCACTTGAATATCAAAATGTTTTTGATCGAATAACCAGTCAATTTAAAAGATTCAATAAGTTTATCTAACACATTTTAACCTTATTATATAATTCCTGCATCTCAATTTATTTGATTGTTTAGAAGAAAAATATTTTATTAAAAAAATCATTAATTGTATAATTTTTAAAGAGAGAGAAAGGTTATCAATTAATAGAAAAAAGAATATTAGGAGGCAATATAAATTTTAATGCAAAAGATTGTATTGGTAAATGAAACAATCACTTAAAATAAAAGGAAAAATTTGAGGTAGATGATCACTTAAATTGAGATTGGAAATATTATATCGTTAACCAACATGAGTACATGACTATATATACATGGTAGAATCTGCCCGCATCATTTCACACATAAAAAATTTCATATACACTAGAAATCATCAGTTCATAATTACAAAACTTAAATATCATGGTTAAATATAAATCTTAAATATCGAAATTTATAGTTGTTATTTGAAATAATCATGTACTCTATTTTAAGCAAAAACAATGAAACATAGATAATGTGAACTCCCCCGTTAGGAAAGCACGTGGTTAGATCACATTGATACATACTCACAAGCAAACAATATAAAATTATCCGTGACCTCATGAGCTAGTGGTATTCGGTCTGAACTTCTATCTAAGAGGTTGCAGGTTCAATTTCAGATAGAAGAATATATTATACATACTTTCTCACTTTTGTGCGTCTACTATGTAGACTTTCAAGTACTACTAACAATTTTCTAATACCCACTTCGTAGAATATATAACCTCGATGTAATATCAAACGAAAATAATGATTCATACAACATATTTGAAGCTTAGGCTCCTAAACTACTGGCCAACATTACATTTGTTCACAACTGTATGAAATTGCCACCAATAACTAGTCATCAAGTGTTACACAACAACAAGACCAATTAAACAGATAGCTGAATGATTCATATTGATAACTTCCACAATAATTTGATTAATTCCACCGCTAGCAATTCTATATTATTTTCTCTCGTCATCACTTCCTAACACTTCCAAATCAATTATCCCTTATCTCTTCTTTTCTTCCTCCAAACCCTGTTACTTCAATTACAATTTCTTTATATAATGCATGCCTTGTTTTCATCAACAAAAAATAAAATTTGTTTTCAAGATCTTGGGGTTGCAATAACAAGTGGACCTTATCTTATTAGTGCTTCTCATTAGAGGGACAAGTTTGCAGTCTTTGTTATATTCAATCAAGTTCCACTTCTATATTTAGAATCTTTCCTAAATAAGCATATTGCCTAATCCAATCCCCCCACATGTTCAAGTAAACTTCTATTTCAGGAAATTCAAATATGGGTAGAGTTAAGGTTCAAATCAAGAGAATTGAGAATACAACAAATAGGCAGGTCACTTTCTCCAAAAGAAGAAATGGGCTCATGAAAAAAGCTTATGAACTTTCTGTTCTTTGTGATGTTGATGTTGCCCTCATCATGTTTTCTCCTTCTGGGAGAGTTAGTACATTTTCAGGGTCTAAAAGGTGACATATCTTATGTACATGACCATTCTAATTACTTGCAAAATATTATCACCTTCAATATTCAAATAATAATGTTTAGATACATACCACCTTTCTTTATGAAAAAAAAACTTCAACTTGATTTTTCTTTTTTATGTTTGAATTTTTAATTTGTAGTCATATTTGATAATTAATCCTTGAATATATTAATCAGTATTGAAGAGATTATGGAACGATACTTAAATCTTCCCGAGCATGAAAGGGGAAGACTGCAAAATCAAGAATATCTCATGAGGGCTCTTGGCAAGTCCAGATATGAAGCAGAACGAGCTTATCAAATCCAAAGGTTTATATTTTAAAATTTCGCATCAACTTGATTTTAAATTATTAGATCCTCTGTATTGACTATTGACTCTCATCATTTTTCCATATTTCTAATTCAAGCAGTCCTCCCAGTGTTGATTCTCCATTTGAGGTATGCCATAATCTGAACATTTTACTTATTATTTCTGAGGTTATTTGAACGACTTATTTATAAAGATAAGTTAATTGTTCATTATGAGTACACAGGATCACCCATTCTGGTACTACTACTACTAATTATATCTGAGGTTAATTTCGGAGTTTTAATGAGATACGGTGCATTAGTTTCATGAGTAGTAATTTGTAGCATTTGTCTTCAACTTAACTAATGGATCAACTCCATATATTACTATCGAAAAATGAAAACGTCAATGAATTAATTAAGAATATAACTCAAGAGACTGCTAATTCCTTCTGTAGTCTCCTCGAGCATTTTTTAGATTAGAGCTTAAAAGCCAGAGGCCAACAATATTTTTGTAATGATTGCAGGATCTTCAACAAGAAATCATTAGATGCAAAAATCAGATGGAGGACTTGGAAAGGCGTTTAAGGTACTGATTTATAATCATACTCCTTAGAAATTTATTCCTTGTATATATTGTTCATAAAATCATAATTGGCAAATAATAATGATGGAAACATTTTATACAGGTTGTATGAAGGTGACACTTCTGATATCACAACTTTGTGTGATGCGGATTTTCGGGAACAACTTCTAGAAGAAACTCTAAGACAAGTTCGACTTCGCACAAACAATTACATCAATTGAAATTATATATATATATATATATATTAATTTATTATAAATGGTAAGCAAATTTATACATTACATATTACATATATAGGTACATTAATAACTACTCTACAATGAATTTATGAATGGTTATTTTTTAAGTTGGTTATTAGAATTAGACAAGTGGTAAATAAATAAAATATCACATAAAATTCGCTTACTTAATACTAATGGCTACGCCTATCAGACATTTGCGCTCACCAAACAATTAAAAGTTAATCTTAGCTAGTATATAGTATAGGATTTGAATGTGATTATCATTGTTTTATATCTCGCTCTAAAGAAAGGTTTTACCCGTAAAAGATCAAAACGTTTCAAATTGCTATTAATAAACTCGATTCTCGTCAATCGCCGATTTACGCATTTGTTATTTTAGGTAAATTTGCCGCCTCAAGTGACGAGTATTGAAGATTACCCTCATGAGAATTCAAGCAACATGGTCTTCAATTGGCTTCAACAAAGAGATCCACAAGCTCAGATTCCAAGTTTCAATAGCTTGATTCCCCTTAGGTATAGTTGCTTACTCATATACTTTACATGTGTTCTGTTTTTCATATTGAAGTTTCTTATTATTTGGATTGTGATTATGATGCATCGATCATTTTTTTTTTTTTGCAGAGATCAAACGGAGCAAACAGACAACTTTGTACAACCTCTAACTTTTCATAATGCACCAGAATTGCAACTAAATGATCAAATGAGTCCAAGAATTAAGATGGAGGATGACTCACAAGGACAACGTCGTCCAGATTTTGGGCAGGTGATTGATGTAAATCTTTCTCCGTGGACCGACTTGTATTCAACAGCTTGGTTCTGAAGTGAAATTTATATGGATATTAACAGCACACCACTAGGGATTAGGTTGAGGAACTAGTCTTGTAAACGAGTCGAGGCGAATAGTAAAGTTTCTCGAGTAGCATATGAAAGTTTCTCATGGGACTGGCTCACTTGGACTATTTTATAGGCCTAGCACTATAACTCAACCATATGGCTTGTTACAAATGTAATATCGACAATAAGACGGAGTATTATATGGTATTGTCAATTAAAGTTGATCTATTTTACTCCGTATTTTTTGGACAGCCGGTGATCCTTTTCCTGAAGCACGACCCAGAGAGCGAGCTATTCTTTGCTTTCATCCTCTAATTAATTCTAAGATCCTTGTATTAATATATTTATCACATAATTGTCATTATTTTCCATCTTTTATTTATAGATAATATAATTTCTAAGCAAATCATTAAAGACAATCCTTGACTTACACTGCCTTCTTGGTTTAAATTCATAAATATCCAAGACTTTCAAGTTTTTGGAAAGATCCAATATACAAGCGCCACTAAATGAGTAAGTCATTTTGAAAATTTCTTATCCATATCTCGCAATCCTTCGCATTCTCGAAGCCAGAAACATTTATTCACTCAGCAGAAAGTAGCCCATCAGTAATGATAACAATGTCTCCGAGACATCCTCTAGCTTGATTCTTGATCAACAACATTCCAATGAAAAATACTTCCATAAAGCTTTTTGAAAGTGAGTTGTTTTGGTCTTCATTTATAATTTGATAAAGATTGTCAAAAGAGTACGTTCAAGAAGATGGGAGCTTAGAACCATGAACAATTTTAATATTGTTCTTGATTTTGACATAAATAATCCATTGATCTCTTCCCAAACAGTATTAAAATTAATTTCAATAGTCAATTGAGCCTGATTAAGAGTAGGGTTAACATCTCCAAAGCGATGATTATTTCTAATCCGATTTCTGATGCTGGTGTTATGGGAAGAGTACAAGTGTTGAATGACCCGTTGATAAGATTCTGATCAAGACTCCTACTTGTCAAATTTCTCCCATTCCTATGAAATTGTTTGATAATTGACCTAGAGGTTCAATTTTAAAGAGAATGTTAATACGAGAAATGACTCCAATAGTGTCTAGATGAAATTATTTAAACGTTATTTCTATGGAGCCGCATACCCAAAAAATACTAACATTTTCATAATGTTCTGTTTGTTGAGTAAAGAATTTTTCCAAGATTTAGAGATCCAAAAATACTAAGAATTGGACGGAGTTAATTGACGGTAAAAAATAGTAGTACCAAATATTTTTTTACAAAAAGAACACCGAGGAATGTATAAAAAATGTCTTCAAGCCGATGAACAAAAAAGGAGCAACATGCTGGGATAAGTAAAGTGGTTTTGTTTTTAAGGTTATTTTTAGTTGGTAGTCTATCCAGTAAGAGTTTCTAGAGGAAGACCTTAATTTTTTGTGGAAGTGGAAGCTTTTAGATTTTAGTCCAAATAGAGGTTAGGATATTTTTAAAAATGTTGGATTTTTTGATATTTTGGTTATTATTTCTTGAAATTATGGTGTAAATATCTTTGGTGGTGTAGATATCTTTGAACCATATTTTATGGTCCTGCTCTCCATTAAGTCTAATTTTGAGAATAGTATTAACAAATTAGAGGTGGAAAGAGTTCACGAAGAAGATCGTGTGTTCCAACTGGTATTATTAATGGTAAGATCAGAAACATGCTTGGATTGGAAAGATTGATTATTGAATTTTTTTCAAATTAAAGGTGGAGTTGAAAGTAGAAGGAAAAGATAACCTATCATCATTCCGCATATCGATACGGTTCCGAAAGAATTTTCAAAAGATATTTGTTAAGGGTCAGTTAATAAAGACGAAGCACTTTTCATACTCATGAGGAGTTGTTATGAGATTTAGCCTCTAAACTAATTGTGGAGGAATAATATTTTGGTTTTAGAATTTGATTTGTAGGAAGATGAGATTTTTGAAAAAGTCTACATCCATTTTTGACAAGCAAGACAAGCGTTAAAATAACGCATGCTTTAAAACGGCTCCTCCTCGACAATTTAGATACAAGAATTTCCAATTAATTCAATGAATATTCTCTAGATTAGGTCCTCAATAAAATGATTAAATTTTTATCAATTTCATGAAAAATTCTAAGGAGAAATTTATAAGCACCCATAGCTGATTACTGTAGTTATCCTATTAGAGATATATTACTACGCATTAATTTGGACATTACTGTAGTTAAAGTAAACTGTTTTTACAATCATGATTTCAAGTTTGACATGGAAATTGAATAAATAGATGAATGATGGAACAATTTCCTCGTTTCTAGAGAGGTTTGAACCTATGACCTCGACACCCCTTGCCAACAACCGTTTGGTTCGCCTTCTATGTGAGCATGTCAGCTAGACCATCATGCTCTAGTGCAGAATTGAGCACATTTTAATGCAACTTCCCTTCAAATACATGTGACACTTCCATTGATTATTATGGATCATAAGGATGCAACACATCCACAGAAAGGATATTACCGTATGAATTCGTTGTTATGATTGCAATTTGAGTAAATTCCCCATGGTATAGATACAATCTATAACTAGACTTTGGTCATTCATCATTCATGAATCAAATCAATGTTCTTACAGTTAGTCTTTACACATATAGCAAGAATGACATACAACATTCCATTTTAAAAATATAAACCGCGAAATTTGAACCATTAACTCTACCTTTACAAAAAAAACTACTAAACACTACATTATATCGCCACCTGTTAGATTGAAATCATAAAAGCTATTTTTCGTACGAGTAGAAAAATCTAAGTTACTGAAACCAAGGATCGATTAGAACGGTTCGAAGTTCGAACAAATAATTCCAATATTTCACAATAAAAAAAAATATTGTAAAAATTATAAATTTATCGAATTCAATCAAAATATTATTTTTACAAGATTATTACGAGTATATGATATGTTCAAAATTAATACAATCAGTAACCACAAAAATGAAAATATATTCTCCCCCCTCCCCTTTCCCCCTCCCTCCCAAAAAAAAACCCAAATTTGCCAAATCTTGCCCCCCTCCCAATCCAACTTAAACAAGTTCCTCAAAAACTCAAAAATTTAATTCAACTACTATATCGCCAAAATATCTAACCGCGGATTATGAAAAATTTAATATGGCGCTTTTTTCTCATTACAATAAGAACACTTCCTCTTTTTCCTCCTTCATACCAAATACGGAGTAATCCCTTTCTATCTGTCCCATATTATTTGTCCAATTATTTCTGCACTTTCACTTGTCCCATTTATTTGTCCACTTTCACAATAAACTACTAAAATAAACCAATGGAGAACAAGGAAAACTGCCTAAGGCCTATGCGGCAAGCCAAGAAACGAGCAGCTGAAGCCATAGCTGCTCAGCATCAGCCATTGAAGAAGCTGAGGAAGAGGGTAGTATTGGGTGAGCTTCAGAATTTGTCAAATGTGGATTTGGGGGGTACCAAGAAAGTTAATTCGAGGGTAACTGTTAAGAAATGCAAGGGGGGTGATGATCGGGTTCAAAAAGATGGGAGCTTTGATGATCCACAGATGTGTGCTGCTTATGCTGCTGATATTTATGAGTATTTGAGGGAAATGGAGGTTGGTTATGTTGTATTGCTTTATAAGTTGCTTATGATACTGATATTTATGGATATTTGATGTATTGCTTTATAATTGCTTATGATACTGATATTTATGGATATTTGAGTAAAATGGAGGTTGGTTATGTTGTATTGTGGTATTTAGTGTTTTAGTCGTTGAATGAGCCATTTTGATTTGTTGTGTTCTTTGCCTATAATGGAATAAATCAAAATGGCTTATTACAATTTACAACTACATAGGCTTCTTATATATTTGTGAAGTGGTAGATAGTGATGACACTTCACTCTTGGGTCAATTCGGAAACATCTTTGTTTTCATACAGGCAAGGTTGATTACTATTTGATCCCGGGGAGCCTCGTCAGAGGCATTGGGCATGTTGATGGTGAGTGGTTGAATGAGGATTGAGCTTTTTGGGATTTTGTTGTTTTGATAAATGAGGGTTCTTGGATTTTGGTAGTGGAGTTGATTGGGTTTGTATTAATTTGGGGTTCTTAGCTCGATGTTAGGAGTATTGTGTTACTTTAGATTTACACATGTGGCTAAAATGGACAAATTTGAACTGATATGGTTTTAGATATGCTAATTGATTCAGATTTGTTGCTACATTTGGTTATTATCTCCTCAATTTTTTTTTGATTTGATAATAATACCTTGAGAAATGTTAATTGGTTATGCATTTGATGTATTATGCACAAAATAAGCGTTTAGATGTGTAGCTTCTATGATTTAGGGGAATTTGTTGATACATTGTATGAATTGTGATATTTTTTTCTGTTGAAAGGTCTATGCAGGTTATAGGCTTAATCCAAATAAGAATAATAAAAAGGTTTAGGGTGTTAATTGTGTTGGATCTTTGTACTTGTTCAGAAGCAGGAAAAGTGGAGGCCGTTGCCAACTTACCTTGAGAAGGTGCAGAAGGATGTGAGCGCCAACATGAGAGGGATACTGGTGGATTGGTTGGTAGAAGTTGCAGAAGAGTACAAGCTTCTCTCGGATACTCTTTATCTTACGATTAGCTACATTGATCGCTTCCTGTCGATGAATGTTACTAGCAGGCAGAGGCTTCAGCTTTTGGGTGTTTCATCAATGCTCATTGCCTCGTAAGCTTCTAGCTGATTGACTTGGAATACTTATGTTCAGTAGTGCCATCTTTAATAGTGAATTCTTATATTTTCAATTCTGGTGGTTGTATAGGAAATATGAAGAGATCAGTCCTCCCCTCGTGAAGGATTTCTGTTATATTACTGATAACACTTATAAGAAAGAGGATGTGGTGAAGATGGAGGCTGATGTGCTAAAAGCTTTGAACTTTGAAATGGGAAGTCCAAACATCAAGACATTTCTTAGGTACTTTCACATATATTAATATCATTATAGTCTTGATGAATATATGCATAAACTTCAGCATTTATTGATGTTATTTCTCTTGTTTTCTCCAAGCAGAAGATTCACAAAGATTGCACAAGAAGATGAAGTAATTGCTTAGTCTCTTCCTTTAGCCTTTGATTTCCTTTCAAATTTATGATTTAGTGCTCATATGATCTCGCTTTGTGCATTTCACAGACACCCAAGCTGCAGTTGGAATTTCTCGGGTGCTATTTGGCAGAGTTGAGTTTGTTGGATTATGGCTGTGTTAAATTTCTTCCTTCATTGGTAGCTGCTGCTGTTATATTTTTGACAAAATTTACCCTTCAACCAAAATTGCATCCCTGGGTGAGCATTTATGCTAATTCCCTTCAATTATATAATGTTCCTTCTCTGGTTAATGCTGATTATACTTCCACTTTCTTATAGAACTCAAATTTGCAACACTACTCGGGGTACATACCAACTGACCTGAAAGAATGTGTTACGATAATCCATGAGTTGCAGTTGAGTAAGAGGGGAAAATCTTTGGTAGCAGTGAGGGATAAGTACAAGCAGCACAAGGTAACACATATGCTTACTTCACATCATGGGGATATTTAGTAACTTGTTCTCTCCATTAGATTTGATTCACTAATTTGGACCTTTGTTGTTTTGGACCAGTTCAAGTGCGTGTCAACCTTGTCAGCTCCTATGAGCATACCAGATTCATTCTTTGAAGATGTGAAGCACAGTAATTAGTCGGCGTCTAGCTTTAGAGTTAGAAACTTAGGATGAAATAGTCTCTTGTAGATAGTAGTTTCGTTTATGAATTGACACAGTTCTTTGCAGAAAGGTTTTTACTACATGAAACCTGTCATACCTGGTTTGTTAGTTCTATGGAGATGAATTCAACTTCCAATTTTGCTACTTCAAAGCGCGCGCGCGCGCGCACACACACACACATATATCTGGCAACCTTCCTTGCCACTTTTTGGAAGAAAACAAAATCGATTGAATCGCATGTATAACTTGTGTTAAACACGTCGAAATAGATCTACAAATCCATTTTCTCCTCAATCTGTGCTTTATTTTTTGCGACGAGAATGGTTGCTGAAATTACCTCGGGTTGAAAGAGTTACGGGATTGTGGATATATATGTGTGATCAAACATGCCATTAATACTGTAATATATATCATTGACCTCTAAGTATGTGTTAATCAGTAACAATAATTTACAATAACAATATGCTTAGAAACATACACTTCTCCCATCTTCTTTCTACCGAGGAAGAATCATAAACTTATACTTTTGCAAAAAGGAACAAGCTATACTAATTAACCGTCTAAATTGAAAAAATTAAGAAAAGAATAATGCGAGATGCATTGCTGAGGTATTATGAAATATGAAAATTTGTCTAATGACCAGGTCCTTTTTTACTTGGTCCAGAAGCCAACATGAACCCCATGGCTTTCAATGAATTTCGGCCACCACTATTGTCACTTGAATTATTGGATGCCACCATAAATTGATCCATCCTCAATGATGGCTCATGTATTTTTTCACCTTGTAATTCATCACATCCAATTCGACTCGCCTTTTCCGCCATTGTTCCTCTAATTTCTCTAGAGTGAACAAACATACTTAATTCCGTTGCCATCAAAACTAGAACAAGCATCAAAATCAAATAACATTTCTTCATTGTTATTTCCTATTGAATGACTAATTGAATATGCCTATTGAATGACTAATTGAATATTTTCCTATGAAATTTATATATATCAAGTGAAGGTGAATATTTTGCTAGATGAATTTATATTAAGTGAAGAATGATATGTTTTGAGGTGTGGAATAAAGTTAGGAATCAGAAGTTGTGTATATATAAGGGTGAGGAAGAGGACGTTGACGCACTTTTAATTTGGTTAGTTAGTGAACATTTGTTGATTTTGACGAGGTACTGCCCCTTTTAATCGGGTAAATTTATTTGAGGAACAAAATTTATTTTAGGGTGTGGGGGGCTGACTAATTTGAATAATAACATTGAATATGTATAAAGTTTGGAGACAGTCTTGTGGTATATGATTGTTCGAATTTGACTTCTTCTATTGATGGATGCCTGTTCATATTAATTGTTCGAACTCTTTACAGTAGGGTAAGTAAGGGGTTGGAAGGTCAATCGACTCCCTAGTGTGGTTTATGTAGTTGATGTAGTTTGCAGGTTATTGCATTAGTTGATGTAGTTTACAGACTATTGCGTCAGCTCGAGATTTACCAGTAACGACGGTTGAATATCGGTCCTCCGCTAAAAAAATGTGGGACCTTGAAGAAACTATTATGGGACCTTGAAGAAACTATTACATGTTCAGATGGAAGGAGCTCATAAAATTGGTCAGCTCAACTTAAAATTAACATGATCGTAATATTAAAGCACTTAAATTATACTCGTATAGAATTACATAATCGTAATATTCATACTACACGTCTTACGTTGACACCTACATTTATTTGATTGATTCGTTGATAGAAACACAACTTAAGCTAAGTCCTCCCACACTGAAAATAAAGTCCAAAGTATGCATTGGCGGGCGATAGAATATATATAATGTCAAACCAAATACTCCGTATTACTTTCCCCTCAAGTCATGTACGAAATGCATATCGTCTCAAAATTACTCCAACCTTCCCCGAAAGATAGTCATGTAATTAGTTTATATTTCCTCGTTGAACACAAACAATTGTTTGAATTCTTGTTTTTAAATAGATCATTTAACTTCTCAAGACAATCTTTCGAATTTAGTTATGAGAAATTGTCCCTTCATTGAAAACATATATATTTATTATTTTAATTCCTAAATAATAGGATTTTAGTATTTATTTATTTGAAAATTATGTTGATCGTCTTCCTAAACTTTTACATTTTTCTTTTTCTTTTTAATATTTGTTTATTTACTATCACTAGAACTGTTATCGACTAGTTATCGAGTCGAGCAGGGAGAATTTTCACTCATGTCTCATGTTGATTAGGCAGACTTTTCACTCATGTAGTCATGTCTCATGTTATTTGGATGGTCGAGATTCGCCTTTCTTGCATCAATCTTATTGGGCCTCATAAAAGTCGAGCCGATGTTTCTTTCCCAAGTTGGAACTTGGAACTTGGAAGGATAGTACTTGATTATTTAATGATTTTAAATGCATCCAAAGATTTCTGTTGATAACTCCTTAGAATTTTGGGCCTGGTCCACTTTCTTTGGCATGGTCTAATAGACAAAGAATGGTCCATTAGTCGAAGGAGAACCACACATGAGGACCCACTCTATCTTAAGAAATCATTAGCCAGGTCAAGAGTTAAAGACGTCATTAACGCCACTAAATGGCTATATAGTGATCGTTAATTATCTCATAAATACGCTGTGATCTGTTACCACTTGATTTCAATCAATTGTGGTGTTATAATATATGCAAATCTAGGATAGCAGTGCGTACAAGTGCGAGAAGAAAGTAAAAGAATATCGAGATTTTAACGTGGTATTAAGCCCATGATGTATTCTGATTAATCGCGAGGCCGAGTAACAAAGCGAAGTGCTTCCTCTTGAGAGAAAGAACAAAATACATATTTGACGGTGCTTCTTTCAAATGAATAGATTATGGCTAAAAACATTACATAAGCTAAATCAGTATATAGCTCTTTTTTATATCGGATATACAAGATTCTTAATGATTCAAAATTCGTGTAGATAAGTATTTATAGTCAGGCGAATCCTAATGTCTCCTCAAAATCACGGACTTGGGTCGGACTTTGGCCAAGTCGATCAATTCCTCCATCGTATGCATTTTCCTTGGGGACTTGGTGGGCGTCCCGATCGATGTCTGAAGTCTTTCGTCGAGCTTGATCAGGTATCGTAGGGACTTGGTGGGGTTTGCAACCCCGATCAATCTCTAATAGCAATATAATTAGATTCAAGGTACTACATGTTTACAACATGTGGACACGGTTGAAGATGAGAGAACCTATAAAAGGTACACCCAAACACTAAAGTAAGATATGTTCAATGTCATACCTAAAGAGCAGTAGGGATAATGGAATTGGCAACAAAAGTTTGAGTTAACCAATTTGATACAAATTATTTACTGTGATTGCAAATTTAACTATGATTCAATAATACTATGTTTGAGGGTGCATATTTTTCCACGCTAAAAGTTTTCAAAGCAAAGATTTTTACCCCGTTTTACTATTATCGGTATACGAATATGTACTTTCAAAAATTACAGTAGAGGATATTGCATGCACTCAAATGGCTAAATACTTAGAAATCTTATATATTGAGTTAATTTTCATGAATTTAAGTATTTATGTAAACTAGTAATCCGTCTGCGATCCATTTATTTTGCAATTTTATTCAAATATTATTTCATAAATTTTTATATAATCCTTATATTGTAATTACATACATTTAAATATAACATCATAATATAATTTAAAAAATCTAAAAAAATACTGAAAGTAGTGAAAATAAAATACTCAAGTAGTTGTAATTTAAATATAACATCATAATATAATTTTAAAAATTAAAATTATATATTTGAATATATCTATATGAATAAATACTCTTCAATATTTAGAATATATTGATAGCCACTTTCATAATGAATATTATGGGTGGTTATTTTTAGTATCTTTTAAAAATTGGACAAATGGCACATCGATCTGTCTTGGCATGGATACAGATGACATACAAAACTTGTGAACAATTAAGCCCATGGGTTTATATATAGTATATATTTCTTATGTTAATTTGTTTTTGGTTTTATAAATATTAATTAGTTAAATTATTGTACTAAATAATTAATATATTTTGTTTGAGTAATTAATTTATGAAATTATTTGTGTTAGATAATTATTAGAATACGCAATTATAAATCGAGCACGTGGAATGTGTACTGGTTAATGATTAGGCGCGTCGTGAACCAGGTAAGAAACCGATTAATATAATAAATAACCGGTTGTGCGTTCGGCGTGTACTCACGCCACAGACATTTTTGTATTTTAGATTATTATCTTAATTTTAATGAATTATAATTTTATTAGTTATTTATATTATTTTTTTTATTGTTTATCTTTGAAGATAATAATGTTAAATTGAATATTTATATTTTATCAAATTTTCATATTTATAATGACTAATGTAATGTTAAATTAAATGTTTAGAGAATCTTATATATTCGATTAGTTTCGCCCAGATTTAAGTATTTATGTAAATTTCTTATGTTAATTTGTTTTTGGTTTATAAACATTATTAATTAGTTAAATTATTGTTCTAATAATTAATATATTTTGTTTGAGTAATTAATTTGTAAATTATTTTTTGTTGATGATTAGTAGAATGTAAGTGCCAAATCAAGGCGTTTACTACAAAGTCTCATTTTTTGCTTAAACTTGAGGAAATTATTAATTATATGTGTGTAATTATCTATAGATGTGATATTTAATTGACTTCTACTTTATTTGATTTGGTGAACCTTTACAAAGTCAAATCTCGATGGGAGAAGTACAAGTGTGTCACAGTGATCTAAATAAATTCATGGCGCTTTAATCAGGTGAAGGCGTTTTGAATCCTTTGTCACAGAAGGCAAGATTCGAGGCGTTTTAGTCCATTTGCCCAAAATTAAGTTGAATTAGTTTTATGAATTTAAGTATAAAGTTAAGTACCGAGTGTATGTTACGTACACTCAACGTAATTGATGCAGCACCGCATCTTGGCTATCTTGTAAGTCAGTGTATGAGTCATATTTCGTTGAGTCTAAAAAAAAAATTAAAAATGTAAAGTGTGTATTCACCTTGGCGCTCGATGTAACTTTGATGCCTTGCAGAATCATGACATCTTGTAAGTCCGTGTATGAGTCATACGTTCGTTGAGTGGCCAACAAAAAAAGCTAAAACAACCGAATGTATATTACGCTCGTGGTAACAATCGAGTGTATATTACCAACATCAAGATCATCATATCACCAACATCAAATTGTTAAGTGTCAAACTCCATAGTTTGAAGTCCTCTGATTCATTACCAACTGTACACAACCCTTAAATTATTATTATGATAACCTTGTGATATATTCGACAAATTCTTTTGTAATGACATAACCAACGAAGTATTTGTTGTTTTCCACTCCTAAACAAGTCTTATAACATATAAGCATTCCCAAAATGAAGCATTAGGGTGAGTTTTAATTGAAGAGATTAAAAGTTTGATTAATCAATTTTGCTAATCCCAATTCTCTTGACCACAGCATTCCGGATTGCTTCGGTATGATCCGAACAATACACATTATTACTCTTGTGCAACCCATCCATGTACTTCCTCACTTCACTCCTTATCATCTCTTGCATTACTAACATAAACTCCGCATTGAAAAACTGCTTCTCCTCCGCCCCTTGAATTTGCAGACTCAGCTTTGGCGACGGCGACCCGGATACACCCGTGCTGGACTCGGCTACTGGTCGAGCGAGCCGGAAACCGGTTTGACCCGACCCAATCATAACCGGCTTCGTCTGCGGTTTTGGTACCGACCCATTTAACGACAAGGTCAAAGACGTAGGAGGATCCGGTGGGGCAGATGAACCCGAACCCGAACCCGGATCCATTTTCTGAAGCAAGACGGGCGAATAAACAACTCCGGGCCTCGGAACGGGTTTAAAAACATGCGAAGAACCCGACGAATGACCCGAATCACTCAAACCCGACCCATCAGGACTACCCGGGTTCCCAAAAAGCCCGTCCGGCCCGACACTAGCCGATCTCTTATGCAAAGAAACCCGGGTCTGGGTCGGGTCAAAATCGAAATCATGATCCGACATAGACGAACTCTTCCTCTTCAACGTCGAATTCCAATGATTCTTTATCGCATTATCGGTCCGACCCTGAAGCATTCGGGCTATGGTGGCCCATTTATTACCATATGTAGCATGGGCCCGAAGAATCATTTCATCTTCTTCTTTACTAAAAGCCCGATGCTCCACTTGCGGTGAAAGCTGATTACACCACCTTAACCTACACGATTTTCCTGATCGGCCCGAAATCGATTTGCTTATCAATGACCAGTTTCTCGGGCCGTGCTGGTCCACTAATCTTTGTAACAACTCATCTTCTTCCGGGCTCCACGGGCCCTTTATACGATCCATTTCTTTTCTCTGATCAACTTTCGCCATCATAAAAATGAAAACCCAAAAATAAAATAAAATAATTTTTTAAATTAAATTTAATAAATAATTTCGATTTTTGAAGGTTTTTGAGGAGGTGGAGATAGGGGGGTATTTATAGAAGAAGAGAGAGGAGTGAGGATAGGGATTACCGGTAGAGCCGGTAAGGAAGTTAGAGTGTGAAGCGGTTAGTGGTGGACACGTGTCAGTTAGAGATGACGATAAATTCAAATTAATGCGAATATCTCATGGTTTTTTGAAATAATTTTTTTTTGGATGGGGAATTTAAATGAGTGACCGTTTTGGAAGTTAATTTTGAAAATGAAGGAGTGTGAATTGGACGGTTGTTAGGTTTGGACTTTGACCTGTTTGACAGGCTGGTGACCTCTCTTGTTCAATTCAATCGATAATTTTATTTTATGTGATATTTTATATTCACATCTTGCGATTTATGTTTGATTTTAATTTTAAAATTATTTTATTGAAATAATAAATATATATGTAATGAAATTTATTATAAAGTTTAACTGCTTAAGTGTGTAACGTAAAATGTAATAAAAGATAAATTAATTGATGATGATATTTTGGGGAGTTAGATTAGGTGGCATAAGACGACAAATGATATGGGACAGAATGAGGAAGGGTAGTGGAAGATTGTATATGGTGGCAAAGACAGGCTGTAATGTACAAACTCATCAGCAGCACCTTCCTCAATTCCTAACGGCCACGGTACCCACTACCCACCAGCTTCATGTGCAACTCACGTGATACTCAACTCACTCCCTATGTTTTACTCTTTTCCATTTTTCGAATATCCAGGTTGCGGAATTTGATCCGTGTTAGCATTAATATGGTGTTAATTTTGCTTAAATGTTATTCGATTACGTCGTTGGAGTTGGTCGGGGTTGATCAAGTCGTGTCAAACGGCCAAGGCGACAGCGTTGGTAGGCATCCAAAAGTCGTAAATGGTTAGATACATTTGTACTCTGCATTCAAATCTTCAAATTTATCAATACTAAAGTATATTTGTAATCATTTTTTGTTCAAAGATGTCATTTGAAAGTATATTGTGCATGCATGTATTAAAAAATTTAAAATAAATTAAAGAAAGATAGTTGAATGCCAGTTAGCTAGCCAAAGGTATTAACCTTGCGATAACCGCACCATCGAGGGATTTACCTAACATAGAATTTGTTTAATAGTACAACATTTAATTAATCACTAAGTACTTATAATTAGTTTATTTATAATACAATGATCTTAGTTATTAAAAATGGTTACATGAGATTATTTTATTCATAGTACTCGTCGGGAGAGTATATGAGGGGGTCGAAAATAGGTGCAGTCGAGTCGGAATTTTTTTAAAATGTTAATTTTATCTTTAATTTGTTAGAAAAATGATGCATAAGTGTCACATATTTCATTAAAATTTTGTAAATCTACGTTATTTGGCCCACTCTAATCATTTTGTGCATCTGAATTATTTAAAAATTATTTTGTGCCGATTCATTAAGACCCGAATCCCTCGGTAACGACTCATGCCAGTTTCATTACTAATTTTGTACTCAAAACTTTGCAAATTATACTCGGCTAACTCGATTTTACTTGATCACTTTCCATTCGTAGATCTAATCAATTCGGATTCAGAAATTAGTCGGTCTATTTCGTGTCTGCTCAGTTTACATAAGACTTAACCTCCATTATCTTCTTCCTCAAGATAATCTTTTAGAATAAGATAACCAACACAAATAGAAAATGACGAGTCAATGGACGGGCATCGACTCCATCCCCTATATTCGATCTATGATTATCGTTGAGTAACAACATTGTGAAGTGGGGCAAAGTGCTTTGACTAATAATCACTTCATTAGCCAAAGGAAGGAGGGATCACATCAATCAATTGCCAACCATGACCGGCCAAACAACAATTGAGTTGAGTTATTTTGTCATGTTTTAGATTTTGACAAGTAACCAATTAGTGGAATTATTGTTTCTTTTTTCCAGTTGAGTTAGAAATTTTTGGTGTGTGGTAGCTATCAAACAATGAACAAGAGGAGGCATGCAAAATAGTACATGCAAATTGATTTCACCCTTCTTTTTGTCTGAGTGTATGTGGTGATTGTGTCGGTAGTCCGTTGAATAGGGAAAATTTTCAGTTGCATTAGCTATCGAACATCACATTCAGCATAATTAAATACTAATCCTTTAATTCCAAAACGTAAGACTTTTCGTTTTAATTTTAACTTTAATTATCAATAACTAATTAATTATATTATAAAAAATTACTTTTATGAAAATATTTTTAAAGACAAATTTATTGATATCAATTTTATATTTTTTAATTAATAAATAAAAATAATTGTTGTCCAAAGTTGAATGTATAGCCAACGTTATACATATTAATTGGAGGTAGTACTTGCTTGGTCATTTTAAGCAATAAAAATCAATTTGTATAAATGAAAATGTGTGATAGGAACCACAGAGATCGGGAGATGGGCAACTCACCGAAGCATACTATGATCAGATTAATTGTGAATTATTTCTTGAATCTGATGATAAGTTGGGGTAACTAGTAATTGATCAGACATGGATCAATCAGTATGGTAAGAACTTTTTGCATAGATAAGTGTACATATTAGATACTAGGTAAGAACCTGAAAGTTTATAAAGTTTCAAATTTACATAATTCTTTCGATGACATATTAGATGTTAGGATGAGTCCAACGAAATTGAAATTATTTTGATAAAAAATACTATCATTGTTGGAACTTCTAATAAAAATATTAATTTTGATTTTCCTTTTGATATTTTTTGAGCTACACGATTGGTATTCACGTGCCACCGTACACATCTCTCCCATGTACTTGTGTGTCCTCTGTCCGTACCCAAAAGTCTTGTTGTGTTGATGTTAAATTCTCATAGATTTCTTTCACGTGGTTAAAGTTAACACACGAGTGCCCCCATCCCACTAATCTGTCTTTATTTAATATTAACCCCACATGCTACATTGTTAGTTAATAGCCTAATGCTTATTATATTCACTAGTAATGTTGCTTCAACTTGATCGATAAAGCATTTCTTTTATGCAGATTGCTTCATGACTGATGCAACCCTTTCTTACTAGTATTTCCCAGCTCTCCAAATAAAAAAGAAGAAGTTGTTTTATAAATTAAGATAACCAGTTTATAATTGACTATAGTTAAGGTTATTTCATACCATTCTTGATTAATTGCATATAACTAAAAATTTTGCAAAATTTTGCTATAAGGAAAAATACATTTTATGAGATCAGGACTTCATCAAACTTCGGAAAACGTACACTCTATATTTATGAACTTGTGATTTAATGAAACAAGATGGTATAGTAATCACAAGTTTCCCAAATGTACTCAAATTAAGTGACATAGTTTTTTGTTGTTGGGATGATCCAATTATTGATCAGTGAATTATTGGCATGGTACGAAAGTCCGTAGAGCTTTCCTCGCACATAAATTATTGGTTAGAAAATTACTATCAACATCCTCCTATAGTCCATCTATACCTAGCTAGATCTTTCAAATTTTAGTAGCAATTGAAGTTTCCTTGGTCTGGCTCCACCAGCCAAACATAGCTAAACAAACAACAAATTAGCACTGTACAACATACTTCCGTATCAATAGATGTAGAGTACGTACAGTGCTGCCTATTGCATTATTAGTACTGTTTCATTAATATGGAGTTTTACTAGTAATAAAAATATTAAGGCCACCAACTTTAACGTTACTTCCCATTCAAGTGTTAAAATTGGTATTACCATATTGTTATACACATATGATGCAAAATTCAATTAATTTTAAACAATTTTTTTATGAAGGGAATACTAAAATGAATATTCTCTTATTGATGCACGATTGTATGAAAAATTTCGGTTAACTTTCGTAGTTTAGTTCACTATCTTTATTCCTTTTTAATAGTTACTTGCATTAATACAAAAGTATCAAGACAGTATAATACAACGATCATTTTTAGTAGCGTATCCGTTCTAGTGAACTAGATATAACTGCGATAGAGAAAGATCCAAAAATAAAATATATACTATGAGGTGATGTAGGAATACGCTAAAATATACTCATTATAGTGCTTCCATTATATGGTTGAGCAATGAAGATATATAATAATGTTTTGGATTTGAGAGGCTATCTCATCAGTTATGATGATTTCGGTCCAATTTTGGACCTATTGTTTGAAGCTAAAATTAAATTTTATTATTAGATTTAATTCATATAAATTTAATGAACTCTTTTAAAATTAATTTTACCAACTATAGATTGAAAGCTAGTAACCATAAACTAGCAAAAATATCGGACAGTCCCACCGCCCATATGAGACTTGAAGAGCGAAGTAGCAACTGGCAATCGGCCGACACGCTCAAGCTCAAATATAATGAGTTGGAGGTAACCACGTTGTAATAAGTTTGTTAGATGGGGCCGTTGTCCGTTTGTGAGTGGTTGATATAATTAAAACTTTTAACTGCAACCAAACCGAAACTTGTGTTCGCCAGCTATAACGCACTCCTTTCACGAGTTCCAATAAATGTCTTTTTCTTCATATACTAATTTTAATACTCCGTATGAGTTCAATTCGGTGTCTTAAATCGAACACCAAACCTTAATCTTCACATCAATTTCGAGAGATAAACTCAATAAATATTATTTATAATGATTAAATTAATAATTTTTTTAATAATATATTCGTACACTCATTTACATATAAGTATTAATTTAGTAGAATATGTATTACTAAAATGTATTAATACTTGAAAAATTAAATTACCCAAATTAAGTCGACGTAGTAAACCCGACAAAGGGGTCGAAACGACTCAAGAAAAGTTAGATCGACACGACAAATTTTTACATGGTTTGGAGAGATTGAAATATACATACAACCTGAACAATAAGGTTTGACTCGATCTTATTATTATCAAATTGAGTTCAAATTTGATAATATTCGATCCTATTCGACACGTTCAAAGACTTATAAGGAAGGTTTAGTGAGCGTGATTCTCGTGATTTTAAACTATTCCTTCAAAGTTAAAAGTAGCTCAGTACTCACCTAACCTGAATATGCAGAAGAAATCTCCACTGTTTAAAGCCATTATGCAGAGGCAGGAGGGCCTTGTTTTGGATAATCTCTATTATCGTATGGGTGTTTAATTAAATTTGAAAATTGAAAATTGAAAGTAGTGCTAGAAAATTAAATAGTGAGTGAATTAATTGAATGCACGGATTATGGTGAATTTGAATGTAGAAAATATTTAGTTATTTGATAACAATTCAAAGAAAAAGATTTAAATGGAGTTATTTTTGACAATTTTCTTAACTTATCTTAGTTAGATTTACTTATATATGAATCATATATTAAATAAATAATGCTATAATGAATAATTAAATAATAAATTTTATTAATTAGATTATAAATAATAGTATAAATATAATAAGTTGATTAAATAAATATTAAAAATATAAAATAAATTCTAAATATCATTAAATAAATATTTAAAATTTACAAAAAAAATATATAAAATTCAATAAATTGATCAAGCATACATAAAGAAAAAAAATTGGATAATAGCCACAGAGTGCTAACGATTAAGAAAATAACCTTTGTCTTCGTTTGAGCATATAATCTAGAGCGCTCGTCTTTGTTAAGCGAACATGATTCTTCACATGAGTAACTTGAAATCTATTTAGTTGATGCCGTAGATTAATCATATGTCTTTAATACATGTATTAAGCGATGTTGATAAACTGAAGTCTCCATTCTTATAGTAGAATTACGGAATAAATGCATCATTGTTTCGAAATAATCTGCATTGTCCATACCGAATAAAATTATGCAGCACACAGAGCTATTATGATATTTCTTTGTCGGAAATGGATAGATGACATTCTTGTGAGAATCGGAAGCGATTTTACGGGAACTCGAAATACGTTGATGAAATTTCTCAACTTTGCATGTGCTCTGTGAAAAGTTCTTATAACGTTAGGTAGACCCGGTTATTTGAAAATCTGCACTTGACAGTAGCATATGGGCTTGATGAATCACGGTATGTAGGTATGCGGCATCACATAAAATACTTATATGCAAATTAAATATAAAAATTAAATTTATAATAGTGTATTAAATGTTTTAAAATAAATTACCGATTACCAAACACGGAGGTAGTATAGGAAAATTACTAGTCGGATCTTGAATTTGGTACTGCAGCCGACACTCGCGAGAATCATGTGCGAGATCGCTCGTCCGGCCCGCGCGAAAAGTAAAAATCATATCGAAATCCATTACGAAACACGTTCAACCAACATTCTCCTTTTTTCTCCCCTAAATGGTGTTTGCTCTGGTGAGTATGTGACCTTAACGAGAGTGTAATGCGCATAGGCCACTAAATAATATTTCTCACAGTAGTTGATGAGATCAATTTTGATAAGGTAAATGAATCACTATTAGTAGAACAGTGATCATCTCTTTGGAGAAGCAAATCATAACATTAAGAAATTCATAGAAATATTTATGTATGGTATAAGTTGAATGATTAGATAAATGCGTTTAGCGACATGATTGCTATGTTTTGACTCAAGTAAACAAAAACATTGCAATCTTTTCTTCAACACCGATAAATGCCTTATCACAACCAATTCTTTTCTCGAAAATACTTACACATGCATAAGAAGGGTCTCGAAATGCATCTAGCATTTACTTAGGCAATGAACGGGATTTCCACTTAAGATATCGTTATTTAAATACTTACAACCGGTGAGATGCGTTAGTAGTATCGAATTAGTCTTCCCGATCCTCCTTAATCTTATTTTTCTTCATACTTGATATAAGTATAATGAACTTAGTAACTCTTTCGGATTGTGATTTGCATACTACGTACAATAAAAATATATTCATATTAGTTATATAAAACTAGTAGTTCTTTAGTAATTATCATATGCAATAGTTCAACAATATTGACAATTAACCGATTAACAATTGAAAAAAATAATCATTAAATTGACAATTATAATATAGTTCATCGCCCGTAGAAAATAGTGATCTTCAAACAAAAAACAAAAA
Source organism: Lithospermum erythrorhizon (assembly GCA_019722365.1). Classification (NCBI taxonomy): domain Eukaryota; kingdom Viridiplantae; phylum Streptophyta; class Magnoliopsida; order Boraginales; family Boraginaceae; genus Lithospermum; species Lithospermum erythrorhizon. Next base: position 262,506 of record JADFUC010001296.1, on the reverse strand, counting down.
ACTGATAACCTGTCATTCGAACAAACTTATCAAAACTTATTCAAATAAGAAAGTGGTTGTTCGAAACATTGACTCTCTTAATTTTGAAGAACATTGATCTTTCTCCCGATCATAATCCGCCTGGCGTATTTAACGAGCATCATGATATCATTCATTCTTTCCCCGTAAACTTTACTGCGAGAGAAAAAATTACACAAGCTACATGATATAAAGGATATAAGAAGGCCATTGCATGTCATCGAGCTTAATGACATTCTTTGATGGTGAATCTCGAGTTCGATAGGTTTAGCAAAGCTATTCAGAAAATTTGCCTGATAGCGATTATCAGTTCATCTGTTTGTTTCACAATAGCTAAAATGATTTGATTTCTTTGTCTTTAGCGCTTAGCATTGGTTGGTAACTCATCTTTGGTGTGTAGATGGTCCGTAGTGAAGTTAGGACTCAAGCGATATCTGCCGATGATTCGGCGCTTCTTACGTTTTGCTCGGGGAAGCCTCGATAGATAGACCCCGAGCATGTTTTGAGTAGCTCGATTCCATCGAAAAATGATTAAAATCTCCTCATGTATTGTAAGGATAACTGCAAGTATTTAGCTTAGGATGTATATGTAATTGGGAACTAATTTTTAATATATGTTTGAAACTATCAATTTAAGGTAAACTATACCTTTATATGAATTATTTAAGTTTCTCTGTAGACCAATTTATAGTATATTGTAATTGAATGATAATGAATATTACCCGTTTTCAACTAATCTCATCCAAGCGACATATTTTTTTGAGATAGTCCCGTTGTTCTTTAATTATTTACAGGAGAAATCAAATTACTCTGCTTTAAACCCTTTTAACATTCTCCCCAAGAATATTTTTTTAAAAATAAATCCAATGTTTCGGCGGCTTCCTTTATCGTAAATCTAAAGCGCTTTAAAGCTCACAGGTTTTCCAATCGGATTTTCCACTTTCTTCCCTTTTGCCGTACCTCTCCTGAATCTTTAAGCCTAGAGTAGTAAATATGTATAGTCTATTTTAAAATATGCGAGTTGCACCGTCATTTTTATACCAAAAAAGTTCAATAACGGATCAATTTCTATGGCTGAAGAATGAACAAAAGCCGGGTAAGAAGTGAAAAGTTGAGGTTCGACACCGATGACCATCGGCATCTAGTGGCTTGATAGAGCAGCGGTGAGTGAATTTGCGATGTGCCTCCTGTCCGTTGGAGAAAGAAAAACGAAGGTATTAATTCTGACTATTTTGTAATCACGCTACCCGAGAAGTCATAGCCGATTAAAAGCGGCTAACCAACTTATTTATCTATTTGTAAAATTAAATTACTTTAATATAACCACGATATATAAGACACCGTCGAACAAAATGGCATATCTCGATTACACAATGTTAATATGACAAATAGCCACCAAAAATATCTTTGGAAAAAGCCAACCACTTCGTTTCTCTAGTTAACGGGATAGCAAATTGATGTGCTGTCTGATCTGTTACATTGAATAAGCCCACAAGAATTAAATTGAAAATACAAAAATTAACAAAATACTTTGACAAAATAATTGGCTCTTCATATTAACAATACAATACAATGAATAAAATACAACACATCCAAGTATTATAAATTGAATAGAGAAAGGGATAAAAATTATTAACCAGCGATAAATTGAAGAAGAAGAATGTGTAAGGTGAAAAAAGGAGAAGAGGTTGTTTTCTTTTAGGGTTAGAATTGGGTAAGGAGGTGAGATTATTTGATTAAGAGGTAAAAATAAGCTAGGGTACACCACTTAATTTTTGTTAAGAGTTTTGATAAGTGCTTAATTTATTAAGCACTTAAAATAATTATTAACAAAGCAAACTTAATAAATTACGTCTTTGAATTAGTTAAGTTTAAGTCGTAATGAATTTAAGCAAGCTTGCCCTTATTGTCAAAGTTTGGCTTTACGGAGTACTAGTGTTGTTGGCACAATCAATTGTGAGGCGGCATCTAATTCGTTGAAACATAGAGTACCAGCAAAAATATATCCAATCGAATGGTAATAATTCGAAAATATTAAATTCCAAATTTAACTATTCAAATTAGGGACTCGTAAAATATTAATTTTAAAGAGTTTACAGTAAATGTCCCGAGGTATAATATAGTTGATAATTGTAAACCTAAAAAAGAAAGACGTTAATTTATATTTTAATAAATTAGGACAGGGATACAAGTATTATCTTAGAGAGAGTTTATTTAAATAATCATTATATATATATATATATACATATGAAAAATGAGCGAAGAAAAGCCCATTATTAATTTGGCACCTGTCCAAGTCGGGATCGGCCCAGAAATATTATCTTAGAGTTTATTAAATAATGGGTTTTTGTCTTTGAGCAGGTATAAAAGAAATCGTAAGCACCACCCAGTCGTGGCTGACAACATATTATCTTAGGGGTTATTATAGAATCAGTATTATTTTGAGTTTCTGATGGCTTCGTAATTGGAAAAAAATGAAAAGAGCAAAACACACGAACTATTAATTTAGCACCATATGGGATTTAACTATCTGGGACTATGATTATTATGTCAGTCAAAATGACTACGATCAACTGACAGTAGTGTTGAAAATTATGGAAAATGTGTAACTTATAATTTTAGTATTATTAATTTAGCGCGTATCGAGTTGGGGCGGCAAGCTTTTATCTCAGATAGTTTATTGAATAACCGAGTATTAATTTATCGAGTTTCTACTATAGTTGATAATTGCAACAAAACAAATTGAAAAATGAACGAAAAAGAAGCATGAATTATTAATTTGACACCCTATCCTCGAATCGGGACCGGCCAAATATATTATCTTAAGAAAGTTTATTAGATAATCGAATGTCTGTTATAGTTGGTAATTGCAAAAAAAATTAACCAAAAAGCACAAATTATTAATTTTAGCACTTATCCTCAGTCGGGACCGGCCATAAATATTATATTAGAGAGTTTATAAAATAATCGGTATTAATTTTGAGTTTAACTGATGATTGATAATTGTAGAAAAAATAAAGAAAACAAAATGAAAAAAGGAACAAAAACCACGAACTGTTAATTTAGCATATCGGGACTAACTAATGCGGGACTAACCATTATTATATCATTAAACTATTTCACATCAACTTGGCGGTAGTGTTGAAAATTATCAAAATGTCTTAACTTATAATTTTAGCTTATTATTAATTTAGCACCTATCGCCGAGTTGGATGGCCAAAACTTTTATCTTAGATAGTTTATTAAATAATCGAGTATTAATTTATCGAGTTTATACTGTAGTTGATAATTGCAACAAAAAAATTGAAAAATGAGAAAAAGAAGCATGAATTATTAATTTGAGACCACATCCTCAGTCGGACCGGAAAAATTTATTTTTTTAGAGAGTTTATTAAATGTCGAATGTCTCACGTAGTTGATAATTGCAAAAAAATTAGCGAAAAAAGAGCAATTACAATTTAGCACCACTATCGCTTTGTGTCGGGCCAGGGCAAAATATTATATTAGAGAGTTTATTAAATAATGGAGCATGCAAAAATATTATATTAGAGTTTATTAAATAATGGAGTATTAATTTATTAAGTTGCTATTGTAAGTTGTTAATGGCAAAAAAAAAAAATGATGCATTATTAATTTGCTATCCTGAGTTGGAATTTGAATGAAATATTATCTTGAGAGTTTATTAAAATAATCCACTATTAATTTCTTGAGTTTTAATGTAGTTGATAATTCGTCAAATATATATATATATATATATATATATATATATATATATATATATATATATATATATATATATATATATATATAATGAGCAGAAAAAGGGCATTATTAATTTAATGCCATCCACAGTCGAGACCGTCAAAAATATTATCTTAGAGTTTATTAAATAATGAACTTTTATTCACAGTCGAATAAAAAAATAAACCTTGGCGCCTACCAGAGTCGTGGTAACCAAACATATTATCGAGAGAGAGTTTATTAAAAGATCGAGGAAGTAATTTAGCAGTTTCTATAGTAGTTGATAATTAGGGAAAAAAAGAAAAAAATGAAAAAGACGAAAAAATACATGAATGATTAATTGAGAACCATATCTCGAGTCGATATCTTGGAGATGTTATTAAATGATCGAGTATTAATTTATCGAGTTTAAAAAAAAAAAAGCCAAATAAAGTAGCATGGAGCATTAGAGATGAACAGTAACGTATGGGCCCGGATTCGTGGGGTGTATGATCCAATTTTTCTGATGGTTGATAATTGGAAAAAAAAAGAAAGAAAAAATCATGAATTATTAACTTAAGCGCCTTATCCCGAGTCGGGCAGCGAAAAATATTATTTTGGAGAGTTTATTAAATCGAGTATTAATTTATCGAATTTAAAAAAAAATTGTGTATGAGCGTGCGTCTTATGCGATATCTTTATATATAACAACTGATTTAATTATTGTTCGGCTCACCGTTGATGTTTCTTCAAACTCTTCCTTCTCAAAATAAACAGTTTCTACAGCTAAGTTGGACAATTATTTTGAAATCAAGTGGATTATTAACAAAGTGATTTATAGTAGGACTTTGAGTTGGGTGAGGTGAACTAATTATTGTAATGATTGTTTTAAGTAAATTATTCGTCCAAGATGAACAAAAGTTACAAAACTTCCTCACGTCTGTCTATTATTAAATAATCGAGTAAATTATTAATAACCATTAGCCATTAGTAAATTTATAAATTTATGATAAATGATTTTTTCACTCCAAAATTTGATTGTGGCATTCTATTCCTTTGTTATTTTAATTTTTATAAAGTTTTACTTTAAAAGTGAAGTGTCATTATCACATAATAGAGTATAAAAATCATAACCCAAATTTATTTGTTAATTCTTGATTGAGTTTAACACTTGAACAGAATGCAATTAGAGTCAATTTCAGACAACTGTATTTGGAGGCATTGAACAACTTCCCATTTAGATGAGGACAACTTTAAGCAATAGGGAAAATTAGACATCGAGATCAAAGTGAATGAATGATCCTTATTTATTGATTATCAATTATGTTATGTATGTAATACCTCGTATTTCTTTTAGGTATATTTGATTTAATTTATTAATTGTGAACTAATAATTTTATTTGTATAATTTGAAAGGCTTTTAGTGATTGTATTTTAATATAATATTAATTCAATGATCCATTAGTGTATTTGTGGATCCTATTAGCTAGGGCCATAAATATAATAACCTCATTGTCTAATATAAATAAGAGTTCTATAGAGTAATAATATATGATACACAAAAATAAATAAAAGTAAAGTGCGTATAAAAGTAAAGTGCGAGAGCGGCAGCGCAAGGATATTAATCTTGCACGAGTGGTAGTCGCATAGATCACCTACTCATTATTTAGTTAATTGTTTTAGTCCATTATTGATTACTATCTTACATTCTTAGTGATATCCCAACTAAGGTAATTGAATCTAATAAGTAAACTTTGGCATAATTGATGATGTCTAATTGGTACTACCACATGCTTTGTACTACACGTAGAGTGGAACAATTCTTTCTTGCATGCTAAGTTCAGTAGATGGTATATACTTAATTAGATGTTGGACTTTCGGATGACTTATGTGGTGGTGGGATAGTATTATATATATGGGAAAAGGCCTAGGATACTAGTTAGTAAGGTAGTAAAACTTAATTTTAGTAGATGTGTATGTTGGTCCCGATCTTGTAAATAAATGTAAAACATGATATTATGCGGGCCTTTTTGGAGGAAGTCGTAGGTTGATACGTCAGGCTTAATGATATTATTTGGGCCAGATTTTGGAGGTCGTAGGTTGGAAATCTTACAGAGGATTATATCGCCTTAGCTATGACGTGATTTCCCCACAAAACAATTCATCGGTAATTAACAAAAACAAAAAAAAATTGTATTTATCATCATTAGGGCGAGTGGATACTAATTTGGAGTGCCGATATCGGTAAGTGATTCTCTACTTACTCTCGTTATTTTTATAACTATTATAGTATATATGAAATATTATTTTGAAAGCCTTTATTATAATATTATTATGAAAATGGGATCGAGCATTTCAAAAGTGTCATTGTGAACATGTGATATTTGAGATACTTTTGTGTTTATTGGTATCATTGTGATTGTAGATTACATGTGGTGGAGTTAAGTAATACGTCATTGAAGCGTAAATTATTTGAGCGATCGATGAAAGCGTAGATTGATGGTATGAGCCTCCTCGGCGGGGTATAGTCGGACCATCGGCAATTAGCTATCACGTTTAATTTTTACATACTAAGTAGCTCTTGGCAAACTACAAAATTAAGAACTCGCATAGCATAATCTATTTGGTCGAGACCAATTTCATCCTCTATTCTGGACCAAATTTCATATTTGATGAAACAACCTTGTTGTGTAAGATCTTATCAAAGAAACAAGAAACAAGAAACAGGCACCATTCTAAGTTAAAATCAATTTTCATAAAAATTTCTACTTCCAACTACTCATTCTTCTCTACAAAAAAAGGATGGAGAACAATATATAAGCAAAGATTTTCCACAAAAGCAACTAAATATACAACAAAACCACCTTCAATAAGTCTAGATGCTAAACGAATAAAAAATGTTTAACTAAACATCAAAGTTAGAAGACAAGACACTTCATCGTAATTTGCATGAATGCATGACTCGCATGGTAAAATCCTCGGTAATGATAAAAAAGACAGCTTCACTCACATCTCATAATACATCATTTCATTTACTCTTACACCAAGAATGTCATATTAGCCTAATGGTTCAGAGGCCTTACCAACCTAGAGACCCCAATTCTAATCTCACCAAGGGGGTGAAGAAGTGCTTTAAAAAAGAAAAGAAGAGGACTTTCTTATTCTTAAAAGTATATATATCTTGTAAGGGGTTTTTTTTTTTTTTAACAGTAGTTTATTCTTAAAAACTATCCTTTTGGCTCTTTTTGAAACAACACAATCTAAGAATAACAAACTCTTAATCATCTCCAACAGAGAAAATATAATGCAACAAAGATCGACCCTCTCTAATCTAATAATCCTGCGAATATAATTTTAATATTAAACTACATCGCCATCGACAAATCTTAAATTCATTGGAAGGTCTTGACCAAATCACACTCCCTCTTCTACTCATAAATCTATTTCATCGACAAATTTCAAGCTCAATCTATTACTCTCCATTCGTTACCAACTTCAAATTCAACTATAAATCAAAATTCTAACAAAAAATTCATCACAAAAAACCCGAAAATTCACCGGAAATTTTGACAAAGCCGGGGAACACTCAACTTAAGCAACAAATTGCACTTGAGTTCAACCTATTACTCTGCCTTCATTACCAAATTCAAATTCAACTAAAACTCAAAACCTAAAAAAAATTCATCACGAAAACACACATAAAACCTCAAAATATCGAACATTTAACCAAAAAACCTCAAAAATATCGAAACTTTAACCAAAATTCATCATAAAAAACACATAAAACCTCAAAAGTATCGAACATTTCACCAAAATCCATCCCAAAAAACCTCAAAAATATCGAAACTTTAACCAAAATCCATCATAAAAAACACATAAAACCTCAAAAAAATCGAAACTGTAAACAAAATTCATCACATAAAACCTCAAAAAAAAAAACTTTAACCAAAATCCTTGGATTATTATCATTGAACCAACTGATATATTTGACCTGCAAATTCAAATATCGACTGAAATTTCCCATTTAACAACTGAAAGCTTGAAAGGAATAAGAGCTTAAATTTGTATAGAGTGTTCGTTCAATTCCATGATTCAAACAAACACAACTTCTATGTAATACGGAGTATTTGTACATTTTCAAATAATCTATTGGCACACACACTTGCTATTTTGAATTGTATTTTACTCCTTAATTTAATAGCCATATATAGCCCATAGTCATCAATTTGACTGGAAAAAAGGAAAATTATTGAAGTATTTTGATATTGATCCTATTATCAAATTATCAATCTAACTACAAACCACGATACCGTTAAATGTATGATTTGAATGACTTTTTTAAGTTCTAAAAAACAAACCTCTTAATTAGGAGTCTTGATTCATTTAACTATCGTAAATGAAGTCCAATGGAAGAAGTAGATAATAATCAAACAACAATGATATTTAAGCAAACACACAACTCTCACAAAATCAATGTCCCATAATTTGACAATAAATTCAATAAAGCAACACAACTGAAATTAAATATATAGCCCAACCAAATTAAAAGGAATAGATCCATCAATAGGGTAAACAAAAGAGAAACTCACAAATAGCCAATTGACAAGCTCACAAATACCTTAGCAAATATGGTTTCGAAACTTTCGATTGAAACCAATTCAGCGCCAATCCAACATGGAAAACAACCAGCTAAATCAGAGTATAAGAAGAAGGCAACCCATAGACCCATATTAGAAGTAGGCTAGACAACAAAACCTAGAACCTATAAGCTAACACACAACAAATGAATCAATGGAAGAACATCAAAATAATATAAACCTAAAATAATCACAGCCCTACACATATATGATGTAATAGGAAAAACATTGATGAGCAAATAGTATGAGCATTTATTGTGTCTGAAAACAGTATAAATGGAACAATTGTTTGTATTTGTTAATGGAACAGTTAAGACATGGACATTTATGAGATTTGAATGCTTCACCCGTACACCATTTTAGTGTTAATGAGAGACACCATTTTAATGTTAATGAGAGACAGTATCAACGGCCAGGAATAAATCAATCCAATGGTCCATTTTTAAAAAAAATTAAATTTCCAACAATACCGGGTCTAATGGGCCAAGGCGCATGGGCGCCCGTTTGACTGTTTTACCCGATTAATGTACAAGAAATAATGTAGAAGGTACAAACAAAGCGTGCATGCCATTGGACTACCAAGACTCATTTTAGAGATTCTTCCAAGTACTTTTATAGTTTAGTGTTAATGAATGAACGATTAATGTATATATGCACTTTAGAAATGCACGGATTCTTCATAAATTTCAAGGGGATAGTTGATTGAAGCAACAAAATTATATAAAGAAAACAATATGCAAATATCATATAAACAAAACATAATGCAGGCTTTAATTTATTACCATATTAAATACCAAAATCACTAAGAAGTATCAAGTAAATGTATGATCTACCATATCTTAACCTCCATATGTCCATCTTCTTTAGCACAACCTCTAAACATCCCTACACAATTAAACCCAAAGGTAACTTCACCCTTATTAGACACGGCTATAAGCCCAGCCTTCCCATTATCCAACCTTTTCTTCATAACAAATTCCACAGCCTCTTGGAGGCCGAAATCTTTGTACTCCATGACGGCCGCCACATCACGGGCAAGAGTGGCACGGATGATTGCCTCGCCTTCACCGGTACACGAGACTGCACACAGCTCGCCTGCATAGGTCCCAGAGCCGATGAGTGGCGAGTCACCTATGCGGCCACACATTTTGTTCATTAGCCCGCCGGTTGATGTGGCTGCCGCGCATCGACCTTGGCTGTCCACCACCACGCAGCCTGCTGTCTCTTGTGTATAAAGGCTTATTGGCATTCCGTTCATCTTAATTGGACTTTCCACAGTGGCGCCGCAAGATTCCAGAGGAAGTCTGTAATCAAACTGAGTGGACAAGTTGTTTTAGTACCTTAGAAAAATGTTCATAAATATTGGAACAACTGCATCTAACTTTCATTTATTAAGGTATATATACCATGATGGTGTTGGCTTCCTGAGCTAATTTGAGCATGCCAACATTGTCCTCCGTGATGAAATATTCTTTGTCTGCCACCTCCAGTCCCTATAGATTAAATTTTGATGAAAATTAAAAGTTAACTTAGGTTATTATCGATCATTAAATAAATGCATGCAACTATGAACACGTCAACATATGAACGTGACCTAAAAGATATCGTGCTAGCTGGTTACAGTTCAAAAACAGGAAAAGAAAATATACTCTTCAGAATATTTTTTATCTAGTTTTGACTTCTTCTTTTTAAGAAATAACTAGTTTATCAATATCCAAAAAATTACATACAAAAAATTGGTCAAATATGAATGAAAATGAAAAAAAATGTGACAATCTTTGCTGGGATACTAGAGTAATACTCCCTCAGTCCCGTAATGTAAGAGACTTTTCTTTTCTGATTTTAAAGAAATTTAGTGCTTCTCTTATACTTTATTTTTTATTCCATTTCCATCACTCACAAATGATCAAAACAAGAATTTTGATTTAGGATTTCCATTATTAGCAAAAAGTCTATTCAAAATTAGGACCGAATGATTACTTTATAATAAATGCATTGTCGTTGTATTATGAACTGAAGTGTTCTACTTTATCCATATTGGTTAACAGTTAAGTAAAATAATATTACCTCCCTCTTTAATTGTATTTATAACGCTTAATTTTTTATTTCAAAATACTTATTATTAGTATAGAAATTGTATTTTTATATTTTTATCTTTTTTGACTATTTTTTGTTATTAAATTATCAACCAAATAGATTATACGGTTTTGATTAATTGACATTTTATATTTTCAATGTACCTTTTTCCTACATTTTACTTTTTTTAATATGTATGCAAATGGTAGAAAGGCAATTAAAAATAAATTAGTATATTAAATACTATCATCTTCATTTCAATTAAATATTTAATAGGATGTTTGATTTAATAATAAAAAACATTTAATTTTGATCATTACTAGTATTATTTAAATTTTGTTATTAACACACTAGTAACATATAACTGTATGGTGTGTTTCATCTAATTTTTTGTTTATCGTTTGAGATATATACAAAGATTGATTGATTATTGTTTAAAAGTAGATTGATTATTTGTAAACAATAACCTTCACATTAAACTGGAACATGGTAAGCTAAGTGTTGGGGAGTATTTTCAATGTAATTCACTATACACAATGTAAATTTCTATTGAAATAAAAATTATATATATATCAATTAACACAACAATATTCTATTAACTTAAACCAATAAAAATGAACAATCCTTTTTATTGAAGTATATAAAAAAATTTAATGATGAGCATACATACGTGTTGTCGAGCGAAATCTTCGGCGCCGGAGAAGGCAAGGTAGGAATGGGGAGACTTCTCCAATACAAGGCGAGCAAGAGACACCGGATTTTTCACGGTGGAGACGCCGGAAACAGCCCCACACCGCCTTGTGGCCCCATCCATGATGCTAGCATCCATCTCCACCGTCCCTTTATTGGTCAATGCAGATCCACTTCCAGCATTGAAAGTCGGATCAGATTCAAGTTCTTTCACCTAGATATATAAAATTAATTAACTAAATCCTAACCTTTTTTCCAATAAAAAAATGAATACATATAAAAAATTATTGCGAATGCATGCATTTAATATTAGAAAAGATTAGCTATCTCTTTATATGTTTCCTGTTTTAAAATATTATATATAATATCATATAATGAAGATATTATGTAAAGTTACGATGCAAGAAATCACTAATACATGATATATAAATTTTAAAACACGAAGACATGAAAGGATGCCCTTGCCGCTTTCTTGATTCAAAACGCTCTACTGGATGCTTCTGATCAATAGAATATAAGGTATTGAAAGAAAGTAGATGATCATCGTTATTAATATAGTCATTAATGTAGGAGGAGTATTGGGACAATTAAATTGAAACATACCACAAGTTCGACGACATCAAGGGCAGAAAGGGAGGAACGAAGAGATGAGATTCCTAGTTGAAGGCAACGAGTTAGGAGTTGTTTGGCTTGTTCTTGTCTTTCAATTGGTAAGTTTGGATCGACTCCGGCGCCACCGTGAACAGCAATAGCCCAACCACCCATTTTTTGTGTATTATTTCTTGGTCCTTCACACACCTCTATTTATATGAACAATTAGAGTATTGATTGTTTTCTTTGACAATTTATGAATTACAACAATATTAATGCTTTCTTGTTGAATTAGAGTTTTGTAAAGAAACGAATTTTGGTGGCTTTATAAGGGTTCGACACCCACTCACTAACCTCGCTCCACATTGTTTGAAAAATATCCGACGCAGCATGCTCATCTTTGACGTGTAATGTGTTAAGGGGTAATACTCGTTTTAGATTAAAAATGATTTATTAATGGATTGTGAAAAGCTATATTAAAAATGTAAAAAGATATATTGGAATTGTAAAAAGGTACATTAAAATTGTAAATAGTGCTTATTGTGAAAATAAAATTTTACAGATGATCATGTATTTTTGAGACGGAGGAATAGTACGTATTTCAACAATGCGCTGATTTTACGCTTTCCCTCTATGTTGAAATACAATTTCGTTTTCTATAATTATAGAATACATATAGAGATGTAGAATAATGGAGTTGTTTGAATTTTAACGATTAATCTGCTAGTTGAAATTGAAGATGGCTTACTTAATCAAAAATCGTTCTTATCCCTTAAATCAATTGCGAGGTGGAGTGTGTCGTTCTTGTCATAAATCAATTGCGAGGTGGAGTGTAATCGTTAGCATCATGCAAATCCAATTGCGAGGTGGAGTGCTTGTAAATATAGTGAAGTTCTGATTCGTTAAGTTTTTCGTTTATTAATAATTTATTAAGTTTTAAAGCTCTAAAAACCTTCATATAACATTATTTTTATTATTTTGAATACTATTCGTATTAATCAATAAATATAAAAATACGGAAACAGCGATCCGATTCCGACTCACCAATCTATTATTGACCTAATAAATATGGTTTCCCCGAGCTTTAACGATTTTTGTATATGGTTTGACTCATATGTTAAATGTACAATTCTAAAGATTTTGTTTTCTTAGCCAAGCTCATTTGGATTAATATATATATGATCTGCATTTTATAAGTTTGTCTTTATCTGATTAGATGATACTGAATCAATGTCGACTCGACAATGCCAATCTTAATTTGACCAGAATTATTTCTAATCTTATATTTATATATAGTTCAAACATATCCTAATACTACCTCCATCCCATAAAGATGATCCATTTTTGACTTTTTGTTATACTTCTTGAAATTTGACCGTAGTTATTTTTGTTTGTTTTGTATAATCTTGATGGTATATGATAAGAAAAATCATTTCAAACTATTTCCATTGATGTGTTTTTTATCAAATACTCCCTCCGTTTTTTATAATTGTCGTTTTAGCCAAAAAAATTATTTTTTTGTAGTTATCGTTTTAGCATAATAAATAGCATTTTCATTTTCAATGTACATTTTGACTACGTTTTCTTTTAAAATAAATAATTAACCAATGATATTGTTTCAATTGATTGTCATTCTACATTTTCAATATTACCAATTGATTGTTTTAAATGGCTAAAATGGTAACTAAAAAAATGGAGGAAGTGTTATACAGTACAAATAAATATATTGAAAGTCAAAGTTTGAAAATTACAACAATAAAAAAAGTTTACAATCTTTATGGGATGGAGAAAGTAATAGGCTTAATTTCTTTTTACCCCTAAACTATAGCATTAGTTTTAAATTGCCCCCTAATACTATTATGATTGCAAATTGTCCCCTATACTACACTTTGTTTCAAATTGCCCCTCAAATCACATTTTCGGCCAAAAAAAACCTATTTGAGGGGGCAATTTGAAAACTCATGCTAATATAGAGGGGGCAATTCTAATCATAACATTTCCATAGACAATTTGAAACTAACGAAATAGTTTAGGGGGCAAAAAGAAATTAAGCCTTAATCTTATGGATTTTTTATGATTCTCTTCATTTTACTTGCCTTGTAGGAGTAGTAGCCTAGTAGGTAGGCATGCCTATATATGCATGGGTCATCGTCAATTTGCATTTTTCTTATTAACTCCACGAAAACATGATAGGTAATATATAGTACCCGGAGTAACATTTTTTGATAGATGAAATGTGTACGTTGTGCAATGACAATAACGGTTGAGCTATATTCCATATTTTAAGCCAAATGATTATTCGAACATTCTCAAAATAGAATGTTTATTAACATTGAAAAAAATGTGTTAATCGGTCAATTGATCGGGGTCTTTTTTCATTGGGATTCTTTAATTCGTGAAACCTTGATCGAGGAGTTTTAAATGATATAAGGAGGTTGAGTGCAATTTTTGTGAGATAGCCGGAAGTAAGTGATGTAGATTAATATATATGGTTGTGTTAGGCATTGGCGCAATGCTTTGAGGAGCACATTTGAGCCGTTATGTGAACAGTAGGGAATGATTGTCGTTTGTCATTAATCTTAAGGCTTAATTTTTTGCTAAAAACATTTAGTTAGTTTCAAATTGCCCCTCTAATACTACTTATAGTTTCAAATTACCCCTAATACTATTATGATTGCAAATTGTCTATACTACACTTTGTTTCAAGTGAGTCTCAAATAGGTTTTTTGTGAAAATGTATGTGATTTGAGGCGTTTGAAACGAAATCTTTAGTATAGAGCGATTGCAGTCTGTAATGAGGAGGCAATTTAAGCTAACGTGAGGCGAAGTAAGCAGTAATAAATACTAGTATAGTTTTATCCTAATATTTATAGTTCTTAATTAAATGTGTCATTAGGTGAAAGTATATACTACTCCGTATTATAAGCTGAAATTTACTCTCAAGCTCCAATTGTCAATTGTCAATAGGAATATCTTAGCTAGCTTATCTGGTTAATTAACTATGCCATTTACTTAACATAATTTTCAGTGAAGCATTTACTACGGAGTACTAATAGGAGTAACAAATTTCCGGAAAACTATTTGACAAGAACGACCTATATGAGGCGGTCAAACGACCTGACATGTGAGGAAAACTTCGCAACCTCATTTTGTAAATTCTCAACACCTATAGGCTATATACAGGGCGGAACTAGCTAGAAAAATACAGTACTCCGTAAACACTTTATTTAGACCAATCTTTTCTAGTTGTGACTAAAGTACTCCGTACGTAATTATAAGCAAAACATTCAAATGAAAGAAATTGAGATGTATAATAAATAGTGCTCGTATTTAATCCAGCAGCCTTAGTCATGGGTAGTCGACGATGATCATTCCATTCCAAATGTGCATATTGTACACGTTGACAAGCAATTGGAAAAAATAGCACTAGGAAATATATATCCCATAAATAGGCATGTTTCGATTACGTTAGATAGTTTTTTGTAAATTTTTTTTTGTGAAATCGTTCTTGTCGGTTTTTAAATGTCTCTGAGCCATTCGGTACAAAATTAATTCGGTTGAATCAGTTCGGTTGATGTCGGTTCGTGCTTGATGCGGTAGGTTCCGTCGATTTTTGCGGTTTATAACAATAATATAATATAAAGTTCATAATTTCAAATTAAAAATAAAAATCTGTAAATTTCAACCACGTACACCAAATGCGTGATATAACGTAGGCGGTCATAAGACAAATTGGCTTGCTAGGCGATTACTAACGGATAGTTTCAAACACATGCACAATAATAAATATGACTCCTCAAACAAATTACTAACACACGCATAATAACATTAATCACTAACAGATACTTCCAAACATTCACCAAATACATGATTTCAAACTAAAATAGTTATAAACTAAAAATATCACAAATATAAATATTTTAAACAAAATATATATATTCGGTTCGGTTTAGTCGGTTTCGGTTTATGCTAAAACCGAAACCGATTAATTTTTGTCGGTTTGATTTTTTTCTTACCATTTCGGTTCGGTCTCATTTTTTTCCAACCAAATCGGTAAAAATCGGTTCGGTTCGATTGGTTTTTAGTTTGAACCGAACCGATAACATCTACCGTGAAAAGCACTTAATCGTAGCAATGGTGAATAAGAATTTTGCTAGATTTGCTTAAGTTTGATGACTTAGATGAGATAAAGCATTAGACTACCTTCAATAGGGGGGTAAATTTGAAGATGCCCCCAATAAAATGCTCCAACATGGGACAATTAGAAGGGGCTTTTATAAACGTGGGTTAATGTATAACTTACCTTGGTTGAAATATCAACCATGGTTAAAGAAACTATAGTTAAAAAAATCATGATTAAATTTCTAACCATGTAATAGTGAGTAAATAGTAGTATTACTTGGGTTAAACACTATACCTGATAAATGTTTGTATAGTGATTTCGTTCTATATAAAGCCCCCTCACTTCCCGTTGTAATCACACAAAATCCTCTTGGGAAGTAGAAAAGTTTACATATATGAAATATTCCGCCGAATTCGACTTCGCCACGAGGTGAGAGTCGTTAAAATCGAGAACACGAGTCACGAACCGATGGGCCGACTCGATTTAAAACACAATTTGTTTCCATCCAAAAATGTGATTACAATTAAGTTTCCCAATCAAAAGCAGGTTTTTAAAATTTATAATCCATCGGTGATATCGGGAAACAACTGACCCATAAATATATACCTGACGTATCCCAAAATAAAGTAATGCGTGAGAGGCTACAAAAGATGATACGTCTTGTATCAGGAATACAAAATAACAATGACCGACAAGGCTAAGTTTCAAAAGGAAACTCTGACAATCAAAGCAGTTGACAACACATCAAATCGGGCTGTGAGGATCTCACACTTACTTGATGCTCACACAGCCACTCGAACAAAACTCTCAAAAGCGACCTCTTGGCTGTTGCCGCTGTCGACACAAATGAAATGCCGCCCAATGCGAAAAGAGTGTAAGCGCGAAGCTTAGTGAAAGAAGGAAACTTAACATGGGTAGACTTCGCCCATACGAACCCGAGGCAGTAAATATAATGATAGCCACACATGAATGAAATACGCAATATATCGGGTATCAATCGGGTCTGCAATGCAATCGAAGAAAGTCTAAATAAATAATACAGAGAGAGATATCATAGAGGTTTCGGTAAACCCACAATTCTAGAAAGACATCCGAGACTTCAGCTTGTCGGCTAAACTCACAGTCGTCAGGCTCTCTATCTCTGTAACCCCACATTTTCCTCCAACCTCCCAATGCTTGTATGCCAATCCGTCTACTGCGGAATGGACTGTCGATAATCACCCAGCAACATCTGCGGTGTAAGGCCAAAACCCTTTCATACACACTAAGTACAAAGCGCGCCACTCTTATACACACTAAGTATAAGACACGCGCACTTATATACGATTATAAAGCGCGCGCTTATACACACGGTATGAGGCACACGCTGACATACGCGGTATGAGGCACACCGCATATACACGTTATAAGGCACGCGCCTTTATACATAATTATAAGGCACACACGCGCTTATGCACTAAGTATAAGGCACGCGATTATACACTAAGTATAAGGCCAATAGTATCCGCATATCACGCAAGGAAGGAGAGTCGCACAATCACGGTAATCCACACAAGTATCACGTATCACGCAGGAAGGAGAGTCACCTAATCCTGATAATCCCATTGTGGTCACCCGCGATGCTCGAGGCCTCGGTACAAATGCGTAACCCGAACAATTGCTACACTCCCCAAGCGGTATTCTATTATGACTAAAGCGTCAACGATGGTAAATCAATCACAATCGCCGACAAGAATACCAAACATATCAAAAGTGCCGACAAGGCCACAAGCGTACAATAGTGCCCGGCAAAGAGGCCATAATATAATAGTCTTAGTCGAATACATGGTCAGAAATATAAGTTGGGAGTTGGTATTTAACACCTGGCAATCTTGGCTATGAGAAATACAATCGCATACAACCAGATTACATGTACATCATTCTCGTAATCCTTAACACAATAACATGTATCCTGAATCAAGGTAAATAGTAAAGTAACACCCGTGAGATAAGTACTCACCTCTGTAGTACCCATGAGCTTCGCGAAGACAATGAAGTGCTTCCTGATGGCGCCTAAGCAGCCCAGAATTATGTCAGAGACCTATTCTTATGCGATTGTTGGAAGATACATAACCCGACTCTTGGGAGAACTATGTCTAGCAGTCTAACCTGACGGATAAACTATCGAATTATAATCCGTCGGGCCATGACCAATCGATTCCCCGCTAAATTCCATCTTATCCTTTCTCATTTACAAATCGACTTATAAGTCATTTCTAACTAATCATCAAGTCCATAATTAACAATACATACTCCGAAATATCAGTTATAACTCAACTGGAATTTACACTTTTTGTATACCCTTTAATCAATTTTTAAATCGCAATTTAATATCATATGCTATAATAGATTCCCAACATAACCTCCTACGCATTTAAAGTCTTAGAAAAATGTCAACCCTAAAGTCAACGAAAACCTAAAAGTCAACTCGACCATACGTCCTCAAGCGATCTCACAAATCACGAATTAAATAAAAGCCTTATACGTCGCGGAACCAGCAACTTGACTAAGATTTCTTATAAAATTCAATTATGGAAAGTCAGCTAAAAGTCGACTAATACCGAAACCCAGAAATATCACCGAGAAAGACTTGAAATGTCTTACCTTAGCTTTCGAAGAATGATGGGGAGAAAAGATATTCTGGCCGTCTTGAGTTTGGCGGCTTAATCGAAGAAATGGAAAAAATAAAAATTTTTTAAGGGGGAAGGGATAAATTTCGGCCAAAAGCAAAGAAAAAATAGAAGATGATGAAGTGTTGTGATCAGGTGGAAGATAAGCATGCCAAGATATTTTAAAAAAACCTTGAGTCAGATTCGGTTTAGGTTAATTTTTCGCTTATCGTACCTAAATCTCCAGAACCGATTTCAAAGATAAAATTCTTCCACAGCAAAACGCTACTAAATTATAAATGTAATTCGTGAAAAAAATTTCACAATAATATTATCATCAAAATTAATTATACTATCCCATTAATCTTGTAAAATGAAAAATTAAATTTTTTTTTTAAGTAACGGGTTATTCATTACATATTTCATCTCTATTGTTCTTAGTATAGTATTTTCTCTTATTATCTTAGTCTCTCCATTAGATATATAAGATAGAAGATACAACTAGTAGTAGGTATAATGGTTAGTTTTATAACTAGCGTTATCAGCATGTCGTCTACATGAGAGTCACTCTTATATATGTCTTATATCCTTACCACTTTAAATATTTATTTCATTATGTTTCTCATTATGAATGGCGGCAAGTGTGTCAAGTAATTCTACATAATCGAGGAGGGATTTTATTATTATTGTTGTTATTCTTTTCCCATTATTATTATTATTGTCGTTATTTTTCTGGTTGCTACTGTTATGGTGAACTGGCATTTCGACAAGTGACCTATAACTAGTAGTTTTTATTATCTTTATTTTTCTATTTGCTGTTATAGTGAACTAGCATTTCGTCGAGTGACCTATAACTAGTAGTTTTTATTATCGTTATTTTTCTATTTGCTACTATTATAGTAAATTGGCATTTCGTCGAGTGACCTATAACTAGTAGTTTTTATTATTGTTATTATTTTATCTTGCTCATTTATGAAATAGCTGATCCGTCGAGTGATACATAACGAGTTATTTTATTATCGTTATTATTTTTATTTTTCCCCTTATTATAGAAAAGCGGCGTCAGATCTAGTGATCTCTGATGGCGTGACTATTATTATGGAAAATTGGCATCCGTCATTTATTGTTTGAGTGGAGAGTTAAAAATCTCACCTTATTGTGGAGGTAAAACACCCATATATTATTATCTACATTTATTGTGTTATTTTATTTATTTATTCTTGAAGCATGAATTATATATTTATAATCGTATTATCGTTATCTTATCATATGTGTTATTTCATCATAAATGTTTTATATGATAATTAATGTTTAACACAATTAAAATTGATAATTTATCTTTTTCGTTTAAATAACGGTAATGAACGGTAAACTCGACATTATTTTCTTATCCTCAACCGAAATAAAAGCGGTCATAAATCTTACTCTATAATAACTTCATTTTCTTGACATTTTTTAACATCATTCTCAAAGTATTTTATAAAAATTTTCAAATTGGCAAAATATTTCTAGTATTTATCACTATAATGATTCTCTCTTTTCACTTGTCGATTTTATGAATGTCGAAAAGGCAAAAGGAAATGTAGCATTCATGCTAATAAGCATTTATCATTTTAGTCTTGCTGGATTGTTGCATTTGTTTTGATAAAGATTTCGAGTAAACCATGTTATGGGTTTTGTAATTGTTGTTATTGAATAAATGACATTTTATGTCATAGTTTATATATGTGATTGACTAATGATTGTAATTTAATTATAATTACTTGTGATTTAGATAAACCATGTCCGTCCTTACACCTCTTTTCGAACCTTTGAGTTTAACTGGAGACAATTACGTGTCTTGGAAGAACAATGTAATACCGATATCTTGCGATTGAGAATTTGAGAAAATTATGCACGACGTTGATGATGAAGGAACTTCGGCAATGGTTATTTGCAAAAAAGCTGAAAAGGTTAAAAAGAAAACTTCACAAAAGCTTCTTATTAAAAGAGCCAACGTATTAAGATTCATTAAACATCATCTGGATGATGGATTAAAATTAGAATATTTGAATACAAAAGATCCAAATTGTTTATGGAAAGTCTTAAGAAAAGATTTTATCATCCGGCGTTAGTTTTATAGTGCTTGATGAAAACCACCGGACCGACCCTCGTTAAATGCCACTTCTTTGATAAAGGATGTGGAAATTTATGATCGATTTAGAAATCGAGGTAGAGGTCATGGTTATGGTCGTAGTAATTTTCATGGTCGAGGTCGTGGACGTGGTTATGTGAATTATAAGAGACCTCCCAGAAATTACCCTAATCGACAAGAAAATGGTAAGACCATCCAAGAAGGTTCATTGAAAAACGATGATGATTTTGTTCTGAATCTTGAGAAGAAAAGACCGTTAGTCTAATGCGTGTCACGATGCCGAGGAATATCTTTGTAAAAGATATAAGACATCTGTAGAAGAAGGAAAGAGGGAAAAGGAAACTTGAAGTTAGTATAATGAACATGAACACGAGGATGATTCTCTTATCTTGAGGCTGCGAGATTCGTTGATGGGACAAATGAGATGAACTTGGATTAAGGAATAATTTGATATTATAAACTATTTTATGTTCGGGCAAGTGTGAGCCAATTTGAATAATCTCACATGTTTGTATTATGTGATATTAGTATGTGATATGTTTTTATCTCACATGGAAATAATAATGTTGATTATATGTTACGCTGGTACTCTCTTTAAGTCTTATATCATTATATGTTTCTAAGAAGGCTTAACATGAAATGTGCTGGAGACATTTGCATCCCAGACAGTGGAACAACTCACACGATCCTCAAGAGTAAGAAATATTTTACTTGATATAAATTATACTAGTGCAGTAATAAATACAATTTGAGGTCCTGCAGACTTGATTGAAGGATCAGGTAATGCTATGTTCATATTACCAAATGGGACAAAATTTGTCATTAATGATGCTTTATATTCTCGAGTCAAGCCAGAAACTTATTGAGTTTTAATGTCATATATCGTCAAAGGGTATAATATTTGAAACAATAACTAAGGTAATATGAAATACTTGTGTATTCGTTATACATATATACATGAAATTGAATGTAATTTGGGAAAAAAGAAAATTTTAGAAAAACTATCAAAATTACCTGATGGATTATATTATACATATATACATGAAATTGAATGTAATTTGGTAATGAAAGAGGATCCCAAAATAATGTCTTTGGCATAATCAGTTAGGTAAATCTGGTTTTGTGATGATGAAAAAAATAGTTGAAAGTACATATGGTCACCCATTGAAAGGCTTAAAGCTTGCAAAACAAGATACACCATGTAAAGCATGTTCCCTCGATAAACTAATAATAAGACATTCACCAAGCAAGATTCAGATAGAATCACCTACGTTTCATATGAAAAATTTAAGGTGATATGTGGGCTATCAAATCATTATCGCGACATTAGGTATTTTATGATAATTGATGAATCTAGTAGATAGTCATATATTTGTTTATTGTCAAATAAATGATATAGCATTTGCAAAATTTACTTGAAATAATTAAGCGAGCTCGATTCACGGTTATACTATAAAGAAAGTTAGACTTGACAATGCTTGTGAATTGGCATCAAACCGTTTAATAATTGTTGCGTATCGATTAAAATTATTGTTGAACATCATGTTCCTCATGTGCATACACAAAATGATTTAGCGAGCCATTAATCAAAAGCGTCTTTAATATATTGCTAAATATTAATAATGAGAACAAAGTGCAGTATTTGTTTGGGATCATGCAATTTTACATGTTGCATCAATTATTCGCATAAGGCCAAGTGTCAATCATAAACATACCCCTTATCAACTTGCAATTGATAAAGAACCAAATATTTCCCATCTAAAAGATTTTTTGGTTGTGTAGTATATGTTCGATAGGTCCGCTTTATGAAAAAGGAGCAAATGGGACACCGAAAAGAGGTTGGTATATATGTTGGGTGTAGTCGCCTCATCGTAGATATCTTGAACTGCTTGGTGATGTTTTTCCAAACCCGGGTTGGTGTTGTCCTTTTGGCCGAGACGGTTTGTCCTCCTCTAGGAAGGAAAAATATTTGGGAAAAGACATGGCCTGAGTGCACGTGCCACTCTTATTGTATACGGACCCGGTATAATAAATCATGAGAAAAAAAAAGTGGTACTTCTGAGGTTTAACAAATCCAATTGCGGATTCATTCATTGATATGAAAGAGTGACAAAGTGCATGTCTTATTTGTTAATATACGCTCGAATTGATATTCGAAGCAAAATGATGTAAATCACGTCAGGCAACATTTTAAAAGCGTGGCAGACACATGGGTTCCAAAGATAAAATCATCGAAAAGAAAGGGAGTAGAAAATATTGATAGAATGAAAATTATATACGATAAGACACTAAATAATAATGAGTCCGTAATAGAAAAAGCATTGATATTTTAGAAGCACAAGATGATGAAAATGAAATCATTGACAATGAATGTAATAACTGTTTCTTTTGATATTATGTTGATAGTATATAAGTTTAAATTGGTGTATTTCGAGTGAAATTAAAAATTTTGAAGTTGAGTAATTGGAGAATTAAACAAATCGGTCGGTTGGTGGTATATTTCGGTGTGTGGTGGGACCGGAGATAGTATAAATAATTTTGAATAAGCTCATCGATATATCGAGATGAGTATGAGATGAGTAATATGCCTCAGGAACTTGCCAATGGAAATCGGTTTAGATTAAGATTTAAGTGCGGAAGGTGTAGAATTAACCGAAACGAGCGGAACCTAAATTTCTTCCTATCTAAATATCCCCAGCATCTACCCAGCTATCTTCGTCGCCGTCCGTTCACTCTTATTTCCTCTTTGGCGAAATTTCTTTTCCCCATGAAATTTTGTTCCATTTTAAATGATTACATCTGCCCAAACTCAAGATCAAAGTGGTGGATTTGCTTCTCCTCATCATCCTCATCATATTTAGGTAAGAAAAGATAAATAATTTTGAGATACGAGTTTGAAGAGTTGAATTTTATGGGATTTTTGTTGACTTTAGATCTTGAATTTATTATGAGTATAGAAATGTTATCTAAGTATCGGTGATGGGATTAGCGGTGATTTTGAGTGATTATTGAGGTTAGAAAGTGGTGTAAGTTAAGGGTTGACTTTTATTAACTTTTCTTAAATTAAATTTAAATTTTAATATGAGGTTAGAGGACTTTAATATTGTTGTTTTGTGTATAGAATTATTGGTTTGGATATGGATAGGTAGAATGTTGGTTGAGAAAGTTGGGGAAAGTTCGTATAGCATTAGCGTTTGAATTGGAGGTTGTATTTAATGGATTAATTAGTTGTCAATTGATTGTTGGATTGATTAGAATGTGCTTAAGGTGTTATTGTTGTTGAGTAATAAAATGGTCATCGAATATTGAGATTTTTCTGAAGTTAAGCGATTAGAATGTAATTATGTTGGAATATTAATAATGTGTAATCTTGTTGATAGGATGATTGCTAAGAGTTGTAAATCTGAATCGTGAGATGTGGTATAACACTAGGGTATTATATAGATGTTAAGAGATGTTATTCTACGCGATGTGTTATAATGTATAATTTCTTTGAATATGAGTTGAGCACAGATCCCAACACGAGGCACTAGAGTATTCTTGCTGGGCTCGAGGTGAATACAAATCTCACGATGGAACCTTTCGTATATATTATGTTATATATTTTGCATGTGTTGTCTTGAAACTATTCGATATGTGTATTGTGTGATTATGATTTATATTATGAAATATTGAGATTATGATTGATATTATGTGTGGATTCTAATTATGATTCATATGATAAAATAATTGAGATTCTGAGTTATATTATGAGATAATTGAGATTAGCCAGTTTGTATTATGAGATAGTTGTGAATATGATTAAATGTTATGAAATTGTGTGTGTCTTTGTGTGTGTGTGGTAGTAATGCTGGTGTGCTTTGATTGCTTTGTATATTGTTGTGGGCGGTGGTGACCCGGAGCCGGGAGGTTTGGTGTGGTGTGTGCATATTGTGTGGGTAGCCGTGGATTTGGGAGGTTTGGTGTGATATGCACGTTGAGGGTGTAGCCTCGGTCGGGAGGATGGAGGTGGAGGTACTTATCACGATTATGTGGAGGTGGATTCCTCATGTGTGTATTATTTGGAGGTGGATTCCTCATATGTGTATTATTTGTGGAGGTGGATTCCTCATTTGATGACTTTGTGTGCTGAGATTGTTTTCCTTAAATGAATATGCACTGTTGACGGTTATAAAGTGTTATGTGATATTGTATGAGAGAACTCTATGTGATTTGTGAACAGTTATTTATTGTATGCTTTGGTTAATGTATAGCGTATATTATATATAAGTATGAATATATATGATGGGATCGAGTACGTAGTATTTGCTTATTCCTTTCGACTTAATAGGCGACTCTTTTTTTTTTATTCTCATGGGCGGAGCGTTTATGCACAGGTTCTAAGGGGTTGATCGTTGGTTGTCGAAGGTGCATTGATAGGTTGCGATTGAAGATCATAGATGAGGAGTGGTGGTGGCATAAAATTCCTCATCGATTTATTTCAATGTTGTTAATAAAACTTGTATATTGTTAGACCTATGTATTGTATTTCATTGAGAGTCTGGTTGCATACTTTCATATGTTGTATTTTGTTGAGTTGTATCATTAAGATTGGATTTATATTATGTTGTTCGTTGTTTTTATTGTATATGTTGTTAGTTACTTTGGGATGGACAAAAGTGTATTTTTATTATTATTAATGTCAAATGAAGTCTTTTTATGTTGTAAATCCATTGATCGATGACTACGAGGTGTCTGGGTTGTTGATGACCTTAACCTCGGGCGGCCCGGCGCAGGAGGCGAGTCGTTACAATGGCGAAAATAAGAATGATCTCGAGATTTCATAAATTATATTTAATATAGGAAATTTGTGGAGCGAAAAGGTATGGATATTGATAAGGTATTTTCATTCTACATTGCACGTGAAATTATGAATGAAAATGATGATCTGAACGAACCGTGAATGAATGTCAAAATAGACACATGATTGAAAAAATTGGAAAAATGCAATAGATATTGAGTTGAATTCTCTAAGAATCGAAAAGTATTTGGACTGTGTGATTATACCTAAAGGTGTAAAAATTATTGGGTATAAGTGGGTTTTGTAAGAGAAAAGCGAAAGGAAATGAAAAATAGAGATTGTAAGACTCCCCAGGCTTTTTCTTGACTGCCATGAATTTTCTGAACCGAGAATTGATTATGAGAGTAAGCTTATTCTCCGTTATGGATGAATTACTTCGTTATTTAGTGGTCGTCGACTAATAATTTAGATATGCATCTTATGGATGTTGTTACTGCATACTTAGATGGATCACTTGATAGTGAAATGTATATGAAAATACCGAAAGGATTTAAGATGCATGAGATATCAAAATCAAGAGAAATATATGCAATTAAGTTGCAAAGATCATTGTACGTATTGAAGTAATCCGGAAGCATGTGGTATAATAGGTTAAGTGAATATTTACTTAAGAAGGCTATGTGAATAATCATATTTGTCCTTGTATTTTTATAAGAAAAACAATATCCGGTTTTGTAATCATTGTTGTCTATGTTGATGATTTAAATATCATTGGAACTAATAAAGAAATCAAAGAAGCAATGAATTACTTAAAGAAAGAATTTGAAATGAAATATCTAGGAAAAACTAAGTTATGCCTTGGTTTACAAATTGAGTACACTAAAAATGGTATATTGGTGCACCAATCAAATTATACAGAAAGGGCATTGAAAAGGTTTAACATGGATAAGGTAAACCCTTTAAGCACTTCAATGATGGACAGAACAGTTAATGTTGAAAAGGATAAATTTTGACCCAAGGAAGATAATGAGGAGGATCTTGGCTCTAAAGAACCCTACCTCAGTGCCATTGGAGCACTAATGTACCTTGCTAATTGTACAAGGTCTGATAGAGCTTTTGTAGTAAATTTGCTAGCAAGATTCAGTTCAGGTCCTACAGAGACACATTGGAAAGGAATAAAACATATATTTCGATATCTTCGACGTATGTTTGATCTTGGTTTATTTTATTCTAACAATACAAAATCAGTTTTTCTTGGTTATGAAACTGGAGGTTATTTGTCAGATCCACATAATGCTAGATCACATACTGGATATGTATTTACATATGGTGACACTGCAATATCTTGGAATCGAAGCGAGACACTTGTAACTACTTCTTCAAATGATACGAAGTTATTGCCACTTCACCGAAGCAAGTAAAAGAGTGTAGATGGTTGAGATCGATAACACGCCGTATCGAGACATCTAGCAGCAGCTAATAAGAGTCAACAATAATGTATGAAGACAATCTTTGTATTTACTCAAATGAAAGATGGTTATATCAAAGTGATAGAACAAAACACACATCCCCCAAAGTTAACTACGTTTACTTTCGAGAACTTGAAAGAAACAAAGTGAACATGCAGTATATTCGTTAAAGCATGATAATGTAGCAGATTTCTTCACAAAGGTACTTCTATATCGGTTTCAAGAAGCACGTTCGGGACTCCTTGAATGGAGTAAGCTGCTGAGATCTTTAAAGAACTATCGTATTTAATTGAGGGAAGCATCTTGTTGTACTCTTTTTTCTTATGAGGGTTTTTATCATGGAGTTTTTACACGATAAGGTCTTCTTGAGGAGCAACATGTGTTCCCACGTAATCAAGAGTGTTTGATATTTAGAAGGGAATGTTATAAGCATTGGGTTAATGTATAACCCACACAGTTGAAATATCAATCATGGTTAAAGAAACCATGATTAAATTCATATTTCGTAAATAGTAAGTAAATAGTAGTACTACTTGAATTAAATACTATGCATGAAAAGTGTTTGTATAGTGATTTCCATTCCTATATAAAGCAGCCCCCTCCCCTTCCCTATTTGTAACCACACAAAAAATCCTCTTGAAATCAATTGAAAAGGATTTATATATTTCATCTACATTGTTTTTAGTATAGTATTTTCTCTTATTATCTTAGTCTCTCCATTAGATATATAAGATAGAAGATATAATTAGTAGCAGATATAACGGTTAGTTTTATAAGAGGGGCAAATTTAATTTGAATTTTGTGGGAATCCTATTTGTTCTAACAAAAAAAAGGAATTGGATTCCGCAGCGGACCAAAAGAAATGTGGGGACCTAGGTACCGTCTTTTGAAAGGCGTTGGATGGGCAAATGACGTAAATATCACAAATCCTATTTTCAATTATATAATTTTTGAATTTAAGGTTTTTAATAATAAATTTGATATTAAAAAATAAAACAATTATATCATTATTTCATAATTTTTATCCTCTACAAATAGAGATCAGCTTTACCTAATTTGGACACAAAAAACTTTCAACTTTTTCTCCATTATTATCACCTTTCAACCCATTTTTTGATCTTATTTAACTATAAAATGGATCATAATGATTTAAAATTAAAATATTAATTATTAAAATAATAATTACTTATTATTTGAGTATAAATTAATTAATTATATAATTAATAATGTAATAAATCAAAATAAGAAAGTATAAATTTGGGTTGTATATGTGATTGATATGGAGAAAAGAAAATGATTCTACTTGTAGATGCTTAAGAGATAGTAGCCGATATTTGATGAGGTGCTGAGAGAAAAAATAGGTATGGCGGAGGGTTATTTATTTTTTGGTGCCCCATTGTGGAGATAGTGTAGGAGCTCATGAATCATGATTATTTTTTGTAACTTTGGACTATAAAATGAAGTGTTATACGTACTAATAATTAAATGAAACTTTAAACAGACGTATATGGACTTTTTTTTAAAATTTTTATCTAAGAGATCGGTGTAATATATATACTCCCTCTATTCCTTTTTGTAAGAACCATTTTTTTTAAATGAAAATCTCTTCTTAAGGTCTCATTTATCAAATTAAGTAAGAAAAAGTGAAGGAAAAATTATGTTTGTGAGATGAATTCAAATTTTTCTTAAACTTTGTGTAAAATTAAATGTCTCTTAGAACAAAGATTGTGAGAGTATTTCATTGATGATAAAGATAGTTGGGACTTGGGAGAAATGCGTTTGACAAATCAGGATTTTGGAGTCCAGAGAATTTGGGCCTTAACAGGTGACCCGTTTAACACCACTTCTTTTATAGTTCTATGTTAATGTCTAATATTAGCCCATTGGACTCTTGGAGGTCTACGTAGTCTATCCTGACCCTCAACAACTATTTGCTTGAATAAGTAAAGAGCACTTTATCAAAAAAATATGAATTGGAGAAGAGATTAGGAGAGTATCATGCATTACCTATTATTACAATTACTTTTGTAAGATTGTAACCTTTTATATCTACCAGTTGTAACAAAAATAATAGTTACACATTAAGTTCAATTGCCAATAATAAAAGAACATGATACCCAATAATGGGCTTAGATACTATAGCATAAGTACTCGTTATCAACATGGTACTACACTACTACTTCAACAAATAATTAGTTCTAAACGCGTTAAAATAAGTAGGCTTAATGAAGCTTGAATTGATACAAGTATACTTATAATGAGGCCAGCCTTTTATAGCGATGCAACGAGTTGGTGACCGGTCTAACTAAGGTGGTCATCGGCTCATCGCTCCTTTCTACAATGAGGCAGAGTAAGAACTTTAGTACATCGAGTTATGGACATGTTTGTGACCTAGACGATTGAGACTAAGCCGGTACTTACACTACTACAGAAATGATCTTGCACAACGCTTGTTTTAAGTCTTAGATAACGCTTTTAAGCGCTATATAAGTCACCGCTATGGTAGTTTAGATAGCGCTTAAAAGCGCTATCTAAGTAGGATATTAGTATAGCGCTTATGTTATATAGCGCTTTGTAAGCGTTGTAGAAGTTCATACTTGCATAGCGCTTTGAAAACGTTATAGAATGTGATATCTGCATAGCGCTTATGTTCTATAGCGCTTTATAAGCATTGTAGAAGTTGATACTTGCATAACGCTTATGTGATATAGCACTTTATAAAAGCTGTAGAAGTTAATACTTGCATAGCGTATATCAAACACTATTTAACATCAATAGCTTATATAACACTTTTTATCATTTAATTATATGGCACTTATTTAAGCACTATCTAACATAATTTAGGTTTTTCATGTTTTTTCTATTGATTTT
The DNA here is from genome assembly GCA_019722365.1 of Lithospermum erythrorhizon. NCBI lineage: Eukaryota > Viridiplantae > Streptophyta > Magnoliopsida > Boraginales > Boraginaceae > Lithospermum > Lithospermum erythrorhizon. The sequence continues at coordinate 232,749 of JADFUC010001296.1, read as the reverse complement.
TATATAGTTTTTATACCTATAATAATCTATGAATAACAATATCACAACGCTAAATTAATGAATGCGACATCGTATAATAACGTACCAAGCAACTTCATTCACCAATTAATTAACTCAAACGGTAATAGTCAAATAACAAAACCAAATAACTAACATTATCAATAATATCATAAAATTCATAGCATAATGTCATAGCTAACAATAATATATAATGAAATAGTCTGTGCAAAAGCTTAGTCTTCTTCTTCCACTCTGTCACCCATAATCTTCTTTTCTCACTCAATTGATCATTTGACGTAATCTGAAAATTAATACATTTAAAATCAAATATTAGTTCACAAGCAATATAAATAATCATTATTTAATTGATTATAGATAACAATAACAAGATAATATTAGAATCTCAAAGTTCAAGCAATAAATATTATTTATGAATAAAATATTTAAGTGAAAAACTAATGACAATTTTAATTTAACCGAATTTACACTATAATTAATCAAACTCAGTCGGTTCAACATAAGCCAAAAGAATAATAGTATCTTTATAAATAGACTACAACCACTTTACTAAAATATGAAACTGAGATAGGTCAGTCAACCCTTTTACCAGAATATTATTAGTATACATCATAGAACTGAAAGAAAAAGAAACAATTCAGCTGACATGGAATTTTTTTTTTTTTTTATATATATATATATATTTTTTTAAAACTTATTATTATTAATATTTTAATGATATCAACGATTACGTTCATCCAATTGTGTCTAATCGTAAATTGAAAGAGGCAATGGCGTAGAGAAACTGGTAGTGAGAAAAAAGCTTGCTCTAGCAGCTTTAAGCTGCTTGAAGGGCTGGCTCAGCAGGACGCCCATTTAGAGATGTCGGCATCAGCAGCTGGGGCAAAGTTGTCTTGACTTACATGGAATCTTGTTTAACAACCCAGGGAGGATTAGTAGCATTAATTATAGCGCTCCTGCACCCGTGCAGCCATCACTATTTGCATCAATGGAGAGTTGATGATTTGCAGCTACAATTTTCAGGGTATAGAATTTCAAAGGAACCGATATGTTTCATGTACAGAATGGAACTTATATAAATATTTAATCTTTCTTGGAGGAAGACGGACAAAAATGATTGGTTGGGCAATCCATCATAACTTATATATTCGACTCCAACTAACATTCCCAGTCTGGTTTATCCCCAAGCTTTCCATAGTCTTACAATATATGGAGTACTTTCTAAATCACAATTCAGTTTACTAAGACATCTTAAGCATCATGGAATCATCTAGCCTGAAAGTGAATCTTCCAACTTCTATGTAATCAAGTTATACCCTATAATCAAGCAAAGTTGCTCTATATCCAGCTCACCATATTTTTCTTTCCCCTTCTAATGATGGGATTGATAATTGTCTAACGTCAATTATTGTTGCCTCGAACTAAATTTTACAGAGTGGCCTACTCAAAACCTGTAATAGGCGATTCTAGCTTTTCAGGAGGTAACTTTTCTAATCAAACAAAATTTCAGTTGATGAATGTCACTATAATCAAAGAATTACTAACAATAAATTGAGAATCAAAACTAACAACAAACAATGGAAAATCTTTGTTACCGTATACATTTGGAGGGGAGGGGGGAGTCGCCGGGGTGTGGGGGGGGATGGGTGTTTGGTTTCGCTGGTTCTTTTTGGGGTGGGTTATGGGTATAATGTGTGTTGACTTAGGAGATTAGGAGTCTTCTTAATTGGGTGGTTAGGAGTATTATTAGGTAGTTGAGTGGGTTTGACAAATAAAGATAGAGAACTGTGAAACAACTTTTTATTTTTCTCTTGGTGATAATTATGGAGTATTACGTAGTAGATAATATTTATAGTAGTAGTTTATGGAGAATTTATCATGTTAGGCGGTTCACCTGAAGAAGTTATTATGAAAATTAAAATAAAAAAAAATTATCAGGAGGGTAAAATAGGAAATACATTAATTTGAACTGACTTTGTAGCAGCCGTCAAAATTAAAGCTATAGCGTTATATAGTATAGATATAATTATTATTTTGTAGTTTTTTTAGTTGACGTTTTAGCTTCAATTTTTTGTTTGAAAATAGTTGTCGTTTTAACATAATAAATTGTACTTTTATATTTTAATGTCTTTCTTCTTTCTCTTGAAAGTATCAACCAACCAATAATATAGTTTCAATTGATTATTAATTACGTTCGATATCTTTTGACTCTTAAATTTTATTATCTATGTCTGAAATAAATTTAAACTCTTAATAAGGAGGAGTATGTTTTTGTGTTACCAACTTTAATGTTTTTAATTAAATTTATTACTCTCATTAACTTAATCTCATCTTAATCAAATTAGAAGTGATAATGTCAAATTTACGTACTTTTCATTCGATAATTTTTTCACATGATCATCTCGATTACCCCTCCAAAATTACACATTTTTATTTATTTGAGAAGTTAAGTTATGATTATTATTATTATTATTATTATTATTATTATTATTATTATTATTATTGTTATTCTTGTCTTATTATTATTCTTATTCTAATTATTCTTCTTCTTATTATTATTATTACTACTATTATTATAATTATTACTATTATTGTGTGTATTATTATTATTATTATTATTATTATTATTATTATTATTAATATTACTATTATTATTGTTATTACTATTATTATTATTGTTACTATTACGATTCTTGTTTCTATTATTATTATTACTATTACTACTACTACTACTACTATTATTATTATTATTGTATTATTATTATTATTATTATTATTATTATTATTATTATTATTCTTTCCAATCTTTTTTTGTGCTCGATCTTAGAATACCAATTAGTAGAGAATTTATTTTCGATGTATTCACTTCAATCATCTTTATAGCAAATAAAGCGCTATTTGAAAGTCAACTTAGTTAAGCGGCTTGTTAAGCTATCTAATAAATTATGATTTGCTTGATTTTCTTATGTAATATTTTTTGCAATAGCGCTCTTGAAAGCGCTATCTAATAATTAATTATTTACAATAATTTTTTAAGTAACACTTTTTGTAATAGCGCTCTTGACAAGTGCTATCTAATAATTAATTATTTACAATGATTTTCTTACGTAACACTTTTTGTAATAGCACTCTTGACAAGCGCTATTTAAGAAGCTCAATATATAGCGCTTCTTTGTTTTGCTCTATCTAACCTATTTTTTCTTCTTTTTTTTTCTTATTTTTTAATTTTTGGATTGGTATCCGCTATGTAAGGTATCCACTTAAATAGCCCATGAAAAAAACATTATCTAAGCACCGTTACCTAAGCTAAAATCTGTAGTAGTATTAATTGAGGCCGGCTTAATGTAAATTGCTATGATAAGCGTGAATATGTTACTTATAAATGATAGACTTGATGAGTCGTTGGCTGCTGACACTTCGACGCCTATATTGCTATGTCAATTGTGTACGCACAAGTGATTTTGGGTGCTGCACTAATCCAGATTATAACTAATAATTCTGAAAGCTAACTTCCTCAGTTTGTTATACATGGTGCCCCTGTTATTTTATGAATTGATGGTATACACAAGAATGAACATACTGCATGCATAAGTGCAGAGATAAACGTACTGAATACTGGTAATTTTGCACAACAGCAGAGATAAACATATGAATATTGATTACTACGTAGTATTTACTCAGTTACACTACTTAATGAGGACCACTTACTAGACATACTGCATGCCCATTACTCTTACATAATTAAATTCATCCCTTTTCATTCAATTTTTGTCAGGTTTTCTATATGATGCATACCTTTCAGAGATTACGAGTTTATCAAAAAAAGTCACATTAACAGTACCACTTCTTAATTTACCTCAGTTAATAGTCTAGCATTTTTTTTAAACCGACTTTCTTCCGTTTCAACTTTCATGTCATAAAAAAAAAAGAAAATAATAATAATAAAATTAAAAAATAGAAAAAAAAAACTTTCATGTCATACATGACGGTACATTCTCACACAGTTGATGAAAATCAAACACAAAAGTATCTACGCCCTTTGCAACGCACCCTTGTTTACTACTTAGTATTGTAATTTATTATATATTAAATTTAAGAGAATATCGAATTGAATTACAGTGGTTAGAATGAATCATAGCCGTTTAGAGATTTTGGTTGATTACCGTAGAAGGAGAAGGGGAGGGTTTTAAAAATAAATAAAAATCTACTCCCGATCATAGTATTTCGATACGACGGCCAACCATAAATTCATATGAATTGATTATACCCTTATAGGGCTATCGTATCTAGTGAGTAGTATCTAATGAGTAGTGTAGTGATCGTATAATGAGATCTTACTACACTTTGACATATATACCAAATATGGAACGAACACTTCAACACATAGACATGGAAGCTTATTTTGAAGGGCATCTCAACATTCAAATATACCATCAAAATTTCAGATTATTGTTATTAAAGACGTAGCGTAAGCGAAAAAGCTGAGAGTGTTGTCTGACACGCTTGCGCTTTTCATACGGTATGGGTTCGAGTCGTCGCAGTGGCAATTTCGTATTGAAGTGGTTTTAAATGAAGCTTTCGTCCGCAGCCCAAATTGAAGCGTCGCGATTAGCCTACATGAATTAACGGGCCGAGGGGATGCTTGAGGGATCGATAGTGTGACGGTTTTATATATATATATATATATATATTTTTGTTTCAGATTATTAACAATTACATATGGAATTTGTAGAATGCAATATCTACCTTATGAGTTATGACTTAGGAGTACGAGTATAAAAGCCCATGAATATATCGAAGTGTCCATTGATAAAAAAACAAAGTATCCACTATCGAATATATATGGACCGCGACAGATTGGACCACGTGTACGATAAAGGGAGGCAGTGTATTGTAAATTTTGTAACATTGTTTGCCAAAAAAGAAATAAATCTATATAGTTTCCTAACAGGTGATCAACAAATAAAAAGACCCCACATGACAAAGGAGAAGAACGTACAAAGTATAAATGCATACCTGCAGATGCAGGTCTGGATCTTGGAGGCATACTTCATACTTGCAGCTGATGAATTATTATTTAGTGTTATACATTTGGCATTACCCTGAGATAAAGACTCTTCTCTCTCCATCTCTATTGCTCTACTACATCACACTAAATAACAAACTTAACCAGCCTTTGGAAACTTATCCTTGTCAACTTGTAATAGGTTAAATGGAATTATACTTAACTCATTGATGATAATGATATGATGGGGTTACCACCTTTTGTTTTTGTTGATGAGATTACATATGGCACATCATATTTCTTATTCATGTGTCAAATATTATAATCCATAATAGAGGAACTAAAGGGTCTAAGGGAACTGGAATGGAGATGGAGGCAATCGCCCCAATAGTATTTTGAAAGATCATATTATACTATCATAATTTCAAAAAGGAAATATTTAGCCAGTTGTCCCTACATTTTCATATTTTTTCCCAATCTGTTCCCATATATCAATATAATGGTTATGCCAATGAATGTAGCACCAATCAATCCAAATGATTCTAAACGTCGAATACATAATTTATCTTAAGAGAACTAGATATGAGAGATCAGAAATCCAGATTTAGGGCCTTGAGGGGTCCTTTGAAATAATGCATTCACGCTTGGAATGTGCAATCCTCTGTCTTCCTTAGTCTGGTACCAATCAAATTTTATTCTCAGAAGATTTTGGGCCCTTTCCATAAATGTTTTTCAGAATGTCGAGTCAAAATTCGTTCCCATTTTTGTTTCTTCATTATTTCGATTTTGTTTCTTTGTTTTTGGTTAGAGATAATTGCACAAACAGTCATGCGAGTTCTGTGAAAGTCTAGATTTAGTCCCGAATTTTCATTAATGCAATAATAGTCATCATTTACGTTATAAACTTTTTGAACAAATGATCCTTTTCTTAATTAACATTACGTCTTAACAATAATTAAAGAAAGAAAAATAGGTTTATGTGAATAGATAAACATGATGCATGCGTAGAAGAAAATGATTATTTATGCAATAAGTTTGAAATTCAAAGATTATTATTGCAATATCAATTAAATTGATATGTTCAACTTTATACCAAAAATGTTAAAAGTAATCTCAGTATTTAAAGACCTTATTAGATGTATATATAGTCTCTGATCTAATGAATTACTCATAAGATTCACAAATGATAGTGACGTTTGAGCTTTTTTATTTAAAATAAGTTGAATTTTATTTAAAAATATTTTTTTGTGTTATATAATATTTAATGAAAATGATATCGATGGAAAGAATTTGAAATTTATTTTTTATTGATATAATTTTAATAGAATTATCTATCTGAAAAAATATTCAATCAGTTATTTATAAAATATCTGAAAAAAATTAAAATGTCATTATCGACAAGTATATTATTGGACCTTGGTAAGTTAGACCGTAGAGACAGAGATTCAAAGAGAGTTAAATCAATGGGTGAATGATTTATGGGGCCGTTAAATTCGGGAAGTTAGTTGTACTGAGTAGTGTTGTACTCTATTTGTCTTCGAAACAGAATAAACAACTTGACTCTATACATATTTCAATAATACTGCAAATGCACAACCACTAGATTACCAATCTGCTCCAATATCCAATGCTCATGTGAACTGCACCTGCTACTCTTCAATTCTTTCATGAATCTTGATAAAATACATCTATATTTTTTCAAATTGAAGTAATAGAACTAATAGATATGACAAGAATGACAAATACTACTAGTAGTTTCTTGGATATTAGTTGCAACTTATGAGTTATTATAGGGCATGGTTGGGTCAAATTAAGAAGTAAACAAATTGCATTTTGGGTATCAGAAAAAATTAATGAACGGTGAACAAAAGATGCTAATGATGAGGACCTAATTTTTATCTCATCGTTCCAACTTAATTGGTTTGGTAGTTGAGCATCATTCTGGATGTCATTTTGATACATTATTGCTAATTCGGATGATAATTTTTGTTCTTGAAGTTTTATTTTGAGAATATTATTAATGGACGCTAAATTACTAGAATTGTGTCTTATCTTAATAAGAGCATAATAGAGAATCACAAATCCTAATCAAACTTGCTTAGTAATTCCCGAGATAATTGGCGATTTAATCCCCATATAGACATATAGGGTGAAAATAATATATCAAACAAATGATAGGTGATGGAACAAATTATATTTTTCGCAGAAGCAGTCGTGTAGTAGTATACCAAGAGCGAGGTTACTTAAATTAATTGTAATTGTTGAGAGGAAGATGTGATTTGAATTGATTGACTAAGATAATAAAACTTAAATTAACAATTGAAATAAAATAAAAATAAACTTATAGATTAAAGACTACCAGGGATATTGATTTTACCTAATAATATCATTCTCTACCTAAACAATGGAATTACCTAGCACTAGAGTCCGATTTCTCATTAGTTCGATACCGTGGGTTCACCGAATATCCCTAAATTAACCAAATCTCTATTTTTCGTAGGCAAATTAATTAAATTAAAGATTTGAAGCACAAGGAAACCTAATAGAACCGATTAATATGTTGCACACTTCCGTATAACAACGTACTAATTAATTAATCAAAAGAGCTAATTTATATGATGTTTACTTATACGGTTAGTGATTTATCTAAATCTCGAGGGTGCATATAAAGAAGCTGGCCAGTCCAAAAAAGCGAAAATCGTTCGATGATTAGTAGTGTATATATAATAGCTCCAAAATTAAATTGAAATACCTTATTAAGTCTGTCGTAACGAGTAATAGGAAATTTATTACTACTCATGCGAAATAAATAACGGATAATATTGGCTGGAAATTAATTGAGTATGAATAAAGATTGAAATCTATTGATTGTTTTTCAGCGAAGCGTCCGAAATAATAAGATTATTAGTAGTAAGCTGTTGCCTCGCGTGAAACAAGAATTCTGCTGCTGCTCGCGTGCCTCTGCTGCCGTTTTTATATCGGTCTTTTGATACTACGAGAACTTTGCATAAATCGGTACTCTTCTTGGATTACCGTCGGACTTTTTGTCCATTCTTCCGAAAAATTAGATTGCTCGGCCCGTAATTATTTTTATCATTTTACTGTCTAAATTAACATATTTTTTCTCAAATAACAATAAAAAATCGAATCGCGCCAATATATGTTGTCGATTAAACAACCAAAATAACCAAATTATGAGTAATAAAGTACCCAAAATCATCCTAAAAACTATGACAAATATCAACTAATCAATACGTTGATTAGAGAAAGAAACACACTTGTATTAGTTGGCAAGGATATGATCAATAAGTGTTGACAAGAATCACGATCTTAGGTCTTAGATTAGCTTATTTAATTCTTTCAGTTGTATAAATAGTAGTCTCATGTAATTAGCAATCACTAATATATATAAAAAAGTGTGAATAAAAGTTGTGTTTCTTAGTTTCTTCATTTTTAAACATTATTAATTACTAAATTCTAATTCATACAAAAATACAAAGTTAGGCAAAATATTATCTTTTTAATTAATAATTTCACATCTTAATTGATAACTCATGAGTTCTAATATGAATTAACTACTATTAAATAATAATATATTTTATGTAGACCTATTGTTATTATTATTATTATTATTATAGGAGTTAGTTAAATAATCATATATTTTGTGTAGAATTATTATTATTATTATTATTTATTATGTAGAACTACTACTACTATTATTATTATTATTATTATTATTATTATTATTATTATTATTATATGTATTAGTTAAATATTCATATGCTTTGAGTAGAATTATTATTATTATTATTATTATTATTTAATTCCCTACAGATATGAATTTTATATATTGGGATCCACAAAAATTTAAATTATACTTTTTAAATCATATCAATTTAACAGGCATAAAAATAAATAATTTGATGATACTATATTGATGATCAATTCGTCAATATATTTAGTCAGATGACATCAAATTGTCAAAGTAATGTTTGTATTTTTCTATGACTATCTCAATTTGGTATAGTTGATATATAACTTTTTTTCCAATCCTGATTACAAATATCATTTTCGTGGATATGATTACAAATGTCACCTTCGTGGATATTTGACCTGATTTACGGACAAATTAATATGGAGCATATCGTTATATGCTTTTGGTAGAATGTTTGTTATTATTATTATTATGATTATTATTATTATTATTATTATTATTATTATTATTTATCTCTTTTAATCATAATAGATGTTAACTACTAATAATTTTAGTTTCAGTTAATAAATAATGATAAAGTCATATATAAGTATTATGATTCTCAATAAATTATTTCCATCTGCTCCATATACAAAATTGGCTTCTTGAATATCGTCACGTTTGACATAGTCATCAATAAGTATGAAATTTTCTTACATTCTCTTCCAAGCTTTATGTTGTAGCAAAATTACAAAGTAAAGCGTACAAGTGGAATCTAGAATCGTTTTTCATTAATATTGGCATTATAGATAACGTGTCGCGTTAGTTGATGAAGTAATGAGAGGTCTAGAACATGTCAGCATGATTAATGTATAAATGTAAGATTTTTTTTCTTTTCTTAGTTGGAGGAAAGAGGCGATGTTTAAATTGAAGATGCTTTTCGTCTTTTTGAAACTAATTATACGATATGAAGTATAATTGTATTTGATTGATTATTATTCGAATAATGTAATTTTGGATATTAATATTATATTTCTAATGTTTTACTAAAAATATTATTACATACCTGATTGACATATAATATTTAAGTTTATAAAATCTTATTATTTTTTGTGGGATATGTATTAATAATACTCTGTAATTTATATTAATAATTTAAGTAATATTCTTGACTCTGATTATACTTGAAATAAAATGCACTAGAAAATAAAAGAAATATTATCCACAAAAAGTAACCCGGACGTGCTATAAAATTGATACTAATGCTCTTTTTTGAAAATATTTAATCACCATACTTTAAAAAGTTATTCGTGATCAAAGTAGTCCTTCAAAAAATAAAAATATTAATTAGAAAAAAACTGAAGGAGTGTAAGTTTTTACACAATTTTAATATGATTTCGAATTAAAACATAAAATGTATCAAATATTTGAGAAATCGATTGCATGTCGTGCATCGCACGTTTCCTTTACTAGTTAAGAAAAATGAGTGTGTACTTTTCAGTTCATAATAAAGATATGTTTCCCTTCTTTTCATCCTTTCCCTCATTTACTTTATCTCAATTGTTCTTCCTCGTTTTCCCCAAATAAATCTAATCAATAAAATCAATTTAGCTTCAACATATAAAATTCAAGAAGTGGGATCAAGTTGGAGTGTAATCCCAAATAGATGTATTGTTGCATATTAGTCCCCAAAGTGATGCAAATGTTAAGTGACAAATATTATAAACTCGTCTATGTTGTTAAGGTCCAAAAGATGGGTGAATATATTATAAACTCGTCTATATTATTCAGAGATCATATTGTTATATTTATCATTTTCAAGGACTAATGTGCAATACTGTAACTATTTATAACTAAACAATAATTTGATTCATTTATATGAGATCAAATCAATAACTAAATTCGTTAGTGTGAAATTTCACAATTTATCAATAATTTAACTTAATACTCCCTGCATACAGTGGCGGCTAATAACAAGGACAAAAGATACTCCAAGTCTCCGATAACTTCAAATTCCTCCTATAGTATGAGGTATATTTGATGTTTTCAATATTTGATGTTTTCAAATTCAAGTAGAACGCAAGTTCGAATGCGATTTTCGAGTTCGTCAAAGAGGGTATGTTGTGTCAGAATATGTCAGTGTACTCCGATTCATTAGTTCTAGTTTTAACACAATTTATTTAACGCTCTGATTATTAGAGAGTTATTAAATATGGAAGTGCAGGTTTGTTGGGAGCACTAGGTTTATGTTTTTTATTTCTGGATATAGAGACGGTTTGTCGATTTTATAAAAGTAATGAATCAGAATTTCTAGTATAATTATTGGTAAACCTCGATCTTGTTTCTTTGAATTAATTTTTAATCTAATTTAATTGAACATAAATATTTGAATGTTATGTTCACGTTCAGATCCATTACTGATTACCCGTATTCAAATTTGCTGCTTAACAAATACGGAATACTATATTTAAGCTCATCCATACGCTAAGTGAACTCCTTCTTATTAGAGTCTTAGTAAGAGAGGCGATGCGTCTGCTGACATCTGTCGATTTACCGGAAATATTTGATATATTTTTTATGTTTAATTGAAATGATTTAAAAGCGTAGCAAAAACTTCTGCTTTCGGCTTTGAATTTTTCTAATTAATATTTTTATTTTTTGAAGGAATCTTTTTTTGATCACAAATAATTCTTTAAATATAATATAAAATTTATAATAAAATACGATGTCATGAGAATCTTATCGTATTTGAGATGTCCATAGAAGATACACATATTACTTTAATAATTTGATATTTTTCAATTAAATATATTAACAAATTGATCATTAATAGTATCGTGAATTATTTGTTTTTATGTCGGTTAAATTGGTATGATTTAAAAAGTATAATTTAAATTTTTGTGTATCCCAATATATAAAATTCATATATGCATGGAATTAAATAACAATATTAATAATAATAATAACAATAGTTCTACATAATAATAATAATAATAATAATAATTCTACAAAAATATGACTATTTGTAAATATCTATAATAGTAATAATAATAACAATAGTTCCACAAAATAATAATAATAATAATAATTTTTATAAAACATATGATTATTTAACAGCAAGCTTATTATAATTATAATAATAACAATAATTCTACATAAAATATATTGACTAACACCAATTAATAAATTTTGGCCCGGCAGGCAGTAGAGAGAAAATCATGCGGTAAGAAAGGAGTAATAAATTAATAATATACCATATATGATGCATATTCTTCTGTTTGAATCGTGAAAGTTATAAATGCAAAATTGAGCAAAAACAACCGTGTTATTCGGAGATAATTGCCGAGAAATTATCACCATTAGTGGCACGAGTTAGCGGCTTTGGTACGATAGTGTCGCGTAGCGGTTGAGTCTAGTAAGTGGCACAGGCGGCACGGTCACATGAGCTAACGTTTCGTTTAATCTTTGCAGGCAGAGTTTGTAGTTTTTGGTCACAAGTAAGTAGTCTGAAGTTGCCTTTGCTCCCCGATCATCGCATCCCAATCACCGAATGTTTAGATTTGAAAACCATAGTTTGGGGACCAAAGTGCAGACACCTCTTGCATTTCACGGGGAATACTTCTTCTGTTCTGTGGGGCCAAAGTGCATTTGGTGTATTATCGAGGGACACATTTGGCAATTTTCTCTGTTATTCAATGTATATCATGAATCATTAAACATGCACTGAGATAGATAAACAAAGTTAATTATAAAGTGGGATGTACGGTAATTATAAAGTATATATATGTCAAATGTATGTAATGTATCATCCTCAGGCAAATACGTATGTGTTGTCAATTTTCTTAAAATAAATATCCTACATATGTGCAGTATAAAATATGATGAATACTTGTAATGCATAAGCACATTGGGCGTTTTTAAGTATATCGAGATAAGCTTTTGTGGTGGTATTAATTACATATTGTTTTAATGAATATAAAAGTTATATCATTAGATTCGTTTTTAATAATTTCATAAAAATAATTTTCTTATAATTTTTGAACATATAGTTTAAGAATAATTGATAGTCAGTTTCGCTCGATATCTGGCATCAAATAAAAAAAACTGAGGGAGTAGTAGTTAATTCTTATTAGAACTCCTAACTTTTATATTATTAGAAAGAAGAGTAATTTAATAATTAATAATGTTAAAAGAAAAAAAATGCAATACACTTTTATATATGCAACCCTTATTTACACTTTTATCTATATTTATTAATCATTTCGTACTCACAAACCACTTAAAATAAATTAAAATTTTAACTTTTGCAAATAAATGTAGCTCAAACATATATATATGGCCTATATAATACGAAGTACTAGAGTTAGATATATTTTAGGGGATTGGACGTTAATGTTCTTTTAAGCTTTCTCGCTTTTAATTTTCTTTTAAAGTTAAATATCGTGTGTGTGTTTATTAATTACAACCCTTAAATATCTACATCGGACTCCATCTTGATATTTAATATGTTAACAAGATATTGGGTGTTTTTGTTAAATTTGAAAATTGAAAAATCGTAAATGGCTGGCTTGAATTAAATTTGAATTATGACTGAATTTGAATATTGAAAATATTTAGGTGTTTGATAACAGTTCAAAAAAAAATTAAATTGAATTTTTTTGACAACTTTGCCTACTTGATTCGTTTACTTATATATGAATCATATATTAAATAAATAATACTATAATAGATAATTAAATAATAAATCTTATTAATTAGATTATAAATAGTAGTATAAATATAATAATTTGATTAAATAAATATTAAAATATAAATAAATTCTAAATATCATTAAATAAATATTTAAAATTTATAAAAAAATATATAAAATTCAATAAATTGATCAAGCATATATACTGAAAAATTGGATAATAGCCACAATATATAAGACACCAAATCGAACTCAATCAACGTCATCTCAATTACATAATGTTAATATGACAAATAGGCACAAAAAAAACATGTTGGAAAAAAGCGTAGGATTCGGTTACTGCAGTTAACATGATAGCAAATCAGTATTAACATCTGATGCAATACATTGAATAAAATACAAAGAATTAAATTAAAAATACAAAAAGAATTAACAAAATAACGATAAAATAATTGACTCTTTCATATTAACAATACAATACATTGAATAAAATAGAAAAATTAAATTGAAAAATAACACATCAGTATTATATAAATTGAATAGAAAGGGATAAAATTATAGCATTGATAAATCGGAGAAGAAGAATGTGTGTAAGGTGAAGAAAGGAGAATAGGTTGTTTTTCTTTAGAGATTTAGGAGTGGGTAAGAGGAGGGTGGCAAATTATTTAGTGAGATGAAATAAGCTAGGAATTTTAAGCAATTTTTTTTGTTAAGGATTTTGATAAGTACTTAATTTATTAAGTACTTAAAATAATTCATTAACAAACAAACTTAATAAATTAAATATTGAATTAATTAAGTTTAAATACTTAATGAGTTTAACAAACACCCCTTATTCAATACGTAATTTATGTACAAAGTTCTAATTATATAGTCCGAAGACAATGTATCACGTTAGCTGAAAATTGATTAGACAAAATAAAACCTTAAGGAAAAATAGTACTACAATGATTGTATTGATGATCAACATAATTCGGCGGTAAAGGATACGTTTGAATGTCACTGCAAGTCAAAAAAGAAAGTTAGATGGTGTTAAAGATGAAGACTTATTATGTCCATATAAGAGGAGAAGTATGTTAACTGGAACCAACTCCATCAATCTTCCCACTCTTAATTTATTATGATAGGCAATCCATCTTATATGATTATCTATGAGGACTACATCTTCACTCTTTTTCTTCTTCTGAGTTGAAAAAATAACTACAATGTATATTCTAATAACAACCAAAAGAATGAAAAGATAGTGAACATATATAATAATGACATATATATCGCCCAAAATCAAAAGATATTATTGTCCCCTAAATTCAACAATATTCTCTTTTTCTCCCTCTTATAATAATGATAATTTAATTTCTTTTTTGATTCTAATGATGAATTCAAACTCAAATTAGCACTAAATAACTACTTCCGTGACTCTTAGCAACTTTGCCCCGCCTACTAAATGGTGAATGAATATAAATCTCCAGGAAGAATATAAAGTTGGAAAAAAGCTGGAGTACCATAACGACTAACTTTAAATTAATCATTTTTTCTTGCCTAGCTCCCATATATAATCTCAAGCGCTAATCTCCTTAAAATAATAAAGAGAAAAAATTAAATATAATCCACATCCAGGAAATGGATCTAAAAATGAATGGTGTGCAATTTCAGAAACATGCATAGATTCTTATGCTGGGAACACTATTGTGTCTTATCACTTATCAGAATATAAATAATGGAAATAAAATAGGAGCAATTTGTCGAAGATTAATAAATTGTGTATGTTATGTGAGATTTGCTTTTTATTGCATGAGGACAAGATTAACTAAGCACAACTTTTAGGATTCGGATACTCAATTTATTTTCTATGCCTCTTTTGTACTCTATACATTAATTAATTGAATGATATATGAATAGTTATTGTGTGATCACATTGTACATGATTTAGAGATGGACCTTAGAACGGGAGGGCTACGACGAGTCCAACATTTAATCTTACTAATAAAATATTATGATTCAAACATTTAAATTGAGATAATAAATAAAGTAATTAATAATTTACATAAATTTATAAATTATTCTTTTGATTCATATTATAATTCATTTTGTTCATAGTTATATGATCCCTTATAATTTTTTAATAATATAATTTTAATAATAGATTTAAAAGTTTTGTTACCATTACTACTCTTCATTTTCAAGGTTTAATAAAAAAATACACATTGTGTAATTATATTTATAGAAAAACATCACTTTTCTCTTTTAATAAAAAAATACACCTTATGTTATTTTATTTATTATTGTTAGAAAATATCACTTCTTAATTGATTAGTAGTATACTTTATTCCCAACTTTACTATTCAATTTAATTTTATGTATTCATTTTAATATATTTTAATTGATGATGACTTCGATAATATTTACTGTGAATAATATGAACCTTTCTGAAATTATCTTAATTTTAGCCCTTGTAAGCATTAAAGAGGCCACACATTAGATGTACTTGTTCGAATGTGAAATATTCGAAATGAATTATATTGAAAATTAATGGAATAAATATGACATACCTCTTATAAAAAATATATCTTGTGCAATAATTTTTTTAATAAAAAGTTAAACCTCAATAGCATATATGTGATTAATATTACTTGATATGGAAACTTTTAAAATTTTGACATAAATAATAACTTTAATATAAAAGGTCACAAGAAGCCATTCAAATAGATGACAAGGTACCGATTTGTACATCGAATGTTCATCAATAAAGTGGATTATATACTTATAATATATATATTCATGCATGTATTTTTTAGACCATAACATTGATGAATTATATTTCATATAAAGTGAAAACTAATATAAGTATTATTATGACAATATAATCTTATAGTTTACTAATCAATATTAAATAGTGAAGAGTAATTTTTTTTTTAATTTTCTTTGATATATTGAATTCAACTCTACTTAATTATTACATTCATAGTTTATAGATAAAGATATTTTTATTTAAGCATAAAAACTAACATGTTATATATAATATAATAAGAAAAATTAAATTTTCGAAATAAAATATCCAAATCTATTACTCTCTTAATACTAAATGATTGTCATACTTGATTTAAGTGCTCAAAATTGACAAACTTTACGCTAAATAGATAAATATAATTTTGATTTGAATAAAATTTATGTCAATATCAAAGTACATTTAAAATATTATTATTTGTCATTTTCGCCAATATTATCTGTGAAGTAAAAAATATATAAATTTAATATTTAATACGTGAAAAATCAAAAATTTAAACATTGTCAATCTATTAGGGATGAAATTATTAGATATGTAACTTGATACTTTTTTATTTCAGTATTGAAATATATTACAAAATATCACATAATAATTTAGATATATTATTTAATAGTAATTTTTTTTAATTTATAATTGAATAATTATCATTCAAATTTTTAGTATGACTAGACTAATTCATTGCATCAAAATAAAATTTAATTATTGTTATGATAAAATTAAAAAGATCAAAAATTAAAAAATCGAAAGGAGTATTATATCAATCAACTTTTTATACATTTGGTAAAAATATTGTGTACATATACTTGGATAGAAGATGTTAATGAACATATGATAATTGTATAGGTATAAAGTGGTAACACTCTTTTGCATGTATAATAGAATAAATAAGTATGTTTGAATTGTTATAGAATTTTAGCGAAAATTTATGCTTATTAAGTATTTCATATTTTCCACCAATATATAAAAAATATTATAGTAAGGGTAATATAGTAATCAGTAATGTGAAAAGGAAAACTATGGCTAGCGGCTTTTTATAAGTAGGAGAATATATTATTTTATACTTGTCTCTTACTATTTTTCAACATTTAATAACTTATATTATTTGATCCATCAGAAATTTGGAAACATTATTTATAAGTATTTTCTATAGGTTTTATGATATTATGTCAAGAGTTATTGGTAAATCCCATGAACTCTTGACATAAACTTGATACTCCTTTCATTTCATATTGCTTAATATACATTTAATGTTTAGTTTTATTGATTTTTATTTTGTATACAAAACTTTATTATAATTGAATGGGTTAAATTTAGGTTGAATGATATTAATCAAATTGACAAACTTGAAACTTCGGCTCAATTTTTATTCCGATACGTGGGCCAACATTGAGCTCCATAAATGATCTAGTCAAGCTAAAATTGATATCGCTAGAATTCTGTTCATGTACAACACTAGATAGTGTTGATATACACATTTTGGCCCCCAGAGTATATTTCAGCGGTTAAAGCCCAGAGTCTTGAAATGCAAACACGCCACTTTGTTATGTAATGGGTTAGAGCTCTCGTACATAAAGCGAATCTTTATATTAAGTGTTAAGAAGAAATTCTAGGTCTTTAATCAATTATGGCATATCCGATGATTAATTTTTTTTAAGTCGTATACCGATGCAGAAGCCGCGAATGACTTCAGTGTCTGATTTCACACTTGTTATATACACAGTTTTGGACTTCGTTAAAGATTTTTTGAAAATTTTGGTAATGACAAGAATTGGAACAAAATATGTAAATATGAAATCGACATATATATACCTAACATTATGGGTGTAGATCCACTTAAGTTTTAATCCTTCTAACTCTCTCCAATTCTAATATCAATCATTAAAAACTCAATTATAATTATTAATTTATTTGGAAAGTGACATTTTATAATATATTAGATCAATTTTCTTTATTGTTTAATTAACTTCGACGAGTTGAAGAGAATAATTTAAGATGATCTAACTCTCAACGTTATTCCTTGTTGGTATTTTAATTATTTTTTGATTTTATATATTAAATGTCAACCATTTTTATCATCGCAGCTTAAGTAATAAGTACCATAACAAGTCTTATAAAGATGTAACCACTAAGATTGGGCTAATGGTCACATGATATTACCGAAAAGGTCTTATAAAGATTTTATCACATTAAATTAAAATTATTAAAATAAATTAATATTCTAAAATTTTGGATCGATGGCAATGATGGTAGGCAATAATGCAATATGACATTGCTAAGTTTGAAAGAGATGCTAGTTATTTAATTATGGAAAAGACTAAAGACTCCTCAGTTGGTAAAAATCCCCCCACATTTGCACTGTTTATACATCCCTTCTACACTTCTTTGGCAGAGGTGGATGAGACTCTGGTGATGAAGTAACTGATGATGATGATGCAAATGCCCATGATTCATTGGAGCTGTCTGAGCTAAATGACACATCCATTACCCCCTTTGGGCTTCCTGGCAATGATGTTAATCTGCGCTTGTTTGATGAGTTTAAATGAACAGTTGATGCCACTTCTTTAATTATCCTACAGCAATCTTCAACTTTATCCTGTTCCATAAAAGACAAGCATTAATCATATTATCAGATTAATTAATGAAATTAGACTTATGGTTAGTACAAACCTTGTTGATCCCAAGGATGGTCAATAGTTGTTCTTGAAATTCCAGCAAAGTTGAAGGCCTCAAATTGCTTATGACTTCCAGCATTGTTGCAGTTGCCATTTCAGATGGAAGATAACATGTGAATCTACAATCTGCAATAATGGGGTGCTATTAAAATTTGATATTTCCTAAAAATATGATAAGTGTTACTAGTACTAAGTATAGAAAAACTTACTAGAAATGACAGCAACAAGTAGACGTTCACACTTGTTCAAGAACTCCCAAGAGAGACGATCCACTAATCCAAGCCTCCTAATGATGAAATCAAGAAATGAAAGTGGAGTTACAGGGTTCATCTTCCATTTAAGAGTTGAGAGCACCAATATCTCCATTCTCTGAATTGTCTTTGCCTCAAATATATACTTGCATTCCTCCACCTGTTACAAAAAAAATTATTATTAACATTTGTAGAGTTCAATGGTAATCTATATCACTAACAACAGGTCAATCGTTCTAGTTAGTCTAACCACTATGGGTTACTAGGTATTACTCGTAACGACGAGTTCTCAACTTCTTAGTCTTGCAATTACAAGAGCCCAATTTAAAAAAAATAATTAATCTGAATAAGTATGAGGATAAATATTGATCATTCATAAATATACATGAGTAAAGGTAATTTAGCAAGATTCAATGATAACATACTTGGAGGTCTAAAAGCAGAGGAACTTGAGTTTCTTCAACTTTAGCAGCAAGAGAGAGGCAAGAAACAGCAGAAAGTTGAATCATCCATGGTTTATCAGCATGAGATTGAAAGCTAAACAAGAACTTATCAAAGTAGTTGACAGCTAGAGCAGCAGTCAGAGCAGAGAATGAGTAATGCCCAACAACTTGTAACATCCATTCAATGGCATCATGTCTAGATTCAGCCATTGATGGGTTGTCAACAAGGATGTTACACAATTTATTTTCATGTTCTTTAGATAATAAATTTGATAACTCTTCATCTTCCCAAAACAAATCCTCTTCCAATAACATTTGAGGGCTATGACTTGTTTCTTCATCAGTATGGCATTTAATAGTGTTTAGCTCATCCCATTGCTCTTCTTCACAATATAATGCATCCATTGAAAGTTGATGAGTTTGTTGGGAAAATTGTGTTTTGTGATGATAAAGAGACATCTCCTTCATAGAAGAAGTTTGAGTTCACATTCATTATTCATACTAGTCAATAAAAGATGCTAAAGATAAAGGAAAACTTTGCAAGAACCCATCTTAATTTTATCTCTCTCTCAATCTCTCTGATTCTTGATGGTGTTGAGAGAGATTTTTAAGATGGGAAATGGAGAGTGTGATGAGTTGTTGGAGGGAGGGGGTGTTTATAATTTTTTGAGTTGTGGGTTGGTTATGAGGTGTGAGTGAATATTTAGTAATTGGGGGAACGTAAAAGACAGAGGTGAATCTAATTATGGGACATGCAACACAATAACTAGACACGTGACCTTTGAAGATATTACACCTATGATTGACCCACTTATATGGTGGATCAATTGGTTGGAGGAGACTATATTAATGTACTAAGCTGTAAATATAATTAAGACTTAATTATTGAAATAGTAGTAGATAATATACTATATTTAACATGATCCAATTATAGTTATTAATCCTTAGAAACACCTTACCAAGATAGATCAGTTGCGCTCCAAGTTACCAAATTGAAAGGTTTGATGAGCTAGTAGGTTATAATGTTTATTGAATACAATTCTCCTTTTTGTTTTGTCTACAAGATATGTTGATTATGTGTCATCGAAATCATTTCAACACTCGAGTTATTAGTCTTGATACTTATATTAAAAATACTATAACACTCGAGTTATTAGGGTCTTATTAATAGCTATAAAGTTCTATTGATAAAAAAATTCTACAAGACTTTTAGTAAGAAATAAATTAATATGACACAGGAATTTAAATCTAATCCCTATTTATGTTACTACTTACTAGTGGTCTATTACACCAATTTTCCACCACCCTGCTCATTAACAACTATAGTTGTGAATCTCAATGAGCTACCCCCCTTTTTTATGGCCTCATCTTACTCTACAAACCTAAATGAAATATTCTTCTACACATAAAAAATTAAAACGAATCATAAAGGAAAAGGAATTGGAATATCTAAAAGGAAAATCATCATCATTTCTTTTCGGTGGATCATTAACGCAAGAGAGTTTTACCATCACTTTTAGGCCCTTAATTTAATCATTAGAGGTAAAAAAGAAATGCTCATACAGTTAATCTCAAAAAGACTTCAAAAATTTAGCAGAACGAATAATACATTCAGTATTTACCTTTTTATTCTTTCAACGTACTTTATACATGCGGTGGAATAGTCAAATATATACTACATATCATGCACCTCTTCTTTACCAAAAGAGTCTCTTAATTATAAAAGCACCCAAAAAATATTTTGAATTCTCTATATTTTTAGCGCTATATTCTTACCAGCTTTATAATCATAGAGTCCACTGTTGAATAAGTCCAAAAAAGATTTGGGATGAAGTAAGAATATGCAAATAAATAAATAAATAAATAATCCTCCTTTTACTCTTTTAGCTTTGTTATTGGAGTAACTTATTGCTGCCATGCTTTTTTTCTTTTACCCCTTTCGATTTTTCAACGCTGTGGAAAACAATGGTTCATTTCTTGAAGTATGTTCTGTTTAATGTTTCAGTTTGTATAGTCTTTTGCCCCCCTCCATGTATATAGACCAATTTTTATCGCCCCGGAAGCATAATTCAACTCGTAAATAACTTGAGCCAAGCAGCATTTCAAAGACCCTATCATCTTTACGCGCCATGACCAATTACGCAAAATGACATAATCTCATATCAAGCCGGGATGAAGAAAAACTCAAGCCCTTCCGATCGCCAAGGACATCCCACGACGACTCCGCCTAGTGATTCTGTGCGTAGACATCGATGTCGCTATGATGATGGATTTATCATTTTTTTACCAATCTTTTATCTTTCGTGCGAATAAAGTTCACCATTGAGTAGCAGAATGGAGTTGCAGGACTAGTGAAAAAGGAAAGAGCATATAGCCTTCATAGTAACTTTATTTGAAATTGTATGTATTGATTTTCTATTTTCAATTGGTGAATTTGAAATGATTTGATTGAGTTTTATCTTAATTGCCAATTATGTATAAATATTGAATAAATATTGAATAGTATACATCATTTATGATGAATCAAAATTGCAAAATAGGATGTAAATTACACCTACCATATATTATTCATCGACCTTTCAAACATTAGCTATTTATCGAAGTACTTTCATTTTTTCGTGATTGTTTAGGTCAAAAACATTTTACTAAGAATTTGGAAATTGTGTAATAAAATCGGCCTAAGGTATTATCATTTCTTAGGAAAATCTAATTTTTCAACCAATCAAAATTATAACATAACAATAAAGTTAAATAATTCTAAAAGGTGAACTACAAAGAGTTGTATTTAAAAAGTAAATGATCAATTAAAAGAAACAAAAAAAAATTCTCTAAACAATTAGAAAAATACGAAAGGACCAATAATTATTTGACTATTAGTCATTAATTCTATTTGATTATACATAAATTTGTTTGTATCTGCATTATTGAAATGCAACAAGTTGGAAAACAATAAGAGTACCAGTAAGGTTTCTGCTATGATATGTTGCTTTCTTTCTTTTCTGTGTTTTTACTTTAGGTTCCCTCCATCTTTAAAGGCTCAATCTTCGAGGGCATGAATCTAGAAAGAAAAGAAAGACAAAAAACAAAGTAGGCTATATGGGAGGCAGAGGACTGTGAGATGAAAAGCAAAATGATCAAAGTACTTGATGGAAGATGTGGTTGTTACATTGCAATGCAAATTATGTATTGTTAATCGGTTAATAAGTGAAACCTACAGGTTCCTTTAATTAACAAAGCCAAGATGGTAACAACCAGTTGACTATAGATTTTGAAGAATGATGATGCCAACCAAGTTGATATCTTGATTGCATCTGCTTCTCTTCATTTCTTCACTTTCCTATATAGAGTTTGTAACCAAGAGTATTAGATAAATATGTACAAGTTCAAACTCAATATGATTGGTTCATGCAAGGATTTCAGTACTTTTATAAGTATAAACTTTAGTAGTCCAATCTTCTAAATGGTAAATTCATTATTTTCCAATGTGGTTATTGGTAGATACATTGAGTCGGTGAGTTTTACCCTACTCGATTTAATGTTTGATTTGGTATGGAATCGAGTTTAACAACAAACTACAAGTCCATTATTGTATAAGTATCAACTACGAGGCGACATTGCCTTATTAGATTCCATGATATGCATACACAAGCAAATTTTGGAGTACTTTGGTCTATTGTAAAATTAATTGAGGGAATCGATTATTTCTGTTGAACTTGCCTCTTAGTACTTAAGTCTAGTCTTTTAATACAGTACTTAATTGGAACTTCTCAATTTAAAACAAAGCCTTCAGGGACCAAGAACACTTTATTATAAGAGGGACCAACAACCCTTTATTGAAACTTAAGAATCATCTTGGTTCTTGTTTATGGCTTGGGTGATCGTATACTTATTACGTACTAATCAAGCTGATTGGTACCGATGTACCATACACAGAGCTGCATCCTGCAGCAACAACAGCTATGAATCAAACCAACATTAGAGGAACGTTTTTAATGAGTCAATCTTTTTCAGTGACATGCAAATAGTTGTTGTGAGTATTTCATTTGAGTACTAAGCCATTCATCATGCAAACTCGTGTATACGAACCTAAGGCGAGTTTGAAGGTTCGACAAGGTTTGACTTAGAAAGTATTATTCAAAGTTCAATTTGGTATAGTAAAATCAAACAAAACATTAATTTTAAGGTCGACTTATGCATGTGAGCAACGTTGGACTAGTTTAAGACTTTAAGTACAAGATCGAGTCAAACTAAACCTCTCAAGCCCTATCAAACTCTGTAAGATTGTGACTCGTTACATACCTAAATTCAAGCCTCATAGCATTACCAACTTTAAGTTCTTCCAGCTGTATGTGTTAATGGTGATCAACTGATCATTATAGTTTGCAAGTTGGCCCCACTGCAATAAACAGTAAAATTCCATAATTATACCATACTTGTCTCATGATTGCAGCAGCGAACATAATTCGACCCCAAGTTCATTAATGTTTGAACTGTAAGAAATTCTTCATACTAAGTTAACACTCTAGACGACGAAAACTTATCAAAATAATAATTAAATTAATGAAGATGAATTAATCAAATGAATTAAAAAGTCGAGCCACTAAGCATGTCACGTGGTCGATTAGGGTTCCCTGAATAAATTTATAATCTAAATCAAACCTCGACGAACAAGCGGTTCCCCGAATAAGCTACCGGAATTAAATTTAAGTAAAAATAAAGGGTTTCTTTTTACATTACCTAACCCTAAATTTGAACTCAAAATAGTATTCTCTAAAACACCGCATTAAATGTCAATTAAATAGGTCGAAAACCCTAATTTTATTGATTAAATCACATATACTGAACATTCCAAAGCCACGTGCCTGCAAAAATGAAGAATCTAAAATATCACGGGGTTTAAAATGAAGACTCTATAAGTTATGTGGTTCAAAATCAAAACTACAAAAGTCATGGTTCGAAATCAAGACCCCAGAAGTTATGTGGTTCAAAATCAAGGCTCCAAAAGGTCCGAGGTCAATATGAAAATATTTTTGACCTAGAAAAAGAACTCCGGAACCTTCTTTTTCACAAAAAGGGGCGCCTATAATGAATACTTGGCCACCAAGTACCTGGGTCTATCCGACGGATCCAGACTACCAAAATTCAATCCACAAGATCGCGATCCACCGAAATCAAACCACCAATCGTATAAAGCATTCGAGGTACGTAAACCTATAAATACCCCCCTCTTTTGACCGAAATTCCATGAAAAATCACAACATTCCACCACAAAAAATACACACAAAACCCCTGAGAAAATATAGAGAAAAACCTTTGAGATTTCTCAGAAGTCACAAAGAAAACACCACGTGGCGAAGTTAAAACACCTCCGGGGTGGCCAAAACAGGTGCCTGAAATTAAGAATTATCAGATAAACGCCGAGCAATTCTTCAAGTTGGCACAATCTAATGAGAATCGATAAAGTTTCAAGAACGCTCAATATTCGTGATTAAGCTACGAGCCCCGACATTCAAAAACTTGGATTTAACATCTCATAAATCTCGTGTTTGATTCATCAAATTCCGTATATAACACACACCGAGCATTCGCCATCCCTATACCGGATTTTAGTAGAAAACACTGCTAAGGCCCCTTTCTAGTTGACGATTATCATGCTGGAAAGCTACACCTTCATAATGATCATCTCTGCGCTAGCCTGTGCTCGCTAAGGTCAGCCGTAGTAAAGCTAAGTAACGCTAATTCAAAGCTTAAATCAAGTCCAAGTGACGCTAAATCTCACTCAAGTCCCAAACGAGGCCAAATCTCACTAAGTCCCACCTGGGTCATATCCCTTAAATCCTACTTACAAAGAACACGCCGCTAAGGTCAGAGTACAAGCAAGAAGCAACGTTGCTTCAACACTTGCTTCCTATCACTCCATACAGCTCGAAGCTCGAAGTCCTATCTCAAATCAAGTGTCATATCAAGGCACTAAGTCCCATCAGTTAATAAATAGTTTATCCAAATACCAAGTCCCACCAGTATAAGGTGAAACACTAAATCCAAAGTCCCACCAAGTAGCACCCAAAGCCAAGTCCGCAGACGCTGCGTGAAGTCTATCAAGTCTAAAGTAGACCGGAGATCAAGTCCAAGACCCAAGATTAAGTCCATACAGCCTAACACGAAATACTGCTATGTTCCCCCGGCTTGGACATCCAAGTCCGCATTCTAGTCTCAGTCCATCAAGACCATGACACATATTCAAATTTCAGGAGCTTCTATCGAAATCCAAATTAAATCAAGTCAAATCAAATCAAGCCAAATCAAGTCAAGTCAAGCCTCTATCAAGCTCAAATCAAGCTCAAGTCAAGCAAGCTAGACATCTCACAACCGTCAAGAACGCTTAGGGACTCATAGCTTGGATGCCTATCCTCGATTTGATAAAACCCGCATTAATCGAAATTTTCCTATAGTGGGTTTTATTTGTACCCCCTATCATGTGCAAAGAGGCTGGCCATCTTTAAAATGCGGACGGACGCCCATCTATCCCTCGCTATGCCTCGTGGTCATCAATGGTGACCAACAGCGAACACAAGAGGAAACTCCTATCATTTCAAGAGACGAACGATTCCAAATAAAGACAACTTAAGGAGTATATACTGGGGGCAATAAAAGGTCAGCGAAGATCGAGTCACCTTCACACCTACATAAGTTCTTACACCTCCTCAGTGATAGACCAAATTTTAAAATGCCTAAGGGCTATCAGCCACCCAAGTTCCAACACTTCGATGGAAGTGGAAATCCCAAAAAATATGTAGCCCACTTTGTTGAGACGTGCAACAATGCTGGGACTGAAGGGGATGAAATGGTCAAATAGTTCGTTCGCTCCCTCAAAGGGAATGCGTTCGACTGGTATACTGACTTGGAGCCTGCCTCCATAGATAGTTGGGCTCAACTGGAAAGCGAATTCCTCAACCGCTTCTTCAGTACAAAGAGGACAGTTAGCATGATGGAGCTAACTGCTACCAAACAAAGAAAAGAAGAGCCAGTTATAGACTTCATCAACCGATGGAGAAGTCTGAACTTGAAGTGCAAGGATAGACATCAGCATGTGCATCCAAGGAATGCATTGGGACTTGCAGTACATCATGCAAGGAATACTTCCCAAGACATTCGAGCAGCTGGCAACAAGGGCACATGATATGGAGCTCAGCATTGCTGCAAATAAAGGGCACGTGTCCTCTACCCCCGTAGCCTCTTACTCGAAGACCAAATACGATCCCAAGAGGCCAAAAGAAAACTCCAAACTCGAAAAGAAAGAAGCACACGCTGTGACTTCTAAAACAACAAAGTTCACCTTCAGAACCAAGAAGGTCGAGGGCGGGCTCGACCTTGGAAGGAAAGAGCGCCTTACACTCAAGGAGATGTAGGAGAAGGAATATCCCTTCCTCGATTCCAACATCCCTGCAATGTTTGACGAGCTGATGAAAGCAAAGCTCATAGAACTATCATAGCCAAAGAGACACAAGGAGGCAAATCGAAGCACGGAGCCCAACTTTTGCAAGTATAATAGGATACTAAGGCATCCCATTGAAAAATGCTTCATATTCAAAGAGCGAGTGATGGATCTCGCGAGAAAGGGGGCAATTACCTTGGAGGAAGACAAAGTCTCTTCCAACCACATAACCCTCACCATCATCCAGCCCACTGAGGTCAAGGTACCCGAAGACTTTTGGGAGAGCAAGCTTATCCCAGGGAAAGCATGGGCTGACTACTCAGACGACGAGGACCATGAAGCATGCCACGTATGTGTTGAAGTCGATGAAGACTCAACTACTGCAGAAGCACTAAGGGTGACGCTGCCCGCTTCAACAAGTCTCCAGACTTTCGCCGTCACATTCACTGATGAAGACCTGCCACAAGAAGATGGTACTCATAATAAACCACTCTATGTGTCAGGCTACGTGAACGAAAGTCGGATAAGCAGAATGCTGGTAGATGGAGGATCAGCTGTAAACATCCTTCCACTCCAGACATTGAAACTGCTAGGCATCTCAACAGAAGACTTGCAGCAGTCCCGCATTATAATTCAAGGCTTTAACCAAGGCGGGGAACGAACCCTGGGAAAAGAAGGTCTGCACTTGGTGATAGGAGAATTGGAGACCACATCTTGGTTCCACGTGATAGATGTCAAGGTCACATATAATATCCTACTAGAAAGACCTTGGATCCACAATAGTAATGTTGTCCCCTTTACACTCCACCAATGCTTGAAGTATTGCAAGGATGGGATGGAGAAAACAGTCAAGGCAGATGGGAATCCATTTGCAATTGAAGAATCCCACTTCACTGATGCCAAATAATATAGGACAAGGAGCAAATCCCGACATGAAGAAAGGTCAGAGGCGCCCCAGACGCCTTCTTCGCCTCAAATAGCCATCTCAATGCTACAAAAAGCAATAGAACACTTAGCTCAAGCACTCAAAGGCTTGACTCTACCACCTGAAGTTATTGATAACAAAACACATGGGTTGAACAACACCCAAAAGATGGTAAAACAGAAGGGATGGTCTGTTAGCTCAACCGCAGGGTTAGGATATATACAAAAACCACCGCTTCGTATCCTAATCAAGAGGGTGACAAACCACTACATAGTAGAGGTTGATGAAAGGGTTCCTACAAATCAAATACGCAAGAAACGATGCTCGGTATTCCTCGGGTTGGGGGCAATCTTAACCCCCAAGAAGAAAATCAAGAGCAAGTCGGTCTTCCTAAGGTTGGGGACAAATGTGACTTAAACAAAATCGGTCTTTGACAGATTGGGAAAACCAACCTCAGAAAGAGAAGAAAGCTCTGCATCATGCTTTAACAAAGAAGAACAAGATGAGGACACGTCAAACAAGGGTACCCTCCCAGTCCAAAAGACGCACCCTTAGGAAGCAATGAAGAAAAGATTCATGGCCAACCTCCCATGCATATCAGTAAGAAAAGACGCAGAAACGGGACAGGTGGAGCATGAATTCAAAAACACACAACTTAAGCACGGATACTCCTTCGGAGAAGTAGAGGAACTCGAGACCCAACGATATGTTCATGAGTTGACCATATCAGAATACTCACGCACTACCCAACCAAGGGGCATCCTCAATGAGTTCCTCAAGAAAAATCGGGATGACCCGATATACAAATACATCCACGAGCAGACGCTGTGGAATGACTGTCCGCCTCATGGAGAAGCGCCTGAGTATGAAGATCAACAACCTGAGGGGTAGAAACTTCGAGAATAAGAGGAAGGCATACTAACCCAACAACCAAATAAAGGTCTTCATCCTTGGAAGCTAATGAAGGCCAAATTCATGTCCACCTTCTCATGCATATCAGTGAGAAAGAACGAAGAGACAAGATGTTTGGTGTACGAACACAGGGACACGAGTCTCGTAAGCGATTGTTGTCTAGAAGAATTAGAGGAACTAGGGGTCCAACGCTATATCTGCCAAAAACAAACCCCTGGGCTGGTGGACTACTCTACCCGACCTTCGCTTCGCCAAATAGCATTTTGGACGAAGTTCTTCTGGGCGGTAATGGAACGGCCCTGCATATAAATACGCCCACGAAGACGCAAGTATAAGAATTCTAATGTATGCCTCAGCTAATGCCGCTCTGGCATGTAAGCCTCACCAAGCATTTATATTCAAGGAAAGTCGCCAACGGGTTGAGACTTCAAGCAAAACAAGAAACTACTGTAATAAGTGGTAAAACGGCGACGTAGCTAGCTGAAGCTTCGAGGTTCAGCTCACTTCTAAAGCACACTCAAGAACCCTCCTGAGCATGAGGATAAACTGCCTACCACCTCCTAAGCATGAGGATAAACTGTCAACCCTCCTTTTATATAAGGCTAAAAAGATCAAACCACTGGCTGAATCCAAGCCGATCCCCTCAAGGGGGAGTGATCCGCGAGGCAAAGCGCAACTTGGATATTATTACCAAGACAAACTAACCTAAAAAATAATATTCATGTTGTCGCATAAGGGTCGATTAAATGGAAGGCAAGAACAAAAAAGAATAAAAATTATAAAGAATAAAAACAACAATCAAAAAGGAAATGCATTAAGTGGAATAAACCATAACAAAGAAAAAAATCCAGTACATCAAAAGACAAGAAATGGTCTAAAGGGTAAGCTACTACAATAGCCCTACAAGGCCTAGTCTAGCAGCTTCTAACTCTACGGACAAAGATCCCAAGTGCTTGGCTCCCGGCTTCTTCTTGGAATCTTCTCCAAGGTATGAATTTTGGTTGGAGATACCGTCAGCTTCAAGAGATCAAGTCGCCGAAGAACAACGACCTCCGCCTGCCCCCGAAAAGTCTTGGCACGGTGACCTCCGCATGGCCGCCTCCCCGATCCAGCCTCTACCTCCTAACTCCACAATGAGCTCAAGGCTAGATCTTTTATAAGACATCCTCAAGGTCTTAATTCACAAGAAATTTTGGAAATACCGGCCTGCAAGCGACGCCGATGCCGAACCGCTTCCCTCACCATCCGAAAAGTGAAGTCTCTGGGAATTTGTCAAGAAGATCAGTGGGAATACCTCCAACCCCAACCGTGACGTGAGAACCCGGGGAAAGTGCTCTCAGTGTGATACCGCCTTTCCTTTAGCATCATATCATGTGATTTGCCTTCCAAAAATTTTCTTGGGGTGTGCATATTCGAGACTTCAAATGGTAAGAAGCTCCAACACTTAAAATATTATCCGCCTCTCGAGCCAAAGAAAGAACATAGGGAGTAGGGAGATGAAGAGGCTTCCACACCAAGCGAAATCAAAAGTTAGGCAGAGCGAATTTCACTAGAAAGAATAAAATGACAACACAAAGGACAAAGAGATTATAAAAAAATAACCGCTCGGCCACGCATTGTTAGGGAATCACCTAAGGGTATAGTGAATCCAAACTCTCTCTCCGGAATCGGATAAGCCAAAGGGATCACTCGGGAACGCGATGAAGCCTCCTTCCGAGCACTCCCAAGATAAGCTTGGGTCTCTTCTATCCCCTTCAGAATTGTCCGTAGAATCTTCTTCTTTGCCAAAACCCGAAGTGACTCGAAACCAAATGGTAAGGATGCGCCGCCCCAGAGAAAGATCTTCTTTCTTTTACCCATGCTTGTTAGGCTTTGGACAAAGGGCAACATCGATGAAAAAGAACCTCGAGCCACGATTTATAACCAATCTGCCGTTATTCAAAATGGTATCACCTAGAACGTGACTATTTGCCTTGTTTCTAGATAAGCAAGACGCCATTGAACGCCAAAATTTGAGGCCCATGGACAAATTGCCATCTTCTGCATCGGCCGCTAAGACCGGTACAATCGGTGTATCTAACCCACCGGAGTAGTCGGTAGGGGTCAGGGTTCTACCTGCGACCTCGAACCAACTCTCATGGTATATTCAACCCTGCTCGGACACTCAACAAAAGAAGCGTGCAATCGAGGACGCATAATCGTATCATCAAAGTGAGTGTCCCCGCTCGATCAGGCGCAGTAGCCTCTCCAGTCAAATAACGAGCAAGAAACCAAGTATCACATGTAGTGTCAAAGGACCGGCTCCTGGGTCTATTAAAGACGAGGAGTCAAAAGGATCCTTCATCTCGCCAAATAACGAGGGAATAAAATTTACCTCTCTTACCTTACCGTAATACCCCCACCTATCAAAGCGACCATCTCGTCTATTAGTGGTCGGTTCGTGCATGTAAATAACCCCCATCCAACCAAAGAGATAATGAGTGTGGAAGCGGGTTGATCGGCCGAAAGTGATAGCTAGAAAACTTCTATAGATACAAGCGAGGACCGTGTTTTATCAACTCGACCCTTGGCCATGGGAACGCTAGCCATCTTGGAATACACTTCTGCGATCTAATAAAACCCATGGCTCAAATAGGAAGTACAAACACACATAACCAAAGAAGATAGGAAGGTCAAATCAATAAACCTCTCTCTTCTTCCAAATCTCGCTGGCTTCCATTTCCGTAACGCCAATTGTATATCTATCACTCAGAATCCAAGGACGGGCGATTTAAGAATCCATGTTGGTCCAATTTAGGACAATGTATCTAGGGTTTGGCTGTAGAGCCTCCCTGTCGGCCGGCCGCTTCGCGGACTCACATAGGTTCGGAGAGAATAATTCCAAAAAGCCAATCCATGATGAGCATTTATTAATCGCTTTCATCCTCGGGAGAGAACGGTGAGGCCGACGGTGACACACAAACACCTTGTTCAATAAATTACAAAGATATAGATAATTTGCCCCTCGAAATGATGAAAGTATCGGGTGAATGGGCAACTTTTAATTGCCACAAAAGGGGAATTTAAAAGCATCCGAGTAGTCGTAATTCACAAAGCGGGAAATTTCTTTTAACAAGATAGATAACAGAGCACTATCAAGGATATTACCACAACGACTAAGCATATCCTCCGCCCATTCTCAGAACCGGAACGTAGTCAAAATTTTACAAATATTCAAAGGCCCTTTATTTGATGCTGGCCCAATGTATATCATACTACCCAAAAAACCGGAAAGCCTGGGGAAGCGTGGCTCTGTGAGTCTCTGATCTCGGTCCCTTTAAAGATAAATGATCTTCCCCAACGTAAGACCAATCGCTTTTAATTCTCCGACTCGGGATGCAGTAAATTGAAGGCCATGCAAAGAAATAATCTTTTTATACAACGGCGATGCTCTTACCGTAGTTGTGACTTCCTTTATCTTCCTCGGCCGGACCCACCATATGTAAAAAGTTGGAGAAATTCTCAAGCATCTTCGGAATAGTCTCAAAGGTAAATCAATAAAATGTGACAAAAGAAACAACAGAGGAAGCACCAACATCACAACAGAGTAACGAGGGAAGAAATCGATCATTCTAACCCACGAAATACTCACACTATCAAAGCAAATCAATAAAAAGGATGAGAGTCAAAACAAACACCAAAGAAGTTAAGGTTGAAAGCAAAAAGAGGGAACGTTTCCCGGTTACTAACGCCCCTCAAGCAAAAGACCCAAATAAGACAAGGACTTAAAACCAAAATAAAAGCAATTCCAAGAGCAAGCTGGTCAAGTAGGAAATCGCTCTTATACTCTCACTCAATACCTCACTAAACTCATGGTTGCTCGCACTCAAAAAGGAATCGGGGTATAGGAATATATATACTACCTACCTACAAGAGTTACGACCAAAAGCAAGCAGATCATATTGACAAGGAAAATGTTAAAAACATGTGCCCAACATCCCAAGTCACAAGCTCAAACTACAAAATAAAGAAAAAATAAACAAGTAAAATGGAAAAGGGAAGTGAAACGTGTGATCAAAACGAGTTCCTAAAAGTCCATTCCTACATGCAAGTTCCAACCTTCACGCCACATGAACGCAAGGTACACGAGCGCAAGCCAAATCAAAAAGAGAGTCAAAAAGCAAACGATGGGTCGAGCAAATCGCGATGCCGCTGTTCCCCAATAAAATAGAGGCTTAAACTATCCGCAATTTCAGTAAAAAAATTAGT
This sequence comes from Lithospermum erythrorhizon, assembly GCA_019722365.1. Taxonomy (NCBI): domain Eukaryota; kingdom Viridiplantae; phylum Streptophyta; class Magnoliopsida; order Boraginales; family Boraginaceae; genus Lithospermum; species Lithospermum erythrorhizon. The sequence goes on along the minus strand of JADFUC010001296.1, from coordinate 199,671 downwards.
ACATGGAAATATCAGCGACTGCCAAGCACAACAAAAAATGTCAAGTTCAAGAGTCAAACATTTCACGTGATCATCAAAATATACAAAATTTTTGATTTTATGGTGAATTAAAGTGCGGCATCATCAAGAAGTACTGCACAACATCATCAAGATACACACACTCAAATAATTTAAAAGTTTGAGAAAAGTATAAAGTTACTAACTTTATTGATGAAACTGAAGATTCTTCAAAAAGTTGTAAACTTTTATGGAAATCCTCAACTTTAATATTGCAAAACGCAAGAAGATATGTTAGTATGATTACGTAATCATACAAAAACATTAAAGTATATCAAGCTATGCAAGAAGAGAAGAAAAAAATAGTCCCGGCACTGAAAGCATGAGGAATTTTGATTTTTTGTCTCATGCTTAAATAGACAAAGCCTTGCAGTCCGAAGCCCTAAAATCCCGCTTGGTCCTCGCTTCGACAAGTGTGCCCCTTCGTGTTCGAAATTGAGACAATCAAACGCCCATCGATTCAAAAATTATCAAGAACAAACATGGGATGGCCGAAAATTTTCACGTGAAAGTATATCCCCAACACTCCATTGTTAATTCAAATAAACCACATCGAAATGAAAATTACAAAAAATAATAGTTTAACTCTTTAATTAAATCCTCTAAAATTAAAATAATTAGGATGTAAATCCCCGAGGGTCAAGACTAATTATTTTTAAATATTTTAACATGACTTAAATTCAAGGGAAGCTAACATTACAAATATTAATTCAAGTAAATCCAATGAAGGTCTTCGGATTAATATAAATGCAATAAATCTGTGAAAGTACCAAATATAGCTGATTTATGTTAGTACTTAAAACTCTAGAAAATTAATTTTCATTGAATCCTCTAAGGATCGAGAAAGAACGGGATGTTAACATGTATTAAATCTCATGTTAACATTAAACTAAAATAAAAATAATTCTCAGCTTAAATCGGCCTCATGGATCGAGAATTAAAAAATTCTCCTCAGATCGCATTATGTACTAATTTCATGTTGACATCAAATCCCTAACAAATAAATTGCTATTAAATCCTCTACGGATCTCGAATTGATGGGTTTTAACATGTACTAAATTCATGTTAACACAAAACTGTCAAATAATTTAATTCTCTAACGAATTGAGAATTAAATGATCCCAACTCAAGCTGGCATTAAATCCCAATATACTAACTTTCACCAAGTCAACTGTAATCGGAAGACACTAATTATGATCGTGGACACACAAATCATGTCACAACAAATCCTAAACAAATCAACCATCCGACAAGTCGCTTCAATCACTCGTGGTCAATCTTCGTGAATCGGATCATACGAGTCACAAAAAGCATTCTTGTAAAAACAAGCAATCATCCTTTAAAGTTCCCAAATGACATGGTGATGACTAAGGATCGCAGTATCCCCAAATGCAAGCTGCAGTAAGTCCCAAATACGGTTAATCACAAACTCCTCGACCTCTCAAGGGAGCAGTTGTTAAATCCGTAACCAAGATGTGTACTAAATTTACATCGAAAGCAAGTCTATATACAACTGCTCATCCAACAAGTCAAGCAAGAGGTCAATGCCATCCATAAAAAGAGTGGCCACAGGCCGAAATAAAGCACCCAAGGAAACCAAAAAACGTTGAAAATGGATATACAGTCTCGGGTCGAACCCTTCGACACCTACCGGCAAGATGTCCAGTTCGAGGGGCAATCAGAGACACCTCAAAATTTATCAAATTAATAATTAAATTGATTAAGACAGAATTAATCAAATTAATTAAAAAGTCGAAACACTAAAAGACGCCACGTGAGTCGATTAAGGCTCGATTAAACCCTAAATTCAAATCAAACCCCGATCAACAAGGGTTCCCTGAAATCAAGCCCTCGGAATTAATCGAAGTCAAAAAAATAAGGGTTTCTAAGCATTAACTAACCCAAATTTGAACCTCTCCTAAATAGGGTCTCCACAAAACAGCCTCAGATAATGGGGTCAATTAAATTAAGGCTCGAAACCCTTAATTTTATTGATTGGGGTAAATCGGGTCATATGGAACATTCCGAAAAGCCACTGGCTCAAATGGAGAATCTAAAAACCGTAGGTTTAAAATGAAGACCTAAGTTATGTGGTTCAAAAATCAAGACTCGGGCGAAGTCATGTGGTCTCGAAATCAAAATCGTGATAACTTATGTGGTTCCAAAACTGCTGGGCCGCAAAAGGTCCGGGGTCAATATGAAAATATTTTTGACCTAGAAAAAGAACCCGAAACCTTCTTTTCAAGCCAAAAAAAAGAGGCGTTTATACGAATACTTGGCCACCAAGTAATTTCAAATTATCCGACGGTCCAGATCTTGTCTCAAAATTCAGCGGCCAAGATCGTGATCCACCCTCGGAAAAGCAAAACCAGCCAATCAGAAGCAAGCATTTGAGTCCCAGAAACCTATAAATACCCCCCTATTTTGGCCGAAAATTCCATGAAAAAATCACAACATTCGACCACAAATTATCACTCCATATAGCTCGAAGCTCGGAGTCCTATCTCAAATCAAGTGTCATATCAAGGCACTAAGTCCCATCAAAGACAAATAGCTTATCCAGCTACCAAGTCCCACCACAAAAGGTGAAGTAAGCACTAAATCCAAAAGTCTCTCACCTAGTAGCACCTCAAAGCCAAGTCCGCAAACGGCCAGAAGAATCCTATCGTTTCCAAAGTGTAATCGGAGATCAAGTCTAAGACCCAAGCGACCAAGTCTGCCAAAGCCAACACCTGAATACGGCCATGGTGCTCCCCGGCTGACCATATCCCAAGTCCGCACTTCAAATCCATCAAGACCGAAAGACATTATTCCGGCTTGTAGAGCTTCTATCGAACCAAATTAAATCAAGTCAAACCAAATCGCTTTCAAATCAAGTCAAGTCAAGCTCAAATCAAGCTCAAGTCAAACAAGCTAGACATCTCACAAATCATCAAAGAACGCTTTAGTGACTCATAGTTTGGATGGGGCCGGATCCTCTTCGATTTGATAAAAACCCGCATAATCGAAGAATTTTCTCCCACAAAGAAATTTTTATTTTGTACCCCCTTACTCATAAATACTGGGTGCAAATTTTCGCGATTACAAGTAATATCCAAATCATAAAGTCTATTTTTCTGAAGCTATAATACGCGTAGTTCCTTACGTTGTGTTAATTATAAATTTTTTTAAAAACAATGAACATTCATTTATTGATCAAAATTCATGCGGCAGATCATGCAAATATGCAATGTTGGTATCATAAAAAGTGAATCTATAATGCTCTGTTTGGTTTACATGGAAACAACCACGATGGAATAAGAAATTAAAGTTCGGCAACAATGGAGGAACTAATGAATTATCATATGGCATTTTTTTTTTATCGTGACTTCGATTATCACACATATTAAGATATTGGATTATTCAATATGACCGGAAAATTATTTCACTTGAAGTTATTGATTCAAGCGAAGTAAAAAAGCCTTAATTCACTTAGAATTTTTGTCATTTCCATGCGATTCTAATCCACACCCATACTTTCCACTGGCCACGAAGCAGCAAGCAGTAGGATGCCGCACATTTAACACTTTTTGCCATTTTACCAATCGGAGCCTACGTCATTGGGTGCATACTTTTATTTTCTTGGATCTTACTCGTAAACTCTAAAGAATCTTAATAAGTGAACACCCCCTAAAACAAAGTCAACCCCCTCCCATCTGCTACACATTTCAACACACAACATTAATCAAGACCGACCAATTATTATAGTAGAAGATGGACCCTGAGCTTTGACAAGCCAAACCTAGCTAACCCCAAAGACTTTTAAACACTTGTTGGCAATTTATTTTCCGAGCTGGTTTTGTGCCGTGCAGCCAATGTTTTTGGACCTCCAAATATTTCGTTGTCACGATGTGACATACAGTTTGACTAGTCACCTTAATTCTCGTAACATCTTTCAGCCAAGAAAGGCAACGCAAAACCTCCTCTTTCTCTCTTTTTACATGTTCTTGATGTGAGCATGTTCTAGACAATCATAATGTTGGTTGCTACAATGATTTTTCAAGAATAATGCAGGACGAAATCTTATAATTATGCCTCAAAGTCTCGAACCTTTTTCCCTGGTCAAATCCTTGCACAACGAAGTTAGTCAACAGTTTCAAGTACCCAAAAAGAAAAGGTGTTTACAATAACATTATACATTTAACATTCTGGCACTTCTACTTTCCATTTTGCATATAAATGCTACATAAATCATTCAAATAAATGCGACTAATGATCATTCATCTTATTGTTAAGGGACAAAATAGGATTTGGCCCGTATTAATTTTTTAAAAATTAACATTTTACCTTTAAATCATTAAAAAAATACATTAATATCATATATTCTATCAGAATTATATCATTCTACATTATTTAATCCATCTCGTATTAGAAAGGATTCGATTCGAAGGATTCGACTCGAAATAGTTCGATTCGAGGCTCGATTCGGAGATACGAGCGTGGGACCGAACGTTAAAAATGACTATTCGTCGAACCGAACTACAATGTTAGAAAATATTCGGCTCGGTCGATTAGCCATTTAAAATCCCTTTACCCCTTTAAGCCCAATCCAATTGCCCAATTGAATGATGAAAAACATAATCTGTAATTCTTGCTCCATTCAATCATCTCCGTCGCCCCTCCTAAACAACCCCGCCCGCACACCCTCCTTACATAATATCACCCTTTCGATTCCGATTCAAACTCAAGGTAATCTTGTAAAGATTTTGACTTTTGATTTTTTTTATTAAACATTTCATAATTCAAATTTTAATTTAATTTTTTAAATAAACATTTTGTCTAGATTTTTATTCCTTTTATTACTATTTTCAACTGAGATTTTGATTACGATTTGGTAAAACTTCCATTTTTTCAAATTTTGCAAGAATAATTGATTTCTTGTGAAAATAAAACTTAGTAATTGCATGTGAGAATCTTGAATATATCGAGCCAAAGGCTTTCCCACATATTCGACTCGAACCATCGAACTGGAGCTGAACCTTTAGATGATTTCGAGAGGAGGCGAATCTTTATGTTTGAAATGTACTGAGCCCAACTCCAACCACTACACTACATCTAATGTAGGGTTCGGCTCGTTTACAACGGGGCACAATTATTAACATTGGGCTGGACATGGAATTGGAACTTCGTGAACGATTCGATGTCTAACATCTAAATCTTGTTCCAAGCCCAGTCCATTTAAGATATGATTAGTCGTTTATTGGTGTAATTGGAATGCTAACATCCATGATCCATGTATGGTTCCTTATAGCTAAACGTGTATAACGACCGCAGGCCGCCCCTATAACATGTTGAGTTCGCAGGCCCAAAGGCCCCTTAACGCAATCGGCTATTGGCCGCCTATTGGTCGAATCGAGCCCCTATTCTGGCTCGGTGTCTGTATCAATGATTTCAGCACTATTCAATTAAATCCGGCACTAATGTCATAACAATTATCAATTTTTTTTGCACCAAACGCCCCAACGCCAGAATTTAATGTTGTACCTGAAGCATGCATAAATTTAAATGAAAAATCGTATTTACAAATCAACAAATAACATTTCTATTGAAATAACTATTTATTAATAGTTCAAATAGGTAGTTTAAGATACAATAGGTCTTTTCTCACAACAATTAATATCGTACAAACGGACAACGAAAACGATACAATGATTACGCTCAACTGCTCACGCTTTAAACCTAAAAGTTACAAAGTCACTGGCCATTCTATGTCGCTAATGCTCCACAAATTCACGCCACCCATCCTATAACATGACGCTGCTTTCTTCACCACTCTCAAACCTTCCATTTTCACTTTGATATCGCTTCTAAGTTCTCGCCTATCCATAGCTAGCTTACACTCACCGCTACAAAAAAATTTTACACGCTCGAACACAGTGCTGGAGTGTACTGTGAGCCTTTCTGCGGATGTATCTAATGATAATCTTGAAAACCTCTTACACCTCTCCGGAAATTCTTCAAGTATATGAACAATATGCTAATAAACAATTAAATTTATTAAGTTAATAGTCGAATATTAAACAAGAAAAAAATACTTCATTTATGATCTAAGAAAAATGCTCTCATTTATGTAGATTCAAGAAAATGCTTTCCTCGATCAACTTATGCAACAAACGGTACCACGCTCCAATTAAACGGGTACCACGCTTAAGTGTCAACGCCATCTAACGACAGCTACTAAACGTGGTATCGCTTGGACAAACGGTACCACGCTAAATCCTAACGACAAATTTTCCTAAGGGCTACAAATAAGTAAATTTAATTACTTCTTTATGAATTAACGTGGTACCGTTCCCCGATCAAATATTATCGTTTAGTCCCATCCGCTCTTTAATCTGGCCATTTTGATCAGGGGTACCGCTGATCCAAAACTACTCACGCTTATTCCCCGCCAGATAAATGTACAAAGACACCAATAGCCTCTATAAAAAGGGGAATTACCCATTGTTCATTTCTCACAACTCACAATCTTTTCTAAGAAATTACAATACTCACAATCACTTTCTAAGCAATTACAATACTCATTACTTGTTTTTTATTGAAGTCTAAGGATACGATCGAAGTCTAAGGATTCTTTCTCAAGTCGTGGATTGTTCGTCAGACTGCCCTAGATTATCTATCATCTTTTTTTATAATTGTGCTATTTGTTCTTCTAAATTAATGACATCAAAACGTAATCTTGGTAAAAATGTTCAAAGTGATATCAAGGCTAGTATGTCTAATGAGTAATATCAGTAAATAGCTAGTATGTCTAATGTGTTATTTTTAATAGTATGTTAATCTAGATGATAATTAAATGGATGAATTACCCGTGAATTAACTCTCAATCTATTACTACGGATAATACTAATGAAAGGAAAAAACATCATGGATTTGACAACCTTTGTGGCTCTAATTTGAAAATCAAAAAGCAACTTGCATGATCAGAAGTTATAACCCCTATCACGGAAAACGGATCGGTAGCCGAGGAACTGGCCATCTCAGACACTTATTAAGTCATAAAATCATTTGCGATTTACAGCAAGTGTACACGCGAGAACTAGTAATACCTAAACCGGCGGTAACTTTTTTTTTTAATAATTTGGCTTATAGGATGGAAATTATGAAATTTTTAATCGGGTAGTTGTTTTCCTTTAATCATCAGGATGGATGGAGTTTCACTAATTGATTAAAAAGTCGTTAATCCTCGAGCCCAACCGTATCCCCTGCATTCATTTTACGGTAACCTATGCTTTAAATATTTTAAAAACGAAGACTTCTAGGTGCAACTCTTTCGATTTTTACCTTATAAAATGTGTTTGACTAGGCTTATACTGGGTGTCTTTAGAGATTTTGATATAACGTGTGTAACATGTCATTGATTGATAAAGTTTAGGTCTTACAAAAGGAGTATTGTTTATTTTGGGACAATTGCTAAACATAACCATATTCAAATTGTTGAATGTATACTGTATAAAAAGTTAAGATTACAAATGTATGAATAAGACGTTTCAATTTCATTTGATAACGCTGGCCCGGCTAATAATGTTTCAATTGAAAATTAAAGATGTCAATTAAATCGATTTTGCTTTTAACTTTTCACGTTAGATGTTTATGTCACGCCCTTCACCAGCTTACAAAAAGATGGAATAAAAGTTGTTCGGGGATGAGTTTATTTTACCAATTTGTAAGGCCGTTAAATTTTTGTCAACGGGGGAGTGGGGGGTAAGAAAAACATGAATATAAAAAATTAGTCGAGGCTTCCGGTAAAGTTAAGTTTAGGAAATTAATTTCTTTGGACATTTAAACTAGATTTTAACTCTCGACTTACGATCTACTAGTTCGTGCAACATGTATATGAAGAAATCATAATACCATTTTCCCTGAAGCCGCATTCACCGTATAATTGGCCGAGTTACTTTTACGTGGAAACGATTCCACGATTATAACGTGAAAGGGGCGTAAGAATTGGCAAGTTACTGAATGAACAGACTGCCATTCTTAACAAAGGGGTCAGATAGCTAAAAAATGCATCTGGGCCAGATAAGTACACTCAATGCCTTCAAAAAAGTTTATTTGGAAGGTCGCTCATGGGTCCTTTGCCCACTAATAGTCAAGGCCGGAGCTCACTTTCATGCTACGCTTGTTACGCTGGCTAACATTAAATGTTGCGTCCATTTGCCACATATGATGCTACTACATCAACTATAAAAAACAAGCCCGTGATCAACGCTGGACGGTACTCTCTCCTCATTCGTCAGGTCAATCGCCAATGTGTTCCCTTTTAGAAAATCAACAAATGGTACTGGTTGGAATCTAGTATGAATTTTATTTTGTGATAAACACCAAATCTATACATCCCGATCCTCAAAATGATATAAATTAATCTAAAACATACTCAATAATTATGAATAACAGCACTTACAGCCACGCTGAAGTCTATCAACAATTCTTTCACGAAGCCTCCTTTGAATTCCATCGTTGAGCACCTCAAATGTAGTGCCTCTAGTTGGTTGCACACCAGGAGAGGTTGAATCCTACATTTGTGTCTGCTAGAACATGTGGGTCGGGATTGGGAAATCGCTATAAGAATTTTCAATTCTTCCTCGAGTATTTCTGGCCATAATGGTGAGCCGAGGCTTTGTTTTTCTTTCATTTCATGAAATGAAAAAAATCTCTATAAGCTTTGAAACCTAATAGGTTTAGATTATATGTCAAACCTAAAGTGCCTCAACCGAATAGTTAATGAAAGCTTAGCTCCTCGTTAAATTTAACTAAAACGTTAAGAAAATCAAATACTAACAAGTTGTTAATAGTAACTAACAAGTTACTAACGAGCTCAATTCAACTATCGACTAATTCAATCTGACTAATTAATTAATTGATTCATCCAATTTCTATTTTAATATCAATGTAAAATTCCTTAATTGAGAATATTCGTTGATTACAATCAACTCAAATTTAAATGTAGTTTAATTTCATACATGAAAATATAATCCAACGGCCATTGTATGTGTGTGACCTTCTAGATCAGAGTAATAGTAAGTTGTATAATAAATACACTTCGACCAATTAATATTATTATAACGATTAACGAGTAAGATCTAGCAATCGTCATAATCCCTTAAATTATCAGCGAGAACCCAAACTAGTAATATACAATTCTGGCTTCATGTGAAATACTAAAGCCCAAGAATCACATTTAACTAACCCGTAAATGAATTGATACACGATTGTCTCAACAGTATAATAAAAGGGAATCACCCTCATTGATTTCAACACTCCCACTTGCCTCGACGCATTACTTTACACCTTTATCACGCGATCTCTAAATGTAGGCTAACCATAAGTCATGCTTCGCCTAAACACCCAATACTTTCTTTTTACTCTCGAGTATGAACTCAATAAGCATTTATGGCGTCCTACAAAAACCAATCACACTAACCTGCATTTGTGCCCTCGAGATCTTCCTCAGATATCAAGTGATCTGGATAAACTCCCAATATATCAACATTCATCGTTATATTTCATCAAGGGACCCAACATATGCCGTTATAATCCCCGCTAAGGCGACGCTCGTCATAGTCAAAGTACGTAGCTCATATAAATACGATAGCTATATATCGAGGTCTAAGAATCGCTTCAAATTTAAAAATTCTAAACAAATATCATGGGGACACGTATATATGCTATCTTTATGAATTCGCTTCGGTCACGCCACTGCATCAAATTTCCACGGTATCGATCTAGTCCTGGCAGTGCTAACGCGACCAATCTTGATCACTAATCAAAAACACCACGTTAGTCATATAACGCTTGGCTCGCCTAACTATCAAAGATCCGACCAAGGCCTTCGCTATCCCATGTTTCTAAAGCCAAGAGGCGTAATCATCAAATTCATGTTCCCCTCTCTAGCATAGACTAACCTAGGATTTAACTTTTCACTCATCGAGGATACAATACATGTATATTATATATTTCCCAACGGCTCGTGAAATAAATAATAACGGGTAACTATATGAACGCAATCACGCATTCATGTAGCTTTTAAGTCATCAATCGCATTTAAAACACAAAGGAACTTTTGTTTTAATCAATTACTTAATCTCTATTCCGTAAAGTGAATGAACTAGTTCCCCACCGAATCTCTTGCCACGTCAGCCTTCATCAAGCCTGAGAAAACCATACTGTCAACTGGGCTGCGTAGCGGATCTCAACCCGGTGACGCATGCTTAAATCCATAAGCACGGAACCTTTAAGCTCGCATGACTTCTTAGATCACTTCATGATACGTAAAAGCAAGAGGATAGCATTACAATCACATCCTTTACCGAAATACTACTTACAAGCGCCTTGGCATTCATCAACCGCCCCTCAACCAAGGAACTAACATTTAATTAAGATTATCCCTCGATATAGTCATGCATGACTATGATCAAAATGGAAGGGTTTCAAATCCATTTCTTTGGGTTCCATCGGGTAGCGGTTTACAACACAACCTCAAGTGTGTTAAAACACATCTGCCTTATTAAATGCATATCAAGCTTTAAATAACATTACTAACAGCGTATCGACCGGTCAAGTTTCAGAATACGAGTTCAAGTTTCCTTTAGTTTACCTACCGAGCATACTAGGACTCAGTCCTATTATGAAAAGTACTCTTGGCTAATAGCTTTCATATGGTACAACTGCCCATAACGCCATTATCACATTCGGGCCATAAGTAGCATCAACAACTCCGATCCATTCCATGTAACTATATTTACTTCCTATTCTCTTTAAAGTTACTACCAAAACAGTATTCGAATCCGCTGAATACCTTTAATAAAACTTCACAATTTCAATCATTTTAATCATTTACGCCATATTGCACACAACATACTTAATTGACATGCAAGATACTTGAATCATATATTATTACGTAATAGACTTCCCCAACCACTTTGCCATTAATGCCAGGCCCTTACTACTGGGATTGTAATTTAACGAAGAGTTGTTTCACAATAAGAGAATCATTCATTTATAGAATTTAATCTATTATAGATTTCAATCACCCTTTAGCTTTATGACATCTTAAACTTAACAAGCAATGCTCTTAAGTCATTACATATATATAATGTGACTCCATCATAACACGTGTCGCCAAGCATATGTAGCTGGGCTCACAAATGTACAAGAATCTAATCACTACTATACCCTTTAAGGTTGTAGGAAGATTTCTTCAACATTTAGTGTATAAACTTCATTTATGCAGTCATGCTCCCACTAACCTTTAAGGAACTCAAGGTTCTTCATCACTCTTGATTCTTATTGATTTCATCAAGATCAAAAAGTGAAGAATTTAACTCCATTATACTCAATCTTAAGTTTACAACTTTAGATCTCCCAGTAGTATAGAAAAAACTTTCTTTTACATTCTCGCTGAGACGCTGAGTTCCAATAACAATGTCAAGTATCCATCACTTCGATCATTACTTAGGAACATTCTTTTGATAATTTGCTTAGACCTATTAATGCTATAAATCCTCAGGAATAAAGAATAAGAAAGTTTGAAATAAAGCATTTAAAAAGCACAAATTAACCAATGAATATAAGTTTAATATTGGTTTCTCAATCAAACGTATGATTAAACGCCATTCATACCGATTGCTCATTTAATGAGAATATATTTATTACTTCCTCGATGATTCACCATCCGTAAAGTAATATAAGACGCCTACTCCGATAAAATCACCATCCGTAAAATAGAGCTTTATACTCAACCCATGTATTAATATCTTATTTTATTTAAATGACCAAGTCATTTATTGAGTATTATTTATTCACGTTGTCATTTGTATCACCGCATTTAGCTTTTTAAATGCATCAAGAGCGGATACCCCTTTGATATAACCAAGCGGTTCTAATAATTAGTTTGTATCTCCTACTTGAGCCACTTGAATGCATTCAAGTCACATATTTATTTCCACTATTCAGACTTCATAACGCAGACTCTATATGTACAATTGCAACAATTATAGTGGATGGAAATAAATATCACCTTCCTTCCGGTTATGTACAAATGACTTTAATATCAACTTTGATTCTGAAAGCTAAAATTCATGTCTACTACAGTTGACATAATACTAACTTATCCTATACGAGACGCTTCGTAGTTTGTTTATCAAACACAACTCGAGTCATTCTCACATTGAATATGCAATGTAAATTAATTTAAAGGTAGGCGTAGCAACCTTAATATGTGAAATTATTTTATTCTTTGTGTTTCAACATCAAGTAATCAATCCTTACTTGTATCATCACTCAACTAATGACACATCTAAGGTTTTAATGAAAAACTATCTCTCGTATATGAAATTGAAAGATCTCATCCATTTGTGTTTTAACTTCATTAAACACAATTCCCTCAATTACTTATCTTAACAAGCACGCTTAGAATGATGTCTCATTCTTCTGGACGATATAAATACTTATATCGACGATACTGACTCAAATTGATAGTATTCATATGGTCCTTTCCATACCCTTATCAACTCGATGATTATTCACACTCAAATCTTCAATTAACTCAGATGTAAACATACAAACTTAATTTAGACTAGCGAATCCCTCCCACTTAGTCGAATTTAGTTCATCTTTCGATTATACCTTTCAAGTCTTCGTTTCTTAATTAACTTGTATGTAAACATACAAACTTAATTTCTGTACTCAAGAACCTCCCACTAAGTTCAAGTAAAGAGTCGATTTAGTTCATCTCTCTTTCAAGATTATACTCAAGTCTCGCTCGAAGCCAGCTATCCATAAGTGTTATTCAATCGCTTGCTGTTCAAGGGCTTCCTTTTAAAGAAGAGTAGTAATGTTTCCCTTAACTGATATGAGGATTTAAAAACTCCGGTGGTGCTCTTTATAATGGGAAGCTATCATTACACAAAGCTCGATAACTTCTTTGTATCTTGGGTCTTCCAAATTATCATATACTTGGCTCATATCCATGATTAAATCACGCTGAAGTCAAAAACTAGTGTTCTCGACACCGATAGCCCAACATTACTTGACAACAAAATTATTTGAGATATAAGATTTAATCAAATCTCTCTTTCAATTCCTAAATGTTACTTAAAAACCTTCTTTCTATGCTTTAAAGTTCGAAATAATGAAGCGAATCATTAACTTCAACTTATAGTTCCATGTTCACTCAACTCAGAGTAAGTAGAACCTTAATATATGACTTTTGCTTTTATTTGTTTCCCAATACCATGTTTCTTTTGTTTCCTCACAATTCACGAGCCATGTTCATCATGTTAAAGAACTAAATACCCATCACATGTCCCTCGAATGTAGATACACAACATTCAAGATCATTCAATAGTTTTTCTCAATCGAAGTTATAAAAGAGATCCAACTATTTATCATTTAAGACTTCCAAGCTCAGCGGCTAAGAGATAATATGACATATCAGGGTCTTCACAAGATCATCACCTTCGATTGAATCAAAATTAATTATCCTTCAATCAGTAACATGTGACTTTGTTCACTCTGAACCAAAAGTTCATGCAACGTATCAATACGACACCAAGTCTTAAATGTTTGTGGTATTTAGAAAGTTTTATCCTCTATTAGCATGCAAATCATCATATGGTTGAAGTTAAGATCGCTATTGTAACACTTTGTATCAACAAGTTTTCTCATTCTGGATGTCTCCTAAACTTATTTTATTTCACATTATAAATTCTACGCATTTAGTTTGCCCAATGAACGGTGAATAAAATAGGTAAACTTAATGTGCCAAACATAATACAGAAATATGCAACTTAAAATAAACAAGGTAGCTTCAAAACAATCCATACGTATTTACAAAATGAATTGTAAATATAATACCCGCATTTCAAATCTCACAAAAAATGTACAAGGTATCAAGATCTATTATACTTAAATCCAAAACTAAGAACACCGCAACATTTCAATCCAGCTTATAATAGTAGGTTATCAACCAATTATGTAAACTACATAACTCTTGTGTGTCGTTAGCATACTATTCAAGACGCCACCCGACTTTGTATTCCCATTAACCGGTTAAGCACATACCAATTAAACCAAAAATTACTTCGGAATGATCATCCAAAGCTCACAACGCTATGGAAATCACCTCAACATGATCCATTGTCATATCTAAGTGCAAAAACTCCGTAATACCTCGCCATCACAGCTGGCCCATGTGATAATGCAACCGATTTCACAACTTTAAAATTGGTTTGATACATTGCTTAAATTTTAATTGGTGATATTAATGTTATTTAACTTTATTTAACCATGCATATATAGCACATATTCAAGCAACATGCACAACATGAAAATAAATAAATAAATAACACTACATTTGTGAGATATGAGAATACCCCTAGGACCTATTACATCACTTAACAAGTGAAATGCCAACATATCCCATTACAGCACTTACCAAGCGCAACTCAGATTCTCTACCAAACTTACAAGTTCTCCAAGTGCCGTCTCGCTGGATATGCTATCTCAATGCCACCACAAGAAGACATACTACTACCTAACCCAACTTAGACAAAGACGTTGTGCTCAGGTAAATGTGAATACAAGAATAAAAGAAATACGACTCAACAGTCGCTTACATAACATTTCTCCTCGATAATGCATCAGAATAAATAAATTAAACTCGAAGTCATATCTAAATATTCTTTCCATTTCATAACAATATATATGGGCAAAAAACATTAAAACAAATAAATGCACTTAATGTCATATATATTAAATGAAAATGAGATTAAAATGTGTTCATAATCGACTAATTAATTACCCATTATTTTATAATTAATTAATAATTAATGTAAATTTTGAATTTAAATATATTCACATGATTAATGATAATTATTACAATAATTATCACCACTTAAATCATGGAATAATTACTTACAAGTGATTAACTCCTTTTAAAATTTAAAATTTAAAGTCACTAATAAACATATTTTCAAAAATTATCAATTAATGAAAATAATTATGAAAGGGAAATATAAATCAAATTTAATGCCATTCAAGATATATATTCAATTATCTTAATGACAAAATTTATGATTTAACATTTAAAACCGAAATTAATAATTACCAATAATTTCAAACCAAAATAATTACATAAAATACATTTAGGGTTTTCTAAAAACGGACGACGAACTTCGACGGCCAAAACCGCCGGCCTCCGGCCACCCACGACCGACACGCGCCGGCCGGCGGCGTAGTGCGGTCGATGGGCTACGTCACGGTGGCCGGAACGTCCAATTCCGACACCGGACGCGCCCGGGAGAGGCTCCGCAAGTTCGGCGACCGATTTTGGTAATTCATTTCGGGCCAGCTTTTCCAGACACCGCAACTTCAGAAAACGACCGAGCACTAAAAATTCAAAAAAAATTCTGGATTTTTCTTGAACATCAAAAATATCATTATTGAACACGTCCAAGTGGTAGTTTATCAAAAACACTTTTAGTTTTTCGGGATTAAACCCAAAAACAATTCAGAAATGCAATGAATTATTTGAGTACTTAAGAAAATTTTTAAAAATTTGAAAAAAATCTGGCATGAACCTCAAAGGGTCATGAACACACAGATTTAATTTCGTAATTTTCTGAAATTTGTAAACCTCACTGTAAAATCGAAAATGATTCTACCTCAAATTAAAATGCAAATTAATCAATTTTTTCTTTTAATCCCTTCAATTCATGAAACATCAATAAACTTCAAATCATCAAATCAATACATGAAAATGATGATTCCAGCCATGTGAAACATATATAGAATGGATTGATTTTTCATATTATATTCATCAATTGAATATATAAATCATGAAATAATCAAATTAACTAACAACTACGCTAACACACAATCAAATTAGATAAAAATATATCAAACTCGAAAGTATACTCCGAGGCCACTGTTAGAATCTAAGTACATTTAATTCCTTTTATTCTCAGCTATAAAACACCAAATTCATACATCCCGGATCCTCAAATGATATAAATTAATCAAAAAACACATAATTAACAATTATGAATAATGCACTTACAAGCAGATGTCAATGAAGTCTATCAATTACTTAGGTGAACACTAAGTTCCAAAGAACACATTTAACCAACCCAGAAACGAATCGACATGCCAACAATCTGTCTCAATCTGCATAATAAAAAGCGGAATCAATTCTCATTGATTTTTTCAATGTATAAGAATGCAGCAAGATTACGATAAGAAGACAATCAAGTTTCTGCCCAGTGGATCGTATACGCTGAGTGGCATTGCTGGGAAGTTTTCGGAAATTTGAGTTCATGAGAAACGATGCCAAGTGGTTGTTCAACAACGCTACAAGGCCACTAGGGACGGTTACTAAGTATCGGGGAGCCACTTACCTATCCACAACCCCCTTTATTCCCCGTGACCGGTGGTCATCCCCGCTGATCATCCGATCGAGCCTCTGTGAGTCAACGAACGCCAAATAATGCTAGCTGGGCCGCTTGGTGAGCATTTATGATTTAGACGTGAGGTAAATTTGTGCTCAATTGACCGTCCTGACAACGCAGCGAGGATACGAGATCGCATGTAATCTGTTGACGCCACCACCGCACCACCACCGCCCTTCGATCGCCAAAAAAGACGACAACGGTTAGAATGACAATCGAGGAGATTTACACTCTGTATAAACACAATGCAGTTGAACGTGGTGTTGTTGTTTCATGTTATGTACTTTCAATTTCAAAAAATTATGGTTCTTTTTATTTTATGACATATACTTTGGTATTCGAACAATTTAGTTTTTATGTTATGCATTTTAATATTTGAACAATGATTATGGGCATGTGGTTGTTGAACATTTAGATTAGGTTGTCATTCCTTGTTTCGTGAATTTTAGTTTGGCCGTTATTTGTTAATTGTTTATGGTGTTTAATTCCTTTTGTTTTCCAACATTTACGCTGCTAAATCTATGACACGCTTGTCCCAACGCCGCCACATTTATGCCAAAAAGCTACTTCATGTATCACAACACGCCTTTATCGCACTATTTTACGCTAACCAAGTGACACGCTTATTTTAAATATTACCACGCCGTTAAACGCTGTGGCCTTCAACCGGCTCTGGCCGAATACCTACCGAATATCACAGACAAACGTGCTGTGGCTCGGGCCCATCGCCCCTATCCGCCCCATTTCCTAGCGGGCCGGACCGTCAGCGGGCTAAATGGGTCAAGTTTAATTGAACTGAACCGCGGGTTTGCCACGCACGCCCACCAAGGCCCGGTTCGCTAGGACACCATGACTTATAGCACTGGTGGAGTAGTGACCAGATTTGTCAAGTAGATTGGGCCGAAATGGCCGCGGTCTATAAGGAACGAGACGGAGGACCTACTTCACATCCATCGACCATCGCACACTTACAATATAACGATCAATCAAACATGATTTGGTTATTCCATTAATAATCTAGTCCGGTATAACTCCTATCCATTTCTATCGAAACGAAAATTTTAATATTGGTATCAATTATGCTAATACGGAAAACAAAGAAAAACGTACGGAGTAATAAAATACCCTACATTGGAAGAGGTAGAAATGTTTATAGGACCTTTCCTAGAACTCATTCCTCGATATGTGATATTAACATTTAATAGGCTTCTTGATGTTGATTTGACCAACTAGATCCATATAAATGAACCAAATGTATCAGAAGTGTTCATTTGTGGGTTGGCTAGGATATTAAGATGGTGACACTTGTCCAAATCTTAAGTGCAACAAGACCCCTCAAGATTTCCTATAAATACCTACGCCAAACCTTCATACGGGAGCAGAATGTAAATCTAAATTGCTATAATCGCTCTCACATAGGTTTTACCAATAACCGAACTAACTTCTAAACACGTGAGTGTTCACGATTGACTTCAAGTTATGGCTCTAGGGTACAACAATCTCCCTGGCTTCATTACGGAGTATTGGGCTTCACGGAACACGGAGCAACTCTCACAACCCGAGTAAATAACTCGGGCCGGGTCAGTATCAGAACAACCACCTCGGGAACTATACCCTCAAGGTATCGCGAAGGCCCAAACGAAGTATCCTGTCCGCACTACAAGAGGGTGAGCCATCACTGAAACGAATCAGACACCAACCGAGCAAAGCTTTTTATGTGAACCTTGGGAAAAAAGATAATTACTGCACTGGCAACATCCGCCGGGAATTCACTCGATGAAAGATTCAATGACATGACTACGGGAGTCGGTTCAGCCAAATCGTTGAATCCACTGCAACATAACATACCGACAAATCAAGGTCAGACATGAAGAGATTAGTCGGCGAGACACAATCCACGCCTAATCGCCGACAACAACGTAGAGATATAAGTCACCCAACCTTTCGTAGCCTCCATGAAGAGGGCCGTGATTATAATCAAGAAGACTATTCTTCCACGCCTAATACCCCTAGTCGGTCCCCATCCAGGACAAATCAAGCGGTATTACAAGGCAAAGCACTGCTCGATTATAGAACAACCGCCGTAACGCCACCCGGACTCCACTGGCGGAACACTTCACCGTGCACCCTGCAGGAAATGCCGGGTTCAAAGAACGATGTTGGCAGCAAAGCTCCAATTGCAAACGGAGGAGCTAAATAATGCACTGCAGACATTGCCCCCTCCAAACTCCTCGGCAAAAACACAAGCATTTCTCATCCTTCCCCTTCCTTACAGTCGGTATACGAGCTCTTATCTCCATGGGGCTTCAGGATGCCAAAATTCAAAACGTATGATGGCATGGGAGACCCTAACAATCACATCAAGGCATGTGATTTCCAATCATGCTTTTAAGTAAGGATGACATATACGCCGAGGGCTTTCCGTATAGTCATTTAAGTAATAATAAACGGTTCCAATAAACTACCACCTAATTCCATTGATCACCGGCAAGACTTTGTAGACTCCATTCATGGATAAGTTCGGCTTCCCCATCATAGCCGAACAATATGAAGAAGACTTTGTAGACCCATGGACGAAAAGGTGTCAATGATCGCTGCTCTTCACTGGCCGCGCTTTGGCCCCTAATGTAGTCGGTCTTTGAGCCAAGAATCAATGTACACCAGTTGTCCCAACTAATGGTGAAATACATAAATCGAAAGCCAAGCAAAGAGGGTAACGAGGTTCATCTCAAAAAGAACCACAAGGATCACCAAAGTAGTGGAAACCGTAATGCATAGTTACGTAGAAACTCTAAGCAAGAGTTTCCTGTGTGGAGGTCCAAGCATGAAGGTCTCCGAAAAAGAGAACAAGAGTGAGGCAATCACAAGAACCCTTTACAATGCATATTCCTTTGGTTTGGTGACTTCGATACGAAAAGTATATGCCCAAATGCCGGGTAGATATTATTACCAAAATTCCTCAAAAATCGAGGTCCCATCCGGTCAAAGTACTCCCAAAGCTTTTCTCGTGAGTATCACAAGGATCATGGCAATGGCTATACCTGATGATCGCTGTTTTGAAAAGCTGGAAACGGGAAGCTTATCCGACGGCATTCCGTGGGTCGCAAGAGAACGCCCCTCGAAGGCATTTCTAGGCTCACCGGCAAACGAGCAAATTCAAGTCGTAAGCCCACCCGTGTCGCCGGGACGACCGGCTACCATTTCGAGGCTTCGCAGTGGGGGAGAGATACTTCAAATTCTAAAGCAAAGATACAGAGAGCTGCATCGGGTTAGGCCTCTATGGCCACTATCGATGTAGTAGGATAAAGTTCTCCTGCTAATCAGTGGATCGAGTACCCCACATTTAATTTCTAATAATAAGTCATGTAATTGATAACTATAAAAAGGATGTTGGTGGATACGGGAAGTTCACTAGACACTCTATCTAGGCGTATGATCGTCGAGACTGTCTCCGAAACCCTTAAGTGCCGCATGTACACCTCCTCACTCGGTTCACGTGGACATTCCATTTATCCAAATGGGATAGCATTTTGATTTCACGGTGGGAGAAACCCCTTTAGAATCGTGGAAAATAAGGGCATTGTATTTAATGTAGACATATCCGGTGACCTCCCTCATACAATGGTCTTATCATGCCCCTCGTAATCTTACTCCACCCCAGTCGACTTCCTATGTTAAGCATCATCAACGAATCGACAATTGCAGTCACCAATCGATGGGATAACAACAAAAATGATTTTCATTTGAGATTAATAATAAAAATATCCTCTTAGTCCATCGAGGGTGAACGAACAACACATCCCTTAAAAAAAACACATCATCAACACAACCATACATCAACCCTCAATAATACAAACTAACAAAACACAACATAGTCTCCACAATACATCATAGTAGTATGGTCACACGACCCCTCAACGCATAACATAAATTTCTAGAAACATAGCAAGAGGAAAGATGAGAAATGACTGCTGAGGACTTCCTACGCCAATTTACCACCTACGATCTAATCCGCGTAACGCAATTTTCCTCAAAGAACCTCGATTTATCAACTCCTAGATCTAGCATAAAACGCCCTACCATAAAGAAAATAATAGAGTAAGTCAGCTAAGCTTAGTGAATACAAATATCACGAATGATATCCATCCACATATAATCATACTTATATATAAAGAGTATACGTATTTAACGTTAATAAGCATTTATTCAATGAACCACTACTCTCAAATTTCATAAGAACCTCCTATTTAATATTAATACTAGATCAATAAAATACTCCTTACATATTCATAACCATCAACAACGATAATCAAATATTCATTCAAATAAAAATAACACAAACAACAACGGTTAGTCCAACGAAATATATAACATCAAAAAACCTCCATCCGCACATCCATCCACCAACCACACATCCACCAATACACACATCTCCCAACACACAGATATATATACATCACAATCCTCCCGACCGAGGCTACCCTTCAATATGCATATCACACCGAACCTCCCGAATCATCTCGTCACCCTCTCAATCATGCCATCACACCAAACCTCCCGGTCGAGGCTACCCTCAATGTATATATATCATTTCACCCAAATTAACCTCGCAAAAAGAATACACACACCAACCACAATAATACACACAAAGTAACACAATCACACACAACAATCATAGTATAATCATAAAAACTACAACAATCTCAATATACATTCCAATATAAATACATAACAAACACATGCCAAATATATAACCATAATATATATGAAAGGTTCTCATCGTGAGATTTGTACTCACCTCGAGCCAAAGCAACTAAAATATCTCTAGGTAGTCCACGTGCTAGGTCCGGGCTCAACTCCTATCCAAAGCAATTATATACGTTATTTTACTTTTCGATTAATAACCTCCTCTTATATCTATTAAATCCCAAATAAAGATCAAATATAATCCAACAACCCCGGTATAAGGATTCTAATTCAACAAACTCCGCCTTCATTATCGGAGTATAACATAAAAATATAATTTTCTCCCTTTACATCCTGATTATTATTATTCAACATCTCATAATTCAAAATAAATATCATTTATAGTCATTAGATCACCAACTAGTAAACAAATTCTAAAATTTCAACTTTTAACAAAATTCTAGCTACCAACTTGCCAACTTTAAGTGGAACGACACACGCTTAAACGACTAATTAAAACAACAAAAAATCTCAAATCCATACTACAAATCTCATCTTAGTCGCCCCCCATTCCAACTCCACTCTAACACTTAAAACAATTTCTAATCAATTAAAATCAATTTTCCCTAACTACTATACCCATTTAAACAACCTTTAATTCAAAACTCAACTACTTTCACTAACTTTCATGCATAACCTCAAATATATTCTTTTCCAAATCCAATATCAAAATGATCCAACTTATACCCCAAAACAACTATATTAAAGTCCTATAACATCATACTACAATTTAAAGCGCGCGATTTGGAAAAGTCAACTCTCAACATCCAACATTACTTCAATCCTAAAAATCCATTGTTATAACTTCTAACCACATGTAATCTAAGCTTATGATACATATTTTGTCATTAAAATCTCAAAAACCTCAAAGTCAACTTAAAAACTTAAACCTCAAAATACCAACTATAGCCCAAAATAATTAGATTTGAAGATTGAAAACCATGTACCTTTGATAATCGGAAGACGGTGCAGAACAAGATTAAGGAGCTGGATCCAACAAGATTTCACCAAGGAAAAAACAAGCGCTAGGAGTATAGGTAGCTGTTCGCCACGGTAGGAAGGCAAATTCGTGGGACGGTTTGCGACGGCTAAGAAATGGTTTCGGGTAATGGTGATATTTAGATGACGATTAAGTCCCGCTTTGTCATGGCGCGTCATTTCTCCACTTGTTGTCATTAAACTTAAATGAAACGACAATCATATTATTTTCCGCGACATAAAATAGCTAATCCTCTAATACTACCGATATATCAATTTTATTCCAAATCATTTATACTATCTCCGGGTCCCACCCTCAAACGATATATATAATAATTTAATCGCTTAGGTGTAACGGGTTATTTCTTCCCCATCCCCTCACATCCATACATGATATAATTTCACCACTCCATTTGAAATGAAAAATTCCCCAACCACGGGAGTGAAATGGAGAATGAGATCCGGTGGCCTCTGGTTCCGTAATTTCACGAGTAGTTCTCCTCAAGGAGACACCCAAACAAAGAGACACCCCGAGAAATATCAAGACCACGGGTAGTTCCCTTGAAAACCACACATCCCCGGTACATCAAGACAATCTTCACTGAAAAAGGAAATCTCAAAGAAAGTGGTCCCCCTCACGAGAACTCGAGGTTGTCTCCCTTAAGAAACAACAACCCGAAACCCTTCAAGATAGGTGGACCCAATTGAGTTCCGACTCATCGCAATTTACTAATCAAACTACTAAAAAGTTGTGGTAATTTAAGATGTTTTGTACTGAATCCCGCGACACGCCTCTCCTCGGACGGACGCCAATATCATATACACCGATCGCACGTGATCCTCCACCCATGTGCCCGTGAAAAATGTAAAGAGAAATCCTCCCAAGAGAAATAACCAAAGCATTCGAGAAGAATGTGTTAATCGATAAAGAGTAGGGCCATAAAGAGAATCGCAATTCCTGAAATTGGATCAAGGACGCGGTGACGGCCACTTCGAGAATGTGCATGCATTTCACCTCAACCTAAACAAAGTTTGCCCTTAAAGACTACTTCCCCGCCGCTCGGGAAGATTGGAGCACGTGGAGTCGGGCCGTGGTACGAAATTCGACTTTCGTGACGCTCCCCGAGCGAGGATATCATCAAATACTCTGAAAAAAGCATATCAAGAAAAACTGCCATTCATCACGGAGTAATGGATTATATCAGTTGGACCGTGATGCCCCCCTTCGATTCAAGAACGCAAGCAACCTATCGTGATCAGCTTAATTACATCTCTGGATCAACAGTAAAAACATGGAAATTTAATGCTGATGACACGCCGTTAAGAGCAAAAGCAATAGGAGAACATTCGCGAGAATACGGAGGAGACTCTCGCGGAAGTTGGGCGAAAAAGCTCGCCTACGTATCAACCCGCAGAATGTTTTCTCAAGCCAGGGAGACTCGAAAATTCTGTTTCTTGATGTTGAACAGTATCAACCTAATCCCGACAAGATTGATGCCATCAGGCACGAAGTTCAAGTCCTACAAAGAAGTACGTAGGTTGGCAGCCGCCCTCGTGGCACTAAATATTCATATCTCCCGATTGCATATAAATTCATCATCTCTTTTCCGAAAAATGAATGTGCCTTCACAAGCAGGAGTTCACGCATTTAAGAACGCTCCAAAGCTCAAGAATTAAAGCATAGTCAGTCATCAAAAATATTGACCCGAATCTCAAGGAAAAGAGGAACTTCGCTTGTATTTGAAGTTGTATCTAAAGGGAGCCATGAAAGTATCAAGGCTATAAGAAGTGAGCGTTCAAAAGAAAATCTAATGCATCTACGTGGACCGAGAAAAACTACTCCCCTCTATCGACAAATTCGTGTCGACCTTGATCATCAAAGAAGGAAGCTTAAACTCGCTTTGAAAATCACATTATAACCATGGTCAAAGAGCAACCCTTCAAGAAGATAACGTCCAATACTACAATAAACGGGAAGACCACCAAGGCCAATTGAACTAAGTGTGAATTTGAAATCACTTTCATCCCTATAACTAATCAAAGCTCAAACACTACCCAACTTCATGGAACGACCCACCGCTAGTGGGTTCCCCCTCGAAGATAATGAGTACACCGATGCTAACTGGGAAAGCAACCCCCTACGGATATCAGACGCTGGATTCGGGCCAAGAATCCAAAAGTGATGGTGGGCATGAATCTCAATCCAAGGACCCGAGGAGTCTCTGTTTGAATATGCCTCGAGATTCTCGCTTCGTGCCACCAATAACGGCGTAATACGGCTAAGTGATTTGTGCTACATAAATTGGGAAGCCCTCGTGGGATGCCAGGATCGAAAAGTAGGAGACTGCCAGTCATCGAGTAGCAGGTAATCATGTGGGTAAAAATGAAAGTCTAAGAAAATACCTTCATGCAAAGGCCACAACAATAACTTCAAGATTTGATTACGCACTTTATTACACTTAAGTGAAAATGAGCACGCTTCTAATTATCTCTCCAAAGTTGGACAATACTTATTGGGCGAGGATATTCCTCAGTGGAGTTCACATAGAACACGTGGAAAAAACCAATCCATGAAGAAATGTAATGTTCTCGCTGGAGTGAAGAGGGAGGACCTGCACAACCAGATAATCAAACGCCACCACCGGTGAGTTGTCCCAAGACAAGGTCGGCCGAAAATTCAAAAAAGAAATTACAAGTTTCCCGATGTGTTTCAAGGGGAATTGCACAAAGAATCTCGCTAGGCTTCATTGCTCGTATCCTCGAAATAAAAATACAAATAACTCGCTTGAAGTTCATGAGGAATATCAAGGATATCAAATCGGGGAAAGTCTTACCCCTAGATTACCTCGAGCATGATAACTTTGGCCCACTATGATGAAATTTTAATTCCTCGAATACGCCGTGAATTCCCGCCAAAACGGCGTAGTCCCCGCATACCAAATAGAAAACGACTGCACTGTTACAAAAACCATCGCTACGCTGGGCATTAATCAAGGGACTGCTCATGAAACCCGCCAATTAAATACAAAGCGATGTCGTTGGTGGCGCCTTATTACTTCAATAAGTAAGCGAAGCCATGCCACTCAAAAATATCACTACGGAAGATATTAGGAGTTTTGCTTTTGGAAAACATCATTACTAGTTACGGAATCAAGATCTTGGTATTTACATTCCCGCCGATGCCTTTTACTGGGACATGCGGTAAAATGTCTCGGATTGAAAGCACCGCTTTTGCACCAAGACGCTTACCCCAAACCAACGGATGTAAAAAGTCATGAATCGGACCATCTTCAAGGGATTAGTTAACCTCCTCGAGTCGGGGCAAACGGTATGAATAACTCCTCTACGAGTTCTATGGTCTTACGTAATCACCTCCTTCAAACGCTACTTGCACTTTTAGCCCGCCGGTGTTCGGACAGGATGTGTTGCCAATAGAAGCTCGCTTTTACCAAATATACGAGGCAATCTCTTGCTTTCACGGAAGAAAGAACGGGAACATAATGGTAGTGCCTCAATTTCACTACTTTGTGCTGGGTGGACAAAGTTTATACCGTAATGCGTAGTACAAACAATCATTGCATACCCTAGAACCAAAGGGCTCTAATTCAACAATTTAGAGAAGGAGATCTCGTGCTTGACTTTCTTTTAAAGCCAAGAAACCCAGTTAAGCAAAGCATGCTCAACCTAAAACAAATGACTCATGCAAAGAGCAAGTGAGTCATAGCCCAGTGAACATAATGAAATGGAGCTTTGGGGAAAGTTATCACATACATGGCGAGAATATATCCTTCAAAAAGATATTATACTCTAACTATGTTAACGATGGTTTCCCCTCTTTGTAAACGAATCCTCGAGTTAAAAGTTCGATGAAGTACGTTGCCATTTGGAAAATAAAAACCTCTTTGACTACCAAAGACATCTTCTGACAACGGCGAATAAAATCACTTTAAACTCTAAATGTGAGGGAAACCCGAGCGAATCGCATCATTCGGGTTCAATTCGAATAAGATCACTTAACCTCCACTGTGAGGAAACCCCGGTTTAATTAGATCACCTGCGTGATCCCGCTTAATCGTATCATTCGGGCTTCAAGTGAATAAGATCACTTAACCCCACCAGAGGCAACCCAAGCTCAATCGATCACCTCGTGGTCCTCGAAATAATCAGATTAGTCTGGGTCAAGTGAATAAGATCACTTAACCTCAACTACATTTTGAAATCCCAGCTTAATCGATAACTCGTGGTTCAATGTTTAAATCTGATCATTCGGGGTTCAAGTGAATAAAAACACTTAACCTCCACTGTGAGGGAAACCCGAAAGTCAATCAGATATTCAATGATCCAATTTAAGTTTAATCGATCATCTCGGTTCATGAATAAACACTTCTTAACCTCCACTGCAGGGAAACCCGAGCTGCACTGCATCACTCGTGGTCCCCGAGTGAATTAGATCATTCGGGGTTTAAGTAAAGTAAATCATTCCTCTTTGAAAACCCGAGCCGGATTAGGATCACCCGGTCCCTTTGAAATTCACACCGGCACGCAAGCATGATTAATGACAAAAACAATTCCCAAAAAGTGAGGGACGGTATCATCATGATAGGCAAAGTATTATCATAAAATAGCATATAAGTCAAAAGAAAAGATAAAAGAAAATGGCAAAGGATGCAAAGATATAAAAGAAAAGATAAGAAAAAATTTGCAAAAATAGGAAAAGATAACCATTACTAATCAAAAGAAAGTATTACACAAGAATCTACACCCGCACTAGTTGCAAGCCCGAGGAAATATTGACAAAATGTTCACAAAACATAGCTACCTAAAATAGATTGGGATTAGGCATCATCACTACTAATGCATCACTCCTCCCTCATCTTCTCGGTGCCGCCATCACCCCCCCCACTAAGATCCCACCATTATTCCTATCTTCCCTTTTCTTCCCCTCAGAAGTCAAAGGCACAACATACTCCTCCCGTAAATGTTCTTTCTCACGAACTTAGTGGAACATGGATTGGGATGCCGTGGGAAATTGATACACCTTAAGGCAAAAATGGTTCTCATTATGGATACGCTTCCTCATAAAATGCGAGATCCTTTATAGTTTTGGCCCTCCTGAACTTCTCTATAACAACTTTAGGATCAGTCTCGTAGATAACTCGCTCCAATTGCTTTTTTAGAGTTCACCAAAAAGACGCTTCTCGAGTTAATCCAACTGACTTTAAAAATCACGAGACTTTCGTCTCTCGACTCTTCAAGAGAAGCTCTAAGAGTAAATGTATCGTAAGATTACACATGCAGTAGTGCTCCGATTTAGACTCTCGTAAGCGCATCACTTAACAACTTGGAGGTCTTCATATTTACCCCTCAACTCATCACTGCCTCGACCTCGCCTCTCTCACCTCGCTTCTCCAAAAGCATCTTTATCAAACTCAAGACGTTCGTGGACTCTTCAGATTCCCTCCATTTTAAGGATAGCCCGTAAGCACACTCAGTGGCCTAAGATGAAAGCAGAGGTTCACGATTAAAAACAGAAACCGAGACAAAAAATGAAAACTTAAAGGAAGAAAGTTTTACCTCGAGTCAGCGAATGTGGAGTCATAAGATCTCGGGAAGCATATTCTAAACTCCTCCATGTCTTTTCAACATAGCTCTTCAATAAAAGATAAAGTGCTAGGGAGTATCTTTCCCAGAAACGGTGTCCTTGGTTACCATAATCCCGGCGGAAAGAGAATAAGGAACTTCCAATAGGGACCCGTGATAGTCGAATTTAACTCGTGAGTAAAAGCAGGAGTAAAAAGGTTCACCCATGAGCCTCGGTAAAACAACCCGGGTCCGGTACGACAATGGTCAATCGGGGTCATTGGGAGCAGTAGTTGCAGGGCCCGCACCGAGAAACTTCAACCTGAGGAGATTCACCATGTGGACCGATGTCTTCGGGCCTTCTTCGACTCTGGTACAGGACATCGCCAGCAACCTCGCAGCCAGCAATCACAAATCCAGTTCCTTTTTCTTGTGAGATCCAGCCAATGGATTCTTTACCCGAGGTGATTTAAAAGCTCAATTGCGGAGGCAAAATTTACCTATAATCTGCAGGCATTCTTCCTTAGAGAGGTGCTCCAATAAAAAAAACAAAAAGCAGATAAAGAAGAGCATTTAAAACCCGAAAATACCGCTATAAGGAAGAATACTTCACGGGTTTTATGCTGGAAACTTGTTGACCTCTAGCCAAAACCCGCTTTGATCAAGACATCACGATCACAAAGACCCTTTGTTGCCAAGTCCTTCAACTTATCTACCTCGGATCGGGTCCTCGTTTGCAGTCCCTGAGGTGCTGCAAGTGAGACAGGACCAACGAAAGCACAAATGCTCTGCCACTAAAGTTGTTCCTTTAGCTAGAAACCACGCTTGGAACCAACGAGCCGGCTCCACCTTATCCAATCTTCGGTATATCAAAAGTTATTATAGTAACACAGTGACCTCTTTATGATTAACGTCAGACATAGTAACGTAATAACGCCATATCGAGATAACCCCGATAAGAAGACAACCACTGGAAAACGGGCACCAAATCCAAGCCTCTGAGAAGAAGAAGAAGGCCGGGCTCTCGAGGTCGCCCCTCAAGAGCACTCACAAAGTCTTTATGGTTTCTCCATCATAATCTATGCGCAAACTCACCAAATCCGGTGTTCGAGTAGCGCCGAGCTTTGATGTTAATCGTCACTCCGAGGAATCATACGAATCTCTGGCGATTAATAATATACGTGTAAAATGAGTTTTATCGCCGAAACTATAAGTACACCGCCTCTACTGCAACTTGCCTAGCCAAACGCATCTCAAGAGTCCCTTCAAGAACTTGTAGGACGAAAGATCTCGCAGGAAGGATTCTGCTTGATTCGCTATAACGAAAGTAAAAACAAAAGCGAGTAGCGTAAAAATCGATTAATAGCATAGAATAAAAGGAGTTTCGCTCAAGGAGACGAAGAAAAGTGAAAATTTTAAAAATAATGGAACAAGAAAAAATGAAGAGGCGGTTACCTTCTTTATATGGTCATACCATGTCCCTTGAGTTTCAATGGCCATAAAAGACGAAGCACTATGGTCGGCATGTGAGTGATTTTAACCTCTTCAAATTCCACTACCATTCAAATTGAATCGTAATTCATCGGGATTAAAAGTGTAATAATCGTGATATGGACATAGTCGATCGGGACCAACCTGATCGATTTAGATGAACCAAGCGAATAGGCTTTAAAACCTTTTGTGTCGACGAGATCTCTTTGTGACGGTGCATTGTAATTGGCTCCAAATCTTAAGACAACAAGACCCCTGGCATTTCCTATAACACACATGCCAAACCTTCATTCGAGGTAACGTAAATTTGAATCGCTATATACCTGCTCACATAGCTTTACCAGCCACCCGAATCCACTTAAAAAGACGGAAATGCTGGTTCCACTTTGGCCCCTGCTCCAGTATTAACAACCCCGGGTTTCACTTTAGGACAATATGAAACACGGAGCAATCTCCCACAACCCTATCGTGAATAACTCGGACTGTGAACGGGCATCGTAACAACTACACCTCGAGGAACTCTACCTCAAGCATATACCGAAGTCTAAACCAAAGGATTAAAAAGTCTGCATCTAAGAGTGAGAGCCATCACTTGAAAAAGCCGACTGTGACACCAACCCGTAACAAATCACGAAATTCCAAGTTAACTGGCAGATTCTCTAAAAAAGATACTCATCAATATGGATGTTCCATTAGGTCAATAATTTAGCCCGGTATCACCCTGCCCATTTGGCTTATATTTCATATAGTTCAAAATCTTGTGACGGCTTAAGTTAGTATCTGTCATGACAATAGTAAAATTTGTTGACATACAATACTATCTTTTGATCTTTTCTACCAAAAATATTCAACATACTAAAAAAAAAATTGAGCTTAAAATTGAAGCTAGACATGTAACAATGTACTTTATTTATTTATTAATCCAATGTACATTATTAATCCAATCTTTGGAAAAGGAGTACCTTTATGTGGGGTATAAAGAGCCAAAGAGCAAAGTGAAAATTGACCACAAGTTGATTGAGGAACTAGTTAGAACCAAATACTCTTCCAGATTATATAAAGTTCAATCTATATTAAATCAAAACACAAGTGTTTGAAGCAATCTATTCTTCCCTCGTTCCCCATTCAAATAAATCAAGCCTTTAAATTAGACCAAATGGGTTTTCAAAGTCCAGTCAATATTGTGGATGACAAAAGTCAACTGAATTTCTAACTCATCTCTAAGTTCTAAGGACCACTAATCATTTGAGTTTACGAATTAGGTCGGTTAAATTATCGCCAAAGATACGTCGAAAACATATTAAGTAGTTATTAGGGAAGTCGTCTAGTTTTCATTATTTCTAATCAGCAACCGGCCTTCTCATTATGTTTTTTAGTGGTTTGTCTAATTGAATAGATGTAGACTTGAACAAGACTAAATCAACAAAAGAGTCGACTTTGAATGTTGCACTAACGACCAAACAAACGGTACTGATTTCTGTTGTGTTGAAGAGTTTGATATGTAGAATCTTCTTCATTACACATGCATGGATTATCATTCGTCACATAGCTTCAACACCCCGGCGTCGAATTCCACAATTCATGTTTTGTTTAACTTGTTTTTAAATGAACAATGACTACTTATTTAATTTATTATAGTTTTAAGTAATTTCAAGATTTGGCAGCAAAAGTTTTGTTGAAATTAACTACGGACTACGGAGTAGTATTTTTTCCTTCACTTTTCCTTTTCTTTATTTGGGATGGGTGGGAGGAGAACGGATAATGTTAATTAATTTTTACATGTATTTAATTTCACTTTAAAAGGGTATACATTAATAAAATGTATCATTATAAAATGGTAAAACTTCGGAAAAAAAAATGTACCAAAATTATTCAATGTCCTAATTAGTACATGTACCAAAATTTGTTGAACAAATTGGTACAAATTACTTAAAATGTAAATATAAACTTATGAGTATAATTGATGTTAATATTTTTTTAGAAAATGATATATATTATCTAAAATGTATCACAAGAAGAAAAAATATATTACAAAATAATAGTATAATTTGTATTTTTGATCATTAATGAAAAAAAATTAATGAACCGTAACTTTCCATGGATGGATGGGGGTGGGGATAGATGTTCGAATCACGCGAAGTCCAAAATGCTTAAATTGTGAATAAATTCAGGCAAGCATGGATACATGATGCATGTGTCTTTTTTATTGTGCCAGCCGGGTTACTGGCAGAAATTCATGAATACTTTGTGGACAAAACGTGGGTTATCCCATCATTGAGTCTAGAAATATTTTCTTCACTCATCTCTCGAGACATCAACCCTTAAATCATTCGTAGCATAATTTATATATGAATCGATCGAGTAATATGGTTGTTTACATGCTAATGAGTGATTGCATAAAGAATATATAATGGTTCAATGCAAGAAATGAATGAGTGTATATCAAATATGGGTTAGAAAATTATTTTATTTCAATTGCCAAATGGGGTTCTACCGTCTACATATAAACATGAGTGACAGTTTTTAACCTAAAATTTGAACATGATTAACATGAGTTAAAGTTTAACCAATATGGAGAAAAATTACGAAATTAAGGGAGAGTTTGTTAAATCTATTAAGCACTTAAATTTAACAATCTCAATATTTAATTTATTAATGAATTATTTTAAGTACTTAATAAATTAAGTACTTATCAAAATCCTTAATAAAATTTTAAGTTAAAATTCTCTACTTATTATTCTCCTCTTAAAAAAATCAGAATATTTAAGTTCCCAAAACATGCAAGATTTGAGATGCAAATAATAAAATTACTCTTTATTTATTACCTTTAAGACTTACCTTCCAAAAGTATGCATGAAAGAGTTAATGAATATATAGTAGTGATTATGGTATCCTATTTGAAATCAAATGAAATATTGACTTGAGGGTTAAAAAGGAATTAAATCATTTAGGCTATAAAAGATATCAAAATCGCTTGGACATTATCGTTAACCTTAATCAAAGTATGCCATCAAGAATAAATCTATACTATATATAATGCCAAAAGCGGTCGATTTGCCATGTTAAGCCAAATTAATGTATTTCCAATTTTACCCTTTCCGATAATTTTATTAGTTTTAATTTCTTTTGTAAGTAACTCTTCACAAGCCAGAATCAGAGATAACAAGATAAATTCTCCATAAACTACTACTATAATATTATCTACTACGTAATACTCCTTCAGATTTTCAAGATAAAGCATGTTATTTTAATACCCTTCATCTTTATTTTCTCCATGGTTACTTTTTTCATCTTGGCCCTTTTAGGCTCTTTTTTTAATTTTTTTTCATTATAATTTTATTATAAAATAATAAAATAATTTATACAAGTAAAGCATCGCGACATATAACTATCAAAAAACAAATGCTCGGTAATTCCAAGAATTTTTGTAGTTTCAGGCTTAGGGGTGTTATTTGTTAAACTCATTAAACACTTAAACTCTAATTTTCAATTTAGTACCGTGAATTTAAGATCGTTTAAGTTAATGAATTATTTTAAGTGTTTAATTAAATAAGTACTTATCAAAAATCATTAACAAAAATTGGGGCTAAAATTTCTAGCTTATTTTTACCTCTTAATCAAATAATCTCACAAATTCTAACTTAAAAAGAAACAACATTCTTTCTTCAACGCTTCATCATTGTGTTAATAATTTTATCCCTTTCTATTCAATTCCATAATATTTCATGATGTGTTATTTTTGGAATTTAATTCTTTTGTATTTTATTCAATGTATGTTTGTTTGATCAATTTATTGAATTTTATATATTTTTATAAATTTTAAATATTTATTTATAAAAATTAATGATATATTTAGAATTTTTATTTATTTTAATATTTATTTAATCAAATTATTATATTCATACTACTATTTATAATCTAATTAATAAGATTTATTATTTAATTATTCATTATAATATTATTTATTTAATATATGATCTTATATATAAGTAAATGAATTGTTGTAGGCAAAGCCAAAACAACTCAATTTAAGTCTTTTTCTTTAAACTATTATCGTCACCTAAATATTTTCGTGATTCGATTCAGCCATAATTCGATTCGTAATTCGCCTGGCCATTCAATTTCTTTTATTTCAATTTTTAATTTTTAATTTTTATTTAATAAATACTTCTTTTAATTTTGATGTCAATTGAAGCGAAATACTGACCCTTCAAGTATCAAAATGATCATTTGTTAGGCCTATAAATAAATAGAAAACTTCCATAAAATATCATCATCATCCATAATTTTTTTTTACAAATCCTTAGATGGAATAATGAAGCAAATAAGAGTTTTTTCCTACCCTAAGGACATGTTTGCTAAAAATATTAAGAATTTAAAATTAATTAATTCAACATTTCTTTTTATTAAGTTTGTTTGATAACAAAATATTTTAAGCACTGAATAAATTAAGATCTTATCAAAATTCTTAATAGATTTTTAAGTTAAAATTCTTAACTTAAATTTTTTCTCTCTTTAACCAAATCGTAGGCTTATAAAGCGTCAAATTTACATATTTCTACTCCCATAATTTTCTTTCTTTTATCTCAATTATTCTAAATTATTATTATTATTATTATTATAAAAAATTAAAAATAAAACTAATAATAAGAAAAATAAAAAATAATTATTAATATTAATTATTATTATTATAATTATAATAATAATTATAATTATAATAATAATAGAAATAATAGTAATAATGATAATAATAATTAAATATATTTTAGTAATCATGTTTATTCTATTCATATTAAGAATATTTATTATTTATTTATCTATTGTAGTATTATTTATTTAATATATGATGCATATATATAAATGAAATAGAGTATGGGCAAAATTGTCAATACAACTCAATTTAAGTATTTTTCTTTGAATTGTTATCAAACCATTTAATATATTCAGTATTCGATTCGCTATAATTCAGCTTACTCATTCAATAATCACTTATAAATAAACTTCATATTTCAATTTTTAAATTTAACAAACAAAAGTCCTAAGTCGAGCGATGGAGTATAACACGTATCATTATTTTAAAGTTATTTTCCCATAATATATATATATATTATATAGTTATATATATATATGGAAAGTTAAGTATACCATCATTATAACGTCATGTAACATTTTAACTTCGAAATACATCATCCATTCTCAAGCCAGAATCAATAATATCAACAAATAAGCATTGCCCCCTCCTCCTTCCTTAATCAATGTACAAATATTATTTGTCAATATCCTCACCATAAATTTTGGGCCGAGAAAAATTAAAAAATTGTAAGTGATTACCAACCTCACCTCTTCAATGACATAGACTATTATAAAAAAGCGATTCACAAGCAAAAAAGAATTAAAAAATAAAACTCTACGCCTGATTGATCGACACACATCCCTACAATTAATGTCTCTGTCATATTCCAGTATGGATGTTGGAGTATTTTTTGCCAATGTAGTGCACGGCTACTTATCATGGGTCTCCAGTCCACAAGCCAAACCAACTAAAACCACACTGAAACAGTACCAAAAAGTCATGAAATGACTATTTTACCTCTAGATGAAAGTTATTTAAACACTACATTTACAAATGAGGGGATTAAAATAGTAATTTCATAATACATTTCTTTACTGTTTTGCTTATAGCACAAGTGAGCCAATTCCAACTAAAATTAGCTACAACTAGAAGTTATCATAAATGGCTACTCTTCCAAACTAAATTTAATCCCTCTCATTTCACATCCCCCCATCAAAAAACTCCTTAGAAATCCAGATCCCTACACCCTCACTTCTCTCCACCTTGAATGGGCCAATCTTCCTCCACCTCCGCCTCCTCCGCCGTCCACCACCACCCCCTCCTCCGCCGTCCACCACCACCCCACCACCACAACCACCACCACCACTGACGTCATCGACACCTCCAATGACGTCACCGACTACACCTCATACCTCCCAGACGAATGCTTAGCTTGCATATTCCAATCCTTAAGCGCTGGAGATAGGAAAAAAGCTTCGTTAGTCAACCGTCGATGGTTGACCGTAGAAGGTCAAAGCCGAAATCGATTATCATTAAATGCGATTTCTGATTTGGTCAACGCTGTACCTAATTTATTCACTCGATTTGATTCCGTTACGAAACTCGCTTTAAAATGTGATCGAAGATCCGTTAGTATTAACGACGAGGCTTTAATAATGATTTCGATGAAGTGCCGTAGCCTCACGCGCCTTAAACTGCGCGCGTGTCGTGAGTTGACCGACTTCGGGATGTCCGAATTCGCCAAGAATTGTAGGAATTTGAAGAAGTTGTCGTGTGGATCGTGTACGTTTGGTTCCCGAGGGATGAATTCGTTGTTGAGTAATTGTTTATCGTTGGAGGAGTTGAGTGTGAAGAGACTT
Organism: Lithospermum erythrorhizon; assembly: GCA_019722365.1. Classification (NCBI taxonomy): domain Eukaryota; kingdom Viridiplantae; phylum Streptophyta; class Magnoliopsida; order Boraginales; family Boraginaceae; genus Lithospermum; species Lithospermum erythrorhizon. The sequence continues at coordinate 163,900 of JADFUC010001296.1, read as the reverse complement.
AGGGGAATTACTGATGGGGCTTCGGCTGAGCCGATCGGGTCGGGTTTGGTTGGGTCGAATTTAAAGGTGATTTGTTTGAAGGAGTTGTATAATGGGCAGTGTTTCGGGCCGTTGATTATCGGGTCGAGGAATTTGAGGATTTTGAAGTTGTTTAGGTGTTCTGGTGATTGGGATAAGGTGCTTGAGGTTGTGGCTGAGCGTGTGAGTGGTTTGGTTGAGGTGCATTTGGAGAGGCTTCAGGTTAGCGACGCGGGTTTATTAGCGTTATCGAGTTGTTTGAATATCGAGATTCTTCATTTGGTTAAGACACCGGAGTGTACGAATGTGGGGTTGATTAGTATTGCTGAGAGGTGTAGGTTGTTGAGGAAGTTGCATATTGACGGGTTTAAGACGAATAGGATAGGGGACAAGGGGTTGATTGCTGTTGCACAGAATTGTGGGAATTTGCAGGAGTTGGTTTTGATTGGTGTCAACCCCACGATTGTGGGGTTGGAGAAGTTGGCTACTTGTTGTGGGAAATTGGAGAGGTTGGCGCTTTGTGGGAGTGAGTCGGTTGGGGATCCCGAGCTTTCGTGTATTGCTGAGAAATGTGTGGCGTTGAGGAAGTTGTGTATTAAGAGTTGTCCTGTGACGGATCAAGGGATGGAGGCGCTTGCTGGTGGCTGCCCGAATTTGGTTAAGGTGAAGGTGAAGAAATGTAGGTTGGTGACTCCTGAAGTGGCGGATTGGTTGAGGGCTACTCGTGGCTCTCTTGCGGTGAATTTGGATGCTACTGAACCGGAAAACGTTGATGCGAGTGCTAGTGACAGTGGTTTGCAAGAAGGCGGGTTGGAGAATCAGCAAACAGATGGGGGAAATACGGGTGCTAATATTGCATCGGGTAGTACTAGAAGGTCATCCTCGTTCAGGTGGAAGTTGGGATTGTTTTCAGCTAGGAACTTGGTGGCGTGCACTTTCAGGATGTTTCCCGGCTCTGGTGGCAGTTCCCGAAGTAATTAGAGGAGCTGCAAAGAAAATTTTAAAGTCAAGGGCTTAAAGCAAATTGTCAGTTTCGTTCTACATCGTTCTAAACTGTACTTACTGGCTTCTGAATTTCTGTGTATTCAATTTGTCGCTGTTTGCCATTTCAGATTATGTGATTAGGGGTTGTCTTTGAGTTTACCCGCCTATGATTATATCATCTTTGACCGAAGTGATTTTCATTTTACATTTGTAGATGATTTAAACTAATATAAAGATGACATTGAAAACATGTGTTCCATTTTTGCTCCTTAGAGTTCTATCGGTTGAACCTTTGACATGATACTGGAATGGTGCCAAGTAACCGGTTCTAAATATTCATAATTTGCGTAGTGGTGTGTACATGACTAGTTAACTACTATTTGTGAAAGTTTTCCATTATGCTACTGCGTCGTCATGAAATATTTCATTACTTAGCATGCATATTCGAACCATAAGTATAAGATAATACGGTGAAATTAATTATTTGTTCTGAGGATGCTTTCAGTCGAGGTGTATACCTTAGTGGACGTAGTTCTCTATTGTTTTTACCTTGTGCTCATATTTCAATAGCATCTTGGCTCACCATTTACTGCACTCATGTTATCCATGTTATCTGTGATATTCTAACGATATGAATGAGAAACTTCCAGCATGCATCCTAGTGGGTTCTTGTTACTGGTAGTTTTGCTCATGTGATATTCTGATTTGGGCTGCTCGAGCGAAATCTGATTCACTAAAATAATTTACAGGGTGGAATATCTATATTTGTGGAGTTCCATCCTAACCAACTTCCAGATTCGGGCTACAATGGTTTACGATTCAGGTAGGCTCTTGGGAATGGAATTAATCTTAATTTCTTTATTTCTCCTTTGAATAGATTCAATCTTGGTATTCGTCCGACAATTGTCTTGTTCTACTCTACCTTGTTGTGCTCAGTGCATGTATATTCCTGACTTCCTGTTCTCTATCAATTGCATTAGAGGTGTATTATTGAACAATGTGTGTTCTGGAATCGTTCCATGACTAAAGCTCAGATCGCATGAGCGTTGTATATGAGTTCGGTGTTTCCTTCTTTCAGAATGCCACTTGACTGACTTGAGGAATTTAATTACAGTATGTTCTTTCTATGAGTTTGCATTGCTTTTAGAAAAGGGAGGCCTGATTTGCATTTTCTTTCAAGTGCAAACAAATGCCTTGTATTATAGTTTGATGCCCTTACATTGAAGATAGCCTGTCACTTCAACTTTTAGAATTCAGACTATTCAGTCCATATACTTCACCAAGTAGATGTCAATACAAGAACTGTCATCCTCGTCCCTTCATTATTTTGAACTTTCCTTTTTTTTTTTTTTGATTTACAAGGAGGTTTATTCCTCCTTGGGCCCCGTACTAGTGTGCAAAGCACGAGCGCCAGGTAAACTGTGAGGCCTAAACCCCGTGGCACGCTCGTGCCGGCCGGTCCAGTCCTCCAGGTTGGCCTGATGAGTGGTTACCAGATTGAATCCCAAATATGTCACTCCCGGAATTCAAACCCATGCAGCATCTGCTAAACTTCACTTTCCCTGGAGCTTTTACCAACTGCTCCATCCTTAGGGGTTTATTTTTTATTTTTTTTGAACTTTCCTCTATTGCCTTCTGTTACAACTGTTCCCCCTCCCCCTCTCCCACCCCACCCCGCCATGCTATGGCCTTTCTGAACAGTGGTGGAACTTGTTTCATGCCGTGGAGGGGAAAAGTATAAACTCTTCTAAAGGGATGAATCAATATTTAGGGGGTGAGATGGGAAGGTAAGAAGTGAAATTTTTCAAGGTGTAGAGGGGCTTGCCCCACTTAGCCTCTCGTTGTTTCTCTACTGTGTCTAATAAATGGATTTAAGGCAAGAGTGATTTAACTTCTATAATGCAAAGAGCATATAACCATATACTTCACTGAGTGGATGACGGTGTATAAATTATTTAAGTGAAGTTTCCACTCATCTTTCTTATTCTTTTGAAGCTTCCTTCTATTTCCTTTGGACCCTTTTCAATATCTTCTTCCCCAAACTTCATGATTCATTTGGATTGGGATGAATTTAGGTGAGAGAAAAACTTAAAAATTAACTTGGGTGAAAGATAATCGAGGTTAAATTAAGTTAATGTTTTAAAATGTTGTTTGGATAATATTTTATTTACAAGGTGAATCTAGGTAAAAATAGGTGAGATGTAACTAAAAACATCATTAACCTACATTACACCTTGATTTAGGGGTTAACGAAAATGAGGTGAATCTAGATTATCGTAGGTGAATACGAAAAAATAGAACTCCAAACGGGATGAACTTAAAATTTCACCTAAATAACTACATCCACCTAGGTTCATCCCAATCTAAACGGGCCATCAGATTCTGTTTATGTTAGCCCCTTTTGGATTAGTGGATTTGAGGCACAATAGTTATCTTTCAGAGTTGGTGTTGATAGTTAAGTAAATTCTTACGAGTTGATCATAAACCAAGATGATGAAAAGATCAAATGAATAAACCTATGTGTAGTTTAAGGAGGGAGTGGTTAGCAATAATGCTATTATTGTTACTTGGTCAAGGTGCTGGATAAATGGGTAATGAATACTCCATTAGCCATTTCTTTGTAGAATCCTGATTCATGATAATGAAGCTTACCACCTGAACTAATAATAGCCCTTACCTTATCCTACATTCATATCCTGTAATGTTTAAGTGCATTTGTGACTATCCCTTCAACAATCTTTTCATCGATGTTATGAACATGATAAGAATCCTCAGTAGAAGAAGATAAATATAGTTTTAATGGAAGCTTGAACATATGTATCATAAAATAAGATCATAACCGATAACCGATAACCAAATCAATACAATGTAACCAACAAAATCAACTTTGAGACATTGAAAGCAAAATCAAATAGAATCAGAAAACATTGCTGCTTTTACTCGTTCCATCTTATTCTAGCAGCGATAACAAGTCGCTCAAGTTCAATCTTTTCATCCCCACGGCCCTACCCAAACATTTATGTATTAGTTTCAATAATTGGATTAACATAGGTGGATAGGAGGGGTGGGGTGAGGGTCTTAGTATGATGGTGGTGGTGGCCAAACTCCTGCAGGTTGTTGAGGGGGATACATGTTAGCCTGTGGCTGCTGGTAATAGTTTGTTGCTGGAACTTCTGGTGTAGGTCCGGCTGATAGAAAATATATATTGATCAGTCATCAAAATTCACCATCTAGTTATGTTGTGCAAATGGAACAAGCATAAGCAAGAACTAGGGGTTGTCGACATTGAATTAATTTACCTGGCGGGTAGGTGGCTGGTGCATTGGTCGCATAATTATACTGAGGATGGCCCGAAGCCGCCTGTGGAGGACATGGCTGAGGGAAAGTAGACTGAGTCTGTGTGGGAGGATAAGTTTGAGTGTGATATTGACCTGAATTTGGAGGATAAGCAGGGGAATGAGAAGGGCTCGGGGCTGGAGCATAAGGAGCAAACGATGTTGCTGGAGTTGGTTGACTTGGCGCATTGTTGTTATTATTAGGATACGTCGGAGGATAGGTTGTGGAAGGAGCAGATTGATAGGAAACAGGTGGTTGCTGGGTTGTTGGAGGATAAGTTGTGTCGGAGCTCAGTTGATAAGGTGGTGCTGATGGTGCTGGTGCTTGTGTTGGAGGTGGTGGCTGTGGTGTATTTTGATTATTTGAATGATTAGGATAGGCTGGAGGGTAGTTTGTGGTGTTCTGGTATTGAGTAGTAGGTGGTGGCTGTGGTGTATTTTGATTATTTGAATTATTAGGATAGGCTGGAGGATAGTTTGTGGTGTTCTGGTATTGAGTAGTAGGTGGTGGTTGTGATACCGGTGGCGGTGCTCCTCCATTATATGGTAAGAGGATTGATATAGTAGCATTTGGTGTTGCATACAATTGAGGTGGAGGTGCTGATGGCTGGGGGTTGTACTTCCCATCACCAGAAGCTGTGTATAAGAATGAAACAACATATTTAGATCATTAGATTGAAATCAACAAATGATGTAATATTAAGCTGGTGACTATGAGGAGATGAAGATTTTCAATGGGTCATTTCATGATCAAGCAAATTTTATGGTAAATATAGATTAGTACAGATAGCTTGTAGCAAGATGGTAAGGCACTAGAGTCTTACCAGAACCGGAGGCGTTATAAGGCTGAGCCGGGGCTGAGCTGGTCGCCGGAGCCGCACCAGTGGGTGTTACAGGTACTGCTACCATGATTCAGAAATAATAGAGGCTGGAGAGAATGGAGAGATTGTTGGTCTCCTTTTGTATAAAACTTCCAAGTTGATATAAAACCATTAGTCTGCTAAGCCATATGTTTACTAGTTGACATTTGAATTTGTCATGCATTGTATCTATAATTCTGCAAATATTAATGGGAAAATAAAGAAAGAATTATTAGTAGGATAAACAAATAATTTAAGCTAAATGTTTGTGAATAAAGAGAGCTGACTTTGGGATGTTTTCTAGAGCATCTGAGAGAAAACTTCGATCAACTTGTTAGTAGGCCCAACTCCTAAGAACATGTATTCTATCTTATCTTAATTTAATGGCTAACTAATTATTTCTGAAAACAAATCATGGTTTGCAGTATATAATTGTATGACTTTTTTATTTGTAAAATTACTAATTATATGAATGATTTAACAAAAGTATTGAGTAAAACGAAAAATCACAAAATGAGTTGGATGAAGCATTTCATTTACTAAGCTTTATGAAGACATCAGTTTCATTGCAATGAGAACACTAGATTGGATTTTTTTCATAAAAACTGATTTGGATTTGAGCATATCCATCCAAATTTACACTAAAGTTGACATTTTTCAGATCCATGGAATTCAATTACAGGCTTTAGGTTTGACTTTCTATTAGGAAGCATCCGAGCAGTAGCATTATTAGTCTCATTGATGAACAGCCAAGCTTACAATTAAGTAATTTAAATCAACTTGTAACATGTAACTAAACATATATTTAGATTGGTACCCTCAATAAGTCTTCTCTATAATTTGCTAAATACAAATGATATCTACTATAGTTTAGAGTTTAGACCAGTTAACAATAAGATTGATAAGATACTGTCAATAAGTCTTATGTTTATGTATTTAGTACATTGATACAATATAGGTTACCCTATTTAATGCGATAAGGATTGATCTGATTTAGTTTAGTTTGTAAAATTGATAAAATATTTCTTGTAACATGTTCTTATCTTTGTCATAAACTTCACTTTCTAGAGTTATTTTTAGTTCTCAATGAGGTCAAATGTGACTATATCGCAAGAAAATATATAATCACGAGAAGACTCGATAGATAAAACTCGAGTGAAGACAGGGACGGAATCAGGATACATGTTGTAAAACTAAGCCGCTTTGCTACCACCACTGCTCTTGAATTCGCGGCTTCCATCAATACAGGTCCTTGGCTATCTGTCATTTCTTCCCACAGAGTCATGCAAATTGGAACAATCCTGCAGCCATAATTATATGTAATCCATAAGCAATTATTCAAAGTTTATGTATATTATAAATTATTTAAACGTACTCCATATCAACGAATGTAAAACGTTGAATTCTTTTGAGTTTTCCATCCGCAACAACATTCATTGCATCTTCAAAAGCAATTACGGCCCCCATGATTTCTAGCAATGGAAATATGAAAATTTCATATTTAGTTAAACTATTAAACGTGATTATTGATTTAAATTATGTAAGTAAGAATATGAACATACCTAGATTATTAGTGTTAGGCCTCTCTTGGTAAAAGTATCTTGTAAAGGTGTCAAGTTGTTGAGGAAATGGCGTAAATTTGGAACTGCATCGGGCACTGGACGTATGAGGTGTCTCGTTGGAGTATCCACTGGTATTGATTATCCACTATATGGTATTGTGGCTCGACAAATCTCACTTGGGCATTGGTGATGTCTTGAACTGTAAACAATTGCAGTTAAAGTAGGTAAAGCTTGCAGTTGTTTTATAATTAACAATAACAATACCTCATTGTCAGTCAGAATATATCGCTTGATCCGTAGTCCAGTTCCAGATGTTAGTGCTGGAATATCTTCAGTTATGGTGATCTTGGAAGTCCAATTTCTGGTGCGGATGTTAACTTGTGGTATGAGCATGGTATTCTGCTCCATTTGTAGTTTGATCTGTATCTTCTATTAAAATAAACAGCAATGTGTAAGTTTAGATGCCATCAATCAGACTAAAGGAAATGCATTGTTGATTTGATTAGATTATTATAACACACATAGTAAGATATACCATTGCAAATTTTTCTCAGCATATATGTATCCCACATATTTTCACAAGCAACATCACGGAATCATAGATGGCTATCCATAATGTGACATAAGAATATAGCATTGGCAGCATGGTTTTAAAATCACAAGAAATACACAACGTCTAATCATACAGTCAAAGTCGAAATGAAGCTCAAATAAACTATTTGAAAGAAGGGTGAACAAGAATATAAGATGAAGGCCATGTTAAATTCTGCATATTCGCAAAACTGGACAAAAAATAGCAAGCAGTAATTCAAAAAACAAGGTCCATGAAAAGCAAGCCTTGTTATGCCATAATCAAAAAGAATATCAGCAGCTCAGTGTGGCTTTACTATTTAATGATATGTACTATTGTATCCTAATGTCAAAAGGTGGGGTGCAAAAAAATCTTAATTAGAAGATTAAGGAAGACTCGCTTTCACAAGAACTTCACCATATGCAACGTTAGTTGTATATTTAGTTCCTGTGTCATGCTCATAGTTAGAATGATCAGAGCTTCGCATTTTGCATTTTGCCACTGGACAATACTACATAAGCTATCCATGAGAAAAAATAGGTTAGCGAAGAGATATGTCAACCTGTCCAAGTGTTTGACCTTATGCTTTATTTATGGTCATCATGAAAAGCATAGAAGCGTAATGGAAATTGTCGCCTAATAAAACGGTATTAATATTTATTATCGGAAGAGTTTGGTTCTAAAATTCTTGGAATCGAACATCTTCCCACTTAAATTGACTTTATGTGATAAGCGGCCCAACCAAGATTAAAGAGTCGATTGCTAGCCGAGATAAGCGAGTGCCATTGTAAATTCCTTGACGAGTTAATGTTCACCAATGGGATAAACGAGAGGCGGTTCACTTTAAGCACTAATATATGTTGAGGAAGTCTTTTTAGTTCTAAGCTATTCAAATAATCAACATAATCGCCTTGATCGGTGCATTCACTTGCTTTGTCATCCTTTGATGTATCTGATGATATCTTCCCACAGGAATTCTCTGAATCAATTTCAAATTAACATCGTCTACAAAATCATTAACGGACATAGAATGATATCTTATAAATCATTCAAATGGACTTGTTTCAAAGAAGGTCAAATCAGGATAGACATATGAGATTAAATTTCTATCGACTCTTCGAGTGTTGTGTACTGCACCAACATTGGTTGTGGAATTTCAATCTCGTAATAACTCATTTTTCGGTTCTTCCCAATTTGCCAGATTTCGCCCAAGAAAGTCAACAAAGTCGAGGATCATATTGTGTGCTCTACGTGTTTTCCACTTCAATTTTATTTTCTTGAAGTGTTTCCATAAGGTGAACTAACTGTGCTCGCATCCAGCATTCATTTCTCACCATCACACGACCTGGGGGAAGAACTTGTGGAAATAAGCCTCTGAAGCTTCTGTTTACTTAAATGGTTGTCGTTACCATGAAATCTTGCGGTAGTAAATTAGTGCATATATAGATAACTTATACGTAAAGCCCAGGTGCCTCGTCTCGTATCGCTACTTTGGAAGGATATCGGCATTACAACCCGGGTTTTGCATCGATTGAAATTTTGAACCTTGAGGTGTTGTTCGACCTCTAGAACTCGGAAAATGATCCACGGCGATCACGACTATGATTCTAAAGCCTTTTGATCTAATATGTCGCAATGACTACCTTATATAAAAAAGCTCTTTCTATTCCTCTGGTCGTCGAGAAAAATGCTCCTCATTTATTAGACATTGTATTGTTGAAGAGTATATCAAAAAGCTTCTCTGTTTTGTGATTGAACTCGTTGATTGCGTACAAATCCCTCTTACGGAATTTGGAATGTTCTTTTACGATGCAATTTCATGTAACGTTCAACTTGATTTGTCTTTGTATTTAATCTTCCTGAAGATGAAAATGATTGGCGTCTACCTTGATGACTCGATATGTCATTAATCCACTTGAGCACCTTATATAGTATAATAAATACGTTAGATAAGTTTAGCAGACTGAGTCTTCTTGAAATCCTACGCCAAATGATCATAGAAGTCTTCAAATAACTACAAGTGCAGTTGCAATAATATAACCAAAGTGGCAAACCGATCTTCTCAAATGCGTATGGCGTTCTATATCTGAAGGCCTCTTCCATAACCACTTTCGGATCATTATCGTTATGTAGATATCTGTACGTGAAGCGGACTCACGAAATATGCTCGACGAGACTCCATCGACCATTAACAGATTGGCCGAAGATGTGGGACAACGAACATTATTTAGCAATACCCTTAGATAATATCTTCGGCTCCAGTAGGATTAGCCCCACCTGATCTACCGATGAATTATTACCTTTTTTCTTTTGTCCATATTTTTGTGTTCTTGGCACGTGCCATAAGTAGTCTTAGAGGAAGCCTCCTTGTAAAGTAACCTCAGGTTTCACTTTGGCCGGGATCATTAGGCGTTTTTGTTGAAGAACTCTGTGAGCATATTGATCTTTCATGCTGCCAATTCTTGAAATGCACATAAATGCTTGGTAGACTATTTGAAAACTTGGTAAATGGACACACTTACATTGATAATGAGGTATCAAATAAGCGACATGGGCAATGTGATAGTGCGATCAAATGATTATCAAAGTAATAATTAAAGTTTATATCTAGAGTGAAGCTGTAATAAAAGATTAGAGTAGAAATTTAGATAAGAGTCGCCCTTTTTACGGTATTTATATTCATCTTAACTGTAAAATGAGTATCAAGAAAAAAAGTGATTCAGCGGTATACATTGTATAATGCGTATCTTTGTTGTAATATAGAATATGATTCACAAAGGACCCTTCTTGATTCTAATACAAATAAACATGAAGGTGAAGTTGATGATGTAAATTGTGTATAATCAAGCTGGAAATATGCTTTACATGAAGCGATTTCTTGGTTGTTATATATATAATCACGAAATAATAGTTAGGGAATTCCATTTATGGAGTAAGGTATCGCAAAAGATTATATTATCGATATATCAACAACGTATTATGAAACTAAAAATATGTACATCAGCGAGGAAACTATCATTGAGTAATTTCATTTATGTTGTTGATAGTATCTAGAAAGGTAATTTAAAAATGTGATAGTTAAGCCTCTGGTAATATATAAAATTGCGATGCTCTATACGCAATAATTACAACCGCGAAGAGGACTATAAAATGCGTATAATTGCAAAAGCGTAAGTCATCATATAGTGAAAATCCGTAAATTCTCATCTTTACTTTTCAACGGGTGGCGCGAGTGAATTTTTGAAAATTGGATATTTTATCGATGTCGACCACAGGTTGTTTGATGTAATTGAAACATGACTTTATTCGTGCCACTTTAATACGTATTTGTATAAATATGGCGTCCACCCAATGTCGCGACATCGCCACATTTACGTAAGCGATGGCGCACGATAATGTGCATGTTGTATAAATGCCCATGACCACAATGTCATGACATGCTTCACCATTTACATGGCAATGAAATTGCACGATAATGTTCGTTGTATGGAATGACCCAACGATTATCAAGTAGATGACCTCACGACCCAGCATTTTCGTATCATTTTGGCGCCTATAATTTGGATAGCTTCCTTTTCCGCGAGTAGTGTATTCTATGAAGCTCTTTGGATAGTGATTTTTACATCTTCCTTCGTGCATACATTGGCGGGATTCATTTCTTACATGAGAGCCCGTGCGTCATTATCTTTACTCTTGGAATTGTATAGGTAAGTTAATTTGTCTTATCGAGGAAGCTGTGACTAACCACCCTGTCATCGCCTCGGGTGTGTCATATCTTTGTTTATGGTTTTAATATTATTAAAAAATGTGCATGGCGATCTCCTTTTTTGAAATTCAACTACATATACAAGCGATGATACTTCGAAGACTTCTCCATTCGTTATTTTGTCATTGAAATTTTGACTTTGCTTTAAAGACTACAGGACACAAATTAGATGCAATTTTGAGCTTCTTCTCACGGTTCGCGAGGCGATTCGTTTATCTCGGGCCAATTTAAGGTTGCACGTTATAGTTAGGAATATACGGTAAATGCAAAGGCTCTAGTACTGATGCCGTAGTCCCAAGCTCTCGATGTCTTAAATCCACACAAGTCACTTTAATAAATGCTAGGAGGCAAGTAAGTTTTTAAATGAGCTTTACACTCAGAGTATGATTCGAAATGGCGATGTCGGCCTTTGATATTGTTCTGCCTAAATTTCTTCCATTGCTTTCAGAAACTCGAGAGTTGCGTGCCTACATCTTGACATGTGGTATGCATTATGTTGAAAAGGCCTCCCCGATCTTAGAATGTATGATTTATCGTTAGGACAATCTTATGATTTGTATACATAATACTCCACATTAACTGTATCTTTCTCTTCTTTCAGTTCGGTTGGGTAATTTACCTTGTCGTAACTGACTATAGTCATCCGCTCCGGTTGCCTGATCATTGATTCAGTCCCGATAGAGCACATTCATAGATTAACATTATAATTAGTTATGTTGAAAATTTGTAAATGATTATGTTCATATGGCATACGTAAGCACTAACTATAATTAAGTCTTGTGTGTCTTGTCGTTAACTTGACTAAAATTTCTTGAAAGAATTGTAATTTGCGGCATGTTGTGGACAACTAGTTGTTTTCATCGAAACCAAGCAACTTGACCCTTTGGAATGTTGTTATGCGGCCCGAGGTTCACCGTTCGGAAACATCGACACATATTGTAGCGGATCATAACAACCATAATATTGTACTTTATGGATTCTTCTGATTTTGTATATACCATGATGTCCCAGCTCGGATTGATCGCGCTATCAAATTCATTTCGACCACGTACCTTTGCCGGTGCATGTGAGTGCATTGTAGGTTCCTACGTCCCGAGTCAGGATCGCCTTATTACAATGTAGTGATCATCATATTCTCGATGTTGATCACGTTCTTCAAGGTGCATGCAGTTTGGTTCCGTTGCTTTAACTTGACCTTTCCATAATAGGCGTACTCGAGCCTCGGCAAGCGTATGCATTCTATTTGGAAGCTTGATGGAGGACAAGTAGGGTGTATACTGTCGTTCGGTTCTTGAGGGGATTACGGGTATCAAATCGTTGAGATAGTGGTGAATGCGCCGCGTACTCGACCGTATAAATGCGCCCAGATCCCTACTGTAGATATTAACCGTGGCATGATAACTGCGATTAGTGAATGCGAAATTAGTTATTGTATGTTTTGATCATAAATGCAGAACTCTTTCGTTTGGATCGGCCCCGATTATAAAATGTGAGATGAGGGAGTATTGATTGAGCTGAGAATTTGACCGCTTTGAACAACGGATCATATACGGCTCTCTATAAAACTGTAAGCTCAAGTAATATTTATGGCGGAACTTTTGGAAATATAAAATTACTCGAATCGGTGAAGGGAAGCGTCGACACTTGTATTTCCTTTGCTCGGAGGTGAGGTTGGAGCTGTAAAAACAATATTCATTGTTAATGAATACTCGAGTTAATGAAAAAACAAATAAAAAATACATGCATAAACAGTACTCTTAAAATAGCAATTCTGTTGGCCACATTTTTCCTTGACCCAATCTTTATAGTAGTTGTAAGTGAGATTATATTAATAATTTAATCCATACTGTAATAGCAGATGTGTCATGGTGCTTTCTAACTGCACTTGTATGGATGATTCAACTGGATTGAACGGACTCTTCCCAGTGGTGTTAAGATTAACACATGAACTTACTGAGGTGGTAGTTGATGAGTGTTGGGATGGTGAACACTGTATTATTATATCGGTATTATTCTTATTCACATAATTCTGCATTAAGGTTAAAATCGATACTATGTTAGTCAGAAAACATGTATCAGTTAAAATAGCTTAAAAACTATCAGTAGTATATCACCTAAAGAAAGCACACCTCAAAATTAAATTCAAACAAAGTACCTTCTTTATCAGTCTGATTCTTTTGATGCTGACCAATGTGAGCAACTTCATTTGATCTTGCTAGATTTTTCTTTTTTTCTTTTTGAAGAGTTATACACCAGGTAACGAATCAATAAAGAGATTACTAAATACTATAAGCCTTTATGTAACATCTATCATTAATATTGTCTAAGTTTAATGTGCTATCAACTCATCATATGTATTAATAATAACCTGCTCGTAACTCCCTTCGTCTTTTGAGGATAGCATCTTTGTTAACTGGTTGCAAAATATCATAGAACAAGTTGCAAGAAAGAATAGTATTAAGTGGCATAACTCTCACTCATGCAAGATAGTTAATAATGCCAGTTAATATCTGCATAACATTCTCGTTATCTTTTATTAATTTTATCTTTGTTTGCTCTGTGGCAGGAGATAATACTAAGAGTAATGTATTTGTATTTATAATAGCAATGTTTATAATGAGGCGGATTGATAGGCAGAGATCCAATAGAAGCGCACATAATAGTTTCTCTTTATTTGTTTTTGATGTTCTGTATCCGTTGTCTATTATAAGAAAAATCTATCATACACAAAAATGATACATCTCTCATCAAAATCGAATAAACCATACCTCTTATAAAACATGAGCATGCTTAAGTTATAGAACTAATTCAGTAGTAGATATCATAAAGCAATATATATCCTAACGTAATGAATGAATGTTTTAGAGATTTAGCTCCAATTGATTGAATTTCTTGAGATGCTGAAATTCAGAATTTATAGAATGGTGAAGTGATTCACATATAAAACAGCAAGGAGTTCCATACTGATCTACATTTACAATCACAATACACTTTTACATTCTAACACATCAATAAAATACAATTAAAAACTCTACATAAATCAATATGAACAAAAAGAAATACCAAATAGTCAAATCGAAATAACTACACAGATCAGCGAGAACAGAAAGAAATATCAAACACTTAAATCAAACTAAAAAGAAATGCTTAAGAATTAAAGGAGACTAAAAGGAATATAATCTACAATTCAATCAGACTAAAAAGAACCACACATTCACATATTTGCAAGGAAAACATAAGCAAAGAAAGGTACTTAACAGTTAAACAAGACTAAAAGGATTATACAACACCGTCCAATGAGACTAAAAGGAACAAAACATCCACATATTAACTAACAAAACATAAGCACAACAAAAAAAATATCCAACAAAAAAAAGTAAGCATCGCAGGTACATTAACATAGCGTACATTAAAACCTTACCTTTTACTACCAACTTTGTAATGCTCTTACTTCTTACTCTTCAAAGATGAGGTTTGCAGGTATTAGATACAAACATACCTTCTACGATAGTAATAGTCAAATATTATGATTTTTTCTATCACAGTAAAAAGCAATTATAACCCAACATAGGTAAATCAGGCTATTAGATACCTATATCTCAACAAAATGAAGGAAATGCCCATACATCATACAACATGTTACCTAAAATTAGAGGGCTATTGGTCATTTCATATTTGCTTAATATAATATGGTGTTCATCAAACTGACCGATTGAAAGGTGTCCACTGTCCAGACCAACAATAATCTCTAGATCATTCATAAAAAAAAAAAAATCTATGAATATTATTATTATTAAACTATGATTTATCACTCATAAACTACAATATGAATATTAACTTCCACATTATATCAATGATGAAGAATGAAAAATTAAACAACTCCTACCACTTATTTTATCCAGTAGAGAGTTTATATATAACATGAAAAATATCCAAAAATGATATATCCAACCCAATTTCAATCCCATAAGTATCAAATTTATTCCAGCAGCAACATAACAAGAATATAAATATCAGATTCACTCAGGCCAACAATCATCCTATATATATAATGAATAAGAATGGACTCATCTCAATCTAGCGAAGAGGGATATTACTTGTAATTATGAAGTCTTGGGTGTTAGTGCATGTAGATGGCCCCTATCTCATGGAGATGGGCCCTGACTTAGTATAATTCAAACATAGAACATCAGGGTACAAAGATTTATTTGAGATGCATTTTTTGAAATGATGGTAATCAGAAGCACAAATGAGATTGAAAGCTGTTTCTGCTTAAGCATAATCAATGCTGACCAATCTAACATTTGGCCATGTACAAAGCAGAATCAGAAATAGAATAGCATATCTACAAATCACAGCTTAAAAATCAGAAAGTATTCAATTGTCTTTGCAGACTTCAATTGTGAAGGTCTATTAGCAAATGCAATGCAGTCACATATCATCAAAGAACTGAACTGTTCTCTTTTGTAACAAAGCCAGACGAAGAATATCTAAGCGCTACTCCTCTTTCGCTCACCGCTGTAGCTGCCAACAGGCTTGGCCAGAGTGTGCCTCAATGCTTTCACAGCTAGGGGATTGTTCTTGCTCTGGAAAAGAGTATATAGAATAATGTCAATAATGATCATCACAAACGGTGTTGATTCTGTAAAAATTGTAGGTTAGGTTAACTTACAATAGAGCAAGTGCCTGCACGGACGTTACACACAGGGTACTCGTGAGGGCAGCAACTGTATCGATCTTCACAGCAAGTCGCTCCCTCTAGAGGACAACATCCCCAAGCAAAGCAGTAACCATGGTACTCAAATAGACAACAGCAGGTGTTTCCCTCAGGGCATTCATAGGAACTATCGCAAACCGCTGGAGGACTGACTGGAGAGGGAGGGGATGGACCGGGATTTGGAGGATTTGATCCCTTCTTGGTGGGGTAAGAAGGCTCAATGGCAATACCACACAAGCCAGTTTTAGTTTTAACATTACGCTGCATTCTTAAGTAACCCCCTTCTCCCCAGCTTGCACCCCATGAGTTCCTAACAATCCAATAGTCCATACCATTTTCGGTACCATATCCAACAACAACCACACCATGGTCTAGCTCTGTGGCACAACTCCCAGTAAATATACCCTGAATATGCAATGCAAGGCAGATCAGATTGATATAGATTTCTTGATCGACAAGAATTAGAATCATGTCGAAAGACTTACAGAATCATAGAGTTGAAAGGCTCTGCCACCAGCTTCAATGGCAACGCTCACAGGTTGGTGAGCAACTGCCTTCAGAAGTGCCTTCTCATTGTTCTCGGGAACATCTTCATACGAATCAATGGAAACAACTTTGCCATTGGTTCTCTGCACATTTTAGTCAAGCACCATCAAATTCAAATTGCTTTCCAAAAAAAGGATCATCATATACAGCAATCAAGGATTGATTCAACTTACCCTGTACACATCACATTTGCCATCTTTTCCTGTGTATGGATAATCTTCCTCAGTGTCGATACCGCCATTCTTGATAATGAACTCGAAAGCATCATCCATAAGACCACCATTGCAGCCTGCATTGTAAGATGTATCGCAATCGACCAACTCTTGCTCAGATAATGATATGAGTTCACCTGTCACAATCTGGTTGATACCCTCAACAGCACCAATGGTTGAAAAGGCCCAACAACTCCCTACATTTCCAAATAAATTGAGGTAAACACATGTTATCAGTTAACAAGTGTAATTGTACTATTTAATTTTCCATCAAACATTGTTATTATTTTCTTTCAGTTTTTGAGTACTTTTCTGAAACGATTAGTAGCTTAAGTTGATATCCCCGATTAGTACCTTACTATAGTAAAAATCATGTTGCCCATGTACCAAGATAAAATATAATTACCAATTTAGTCCTCTAAATAGTTTTTCTTCTTTGAGATTTGATCAACTAACATTTAAAGAACTTTTTCCACTATCTCCATATAAAATTCAAATTATTAACATGAAGTGTAATGATTACTAATACGAGTAATTATAGGGTAAAAGAGGAAATTGTCATCATTACATTTCACTGAACAATTTAGGTAGCTATTCTCTTAAAACATCTAGGAACTGAACAATCTGAACTACTGTACTAGTGTACTGCATGCATACAGTGACGGACACGACGTACGTAGTTCTATAGTAATAAGAAAAATTATAAAAATATAAGAAATTATTCGAATTCGAAGTACTTGCGATGACAAAATCTGAATTTTAACAAATAACTAAAAAAATGAAAGAGCTGGGATAGAAACATACCACAACTTCCTTGATTCTTGACTGGAGCAACAGCTCCAAGCTTCCTCCAGTCAATTGATTCAGGCAAGTTGTCACCTACTTTAGGAGCATATCTATCACTCTTCACTTCGGTTAATCTCCTTTTATTATCAGGCTTAGCTCCAAGAAAAGTATTTTTGTACTCATCATTAGTTAAATCAGCAAACCGGTTCAAACCAAGTTTGTAACTCCGGTTCGGCACGTTGTTTTGTTCATCAATGTACTTAAGGTTGTCCTTAAATATTTCGAATCTATTATTTTTTTCGCCAATGTCGTTGTATGTCTTGCCGTGGTTGACTAACCACGACTCGTACAACGTCATTACCTCATCGTCTGAATGGAGAAGACCGTTGGACGATGAGGTAATGATCGACATATCAATTGCGAAAGATGAATAAAACAGATAACATATTAGCAATGAAGTTATCAGCTTGGACATTGTTGCAATGTTAAAGAAAGAGTAGGGGTTGGATTTGAGGAATGATAGTGGAGAATCTATAGTTTATAAAGGGAATGGTGAGGGTAATTTGGGAAGGAAATGTTACTTCTTTTTTTCTTCTTTCTTGGGATATGGGACCAATGAATTATCAAGAAATTAATAAACAATGTTTAGCAATGTTCATTTTTTATTTGTATTTTCAATGGATGGATATAAAATTGAAGGTGGAACTAACATGTGATAGGGGGCAGTAAAAAGTAACCATAAAAGGCCACCAACCAAGAGGAGCAAATTGGTGTGCGGACTGAGATGTCTTGGTACAACTTATACCTCCCATAGTTTGGGTTAAGGCTACTAGCTCACATGTCACAACTTACCATAAATGAGTCACAACCTTCAATTTATAAACTTATTCAGTTCTTTTTATTTGTTATCCTGAACTTAAAAGATTTATCTTAAATCACTTATCATAACCTTCAATTTTTTGCCTTTTTTGTCCTAATCTATCCTTAGTAAACAACGATGTACATTAGTTATTATCAGGTTCATTGAGTTATGTTTGTTTTCTTTTCCAGGCTTAATGCATCCCCTAGACAAATAACAAATTTATACAGATAGCTAATGCCTACCAACTATTGCCTTCATTGTAGATTTGCAGTGTACAGTCAAACTACCGTTTATCAAATTCATTTGCTAAGAGTGAGATTGGGTAATTGAAGCCCCTGATAGGGAGTAAGTGATACTGCCAATGCATTATTTAACTATTGGTATATTCATTGATTAGGAACATCGGCGGACAAGTGGTAGATTTATGTATTTTTTATGTTAATTGGTAGATTTATGTAGATTTATTTATAATAGATTTGTTATTAAGTATTTATATCTTGATTAGTAGTATAAATTATTTATAATTTTACTATTTAATTTAATTTTATGTATTCATTTAATATATTTTAATTGATAGTTAATTTCGATAATATTTGTAAAAATGAATAATATTAAAACTTTTTATGAATTTTCTGATTTAAGCGCATCTAAAAGCAGTAAAGTCGCGTTAGATGTCTTTGTTCGAGATATGAAATCTTTCAGAATGAATTATATTGTCGATTAAATAAAGATGGCGTCTCTTTTAAAAGCATATATTGTCTTGATAATTTTTTTTTAATAAAAAGCTTTAAACTTGATAGTATATATGTGATTAATTACTTGATATGGAATCTTTTAAAATATCAAACATAAATAACAACTTTAATATAAAAGATTCGCGAAGTCGTTCGAATAGAAAATGAGGATCTGGGTTGTGCGTCGAATGTTCGTCGATAAAAAATTGATTATCACCATAACATACATATTCAATCATGTATTTTTTAGTATAATATCGATGAATTATTTCATATAAAGTGAAAACGATATAAGTATTATTATTATGACAATCTACTTTTTATTTTGTTACTAATTATTAATCAATATTAAATAGTGAATATTGAATTTTTGATTTCATTCAATATATTGAATTAATCAGTAAATTATTGCATATAATAAAGATATTTTTTTAAGCATAGAAAACTAACATGTTATATATATTATAATAAAAAAAATTAAATTTTGAAATAAAATATCCAAATCTATTACTCCGCTTCATACTAAATGATTGTAAATGCTTGATTTAGTGCTCCCAATTAACAAAAATTTATCATTACGTGATAAGCATGTAATTTTGATTTGAATAAGAACTTTAATGTCAATATTAAAGTACATTGAAAATATTATTGTTTGATAAATTTTTCACCAAATATTATATAACAAAAATAAAAATATTTAAATTTAACATTTAATATGTAGAAAAATTTAGAATTTAAACATTAACCAATCTATTGTGGATGGAGGAGTATTAGATATATAACTTCTTTACTTTTTATTTTAATTATTGAAATGTAATATAAAATATCACGTAATAATTTAGATATATTATTTAATAATAATTTGTAGATTAGAAAAACTATTTTTCAATTTATAATTGAATAATTATCATACAAAAAATTTAGTATGAGTAGACTCTTGCATTCATTAAAATAAAATTTACTTATTGTTATGATAAAATTAAAAATCAAATGCGATATTATATCAAACACTTTTATCGTTGATTTTTTTATATAATTGGAATGAAGATGTGATAATGAGCATATGATAATTGGCATCGTGAAAGTAGTAAAACTCTTGCACATATTATAAGAGAGTATATAACTCTAACTATATTTGAATTGTTATAGAATTTTTAGGCAAAAATTTAGAACTTATTAATTATTGAATTGTTATAAGATTCTTTTTAAAAGTGTGAGCTCTAGAACACACGAAGGTTAATAGAGAGCCCAAAAAAGCGATAGAAAGGCGGATAATCTGAGATCTCAGAGCCGAGAAAGGCGGACTGAATCTCAGGCAATCAGGATCTCAGGCAAAGCGGACTGACCGTCACTAGCAATTTTGCGGGGAGGCCAGCTGCTTAAAGCGTCACTAAATCAATCGGAACACAGCATGAATGGGCGTCACAGAACATCAAGGAATGGAGGACGACCAGCGATGAGAAGGCTGGCTGCCAGCTCGCGCTAGTCAGCTGCGGGAGATACGTTGCTAAAGGCCCCTGCGCGGAATCAAGTCAAATCAGGATAAAGTTGTTGGTTTTACGGATTAAAATAATAATTAGCTAATAGATTACGATACCTCACATGAGATTAAAAAATAGTAACTTCATCGGAGATTTCGTTTGTCGCTACGCTTGTAGTTGCGGCGGAATATATGATTAGAGAAATTTCAGAGCAGCCAAGCGTAGGTTGTCTTTAAAAATAGTAATCACAGAAGCGATTGATCAAGCGCCTTTTCGGTTTACTAGAACTATTAATGTGAACAAAGGAATTTAAGGAGGAAAGAAAAAGCCAGGTTTTTTCTTCCTCACAGTAATTCGAACAAAGTGGGTGGGGAGGGAGAGGTTTCTTGTCTTTTGCCGAAAGATGAATAATGGATAATGGCTACAAATGTCCAAAAGGTAAGCCTTTATATAGCCAACTAGGGCCTAATTTGGCTTGCGAATACAAGTAAAATATTATAGATTCAAGGCAAAACCTTCTCTTCCTTTTTCTTTATAATAGTCGACTACTTTAGGTGGTGGGAGTTGTAGAATCTTCTCACTTCTTATTCCTTAAATCAAAGCACGTAAAGTGGTAGAATATTCTAGAATTATACTACGCAAAGAAGATTCCGGGAAACCACATCCACTTTACTGATATAGTCGCTATTTGGGAACTTTCCAACAATTGGAATTTTGCCCCGATTTCTCGTATAGTTACTACTTTAATCAGGAAGTTATAATCGTATAGTTTGATCGTATTTGTTGTAATGTGTCTAACTTGGAAACTCGATTAATGAAGTAATATATTAATTAGCTAGCAGAACATTATATTAATATATAGATTATGAGTGGACTCTAGTAAACGTCGTAACGCAAAATGTGAATCACGAGTTAATCCTAATATGTCAATTGTTGAACAATCGAACATATATCTGAACTTATATTATTTGAATATAATTAAATGTAAGTAAATCGGTTTTACAATCAAATTATTCAACGGGCATATTTATGAGATCTAATATCTCATATTTTCAGCCTCATTTGTCCTTGGACTCGCATGTAGGTGCTAATTAACGATTATCTTGCTTGATCCATTGCGCTCGATTTACAACAGTCGAGCTATGGTAGTTGTGTCCTCAAAACTCTTGCATGTTCTTTTCTTGAGTGTATGAATTAATGTGATTCCCGATAATGTATTGGAGATGCCTTGTCATAATCACTATTAATTCTCGAGGCAGAGAAATGTAAATTATATCAGGTTATGCAATTAAAATGCTTGTATGCAGATTTCACAACTACGCTTGTAGTATATAGAACCTGATCTTTTATGAGGAAATCACTCGATTCACGAGGAAAACATTTAGACATGGTCAAAATGCGCTACTCGCGTAAAGAGTGAAATCGGAGTCACAGAATCGTCGTTTCTAATATAAGTTAAGCGAAACACGCCAGGACACGAGATATAAAATCTTCTGAACCACTTTGTTTGGCCAATTCCGATTAAATGCGTTCGAGCAGCTGTTTCGGCGTAAATGCAAATATGATTGATTAGAGTTGATAATCATATCCATACCGTCGAAACGTCGGTGACAGCAGCATCTTAGCAGTTGGTGGTGATTCCAATTAGTGGACACACAGTTGAGAGGCAAATCGCATTTTCGGGCTTGAATAGAGATTTCTTGTTTGGATCCTCGATCAAAAGACCTCTCAAAAAAAATGTCTTTATTGCTAAATTAGACCAATTTTTATTATAATTATTAATAAGAGTAACGTTGTTCAATAACAAATGATAAGGTAAAACTTTGCTTTGAATAAGAAGTATATATTGAGCAAGTCTACGGAAGATATTAAGCGAGCTTTCTCCCATTTGAATTAATGCATTTAGGTCCGTTGGGACATGTAAGCAAGATGACCGTGTCATTAAATCATTTTAACAATCGCTTGAGAAAGAATGGTCTTTCTGACCGTATGCAACGTTCATGATGTAGGCGTTAGCTAATAATTGATCCGAGGTAGATATGGCGTTGTTCACCCAATACATAGGTTTTAAATCGTATTCGAGGAAACGTGACAGGTCCATTGCGCCTTCTCGAATTTTTTGAGTTATGGGCTATTATATCTTTATAAGCTAGCCAACTCTTTGCGTATCAGCATGCTATATTCAGCGATCGAACTCTTTCTTTATCCAAAACAATCTTGAGATTAAACTAGCATATTACCACAATGGTGGCGAGAATCTTAGTTGTATCGACTATGAGTACGTATGTAGAATAATTTCTGATTACCATAAAGTTCGTTTAGTTAGACAAGTGAACATTGTAGAATCAACAGTGATCTTAAGAACTAACCACAAATAATTTCATTAATACCTTTATTCTCTTTTGTAACAATTCGCTGACTTACCGAGGAATTGTTCTGGTAATGGTTAACATGATATTCTATATGAGATATAAGTGGGAGACGATCGATCCTCATTAGACATGTCAGGTTCAAAATAGAGAATTTGTCTAATTTTAGTTTATTCACTTTTAAACTCCATAACATTTATCATATATAATTATTATATCGAGCTTAATCCATATTTATATTGAGCAGATACGGAATCTTTACTAAAAGATTAGCAGTTACGACCGTACCGTAGCTGACTTCGAATATGGTAAAGTCCGCTTTCCTTAGTAGCAACATATCACATAAAATCTGATGATGCATTTAGTTAAGCTCAGTGACCTTTTGAACTCTTAGTTCATCTTCTTTCTGCAAAGAAGATCTTACTCTTTTTTTTATACTCAAATATCTCAAGTTCGTAACTTGAATATTAGCAATATACTAGTTTTCATTTGTTCTAGCTCTTAAGATGTGAGTGTCCCACAAAAATGTTAAGTACCTATCCTTGAAAGATCATTACCTAGACACATTTCTTTCGCGATAGAATCTGATGTAAAGTATCCGTTCACATGGAATCGTTGCCAAGACATCCGTTCTACAACGTCTTATAACTAGAAGAAAACTTATGAAATAATTTGAACATAGTTTGTACTTGTTCATGATCTTTGTATTTCATATCAAATGAATTCTTGAAATCATTTGTAGGAGTTTGATTAATTAAATACTTATGAATAATCCATATTAAAATGAAATCTGAAATCTCTTAAATATGGAAATAGAAAGTCGTTTATGTACTTGAACCGAGTTTAATACATTTTCTTATATACATGTCACTTGGCGTAAAGTATAAAGAGTCATCTGTGGAATCATTCCTTAGATGATTAAATGCTAAATCGATTTGATACGCTATAATCATGTGGGCAGTTCCGTATTGTGTGATCGATTTGTGACTCTTTATCTTAAGTTGACATGTATTTGTCAAGAGAAATACATTCGTCAGTGAATTTGTAACTTATACTCTTAAATCTAGCGAGGATTATTTCCCGGTCCGTCTTCTTGCATGTGGATATCGAAGTCTAGTTTAAGGTCCTGATATTATGAGTCTTGGCCCAAGTATTGTTTATTAAGCTTTCATTTATTGAAGAAATGTTAAATTACATTCCTTGAAGCAAAAGGGGTGCTTATTAGAATAGGAACACATAAATGTATAACTCAAGATTTGATTCTTTATTTCATGTCCGAGAATATTCAAGCATTACTTTCAAGAATCAAATCATTCTTGATGAAGATTCGAGCAAAGTGTGATCATTTGTTTGAAAAATGATTTCGGAGGCGGGATCACTTATTTCTTCTTCGTGCTCTTCTTTCACATTAAGTAAATACGTACTTCAAAAATGTAAATCAAATCAATATTGCAGTGGTGTAAGCTTAATTATTAAGCATCAGAACTGACGTTCTCTGCCCAAGATGGTAGGGCTCTGAGAGTCCTTTACTTTCTATTTCAGTATGCCCATTCTTTTTACTTATGCTTGAAAGGAGTGAAACTGGTCACTTATCTCAAGTATTAGTTCTTTGTGTACTTAATATCACAACTTATTGTGTTATCATACAAAAAAAGGACATCGTGCTTATGGGTTGCAAGAACCATAAATTTAATATTTTCATTTACATGAAATGAAAAACTACCAAGTTCAAAAAGACTTGTATGATAGCCAGGAGATAATATGTGATGTATTACTCTTATTGGCATAAATCCACTTTCAGGCGAGATAAAAAAATTGCGACTCTCGTATGGAGGGATGGATATGAAATAATATTGATTATCTTTATGCTTTAACCGTCTTTGATTTGAGATTCGAGAATCTCGATCATAAATTTGTATTAATGAACTTAAGTTCAAGTTTTTCCTTGTGAGGATAATGTACAGATGAATAGTATTATTTAAATGTCTTTGTTAAGTATGCCATACATTCTTAACTTATAATCTGAGAGACATTGAGTTATGACTCGAGTTGTAAGTCATTAAGGAACATTTCTTAACATGATTACACATTTGTAACAATTTACTTTTAAATGCTCATATGGTGAAAAATTAGACAATACATGTATAAAGGGTGTCATAAATACTATATGTAAAAATAAAACTTAACAACTCATAAGTTCTTGTCACTTATTTGATATAATTGAATCTTTGTGCTTCTGACTGAAATCACTTCAGTATACGAGACCTACATGACCGAAAATTGAGCAGTACGCATACATTTCAACTCGACTCTCGATCCATAGGTAAATACTTTACTACTAATTATGTCAGACATAACTCTTGGCTTCACAAAGTTAAGCCATGGAAACGTAGTAGGGACTCTTTTGTGTGGACCCAGTCTGGCTTGGAAATCATAGCATAAGTAGCGACCTGAAATTCGGAATGGATCTTATAAACAGTCATGACTTTGGGAGCCGATATAAAACTTACGTTGGAAAAGCGCCGTATGATGTAATACGTCCCCGGTAGGTCCAGCATAAATGAGACTCTCTTTCCGACTTTAGAGTTGGTATGGCAATCTCTTAGTTTGAGGTGGGATTAGTCATATTTAACAATACTAATGATCATGCGAGCATACATATTCAAACAAGCAAAATACATATTACAGTCATAAGATTAAATATAGCGTCTGCGAGATTCGTGATATGACTTAAAAAGAAAATTTAAAAAGTAAAAGCCCAGTTCCACAGCCCAATATTCGTTTAATAATTCTTAAGATTTCTTGCTGGCTCTGCGGGTGGGTCTCCATATTTTAATTAATTACATTTACATTTTAAATAGTAACTAAGGTGGCATTCAGTCATTCTTAATTAATGAAGCCGTCCACTGGCCGTTTCTCACAAAAGCGACTTCACGGGTTGTATTTAAAATCTGAATAATTCATGCTCACTGACATGAATATATAGGCGTCCAAATGATATATCCTGGCATATATTATACATGAATATAACCAATTATATTTAGGCATGTATAGTAAGGATGGTAGTATAGATCTGACAAAGAGATACTCTAAAATATATGTCATTGAACTTTCATCAATATGAATAAATAATTCAATTGCATTTGTGTAAAATATTTATTTGAATCTAATTCAAATATATCACTTAAAACGTATTTTAAGTGTATTAATATTTAATATTAAATAATTAGTATTTTTGAAAAAAATACTATTTATTAATTTTACACCATTTAATTCAAGATAATATATTACTCTAAAATTTTAATTATCAAATAATTCAAAGTTTATAACTAAAAGAATCAATTTGAATTAATAATTTCAATTAAAATTTCTAATCGATATTAGAAATTTAATTAAATTATACTCGTAGTTTAAGCGCATCAATCTGAAATTAAGCCCAGCTCAATCGAGCTAGAATTATTTAATGCGATTAAATAATTGTCTAAGATTAATTATATTAAAATATCAATTAAAGCTTCCTCAAATCAAATTGGAATAATTAAAATAGTTAAATTTAATTAGTGAAATAATTTTCTTCAAATTGAGAATCAAAAATAATTTAATTGATATCAAAATATCAATTTGAGCAAAATCGAGCATAAAATAAAGTCAACTTATTTTGCATTTCATTTAGGAAAAGCAAGTCCGCAATACAATTTAATTAGAATTTTTATTCGAAAATGAAAACTTAATTAATACTTGAATTTATTATTTTAATTATATTAATAATATAATTTAAATTAGTAATATCGATTGTAAATTTTAAAATCAAAATCGAAATAATTGATTAAGTGAGTCATTCAATTTCGGTTGAAACGAAAATATAATTGCGGTTAATAAACGTTTTAATGGCCTTAGCAAATTTCTTTCAAAAAAATGTCGAAAACCAAATAAGCGAGGAAGAGGCCCAAAGCAGAATCGGCCCAAAAACCGTACTCGAAACCCAAAATCATGTCAATGGACAGTCAGCAAACATCCGGTCAGCCAGCCTTGGTGAGGTTAGAAGCTGGTCGAAACCAAGCCCAATTATTCGATGCAAGTGGCAAAGTGCGGCGCGTGTTGCGCGTGGCTCGACCCGATTAATCGACACGGGTAGCCCGGATAATTGCCGCGTGTCAGCCCAGAAATTTATATTGTTAAAGGCTTTTCTTGTTGATTTTTGTGGTCGATTAGTTTTTATCGATTCAAAATCTAACCTGATATAAAATTTTGCTAGAAAAATTCCCAAAAAATTCACAAAATTCTAGAAAAATATTTCTAATTGAATTATATGAAAAGAAAAAATTAAATACTAACAATTAATCTGGGTTATCGTATTTAATCGATTAAACTATTTTGCAGATAGAGAAAGTAATTCAGAAAATCGAAAAAATTTATTAAAATAAAAAAAATGCAGTTTAACTTCGCAAAATCACGAATTGTTGATTAACAATTAATCATATTTGATTCAATTAATCTCGTATTTCATGATTAGATTAAACAATATCAAATAAATTTCTAACATATAAATTGAATCTAAACATATAAAAAATTTATAAAAAGCTTTAATTCGTAATTATAATACTTGACCGGCTCACGATACATTTCTTGGGTTTTACGGATTAAAATATGATTATGTAGATTCACAAAAACACCATGCGAATTAAAAAAAAATAGTAATTAAATCAAAGATTTAGTTTGTACACTTACACGCATGGTGTAAGCGGAATATGATCGAGGAGGAACCTCAGAAACAGCCCGGCGTAGGTTGTCTTTAAGAATAGTCATCGTGATTGATCAGCCTTCGCCCGTTTTCTTAGAGGCTATTAAAGAAACAAAAAATTTAGGAAGAAAAGCGAGAGTTTTTCTTCTCACAGTAATACAAACGAGTGGGTGGGGAAGGAGAGGTTTTAGCTTAAATGCTTTCATGTTCTACAAGATGAATAATGAATTATGACATAAAATCTCCAAATAATTGGCACTTTATATGAGCCTTCAGGGCCCACTAATTTTAGCCACCAAAGCAAAGCTAAAACTTTAGAGATTCAAGGCAAAAGCTTACTCTTTTCCTCATGTAGTCTACTTTAGGTGGTGGGAGTTAAAATGTACCGAACATTTATTAACAATCAAAAAGCCGTAAAGTGGTAAAATATTACTAGAATTATCACTACTTATGAAAGAAGATTTCCGGAAGCGTATCCGCTTTACGATATAGTTGAAGCTGAGCGACTTTCAATGATTGAAATTTTGTACAATGTTCTTTATATAGTTACAACTTTAATCAGAAAAGTTATAATCGTATTATAGTTTAGTCATGTTGTTGTATGTGACCTCTTAACAGATTGATCGGATACAGTAAGCCATCATAACACTTTAATGTGAATCTGAAGTTAATCACAATATATCGATTGTCGAGCAATCGAACATATCGAGCTTATAGTATTTGAATATAATTAAATGTAAGTAAATCGGTTATGCAATCGGAATTGTTAGCAGGCGTATTATGAGATACAATATCTCATATTTTCAACCTGTTTATTGAAGCCCCTCCTACGTCGGCGCGGAGCCTTGAGGAAGTTCTTAAGGCCACTGTTGTTGAAGGAACCCGGTCCTGGCTTCTGCGGTTCATCGAAGTTGATGCTACTTATTCACAAAAGCTCACCGAAGCTAGTCAAATTCTGAGCTTAATTTGAAGCATCAGGAGGACACATATCGAGTCACCGGATATCAAAGTCTCTGCTTGAGACATGTCCGTCGAAGATTGACGTCAAGTCGGCCATCAACCAAAGGGTGGCGTCGTGACAGCATGCTCGAGCTAAGCGGAGGGGGTTCAAGTCTACATGGCCGATCCCACATCTCGGGATCGAGTCGAGACAGATCGTCCACGCAACTTGCGCATGGGATCGAGGAGACACCCGGTTCGAACCGTGTCGATCGGCGATAAGGCCAAATCCTGCGTCAGGTCACTTGTCGGAATGTATCGAAACAAGACAGGCTCGAAATTGAGCAGTCAATATCAATAAGTATGTTGTGAAACTTCAGCGTACTTGGTAGATGGTAGAGTGATAAATGGTTTGATAAATTTTCTTTTTAAATGAGGAAGATTTTAAAAGTTTTATTATTTCGATGCATAATATAAATAATAAAATCTTTTTATTACAAACTTACAATTACCCACTATGAACATATTTACATCGAAGATTTTTTAAGTTGAGTTATTTCGACCCAAGTTGAGTTATTTCATCCCATACTTGAGATTTTTAATAACTGACGACGCCACATTTCAACTTGCTCACATCAAATAAGGCAATAATATAACCATTTTTATATGTGAATAATGTTTGTTCACATCTAGAATATAATAATGTCTAGATTCAATTACTTGAACGGATCAACTGATGAAAAATGAACATGCAACAGATTCTACTATTTGTTGTTTCTTGAATTCTTGCACTACTTGTGCAGTTGTGCTGTTGCGTACTAGCCACTGGATAAAATTCATTATCTTATTAAATTATTTAACAAGACTTGTATATAAAGATGCTTAATAGCAACTGGTTTTTAGTTGGTAGATGTATTTATGGCGTTAATAAAATAATGAACATCGTACTAATTGGCATGTAAACAATACTTGAGACATCAAGCATGGACCATCAATAAAACATGCATCTAAATCCAGAATTGAGATAAGAGATTTCTTCTGATATAACACTACTCCACACCAATATGATCTCCAATTCTCCATCAATCTGGGATATAAAACTTATTTTCATTGGCCCATAGTTTCAGCCAGAGTACATGCAAGTAGTCCATTACTATTATCAACTTAGTCAATTAGCACAACTCTCCAAGGCTACATCGTGCTGCCCATGCTTTTTTATGTTGTTGTTTTTGTATAACAATTGACAAAATAACGAAACTGGTCAAAAAAAATTGAGACATGGACCACAAATAACCACACACCTTCATTTTCATTATCAGTTTCACGTTATAATTCAAACCAATTGAACTTGTGTAGTTGTGTTTACTCAAAGGGTGGTTCAGTGCATGTGCTATACTGATCTAGAGCAGATAAGGCCCCGATTACTCGTGATACTTGCGGATTGGGCTGGTAAATGTGACTCATCAATGTTTACATACATATTTTGATGGTGAAGTTTGTGAGTAATAAGAACATATAGCGGTGACCACTTGTGATATTCAAGGAACAATTGACGAGCTGGTTATGATACATTGCATGTTAAAAATTCATAGGGTTCTACATCTATAGTCACATAAACGACTACCTCAAATGTTAATAATTAATAAAATTAGATCCTAATATCAATTGGTGATATAATGAGTGATCCAAAATAATTCTTTCCCATTTACAATAATTAATTGTATCCCATTTATAATAATTTTCTCTCCCTCCCTTAAACTAAGGGATGATAAATGCACACCCATATATTTTTTACTAGAGCTTCCCACTCTTACAAGAATATTTAACTAACTGTTTAAATTGTGTATCATAAAAGAAATATTATTTAAATAATAAAATTACTACAAGTTCACTTTGAGATAAATTTAAATCTTGAAAAGTCAAATTAGAAAGTGTGAAGAATACAATAATAAAAAGCCGGCTCTCCTGGTAACCAACAGCTGCCCGGCCCACCAAGGAGCAAGCTCGAACAGCCTAGATGCCATCCTCGATAGGCCATCGCTCCTTGGCAAGTCGGGCTAGAATGACCAACTAATTAACTAAAGCTATATTGGGTCCGATAATTTGAACGTCCCCTAATAGGTGATTAGCCGTTTCAATCTTGTAACTGGCGTCTGGCGGTACAATTGAATAGTCTTTTATACAAATTATCTTATTAGTCACTATCTTTATCGTAAGCTTTTTAGTTGGTCGCTATCTTATCAGTTTTTCGGTCGTGGTCATAGCAATACCATCTTATCGATTTACTGCGTAAAGTAGTATTTTTCACTAGCAGCTAGCCCAAAGTATAAAGAGATATTTTCACGTAATTAAAATAGAGGCGCGTTTTCTTCTTTTAGCAACGCTTTAAGCCATATAAAACTTTCACACGCAAATAAGCGGCTGTGGCCCTCTTTATAAAATGACAAACGGTAGGAACACTTGAAGTCGTCTTTCAAATTTATAGCAGGCAATTTCATAGATCTGCTTTCAGTGCAGCGACTGGCTCAAGATCCAACAAACGAACTCAAGAGGCTCGTGGTCAGATTCCAGCTCCGATCTGAAACGACTCCGATGGCGAAGTGAAGATCATACGAACGACTCCGGCGAGTAATCTTCTTCTCCGATCTGAAAAAGTTGGGTATTTGTTTTCTTGAAAAAAAAAGTTAGGCGATTGGAAATGTGGTGAATGGCTTGAGAGATAATAATAATATCGGGATATTGATTAAACACGTCTTCTTACTAGATCTTAGGAGTGGGATGTCCCATTTTATAAGTTTAATTATTATTTTTATTTTTGAACGTTTTTTGTTTATTTTTGTTTGGGAAAGAATATGTGGTTTTGGAATTGGAGAAATCTGAGAATGGTGTTCTTATGCGGGATATGGGGTAGAGAGGCGTAAGAGGAAATAAAAGAATGGAGTGTTCTTATGATGATATGGAGGTAGGGGGTAGAGGTAAAGTCACGCGTGTGGATTTAGTTGGACTGGAGTAGAGACGATAGAGTGGCATTGTGGGGTAGGGGGGTAGGGTGGGGTATGTTGAAGAAGAAATTTATAGGATTGATCAAAGTTTAAGGAGGAAAGTTTAGGAGGAGGGGTGGAAGAAGGGGTAGGGTGGAGTGTGTTAAAGAAAAAAAATGTGAGGTTATATTTTAATTATGTAAAATATCTCTATCACTGGATTTAGTGTTTGAAGCGAAATAGTCGTTTTGTGCGAAATCAGATAGTATATGAGAACGAGAGGCAATGGGTGAAAGAACAGATAATATAGGGACCAATTAAAAAGTTGTGCAATAGTATATGGACCAATAAAATAATTGGCCTTAGATTTTTGAAATACCGGTTACCAATTGTATTGTGAGTTTGTGACGAGTATCCGTTTATTAAGAATGACTAAATTAGTGTTTCTAACATCAAGATAACTGTAATAAACGAGTGTCTATATCTTTGTAATAATTTCAACATGGATCGTCTATTAATTAGTCAATCCTGTTAATTCGAATTACACAAAATAGTCAGAAAAAATTATGGAAATTTCTATATTTTTTAGATTGATGGAAAAATAATTTAGTCAGTGGATAACAACTATGTTTATAATTTAATACTCCGTAATATAGAAGAAATAGAAAAGTCATGAGATTGGTTCCAACTTCCAAGTTCCAACGGGGATGACCGAGCCCCGCCCGGACCAAAAATAGAAAAGGAAAAATCAACGCCCTGGATAAATTGTTTAGTGTTGTTTAACTGTGCTATTATTGAGTAGTTGCTTCTAGTCGTCTTACACCAACTCCGTTTAAATTGTAGACATGTGAAAGATAAAAAACATTATTTGTGGTTATAAACAACATGACGATAAAAGATATTACCATAGGTTATTATTCTCTGCAATACATTCACGTGGATTCTTAGTTATATTAAGTTATTACTTGATTAGATTCTCCTAGCTTGGATTTGAGTTATCTGACATAATTATTCATCGGTTGAGCGCCTAAAAGCTTAAGGCAAAATCTTTGCGAGATGCCTTATTTCTTTGTATATCGAGTTTATCGATTGAAGAATCACTGCATTTGATATATTTAAATTTAATTGTTCAATAATTAGGATGATTTGTTAATCATTGGACCTATATAATCGGGAAGGCGTTTTTCAAATACCTTAGTCCTGAAGATTTACGGAATTGATATATTAATTGTTTTTTATCATTATATGAATTATTTATATATTATTCGAATATTATATGGAATTTACTATTTAGATGTCTATAATATGTCTGCGTTTGTTTGTTTGTATTTAAGCATCAAATTATTTTTACCAAAGAAAGAAAAGAAAAGAAATTGGTTAGTGTATCTTTGTGTGAATCTTATCTCTTTATTTAGATTTAGAATAACTGTAGTATAAAGAGAGGATGTATGCACACAATAAATGAAACTCACAAGTCTTCATAATACCAAGATATGTGAGTATCACAGTATGAATTTTGAGATACAATTAGGGGTATGGGCCCGAAATTTTCAAATAGTAAATGTTGGTATTTTGTTGTATCTGCTTTATTTGTATAATTGATTTGCCTCACTACAGTAGTGTCTTGGACTTAATATTACTTCTCGATTTTAATTTGATAGGAATTCGATACAAAAATATTATTATGTTCGTTGAATTTCAAACTACTAAACTTAGCATATATGATGCCTCGATTTAATATAGGCTTTACTACATGAAATTTACTAATATAGGTAATTCTTTTTTCAAATTTCTCCTTACTATACATATTTATAAATAAAATAAATTGTGATTGAAAATTGAGAGTTTTAAGTTTCATTAAATTTGAGATATTAAATTATGATGATTAGTGATCAATTACGATGATTAGTGGTGCGCGTTCATGGATGTCCCAATTTAGGTCATAACATTTCCTGAAACGAAACCGTAGATGAAATCGGTATCTTGCGGTTTAAAGCCTGAATAAGTACATACCCATATTTAACGGTATTGAGAGGAATTCGAGAAAGAATGTGGATGACAAGATTTGATTCACGGTTAGTCGAAAGACTAGTTATGTATCCACGGTGCGTCTTTACTATAATCATGACCAGTTAGAAGGCTAGATCGAGGGTTTAGAATAAATGACCATAAAATTAAGGACTCTTTGATATTCCAAAAGAATTTCTATCATCTCCTGTTATTTTTTCAAAATAATACGAAATTATATGAGTTCACTTATGAGAATAGAAAGGCTATTATAATTTGAAGAATTCGAGATTTAATAAATGGACTGAATTTTATTGATTAATTACTACCTATAATTTGTATAGGTCGAAATATAATCACAGAATGAAATTCTTTTTGAGTGTGTAGGCATATGGTGAATGTAAAATTGAATGCTCAGAAAGAGCTGACATATCATTTCTTGAAGGAATAATTAATTCCCGAATCATAGTTGGTATTGTGATTATACATGTCTAAGGCTAGGTCGGCTAAGGGAAAGATTTGAGTATTTAGAGTCATAGCGCTTTCTCACGAACTTACGGTGTATGATTTTCAATTTTCATAACATTACGCATGACATGGATAAAGGAGAAATATGTGCTTTGAATGATTACCTTGGCTTCATTCGTTCTAAAATATAAATATTTTCTTATCTAATAACACAAGAAAGCTTATTTGATTATTAAGTGATATCGGAGTAGTGCAAAAAATTGGTGAATGCTGGAAAGATAGCAGTCGGTGAGTCAAAAATATTGAGATGCATGTGTTCTAAGTACGAGAAAGGAATCTAAGCAGGTTCAAAAATATATGTCGAGTCTACCATGCGAGACAACAGTGAAGGCTCAGGAGAGAGTAATATTTGTCAAAAACATAGCAAAATCGATTAGATGCTCTAAGAGCTAATATATTATTATCTGAAGTAACAAACATGTTTGCATATCAAAATCTGGCTTTTTTGTCAAGCGGAAGTTTAGCGAAATTGTGAAATTTTATTGTTGCAGCGTAACCGGGTTAGACCGTCCGGGTTAATTCACGATGTAAAAGAATAATTGAATAATATTTAATTAGAGACTTCATTAAAAATTGATAAACTATTAAGTTTGAAACGATTTATGTGAGAACCGTGTAAACTCCGGTTAATTTGTTGTGGGGCGCGTTGAATTACGTCGCGATACACTTTGATTGATGCGTTGGGAAATGTTACATGTAAGTAACACTTGTTCGCGTTATGCCGTATTATCTGACTCCCTCGATATAGTTGGTTTGGTGAAATACATTATTTTTCTGCCTTCAGGTTATCATTAAATCAAATATTCTCGATACTATGCACAAATAATGACTTTTAATGATTATTATATCCAGGAAAGGTATGTACATACATATACTTGGAAATCACGAAATTGAAAAAAAATCTCTTTTGAAATGAAATATCCACATCTTTATATGATCCTCAGAGATGAATAAATACCAGACTTCGAACTTGAGGCCTTTGAACAATTCAAGGGATAATATAGACGAAGTTCACTACCAAACAAATTTATGACATCAGATAGTAATAAAATAATGTACGGTTGTACGCTCAAGCTGAGTGTAGGTTCTTGAAAACCATTGTAGATGAAATAGTTCCGTCATTGAAGATATAGCATTAAAGATGAATTACAGAAGAATATCGCTATACAGAAGAGGTAGATGAATATTATATCTCATGAATAAGCTAAATACGTAGCAATATCTAGAAGACATTTACATAACAAAATTCGCTATTTATAATGAGATCTAGATTGCTCGTGAGCATGGGTGGAACAAAATTAAAGAATTGTCGACGATAAAATTAAGAGCTCATATAATGAAAGAAATATGAGGATCTAAAATCATCTCCTTAAGTGAGTAGATATATATATATATATATATATATATATATATATATATATATATATATATATATTTATATATATCACATATATTTATGAATGGCCAAAAGAGAAAAGAGCGTAATCAGAGTAAGCAAAACTCATTTATATAAATGAGAAATTTAGACTCGAAGTCTAATGAAATGTAATCTTAGTGAAATATATATCGAGTAGAGTCTAGCAGAAACTTACTATAGAAGTGAGAAATTCGGACTGAGGTCACAATCAAATATGATACTACTACCACAGGTATATATGCAAATAAGCTTGAATGAATTTATCACAAAGATTTGTACTTGCTTGAATTATAAAGTGGCAGCATCTGTTTGTCTTTGGAGAATTATCAAAATATAAATATTTAGTAGCAGCAAAAGATAAGCCTCTTGATTTGCATGCATGACATAATATAGAATCTGACGAAATGCATTATACGTGAAAACATGTAGAAGGATTTATGATGCGTGAAACAAATATCTATATTAGGAGACTTAGCTTCGGTTGAGTTAATGAAAATATTTGAATATTTAAAGTCATCCGGAGGATGGATTCTGAAGTTCGAGCTGCGTTGTTAGGCGTTTATTTGCTGATCATTTAATTCGGCTGTCCTTTGTGTATATGCCGTCCCCAGTGATAGTATGATACATGTTTAGCTTTGAATTTATATTATGTTTATGTGATTGTATGATATATTTGTTTACTTATTAAGTGATATGAGACATTTGAATTATTTAGTGTAAGTTGACATAAATCTTACATATCTTTTCTTGTTGATTATACTTGATGATGATCACAATATTAATGATATTATAGAAGATTAGACTATAGTTTATGGAGACTTTAGAAGAGTTAACTTGAATAAATTATCATGAATAAGTTGGCTCGAAACTCCATTAGAGTTCTTGGTTGTTAAGCAAGATGTTTATGTCGGATGTGGAATCGAAATACCTTATAAAGGTATGTAATTATATAAATTTGTACTCTGTAGTTCCTGATTGTCAAACAGATGTCTCTATTCGGATTTGAAATTAAATACATTGTAAATATATATACATGACAATTATGCATGTAAGTATAAATCCATATCATATTTGTTATGGTAGAAATGTTTATTTCGATTAGATGAGATTAAATAACGGATAATTCGGTATAAATCCGGAAAACATGAACTTGGTATTGAAATACCAATTCTAATGTATATCTTACAAGCTGATGCATGATTGTGCAATATTGACAAACAACATGGCGTTATTTGGATATTACTTGAATAATCTAAGCTGGTGATATAAATAGGATGGAGATATGATAAAGAATGATGATCTTATCGAGGGAGATATGATATGCATTATCTTTCTTTTTCATTCACTTTGAGTTTTTTCTTTTGGATTTTTTCTTGGTAAGGTTTTAATGAGACGATTCTGAGCGTATCTAAAAGAGAATATAATATTTTTTATCTCGCTAGGTTTTTGTCTACCGATTTTTCCACAGTGACTATTTAACCCAAAGTTGGTTAAACCATAAGCTAAGCAATCTTGAAATGCGAGAAGAAAGTCGTAGATGTATTTGGTTAGGGGATATGATCCAGCAGTCCATATTAATTGTCATTTACCCGTATAAGTTGGTCGCATTGTCTTTGCCAGTAATAATTATGCACATGTATTGCCTTGATTAAAAATGACATGTCAAATGAGATAAACAATATATTAGTGTTCTTCCCTGCCATGATCTTGAATGAATGGTGAAATCGATTTTCAACAAATTCCGATGTCTTGTGATATCTGGCTGGCCCCTCGCTCAATCTTACTGCCTCGACATTTGAAAAGCTATCAGAGTATAGGGCTACGTCGAGTAAATGATGTCCAGTGATGGCTAATTAGCGGGGAGTTAATACAGCGTTGTACTCTTTTCACTTGTCAATGTTATCGCGAATGAGTTTTTCGCATAAGGTTTAATGAAATGACGTTGTATGTGTATAGTAAGAATAATGTCTTTCTTTCGGCCCCGGTACGGATTTTTATACCAGGGCAGTTTTTCACAGTAAGTTTTGAGAGGCATGTTGATTCTTAAACATTGAGGGGCGTTATGGAAATAATATATATGGTGGATGTCTTGTCAGTAGTCGTTTTGTTTATGTCGAAAAATGGAATAAGCGATGGCTTGATAGTGACTCTTATTCACCGAAATTCTTGAATTCTTGTATTATTGTATCTTAAAGTTTATAAATAAGCTATTTCATTTATATTCTATCTGGCCGCAAGTAATAAAAAATATTATCCTCCTTATTTATTATTCTGAATATTTATATTATTTTTAGTTATATTCATAACAATTTGTTCATTTGCATTCAATTTATTATAAGATGAATTTGACACGGATATTGATTAATTAGACTTTATGCTCATCCTTCACCTGTTTTTACCCATACCAAATGAATTTAATATGATGGACATATTCTGACATCTTAAAAGTCAAACATGTATATATGTATATATCCACTTGAACTCATGAAAAAGTTTCGAAAAGGAAAAATATTCGAGCTATAACTCCTCATAATGGAGATTATATTCCTTTGCCAAAATTGCCAATAATTTGATTGAGTTGACAATAAAGCGTATATAATTTAGAAACGCAGATGGTCAATCTATTACTATTTTCATTTCAATTTAATTGAAAAGTTTAACTTAATAATAAAAATATTTAACTTTGACAGTAAACTAGGTGTACTGTCAAAAGTAAAGTTGTGTCTCTACGACAATATTATTACAATAATGGTACATTGCATTTGACATTATACTACCTATTGTTTTTCTATAAAAGAATGAATTTGACATTAAAACTTTATAAATGAATAATATTGGGACCGACGAAATTTATTAATTTAGAGAGTTATTAATTTATTGAATAATTTATTAATTTAAATGGTTTTTTAACAACATATAAACATGTACATTTATTGTTTTTTTTTAATTTACTGAGATTAATTTGAAAG
Organism: Lithospermum erythrorhizon; assembly: GCA_019722365.1. NCBI lineage: Eukaryota > Viridiplantae > Streptophyta > Magnoliopsida > Boraginales > Boraginaceae > Lithospermum > Lithospermum erythrorhizon. The sequence continues at coordinate 125,515 of JADFUC010001296.1, read as the reverse complement.
ATGTGGCATCATTCAGAAGATATCAAAAGATAGTAGAAATAAAAGAAGATAATAAGTAAATGGTATTAATTATTTTCATAATAGTTATATTAATTAATTGAGTAGTAAGTTTAGTATTATTATCTTAAGTATTTCATATTGTAACAATTAGCAATCGTACACTTGATAGTGTAAAAAGCGAGAAATTGGTATTCGTTTATTATTGTCTTTCTTAACACGTATGTAAATTCTTTTTAGATTTTAGCAGTTTTACGTTTGTTTAAAGTATTATTTAACATGGGTTAACAAATAATAGACCAAGAGAGAGTAAGAGGCGTGGGTTAGTGGGAGGTTTTGAGGAGGTTAGTGGAAAATATGAAAATGAATAGAAAATTACAATTGTACCCTCACATAAACTCAATTTTCGCGCAGAAAAAGCTACAGTTTGAAAGGATAAAAAGTAACCAATAAAATTCTTTGAAGCCAATAACTTCCACTTTATCAATTTCTTTTATATATAGTATAAGATATTTATATTCTTTCTACCGTTAACATAGGTCGTATTTTCATTAAGTTGTAATAATTATTTTTTCAATTTTTAAGAATTATTAATTTATGATTTTCTTGGGACCATATTATAAAAGGATTTGAAGGAAAAATTATTATCTTATTATCTTATCAATTTTTTGTAATTTTTTCAACTGGTCCAAATCGGGATCGAAGAAATTTATGATTTTCAAGAGTTTATTAATTTACCGAGTATTAATCTATAAAATTTTTACTATATATTGAACCAGTGAGATTCTAAATTTCTAACATCAAGCAAACCAATGAAACAACTCAGCCGAACTTGTTTGACTTGCTTCCTCTAGTCCTTGCATCATCCTTCACAACAAAGGGATGGAATGAAAAAGAACACAAAACCTTAAAGAAAGAAGTCAATGCCCCCAAGAGGAAGTTTTAGTTTGCTTCAAGTATCATCTAACCGACACTGTACTATTACCCTTTTACGAGTATTTCGTTAGCATTTTCCATAAGTTTCTCTTCTTAGCCAAAGCCAAACACTACACGTGAATAGGTGATATTTGGGTGAAAAAATTATGACTAGTTGTAACTTGTAACCATATGGTATAATAGTGACACTTATGTAAATGGAATTAATTAGGCAAAGAATTTTATATAAAGGAGGCAGATAGTAATGTTATATAAATGAAGGAAAAATATACAAAAATTTAGAGGGGCAAACAAGCAATTTTGAATAAATGAATAATAACATTCTATTTTTAATAGTAAAAATATAATTTTCGAATTTAAAGAGACATTCTCCGTCTCACTTAATTCCTCCTTATACCTTCCATTTTATGATGACCGTAGGGAAAAATAAAACCTTCGTTTGAATATAATAAGATGGTTGAGTTTCTTAAAATTATAATTGACCTTAATTTACATATATAATTTTGATATTGATCAAAATTATCATGCCTAACTATTAATATTTATTAATCTTATCGTTTAATCTTTTTAAATGAAATATTTCACAACTTGTATCTAAATATATAAATATATTTGAGTTAAAAAATTAAAATTAGACGAATCTTTTTTTAAATGGATGGATTATAAAATGTTTTAGTATATTTATTGTGCGACATAATCTCCTTCTTCACAAGGGTTTACGGCAAAACATCAAGAACGCTTAATATATCATGAGTCCTTATTTTGTATTTCAGATGCCAAGGATATTGAAAAACTTCTCATACATTGGATATGTTGTTTAAAATACAAGCTGTGCTGCCCCTGTCTAGCGATAGAGCTAAAGCCTAAAACCAGATGCATATCGTACCATCGATAATGGGCTATTTGCTAAAACACATCACTCTAGCATATGGATAATGTTTTAGTATACGGAATATTGCATTATACTAAAGAAGTAGAAGAAAAAGAATAAGACGAAAGAACAAGCTTACTAGGTGTTTTTGCGAAATAAGTTTCCTCTGAATTTTACTCCAGATGCAATAATAGTGGATGAACAAGGAATTGCAAGTTCAATAAGTGGAAAAACCTAAAATTCTTTCCAACATGAAGAGTTCTCTACAAAATGCAATCAAATTAGTAGAAATGAAATAACTAATAAGTGATAACAAGCCTGAAATGAATTAAAACTTCAAAATTACAAATTAAACATGCGAAGAAATCGACTGAAATAAAAAGTGTGTACTTTATAAGTGAAACTGTGTGAAACATTTTGTCAAACCCAGTTCATATTACACAGATATACGTACTGTATTCAAAACCATAAATGAAAGCAACAACACTCTTAGACTAAGAAATGCAATAATTATCAGGAAAAGAGATTCATCCCACACGGCGGCAAACTCCAGTTGCATGCTCTATGAAATTACATGGTTATCATTGGTTGTTGTAGTAATGGAGTACAGAAGATGTAGGAAGAAGAAACAAGAAGGAGAAACCAAACTTCAATTATTGTAATTGAATAAGTGAGAAAACCCAAAATGAGGAGTTCCCCTATAGTGCATTAATGCAAGAGTACAATCGGATTAATATATAAAACTCAGCCAGTATAAGATGAAGGACAACAAGCATATAGAATACAATTGGGTTAATATAAAAACTCAATTAAAGGACTACCCCACTAACGAAGGACAAGAATGAACAACATCCATCATCGAAACTGGTCTGCAAAGCTGCCAGAATTTCCGGAAGAAGAGAAGATCCAACAATTGGAGTTGATTTCAGTACTTACAACTATGAATATCTGGATAAGGCCTCCAGGCACAGGAGTTGCTCAGATGGTGACAATCAGAGCCACCACCCGTACCACACCTTTTTATTTCATTTTTGATAATTAATGTATAATATTAAATTAAAGGATAAATGTTTGGAGTCTTACATTATTCACTTTGGATCGAGTCGAAAGCAGAGATTAAAACTGCAATACTTGATATCGGCCCAGATTGAAAGGCGTCAAGCCCAGCTGGTGGGTAGGCCCCAAAAGCGATTTCGCAATTCTTGACACCCCTCGCGAAGGGTAGATTAAACCACGTCTCAGCGATTTTATGAAAATTTATGCTCAGCTTGAAAGCAATCATCCGGTAGAATAATTTTTGTGAAAATATAGATCTTTGATGAGGAGTAAGTCGTGTCACGCAATAAAATTTATGTTCTTCAGAGTGATAAGATAATGCTTCGATGGTTGTCAAATTCGCTTTATAGAAAATGTTAGGAGGCAATTTAGGCGTTTATGATCTAAAATGCGAAGGTATATGTGATCACTTTTCTACGGTTTACGATAGTAATTTGTGATCAATCTAGAACAAGAATTGAAGATGAAATGAGAGGACCGAAGTCATTCTTGAGTTGTATGTGGATTTATGAAGCTCGAGGAGCGGTTGTAAGCTATTGTAAGTGGCTTGACTTGTAAGCACTTGACAAGAAGTCGACCAAAGGCCTCGGCTTGATTGAAAACATTTCGTTCTAGTAAGTCGGATAGCAGCGTACTTCCAAATAAAATATGTTCAAAAATATTGTCTTTTGTCCAATTTTTTAAAATCCAGTGAGAAATAATAGAATGAATAGGAAAAGAGTTAGAAATATTAAAATCGGCAATATGATCAAATCACTATTAATGAAAACACAATTTGCAAAGAGATGTTGGCTAACTCTCCCAAAAGAACAAAGATGACAACTTAGCGGCTCTTTTGTAATTTAATACTATAAATACGCCGTAATTATAGAGCAGTCCGCTTTCTATTTTCTTTATTCATATCGTTAAAACTGCATTAAAATCTGAAAGCGATGCAAATGAATATACTTGATATTTCGAAAGTTCTGCGGCACCGAGGTCTGACGAAGCGGATGTTTGAATTTCTTAAAGCTATACCCGGCTTCCTACTCAGTAGCGCAGCGGATCAGCGAGGCGGTGTCAGGAGTTCCCGAGAAGGACGTTTCTACTTAGATTGATAAAGATAGTTGAAAGTCCAGTCTTAATTGCGAGTCCTGTAATAGAGACTCTTATTGAGCTACGTAGCGAAAATTCTGACGGATCGCGTTTATATTCCCTCCATTTCAATTTATTTAGGAAATCCTTTTTCAATAAGCCCACTTTCAAATAAACAACACAATCAATTATGTATATTAAAAAAGGAATAGAATTAGATACTATACACTACATATTTATATATCACAATATTAGATAAACGAATTCTCTCCAAACATCTACTAGTTAGAAAACTGAATCATGTGTATATATTATTTATATTCAAATGTATAAAATGATATTAATGTTACAACTGAATTTTAGTATAGTCAAATCAATTATTATCTCCGTTTCAAAACAATTGTTCAACTTATTTTTAGTAATCAAAATTAACAAACTTTTTAGGTTTAACTACATAATAATTTTGATTTTTAATCAAATTGTATAATACGTTAAAGATACTATCCTTTAATTTATTTTACCATGGAAATATCTTATTTTTAAATTTCAGGTAATTGAAACTACCGACACCGAAACCTTATTTATGTCATCAATTATTTTTTATGTACATTGAAAAATTATAAAAAATAATATTATGAAAATATTTTTTTATAAATAAATTCAATGATATCAATTTTATATTTTTTGGATTATTGAATAAAAAAAGTAATTTGTGGTGAAATATTATTGTACTGATAAAAGCTTGTCAATTAATTTGAAATGGATGGAGTAAGTCATTACATGCACATATATATTAGCTCAAAACGTGAAATAAAAATTATTAAATTTAAAATTAAACGATCTTTTGATTCAAATAATATATATATGGCAGACCTAAATGTAATAAATATCTTCTCTATTTCTATAAAGATTGTCTACTTTTATATATATATTTTTATTTTTTATAACTTGTCTCATTTAACTAATATTTATATCTATTTTAGAAATTCAATAAATGAAATATTTTTTGTGTTTAAATACTGTAATTTTGTCCACATAATATTGTCCACACCATTGACCCCACACAAAGTTTTACCGAGTCATAAATCAAACGGCTCATTTCTACCTTTTGACTTTGTGTATCCTTCATCTCTCTCATCAATCACATCATTCATTTCAAACCATCCCCACATATTCCTTAAAACCTGTTCACCAATTAACCACTACTCCACCTTCCCTCAAAACAGATAGTCAAACTCCATCTTTTCTCTTCCAATTTTTTCCACAAAGACGAGGACTCAAAAGAGGATACGTGTAAAGCTCCCATAGGTACTTCCCTGTGACTATTAAGAGAATCAATAAACAACAAGACTATTGCGATATTAACCCATAATATTTTTCATCTTTTTATAACATTATCGCCATTTAATATTTTTCATTATGAAATAATATAATAATCCCTTCAATCCATTTTAATTAATTTTTTAAATATATTTAAACAAATTTTTTATTTTAATTATTCTTTAGTATTTTATTAAAAAAATTAAAAATTAATATTATGAAAGTATTTTAAAATAAATTCAATTATATAAATTTATATTTTTTAGAATAATGAATAATTAATAATTGATGTTGAAGTTTAATTTGAAAAGTTAAATGGCAATTAAAGTGGATTGGAAAAGTAGTCACATTAGTAGAGAGATTGCCTTGTATCGAATATTGAAGTATTTTAGAAAAAAATTATAAATTCGAATGATTTACATATGTTGTAAAATATTTTGGTATGAAATACTATATGACAACATTATTATCATAATTTATGGAATATATAAAAAGTTTGTCTAAAATCAAAATTACTTTTGTCAACTAACCCAACAAGACTTGAATTGTCAATTTGCTAATTTAAGATCAAATTTAACAATTCTTGAGATCGAAAGAATAACATCACAATGTCAACAAATAATTGAGTTAAACACTTTTTCCAAAATAATTAAAGTAAATAAAAACTCATAATGGGGTTTGACTCCCAACACAACTCTCCATATCTATCTCCTTTTTATACCACCCCCTTTAGCCATTCCCATCTTTCAACTTCCCTTTTTCACTGCAACCCCCTTTAACCTTTTGACTATCAAAACCCTTTTTCTTCATGTTATAAGTCCCTAAAATTCACAACTATGGCTGTAGAATTGATGTCAGGTTTCAGAAACACCACTTTCACCTCCAAAATGGAGGAAACCGCCGTTCAAGAAGCCGCAACGGCGGGGCTACAAAGCGTTGAGAAGCTAATCAGATTAATTTCTCAATCACAACATAATTTTCAAGATCAATCTGATAATAATATTACCCCCCAACAAGCTCAAGCTTCTACAGAATATGTTGCAGTAGCTGATGCAGCCGTGACCAAATTCAAGAAATTCATTTCTTTACTAGACCGGTCCCGAACCGGACATGCCCGGTTCAGAAGAGGCCCCCTCCCCCCTCCGGTTCAAAACCCAACCACAAATATCCAATTTGATGCAAACCAAACTCACCAAATCCAAGAAAATGAAAAAGTCAACTCACAAGTCAAAGCAAAAGTCAACGACTTCAACAATATTAGTATTTCCAAGGTTTTTTGTCCCAACCCAAGTCAACGTTTGCCACCACTACCTAGGAAAGACTCCACCACCACAATTAACTTCGCTATAGCGGCGGCAGCGGCGGTTTCCGGCGGTGGAAATGGGTATAAGTCAACGTTGACCGGTGGTGATTCGGAGAGGTCAATGTCTTCTGGGTTTCAGATCACGAATCTTTCTCAGGTGTCGTCTGCTGGGAAGCCGCCGCTTTCGACGTCGTCGTTTAAGAGGAAGTGTAGCTCAATGGATGATTCGGGTACTAAATGTGGTGGATCTTCCTCTAGTCGTTGCCATTGTCCTAAGAAAAGGTAAAAAGTCAACTCCTTCCAATTATTACTACCTCGTCTCAAAATACATTATTGTTTGTAATAAGAATATTGTCTCAAATATTGTCTCAAAAATGTAATGATTACTTTTAATTAGTCAAAGATAGAAAATCTGATTACATACATAATACGGAGTATAATGGTTTTAGTTTAAACAATTAATTATATTGAGACGGATAAGGAAATATAAGTTTAAACAATTAATTATATTGAGACTGACAAGGGAATATAAGTTCAAACAAATATAATGAGACGGACAAGGGAATATAATTGATTGAATTATCTGGAAATGAATTTATTTTTACAATTTTGATTAATTGGAATTTTGTTTCTATGTATAGTCGAAAGTCAAGGGTGAAAAGGGTTGTTCGAATTCCGGCAATTAGTTCCAAGATGGCTGATATTCCACCAGATGATTTTTCATGGAGGAAATATGGTCAAAAGCCAATTAAAGGCTCCCCTTATCCAAGGTCAACACTATTTCTATTTCCATTTCTTGTACTCTATTTTTGTACATTACAAAGCTTTTAGTTATCAATTTCAGTATATTATGAAATCCAGATTTTATTGGTTAATATAGTAAGTCAATTTTAGGACTTAGTTATTTTATAGAAACAAAAATGTCAATTAAACAAAAAGAAATCGAATTATTAGTCAACTTCTAGCTGGCGGCCTGCTCTTCCTCATAATTAAATAGTTACAACTTTGGTAATGACATACTTTAGTATTGTTAAACTTGATATTAGGTATATTATATTTTCTCACATCTATAATACACTTATTTTGTACGCCTAATTGCACCTATCAAGATATTAACCAAGTTAGATGAACTTTAAGTTTATAGTCAACATTTGCGCTTAATATTTCGCGACTTAAACATTGTGCTTAAGTATTATCGTTGAACATTTAAACGGGAATTGTTTTAACATATGATTTAATTATAGAGAAACTTAATTTGGTTGTAAATTGATTTTCAGGGGTTATTACAAATGTAGCAGTGTAAGAGGATGTCCTGCTAGAAAACATGTGGAGAAGGCATTAGATGATCCAAATATGTTGATAGTCACATATGAAGCTGAACATAATCACCCTTTTACTATTACAGACACACCAGCTTCTCTTGTTCTTGAATCATCATAATTTCATCAAAGATCAACGGTCAAAATTGCATAGTGTCCCACCAAGAAAAATGATCAAGTTGAATCCTAACCGTTGAATTCGTCACGAGAATATATGTGTACGAAAAAGAGTAATGAGGAAAAACAAAATATGGTGAACTTGTCAACGCTTGGTGCATTAGATGCGTAGGCATAACGGGTCCATTTATTTATTACTACAATTATTGCCCTCTCTTTTTCTTCGCCGTTGAATTTTTTGTGGAAATATCTTTAATCAAAAGAAATGAATTGGATGTGGATAGATTTGGTGGGAAGTGAATCATGTTTGCAACTAGTGGGACTTTTTTTTCATTTATTATTACATTAAAATCACGAAATATAAAATGTATGTCTCAATAATTCACACACGAGATAACTACACAAACAGTCCATTTCCAATGATGTACTGGTAGTTCTTTCGGTTACAAATTTGTTACATAAATTATTTTGTGTGTGTTACTATATTTTAATAACACATAAATGAGGGTTTCATTTGATCGTATTTTATCTATTCATGTACAGGAAATTTTTTTCTTCAGGTATTATTATGTAATGTCTATTTAAGAAAATGAGAATTTGTCCAACAAATTTTAACTCCACGGAGTATTATTGCATTAATGAAATTTCCAAGAACTAAGGACATGTTTGTTAAGTCTGACTGAAAAATTGAATGATTGAACTTGAATTATAACTGAATTTGAATACTAGAAATATTTAGGTGTTTGATAACAGTTCAAAGAAAAATATTTAAATTGAATTATATTGACAACTTTACCCATACTATATTTTATTTATATATGTGCATCATATATTAAATAAATAATACTACAATAGATAAATAAATAATAAATATTACTAATATGAATAGAATAAATATGATTCCTAAAATATATTATTAATTATAATTATTATTAATTATTATAATGATTATAGTTATTATTATCATTAATTATAATTATTATTAATATAATTAAAATAATTTTATTCCCCTATTATTATTTATTGTTTGTTATTATTATTATTTTTAAATTATTGTTATTATTATTATTATTGTTGTTATTTTTCTTATTATTATTGTTATTTTTTGTTTTTATTATTATTATTATTGTTATTATCATTTTTATTATTTTTATTTTTATTATTTTTTATTTTTATTATTTTTTGTTATTATTATGATTGTTTTTATTATTATTATCATTTATGATTATAATAATAATAATAATAACTTAATAATAATAATAATAATAATAATAATAATAATAATAATAATATGGAGGATAACTTGAAGATGTAGAAAAAAAAATTATAAGAGAGAGATATGTAAATTTATCCTTTATTACTTTTGATTTTTTTTAAGAGGAGAAAATAAGTAGAAAATTTCAACTTAAAATTTTTGTTAAAATTTTTGATAAGTATTTAAAATAATTCATTAACAAACAAACTTAATGAATTAGAGTCTAGTGTAATTAATTTTAGGAATTTAATGAGTTTAATAAGCACTAGTAGTAATGTTTGTCCAAATTACGAGGACTGTATGTCCATTTATCTCATTCACACCATCTATCTTATATTGATCGTTTATAAAACCACAAAAGTTAAAAAGGTGGAATTCGAATATAGCTCAATATTATTAAATGATTCTACACAAAATTTCCGATCTCACAAGTCACAAACTTCTCAATAAAATAAAAATTGCATCATTCACATAACCATGCAAAGTAGGGATATATATATCTCACATGAGTCACGGGGGTGAACCAAAAACTTCTTTAAAAGAGATTTTGATTAAATGTACTTGGAGCTGCTAAGCCATTAATAGATTATGTGTACCTTCAAAAAAAAGGATCTTAAATTTTATAAATGAAGGATGGACTATTTTGTATACAAGTGGAGAACTTTTACTTGTACGACATTCTGTTATTTTCCATTATTATTGAGAAACTGGACAATTATGAAACTGGACAATTGAGAGAATAATGTTGATTGATATAGAGAGAAACAGAAGGGATGAAGATTTTGTATATTTCACATTAGAATGAGTTAGTTACAATGATTGTATATATATATCAGTAGCTGATGCTTCTTAACTTAAGCAAGAGTAACTAACTAACAACTTTGTACACGTGTAAGCTGGAGTTCAATATATTCCACTAAAAAAAGTCAATAAATTTGTTTTCCCTCAAACATAGTGGCATTATAGTCAACCCCCAATAACTAGATAATATGTCAATTGAGCCGTAAGGATGGTTAAATTGATGAAGTATGTGAACTTGTGATTTAACGAGGTTGAGTTCAATTTTTCCAATTTATCAAATCTCTTTGTTAGTGCAGTAAATAGGCTTTCTTTAGTGTAATTCTGCTTGGTTGGTGTGGTTTGCCATTGTTAAATCATTGAGATTTCATATTATTTAGGCAGTAGCGGGTCCGTCCCCTAAAAGAATATGTCAATTAATTTGTTAGTGTTTAATTGGCTGGCTATTTTTGAAGTTTGGCAAGAGCGAGTGTCATACCGAGATGTTCTGAGTTGGATTGACAAAGTACGCTGGACACTCATAACACTTTGTCTCGGGTATTTTAGGGGATTCTCTTGAATTTTTTTAATATTTGGAAATGATATTTTCGTCTTATAATATATGATAGCCGAAACTTGCGGGGTGTTCCCCCAGAGCATGAATACTATGGTAATGAAATATTAAAAGCTTGTGAAGATTGAAGATATTTAGTTGCCCTGTTAAAATTAAAGATTTGTCTTGAGAGCAGTTCCCAACTATCTACATAAAAGAGACACTTTGTCATCTATTGAGTATCTCGTCTGGTGAGGCTTGTCGTTAAATTGGAGGGAAGTGAGAAGAGTGGGCTATATTATTTGCATTTATAGTTTCTATACGAGATGTGTCAGTATATCTGAGTGTCGTACATAAATTATTAGAGTGATGTGGTTTGCTATAGTTTGTAGCGTAATATTGATTCAAAACTATGAGGAAAATCAATCTCATAAAATGTCAAGTTGAACAATTTGATTGATCAGCAAATTCTTTATTGAAATTACATAAGTTCAATATATATTAATTGTTAGGCAATTTAGTATTTGATATTTATCGAAGATTAGCATTAGAGGAATTTATGATATAGCTACTTTAGGGTCCGCTGTAATCTATAGCATTAAAGATAATAATCGGTTAATATTGTCTAATATATATTGCTATTGTCGATCCGTCCTAAAGAAGTCATTTCCGGCGCACAAATAATATAGAACTAATAATAAAATGTATATTCTCTTCCCGGGTTTAAAAGTGAAATAACTGAGAGGAAACATTCGGGGTTTAAAATAGAACATAACCAGGAACAATGAGTTGATTTCCAATTGTTGGGAAATCACCCACCATTCAAAACTATAATGGAGGTAGGAGATAGGGTTTAGAATCTTCTTTGTAGAATAATTTCCTAGAATATTCTCTGGCAAACGTCTTTTATTTTAGGGATAGAGCTGAAGATTATAACATCTACAACTTTATTCTAATAATTCGACTAAGATGAAGTAAAGGAGGTGTGGTAGAGTTTTTTGTAACTACTCCATAAAAGCCTAAAAAGGTAAATTGCATTTGATGCACATGTAAAAGGCCACTTTTTGGAGAAGAAACTTACTCATAAATTCTAGACTTTTTGAAGTCAAAGAATCTCTCCTGCTCCACTCCACCTACAGTTAGGCTTACACTTCCCGCTTTGGAAGAGAAAAATAGTTTCTCTTCCATCTTTTGTTTCGGTTTAAACTTTAATTGTTCTGATAAGCATACCCGGAGATCGGGTTAATTCTTGGTGAGATACTCTTGGAGATACCCTACTTTGGGTATATGAGCTCACTTGCTTTTCAAATCGCTATTAAATGTTTAGGAAGAAAGGTACACACTTATAATTCGTTATTTATTGTTTTGTATAGTAAAGTAGCATGTGGGATTAAAATCCGATTACTTTTGGAACTAATTTAGATTCGAATATAAAACACCAACAAATATGATTTCACAAAACAAAATAGTTGTAATGCATTTGTAAATCAATCGAAGGATCTTACGGTGAGGTGAAAGTGAGAGAATCTCATATTGAGGAGTAGCTTAGTAGAAGTGTATGTAGTAGTAGGATAGAAACATTCGGGGGAACTGAAGTCTCTTATCTATAACGTCTAACATAATTGGATTTCCTTTCCACAGAGATTGGAACCTTCGACTTTAAATCGGGCGAAGCGAAAGCAATCTTTGTGTCTTTTCTTTTCACAATAACTTTTTTTATTTTTACGTGATTTTATCGTATGGTAATTCACAGTACATAGTAGGTGGATGCATGTGAGTGGATGACTTAATAAATTAGAGTTTGAAACATGAGTTTTTTTGTTTTATCACAAACGTTTGGAACAAAGAGTTGATTAATTAGAAGAGTATATCTAACGATTTGATTAATTAGAAGAGTATATCTAACGATTTGATTAATTAGAGTAGTGAAGATCACGATTGAAAGAGGAGATACTATCTATTTATTTATTTTTATAAAGAGAGGAGATACTATCTAAAATATGTATTATTGCAGCACAGTGATGGCGTACCTAGAGCTTGATACGGGCAAAGATTCTTACATATGTAATTTGGTGAGGAAATGGTTGGTGGACAAAATAAAATAAAACCTCCCTTCATTTTCAAATTAATTATCCTTGACTATCTGATTTTAATGTCAAATAATTGCTCTCAATATAATTTATTTTTGTTATGCAATATTTTGACATGAAATAGTTATGAAGTGTTATTCATCTAAATTCTAATTATATGATTTTTTTTTACATAAACTCAAAGTTAAGTACTTTAGATGTATGAATTGTTACTTCATAAATTAAAAAGAAATCGTTCAGTGAAAAAATGTATTATATTATGTTGAAAATAATTGATTTCTCCATCAGAAAATATTAGGTTCGATAAAACAATCCACTTAAATTATGTATCTTTAAAATCAATTTTTTTGTTAACAAATGCCCAAATAAAATTTGTTTCATTGACTAAATAAAGGCCAAATAAACAATGTAATGCCTTTCATTGCGCAATAGAAGTCAGCATGAAACACTTCTATGGATGTTGAAATGGTTTTATTAGTTGTTAATTATCAGGATGTCTTACTTTGACAAAGTTTAAGAACAAATTAAGAAGATTATTCCTTTCTTCAAGATTTATAAAATTGGCAGCAATTCTACAGGTAGCTTATTGTATTGGATTCGTAGCTGGATCACATGCATGTTGCCAATATTTTTAACTAATGAGCCTCCCCAGGACAATATTTTATCCCTTTCGGCTTTGTTTTCTTTCTCTGTCAGGTCAAACTTAAGAATGGTTTTTTGTTTGCTTTCCCAGGAATGTAGACATATTGTCTCTGAAAAGTCTTCAGGGAAATTTCTCTATACCATCTTTATGGGATTAATGGTAAGCTTGATCGCCTATATTTATCTCATATTCATTTTTTTTATTATTTATATTTTAGAGGATTACGTTTGATCATATTTCCAAAAGTATTTTTTATTTGATTATTCGGTCGGAATTGTAATTAGCTATCGTTAAGTGAGACATATGCTTCACATGTGACACTATTACTTTGAGGGTATTTTATCATTTACTTGTTTACTAAATGCAAGATTAAAGCTCTTAGAAAGCAGAGGCGCATGGTGTCGGGCGAGTGCAGGCACGTGAGTGTCGGTTAAGTGTCGGTTTTTAAAGGCCCGTTTAAATTTTTTATTTGGGCCTTTTGATGTCGGTGTGGTGTCGGGAAATTTCTTAATTTAAAAAAAATCAAAATTAATTATTTATCACGAGGCACTAGGCAGAAAGCTTGATATACGGTATATATAAAAAAATCGTTTTTTTTAATCCTCATCCAGACCCCCTGACCACACCCCGTCCCGCGGTCCTTGCGTCAGCCGTCGACTCGGGTTTTCAGCGCCACCACCGCCGGCCCGCCCCTGACGCCCGCCCCACCGGCCCGCGCGCCCGCGCGGAAAAGATGCGTTTTCCTTTTTTTGTTTTTTTTTCGTTTAATGTTTTTAATTGTTTGTTTTTATAATTACTTGTATTTTTAATTGTTTGTTATTATATGTTTAATTATGATCTAGTTTCTTTTAATTCATTTTTTTTGTTTATTATTTTTAATTAGTTGTTGTATAATTCGTTTAATTGTAGTATTAATTATAAATTTAATTCGTTGAATTGAATTGAATTGGATTTATTAGGTTTAATTGCATTGAACAGGAGGAATTGAATGTTGGAATTGAATTAGGCCCGAATTGTATTTGAATTGAATTTGATTAAGTTTGAATTTGATTTGATTTGAATTATATTTGAGATTAAATCGGGTGAATTTAAGATGAATTGATAAAGTATTAGTTTGAATGTTGTTTGAAGTAGATCGAAATGTTGTTTGAATTAGATTTGAGTTTGAGAATGTTGTTTGAATTGGACCGAATTAGTTTGATTCGAGATTGAATTGATTTTGTTTAATTTTTGATAGAATTTGAAATTTCAAAATCACGAGGGTTTATGAGCTCACCAGTAGCGGTAAAACTCGGATGAAGAAGTCTCTGACAGGCGGTAGGAGAGGCCGGTCATTTGAAGAGGCCCCTAGGGATAGTCGTCGGCCACTTGTATTAAACCGTCAGCACCCCAGCCTCCCCCCTACGTATAGGCGGCTACTATTTCTTTGGACGGGGCGATAGGCTGCCGACCACGTCGTCTATATCCTCCGGCCGTCGACTGCGTCCGGCGTGTCTGGCGTGCCACGGAGATTTGATAGTCGGCCTTTATCGTCACGGCCAGCGATGGCCGGAGATCACGGTGATGATTCGAGGGTCGGTGGCGGCGACCTTATGGACACGATCCCGGAGAGTAGCGGTCGAATGCGTGGACGATAGGCCACGTCGTCCGGCTACTGCCGCGGCGAGGAGGATCGTTGCTCATCTTCGAGGGCGTAAGTGCATTTTATTTATTGAGTTTGTCATGTATGTTTATATTTATGATTTGTATCTAACTAAATGTTTGTTTATATTGAAGCTTGTTGGGGTAGGGGTGAAAGATTCTTGGCAGCGAAATAAAAAACCGAATTCGAAGATTTGTGGCCCACCTTCTACGAGATGTGAATCGAGGCGTGAAGGATGGCATATCGGATGCTTTTTTGGTAAGTATTTAAATATAAAAGTTTTGTGATTTTCGGTGTGAAATTAGACTAACTTAATTTTGTATTTATTCGGGATCGATATAATGAAGTTGGGGAGGGGGAGCGTTCGTATGCTGAACTGACTTTGGGAGGCTTGAACAAGAAGAGGTGGCGAGATCTTCATACGAAGGGAAGCACAATCTCTTATTTGCGGTAGCGAGGTAGGCGATCCGCGCTACCGTTTGGGACTCCGTGCCCCATTTGGATCAGGGACCACTGTTGTTGTGTGGGATAAGTATGTGCGATGCTTTGGTGTCGGGATGACCAGCGATTCGTCTCCCAGAGAACACTTTTGGAGAAGCTCTCCCGGTTGGCGGGCTTTGATGGAGCTACTTAGAGCGCATTCCACAGGGAAGGCAGGGCTTCGCGAGAGGCTCCACCGTGATGAGGTAAGTTTGGTTGGTTTTATTAAATTTTGTTTTGATATTGACGGAGTTATTAACTATGTATTTTAATTCCATTTCAGTGTTGAGAATTTAGGAATCTTCCTTCGCCGTTGAACATTTGTCTGGAAATCGAGCAAGAAGGGCTGGCGGCAAACCGAGCCAAGCCAATTACACAACTTAGGCGCTTTTTGTAAGTTTAAAATTTTTATGCATTAGAATTCTTTTTTTTTTAATATGTTTTTTATACGTTCTTATATTTCATTTTTATGTTTGTATAAAAACTGGCGGGATGAAGTCTTGTGATGCTTGTTCAGTGAAATGCGGGCCGGACTTGGATCACGAGTTGATTGGTGCCGTGTAAGTAATGCTGAGGCGTAACTTTAGCGACTTGGATCATGACATTTTACCGGTCGCGACATATCCGATTTTTGGAGGCGGAGGCAGAAATGTTCTCATCGGTTTATTAATGCAGATGGTTTTACACTTTTTAGGAAGTTTGGGAAGCAATATTCTGTTGGCCGGTTATTATACATTATTGTCTGATTTACACTTTGGATTGTGCATGAAGGAGCCATATATATTCTTATCCCTGATTATACCCAGACCTAAAAATCCAGGGAGAGATATAGATATTTTTCTTCGACCCTTGGTTGATAAGTTGAAGGAGGCGCTGGCATCTTGTGGTATCGAGACATTCGATGCGTCAGGGAGGCGAAATTTCCAGCATGCGGGTTGCTGATGTGAGCGATTAGTGATTTTCCTCCATACGGAATGTTATGCAGTTTAGACAGCGGTAGATTGGCTTGTCCGTATTGTATGGAGCGTACTAAAGCTTTTCGACTCACCGAGAGGGGGTCGAGGAAATTTTTCATGGTTTGATTGTCACCGTCCTTTTTAACTTTCCGTCGAACATCGGGTTTAGGATGCAAAAGTCCGTTTGTCGAGGGGCCGAACTTGTCGGTATGCGGCGAGGAAGCGACTTCTTGGAGGTGAGGTATACTAATCTCGTATTTTTATTGGATCTGGCGTGTTTAGGGGCGAGGCGGAACTTATGCGGAGTTTCTGAAACTGCCGAGGTATAATGTTGTGTATGGCCAGTGCGAGGAGTATATGCAGGATTTGAGTTGTTGGTGCAAGCAGATCCCGAGCCTTGGCTTGTCGACTTCGTAAATGCAGGAGAAGGGAAACGATGGTGAGAACTTTATTACCGCTCCCAGTGGATGTTCAGGAAAAAGCGAAGATAATGAGCGAGGCGAGGATTGAGCCTTGGAAAACTCATTGTTCACGACCCCGATTGCGTATGCCATGAGATTAGGTAGGAGGAAAGCCCGAAACCAAGGGCTTTGTATCACCAGCTAACATGAATATGACATAAAAGAGTTTAGGAGTTGGTTATGCGCCTCAAATGCAGATGGATGCAACTTCCAAACATTTTGAGATGTGCTCGAGAAATGTGAACCAGTGAAGGAATCACGATATTAAATATTATTGTGCGAGAAATTACTTAAATGGGACTTCGTCATCCTCTTTGCTTGCGGAGTAAGATATGGAAGCGAAATAACTTGAGGGTGGTGTTTTTCGCTTTTCGCGACATTTCATCAGCAACTTCTTAATGTGGGGCCCAGCGTGGAGGAGCTGTAGCATGTATATTGTTGAGATAATTTGCCAGATAATTCGCGGCGTTCTTTGATGTGATGGGCGCCTACCCGATACATTTGCCTTATGGGCGCTTAATGGAGGTCACATGCGGTATAGATGGATGTACCCGTTTGAGTCGTGAGTATTTGACTTTATTAATATGTTGATTCTTTGGTTTATCTATCCCAATTATATAAGCTAACGCCTACGTGTTTTGCGATTCTTGGGGGATTGAAGAAATGGTAAGACCAAGACACGTGTTGAAGGGTCCCGTATGCGGCGTATTTAGTCAAAGAGGTTTCAAAACTACATTATTTATGCTTGAGGAAAAGTGAAAGCGGGGGAGTAAATCGTCACAGGAGCACGATGTACGAAATGTCCCGGAAGGCATGACTCTTTTGCCGGTGTTTCGTTACTGACGAGCACGTTTGAAGTGAAAACACCGATATTTCATGACCGCGAACAATACACCCCAGCGCATACGTATATTTTTGTGTGCAATAGCCTTTGAAATACAGAATCATTCGATAAAGTGTATATTTAATTTTCAATAACAAATAATTTGTAAATTATTATAATAGTTAACTAAACAAATAACTTATATCGGGATGTACCATGATTTGATTGAAGAGTTTCAGGCCTACGTTTGGCGGAGGAACAAATAAATCACGATGTGGGCTTAAATTTACATTAAATGGTTTTAGCTTGTCATATGCGGAATAATATGGAGAGCGATTGCGCACCGGGACGCTACTTGAGTGGGCCATTCTGAGAAATCAAGCGGAGCAAGGGCTATTATGTCAATGGGTACTCTTTGACATTAGGCGGGGAGTGATCGTAACAAAATGACTTCTGATAAGCGGAGTGTGTGTTAAGGTTCACACTTTCACGATGATGATGACCGTATTGATTATTATGGGGTCATAGAGATTTGGGAATTGTTGTGTACGGCTACTTGCGTGATAAAAGTTGTACTCTTCAGAGTGGTATTGGTTTGGCCGGAGGTGGATGCAAATACATCAGAGGCGAATGGTTCAAATCAAACACGAGAAGCGAGGAAACTTCCGAGGATGACCCTTTATCCTAGCGTCGCGGGCACAACAAGTATACTATGTAGCTACGTCTCGTAGAGGCATAAGCGATTGGTGTGTTGCAATGAAGGCGAATGCTAGAAGCCTAGTTGATTGGACTCATATTCAAAATGTTGATGTGTTAGGCTTTTAATCTGAGAAGACGTCTTTCGAGAGGAAGCGGCTTAATAGCCTATTCCTAGTGGATCCGTGAGCGATGTTGACATCGTTGCGAAGGGATATTCCAATTTGTTACCGAAGATGATTAGGACGGGGCGATGTGGTGATCTTTCCCGCGATGCCCAGCGTCGGACTACGGGATAATGATTTGAACTTCGGAGGAAGGCTATTTCGGGAGCAATCTTTAGTGAGCGAAGCCTCGGAAGAGAATTAGGATCCGCAGGTTTTTATTTGCAAGTTTTTTTCGTGTAATAATCGATACTAGTAAAAAACTTCTAAATATTTCATTTCACTTGAGTTGCAAAATGTTGAAGAAATACTATTTGTTTTCAGGCGATTATTTGTATGGTTTTCCTGAATTTGAAAATGAAAGCCTATCAATATTCCATTTCGTCTTATTCCTTCCATAAAACGATTAAGTGTTTGTGTTTAGAACAAGTATATGATAATGGTGTGAAGTAGTACGGTGTTCGTTCCTTCATATTATCAGGGCTATTGAATGTTCGTGTGTTCGTAAGCATAACATAATCAATTGTGGCAGTTATGCAGAAGGAATGGTGTCGGTTATGTGTCGGTTAGGTGTCGGTATGTGCAATTACATTATTCAATATGGTGTCGGTATAGTGTCGGGTGCGTCGGTATCCAAAATTTTCGATTCCCGCTTAAAAATAAAGTGAGGGAATTTTTAAAACATTTAGCATTAGGCGTCGATGCAGGGTGTCGGTATGGCGTCGGTCGGCTTAAATTTGAGAGCTGGCCCTTCCACTATATAAGAAGCACTTCTAATCTCATAATCACTATATTTTTTTTTTACATTTAACTTTCACAATTTCAACCTCGATTATAATTTACTTATTGTTTTTGTTTAATTTTAATAATGACTCTTTGAAACTTTCTTTAATTGTTTCTTTTGTAGGGAATTTATTTGAGGTAATTATTTTTGTTAGATATCTAATTATTTATGATCTACTAACCTTGTTATATTGTTGTTTTCGTTTAGCGAGGAAAATTGTTTGAGTATTTTGTTCACGTTTTTGTATACATCCCCAATTATTTTGTTTAATTTTTGTTACATTTTGATTTTTTATGTCTCTCTAATTTTTTATCTTCATAATAATGTTGTTAAATTTCGTTTTTATTGCTTAGGAAAAATTATCGAAAAAGTGGTAATTTTGATGTTTATGTTGATGATTTTTGGATATTGTTTGTGTTATTAATTTTGTTTGGTCTTTATATTGTTGTTCATTTTTTTTAGATAGTATTTTGTGTTATTATTTTTGTTTGATGTTTATGTTGATATTTTTGTTTGATGTTTATATTTTTTTTGATGTTTTTTGTATGTTGTTTTTTGTTTTTTTGGGTATTGTGAATTTTGCGGCTGGTTTTACCCACTTGATATTGCGGCATCCGGTTGCGTAAATTTTTGGAAAATTTACATTTGGTATCGGTATAGTGTCGGGTAAGCGTCGGGTTTATGTCCAAATGTGGTGTCGGTTTTGTGTGATGCTTGGCGCGTGGCGGTATTATAAACTATGTGGTGTGGTAATAAAATAAATCAAAAATAATATTAATTACATATAATTAATAAAATGTTAATAAAATAATTCAAAAATGAAATTATAACCTGAAAGTGTCGGTAAAGTGTCGGTAATAAAATAAATAAAAAATTAAAATGTTATATGGCGTCGGTGTGAGGAGGTATCGGTATAGCTGAACGATAGGGCCCGTAGTTATCTACATGTAGTGTCGGTTTTTCGTGTCGGTATGAGATTTAGTGTCGCAATTAGGCGTCGGTCATATCTGACGCTCGCGTGAGGCTCTTCGTGGCGTCGGTAGGGTGTCGGGTATGGGGGCACATCTTTCTTGCTGTTCTAGTAGTGATTAATCCCGAGCACATGTTTCTGAATGTCATTTGTTGATCGCTTTTATGTTTTGAAGTGTCCTCTTTGTTTTTTTGTCCAAACTTGAGTAAAATAAATCACTTATGTTTGAAAGTAATCCCATTTGATCATCGAAACTTTTCAAAAATTGACCTCTTTTATTTTTTTTTCCGTACAAACTTGAGTAAATAAATCATCTATGTTTGAAAGTGTCATTCGATATTCAAACTTTTTCAAAATTAGCGTCTTTATTTTTCCGTCAAACTTGAATAAATAAAGGGTGAGATTTGAACCCAAACGCACCTCTTGTTTGTCACTAGCTTTTTCTTAACACTAGAGGCCTTGCTGACTTTGTGTTGGTATTATAGCTCCGAGTGTGTTATTACTAATTTATTTCACTTAATTTTTTTTTAAATATTTTTTTTTCTAATTATTATTATTTGAATGATCTAGTTAATTTTAACATGACTAAATCACTTAAAATTGAACCTTAAAGTTTGCTCATATTTCTAAAATGTAGGAAGATATTCTCCTTGATATATTTTTTATATTAAGATTAATTGTCATGTCGAGTGACAACCCAATCTCAATCGTTGACATATTTTCATTTAAAATCACCAAATTTTTGAAATCTTCATACTTAAAAGCTAATTACAGGTTCGTATAACAATCAAATATACTACTTTGTCAAAAACATATAACTAAAGATTTAATTTATTAATTATATATAATAAAATGATAATAACAATAATAAATTAAAAATTTCATTTTATTATAATCATATAGTAAATGAGCCACATTATCATAATTATAAGTTAAAAATTCATAAAACAACAAACAATATTTATAAATGGCCAATTTGAAAAAAAAGTCATTTAAAGGATGAAGTGAAATATATGTGCGTTAAGAATAAGCGAGTCACAAAATTAAAACAAAGTTGTGGTGTCACAATGCTGAAAGCTAGCATACAACACAATGGGTTGGAGGTTAGCTCCCCCCTCCCACTATTTACTCAAATTGGGCGGAAAAATTAAAAAAGAATCAATTTTAAGTTTGGTGATCGAATGGAATAATTGGCATGGGTGATCCCAACGATGACGTGGGTAAACATAGGTAATTGAAATCCATTGAGTAATAAACAAGTAAAATGACAAAAATACTCTTGTAATAATGTCACATGTTAGGCACATGACTCACTTAACGGAGAATTAATAGAATTTGAATGAAAAAACCAAGTAAAAATACTTTTGGAAGTTAGATGATCAAACAATATCTTTTAAAATATAGATAATCAAAAGGAAATACGAGATAAATATAGACCATCAACACAAACATTAGTCCTATATACATATATAGTAACCTAATAACGAGTTGGTCTAACTTACCTTTATTGTTAGTGCATCTTGGTGCTCCGGCCAAATGACCAAGTTAGTCTTTGTACCAAGTATTATTTCGGTATCTAACCGTATCTTGTAATGTTTTGAACCTAACAAATCATCTCCCTTTCCGGCCTGAAAATCATTTTGGAACGGTTAGATTCTCTAAAGATAGTCATAATATATTCTTTCCAACTTACCCTTTTGACTTATAAAAAAACAGAGAGGCCCAAGCTAAATATTCTCTCTGAAATATACTCATCACCGTCATTGTTTGGAATCTAGTTTTTGAATTATTATTTTTTAAACATTTTTTTATGTTCATTCAATTTTTTTTATGATTGAAATTGGCAGTCATATGGTCAATAGGAGTTTTAAACATCGAACCAATTTCGGTTCTTAATAAATTCTATTCATTTTTATTCGATTAAAGGTTTTCACTTTTTGTTAAGTGATCTTTCTTATTCAAATTTATATTGATTGTATTTTTGTCATGGTTAAGATTACAATAATTCTCAATCACTCTCTTACAATGATATTCGGACTCTTGACCTCAAGAATCAAGATATGCTAGCTCAACCGGTAGACCATTCGATTCTTCAATATCGAATGTATTAGGATCCATAGAGATCTATATGATTCGAAGCCGGATATCCGATGACTCGATGAGTATTTTTTCAATCGATTGCGAGCTACTTTCCGACTTGATTCTATTTCGAATCTTTTCGGAATGTTAGATATTATGAGCCTCTTTGTCGTTTGCTAATGGACTGAACTAAGGGTTCTCCATTTACAAATAAAGCCCATTACATAAGAGATCCATGGCCCCTTTTTTTCGTGCAGACCACCCCATTATACAAATTGATTGGAAAAAAAAAAAATCTAGGCTTAACCAAGCAATTATTTAGTACGGGTATGATCATGATAGCAAAATAATTCATTGATGATCTTGCGTAGACGTGTGTATCGAACCGGGCCGGGTCCCTTAAGAGTCGAACCTGGCCGGCCCGTGTCATGAGTTGAGGG
The DNA here is from genome assembly GCA_019722365.1 of Lithospermum erythrorhizon. Taxonomy (NCBI): domain Eukaryota; kingdom Viridiplantae; phylum Streptophyta; class Magnoliopsida; order Boraginales; family Boraginaceae; genus Lithospermum; species Lithospermum erythrorhizon. Next base: position 102,709 of record JADFUC010001296.1, on the reverse strand, counting down.
TTCTTAGAACTTCCGGGCCGGGCCAGAGCCGGATAAGGAATTAATGGGCTATATTTAGTTTGAGGCCGTGGATTGAGGCACGGCGTTGCGGTACCCACGTTTATCCCATTTACATATTTTTTTAATTAAACGTCCCCACGTTTATATTTAATGGGGTACTGTTTATTATCAAAAAAAATTTGAACATTGATGATAAATTGAACAAATAACGTTTAATGAAAGGAAGGATTTATTAATAATAGTTCGAATAGGTAGTTTAGATGATAGGTCTTTTAACCAACCTAGTATCGTACAAGCGGACCGCCCAATATCTCTGATGATTCGTTAAGCTCTTTCATGACTTGAGCGTTACAAAATCGTAGGTTGTAAATGCTCATGAGAATTCACGCCGCCCACTTAGTGAAGAAACATGATGTGCCGTCCGCAGTCCTCGAATCTTCCGTTTTCGAGGATTTTTGACAACGCTGAGGATTTGCGTCATCTATAGCTAACTTACATAGCATTTCACAAAGTTGACGTCGAACAAAGGCGGGAGTTAGGCGAGCACTTAAATCGGATGGTTCTAGGATAACCTTGAAAAATCTTTTACACGACACTCCAAATGGAATTCTTTCTTTTCGAGGCATAGTGAAGAATATGCTAAGAAACAATTGTCAATTGATTAAGTTGATAATTGCGATTATCGAACAAAGAAGAAATATTTTATTTATAGATCCGAAAGCAGCTTTACGGGGAAACTTTTCTACAAGCGGTACCACGTTAGTTCCCAACGGCTAGCTTATGAAATGTTGAACTTTAATAACGGCTATTTTGTCATAAACGTGGTAATATTTCGATCAAAAGATACCACGTTAGTTTCCAACAACCAGTTTTTTAACTACTTTTATGAATAAAAGTGGTACCGTGTGGATCAAACGGTACCACGTTTAGTCCCAACGACTAGTTATTGGCTATTTTTCTATTAAACGTGGTACCGTTTAATCCAAACAGTACCACGTTAGTTCCATGCAGAAAAAAGTTAAAAGACATCATAGAGAGCTCTATAAAAGGGAGCAACGCCTTCGCCCGTTTCACCATGGCCAATGATCATTTGTAATCAATGCGAAGCGATTCTGATAGTCATTACTTGCATTTTTTTTATTGAAGTCTAAGAATTTTATTGAAGTCTAAGGATTCAATCGAAGTCTACGGATTCTATCTCAAGTCGTGGGCTTGTTCGTTGCAATCTACAATCTTACATTCTTACCTCGCTCCATCTCCAGTTCGGTATTCTCTATCAATTTTTTTTTAATTGTGATATTTGTTCTTCTAAAGTAATGGCAACAAAACGTAATCTTGTTCAAAATGCTCAAAGTGAATTTGCTAGTGCTAGTATGTCTAATGATTATGTTAATTTAGAGGATGATAATCGTATGAATGAACTACCCATTATTCTTGTCGATGTAGTCGCTACGTATACTACTAATGAAGGAAAAAAAAATCATGGATTCAGCAACATTTTGAGACGACCAGCATAAAAGAAAAAACAACTTGTTTAACTTGTAGGAAATTTTTATCATGAAAAATGGGTGGGGTAAAAAGGAGGAACGATAAATGCTTGCTAGACACTTATTAGGTCATAATATTACTAAGGATGGCGGTGTGGGGGTATACTCGGTAGCTCTTTGCCTTTTAATCATTATGATGGATGACGTTTCGTTAATTGGATTCAAAATACCGTTAATCCCCAAGTTAAGCACGTATCGTAGTTCTTCTTGAGCAATACTTTTAAATATTTAAAAATGAAAAAGCTCTTTACAGGTGCTATTTCTTTTCGACTTTTGCTTTGTAAAATTTGTTTGACTAGTGATATTGGTCAATTTGACGATTTTGATATAATGTGTGTAACATGTCATTGGATTGATAAAGAATGGGTCTTACAAATGAGAATTGTATATTTTAGATCAATTGCTAAACATAACAATATTCAAATTTCGGAAGGTATACTCGTATGTGCCAAATATTATAAATGTTTGAATAAAATTGCTTCAATTTCATTTGATAATGCGTCCGCTAATAACGTTTCAATTGAAAAACTAAAGATATCGAATTAGGCAGTTTTTAGTGAACTTGTTCATGTTAGAAATTTATGTCACGTTATTGATTAGTTGCTTAAAGATGGAATAAAAGTTGTTTTGGGATGAGTTTATTTTATCAATTAAGTAAGGCGTTCTTTTAGTTGTTAATAGGCGGGAGGTGAAAGAGCATGAATAAAAAAAATTGTTGGCCGAGCTTGGGTAAGAGTACTTAAAAATTAATTTTGGATGGTGACCTTTAGATGGAACTGGAGCTTCTGATCTACTAGTTCGATACGTATATGTATAAGGAAAGAAATCACAATATTTTATGATAAAGCGTGCTCCGGTTGATAGATATTATGTTCCACTTTCGCATATAATAATTGAAAATATTATTATGAATTACATAAGTTTCTAGAGTGTTAAAGTTATAAAAGGAATTTATTTAAATATCGTCAAAGCGTTCATTTTCTTTCAGAATGTGTTGTTAATCTTGCCATTCATATGTGAGTAAACATAGAGATGAGTATGTTGTTAAAGATATAGTTTAGAATATGGAAGAAAAGTTTTTTAAAATATTTTTCATGTCACATACCGTATAAATGGATCATAACCTTAGATTAATCAATTTTTCATTACTTTGGTAGACTAAACATTATGATAGGAAGCAATATAAAGATGGGTGAAACTTATTTTTATACGATTGCATAACAAGTTCAATCATGCATGCCTGAGTAAGGCCGCCAGCACCCGGTGTTGAAATTGGCAAATAATCCAGCTCCACATAAGACACGAGATGAGTTAACTTCGATATTTGACTACTAATTTTTTGAATTGACTCAATATTATGATAATAATCCTTTTGATATATATTATTAAAATGGTGGGCGAGAAACAAGGAAAGCTTAGATTTTTAGATATTTTCTAAGATGACAAAAGAAATATTTTCTATATCTCTGATAGCTAATTGAATCGCATCCCCAGCATGGCAAAACTTCTGATACACTCAAAAGGCGTTCAAGACTTCATGAAGATCGACAATTGAAGTATGTGTGTATCAAGGATTGGGCGTCCCGAGCATAGGATGCAGAAAAGACTCACTCATGGAAGAAAATCAAAAGATTTGTTGGCTCTTAGAGACATTGAGGAAGAAGTGAGGATGAAAATCAAAGAAGAGTCTGTGCGTTAGGCGATGAAATTAACTCCGACCAACAAGAGTTAGAAGATGAATTAGTTTATGATGATTGATTAAATTTGTATAATTTGTATTCTTGTAAGAAGTGAAAAGATTTTATTATGAGGAACTTCATTGTAAATTCATAGCTCTGCAGTATAAGCGTGAATGGCGTAATAATAAAATAATCATTTGTTTCACGTTTGATTATCATTAAAAAAAGAAATCAAAAAAACTAAGTGTATATATTTTTAATACCTTATCTGCCATTAAAACGTCCTACCGCCTCTCGCCAGCGTACGCGTTTGATTGGCGTTGTACCGTTAGTATCAGCGATCTCGCGTTGAACATTTTTCGCTTTGCTCCGGCGGAGGTCTGGCGTCCCATTCGTTGGATATATAACGGCATACGTTTAATACTCACGTTACTACCCAAGCGGTGCAGCGCTTAAGTAAAAAAGTACTTATTTATGCTTTGCTCCTTGGAGATCAAGCGTGCGTATTTAGATTTAAGCGGTACATGTTTATATGAGAGATAGGGTTTATAAGGTGCGATTTTCAACTTCCATCTCACAAATTCAACTTCCATCTCACAAATTTAACTTCCAAATCACAAATTCTTTTCTACAATATCAACCCATAAACACCTTCTTAGTGTTCTATTTACTAACTTATTGTTGATTTAAACTTCAATTTTAAAATGACACAAAAAAAATCACAAAAAGGGGACAATCATCCACACCTTGAGGCGAGAGGAGGCCTGAGGTCAAGCGGGCACCTGACAAGAGGCCTAGACGTGGGTATGTTAAGGAAGAAGAAGAAGAACCATAACAAATCGTCGAGGAGGTCGAAAATGAGGAGGTAAAAAATGAGGAGGTAGAGGAGGTTGGAGATATTGGTGGAAGTGGTGGCACAAATGTATGACAAGACAATATTCTTTCCTTGTGTCTAAGCTTACTAAATCACTATTGTTATTATGAACACGTGTTTATTATAACGAAATATTGTACGACAATAAGAATTAAGTAAAAGACTTAAGAAAAACTTTGAAGATTTTTCATGGTATACAAGCAACGTGTTTAGGCCGTCATAGTACAATAGCTGAGGAAATTTCAACGCAACGTATGGAGGAATACGGATTCTGAATGAGCAAGCCCATGCTTTTACATGTAGATTACTATGCAAAATAATAAAATTACTATCATATCTTATTCCTAGAATATAATTACTAGAATAGCATAAAAGTTTTACTAAATAGTTGAGGAGTTCTACTGAGCCTCCCTTTTATAAAGCGAAGGTTGTATTTTTTCCAAAGTTTTGAGTGTGGGGTTTTACACAACTTCCGATTCAAGGCATCGATTCAGAAATAATCTTGAGGTGAGCAGATTCTCCCTGAGGCGTCGGTCATGAAAACCAAATAAATCCCCGAGAAATCACAGCGGATGTATTTCTTATGCAGATATTATGAGATAGTTAATAGATGTACTAAAAGCGTCGGATGTACTCAAATGTCAAATGTACTAGATTCGGCAGTGTACTCGGATGTGCCTTAAGCACGCATGACGGATGTATCCGAGTTGACACTCGGAAAAGATAAAATGCCAGCGTTCCTTTACATATTGCCTGCCTGACAGACGAAATACGGAATAGATTGAATGTGAAGTTCAGGCCATGTTGGACAAATCCACGTAGAAACCTCTCCACTAAGCTGTTAATATTCCACTCTCTTTCGAAGCGTTGTCTTGAGCGGTCCGCTACATGATCTCGGACCCTTGAGTGGCCAATCTCATCTCAATGGTAACACTCCCGTTGAATAGTTTGACACAGCAACGGATGACACGTAGAGAACAGGGTTTCCTCCCGTCAGGCTTGTAAACTAACTCCTCCCTATTGTTAGCACCTCTTGCATTGCAGGGCAGCTCTTGCACATGACATCCAGCCAGAACACCATGATGATGTTCCACTTTAGAAACCCTTAGGCTTGGGTATTTGTCACTTGAAAGTGATCAAAGTGCCTCTTATTGCTTCTTTGACTCATGAAATTTGATTGTTCTATTTTCGAACACCACTTAGAAATATGACCAGTACTCTCATGCAACGTTTACATACGAACCTCATAGATAGTGAGCCTCGCTTCTCTAAAATTGAACCCTTTTTTGTCTAACGGACTCGGAGATAATAACAAATTCATAGTTATGTGAGGCGGCGTGTAGAACCTTGTGCGGCCGTCGTAATCTTCCCATCTTGCGTCTAATCTAAGCGGGCCAATCACCGATAAAGTAAATGCGGGCCCGAACCTTTTACCATTGAAATAATGTCACCATCCAACTACATATATGTTGAGAACCACTCCGTCCTAGGACACATATGATATAATGTTCCAAAATTCAGAACCAGCATCGATTGTAAAATGTATGAGCATTAAGTAACTAAGATGATAATCCCGTAACGAAATGGGGGCGATCAAAGGTGAGTCAACACTGATTGGGTTAAATTCGGAGAAGGATTAAGGGGCGAAGAGCGAATAAATGGACCCCGGACCTTGAGTAGGCAGGCAACAAGCGCGTCTAAAGGGGGCTTGGCTGTCATTCGTGAGGAAGAAGACCGTTGAGTGTGCGGCTTGATTAAAGCAATGATAAAGGTAATTAAGCCTATTATTACCACGGCCCGCAATAGAGCGCATAATCGTTTATAGGAATTAGACCAAACCCCGTGAGCTCGATGAAAATAGCAGTTCAAACAAAGCTATAAAGGTAAACGCGAGGCCAAATCAAGGAAGTTCACTGATACCCAAAACACTTTCTTTATTTTTAAACTAAACTCTTTACGATCCGTTCTTGACTTGATCGTCGAGTATTTTTAACGGACAACGATCACTTGTTTTTGTAAATTTCTGTATTTTAAGCGAGGGTATGAAAGATCGACTTGGAGGATTTGATCCGGCCAGCTATTGAAACCGGACTAGATCGTCCTTAAGGTCGTATGCTTTCTTGAAATAAATACCGCGGTAATAACGACAATACCCACTTTGGAGACCTTTTTACATTTGCCTCTCTTAGGACGTACCGGACCAGCTCCGTTCCGATAGTAGCACGCGTCGGTCACCTGGGACCCGTCATCGGCTTCTGAAGAACTTAGCTGCTCCGATGTATCACGAACGACTAGTGTTGGCAACTAGTGCATCATAAGCGATCCGAACTAAAACTATGTGGCAATTCCACTACTATGAATGACGAAGCTAACCTCATCCCAGAGTCATAGAATCCATAACTATTTCTCACAGTGAACCTCCCAAATTTATTACTTTCATGGCCATCTTCTATGATAACCGGCTTTGATCTTAGTTTGTTGTTAGCTAAAGACTTAAAAGAAATACCCCCAGAATTTTCACGTAGTATCCCAAACAAATATTTGCTTGGACTAATCCCTGTGAGCCACGGAAATTTAACTATAACGGTTTGAAGGGCTACAATTATGGTAGAAATAGTTGAGGTAATACTAATATATGAAGCAACCATTATTTGGTGTAAAGTATTATTTAACAAAACTAGACCTCCTTTTTGTTGGAACTAAGAGATATTAGATCTCATAAAATATCAGATTGAATAATTTAGATTAGTCGACGATTTAAACATTAATCTATAAGTTGATATATTAATTGTTGGACGTATATCTTTTAGGATTTACGGCATAGAACACATTAGGGGTTACGATGGCTTACTAGTGTCCGCTCGTAATCTATATATTAATGCAATAGTCGGTTAATATTGGTTAATCTATTGCTCTTGTGATCCGTTACAGAAAGGTGATATGAATAGTAAATCGAACTATATAATAAATAATATTATTAAACTTTCCGAGTAAAAAGTGAAACACGAAGGAAGCGATAGAGACTAAAAATCGAGTCGGGCAGCCAAGGACATGCGTGCGTAATAGGATGGAGTGGAGAAGTTTCTAGAACATTCTCGCATATTCTAAATTATAGATGTAAGATAGGAACATTCTGAAACAACATCAGCAACTAATAAACCTTCTAAATTAAAGGGATAGTACAAAAGGTTCTAAAACCCGACAATTTCTTGGCGTGGACAGTGCTTTGGAGATTTTGGAGTATCGCTAAGCTCGTTTTTTCGTTGTTATTAAAATATTCAAGAAGAAAGGTACACTCTAGTAATTCATGTTTATTGTTCTTGTAATCCGTAGTATTTGGGATTCTCATCCGATTAGTTTAGAACTAATTAGATTCAAATATAAAAACCCAATAGTGGCCTTAGAGCTCAGGTTACGTGAATTACAACTATGTAAATAATACATAAAAAGTACTTGCTGAATTATGGACTGATTTGCATGTTTAATTTATAATTAATGATGTTTTGATTCCAATTGATGAATTATGTAATTAGATTAATTAAATATAATTAATTGGTAATTATTTTCGAAATCAATCAAACCAGTTGACTTAGGCCGATCTGATCACCCGGTTTGACGGGTTGTAGACTGGCTTAGCGTGGCGTCGGTCGCTTCCGAAGTGGCCTCAGCGTCGTCCAGTACGCGTCGGCCAGCGTCGGTGTGACGTGACGGATGGTCTTGAGTGGGCGTATGGTCGGGACGTCCAAAGTTATTTTGGATGTTTGGGTCATGTTGGTTTCTTGGAATCCGATTGAAACTTTTTTGAAGATAACAAATTGTTTAAAAGAACTAGTGCGCTTTTAGTGAACTTGTGATTAGAGGCCGTCTTTAAAGAGTTCCGGTGCTTAAAGGGTTGTCGGGATGTTCGAGGCTTCGAAGATTGAGTCAAGCAAACGTCGAAGCTAAGCGAGGCTTCGTGGTGCTTTATTGTTATAGGCATTGTAAGCAAACTCAGCTTTGAAATATGTTGTTTAAGTATGAGGAAATGTGACTTTTGCGGTTTAATCTTGGTTTTAAAATGAGTAGTTTAAGTAGTTTACAATCACAAGTATCGATTAATTCATTGCTAGGCTCATTACAAATGTGTGTGTCATTTCATTTTAGAAAATCGGCTTGAAGCTTGATCCTTATTTCGGATAAGCTGCGAGACCATCGGGAGCTCCGTCGATAGAGATGTGCGGTACCGATAGGATACCAGATGATGAGGCGAGACCTACCGATAGGGTCCATCAAGGCGTGTTATAGTGGATTTGTTTCTATCTCGTAGAGCGTGAGACACAGTGCCGATAGAGTCTCGATGCGTGGACTTCGACCTATTTAGCTTAACTCTATTTTTTAAAACCTACCTTTTAACAATCGTTTCATTGTCTTTCTCTTTCAAATTCAAAGGGAGAAAAAGTAAAAAGCTCGTATTTAATCTTCGTGTTTTTTAGTAGAGGTGTTTCCGTAGTTGTGTGATTATTGTAATCTTCGTTTATAATTGTGATTGGTTGGAAATCATTGTGGCGTGGCGTAGGGTTGCTATTTTAGTTGGAGGTAGTAGATTGAAATCCTAGGGTGAAGTCTTGGGTTCTGATCTTGGTTGATTAGGTGTTGAAATCATGAAAACTGGAGTTTGGGTCAAATGGTTGTAGGCTAGGTGTTTGATAATAGTCTTGAGAGAGAAATTTTGCTTGTATTGTAATCAAACATTTCTTGAAGCTAGTTATCATACCAAAATCGAGGTTGGAAAGCAGAAGGTCAGCGTTAGGGAACCGAAACTTCGTAAAAATCTTGTGTGTCTCTACACGCACCTCTCTTTACTTTAAATTATTTTCTTTATTTTAGTTAATTATATTTTAGTTGTTTATTGTTGGACTAAGAGTCCGTACACGCTGTTTAATGATGGTACAACGTTGATTTCTTATCTAGCATGTCTTAAGTGATTTAATTCCTTAGGTGTTAGAAAGGTGCTTGTCGGACATAAAGTTGACATTGATATCAAGCAAGCAGCACAATATCAGGCATTGAAGACTAATGAAGAAATATCATGAGCACCAAGGTGATTTTGCAATGCCAAAATGAGTATGGTGAGATAGAAAAGATCAACCATCTGAAAGCTTCAAAGTGAAGAATGGCGATGAAGAAGAGCATCGTCCGTCTAAATTAAATGAAAGGGCTAGAAGAAGGATTCGCGAAGAATCCAAGATAGGATAGAGGCAGTCTTGGATCTGAGAGCGAAGATTAGGTAAAAGTTATGGCTTGAATCTTACTTTACTTTCTTTCCTTGATCTTGATTGAAGTTCTTATTTGGGAGATATTTTCAAATCATTTTTTACTAAAAGATCTTAACCGTTTCAATATTTTTAAGAATGTTTGGCAAAAAGAAAATATTTTGAAAATCTTAATGTGTATAAAACTAGGGGTTTGAATTAATTTTATTAAAAGGGTTTGAAAAGAGCTTTCCAGCGCTTTTGAATGTCTAAGCCGGGCTATGAAGCGGGGAAATGCGATTTTAAGTTTTATGCTTCGCCATCGAGACAATCGAGACCCGAGGGGGTGATGAGATCTCGATGATAAAGCGTTTTGCTGTTTTTCTGTTTAGACCCATCGAGACTGGGCTGATAGATTATCCATAGCGATTTTGTCGTTTAACTCCATTTCCTTACTTTAAATACCGGAAATCTTCGAGCTTCTTTGACTTTTCCCAAAATAATTCTAAATGTTTTTATACTCATTTCTCGTCTTTAAAACACCAAATCTCTCAAACGCATGAGCTTTAATTGTGATTTATCAAAAGTGAGTTTGGTTTGTGCTAAACTTTTGAAATGAAATGGGGAAACTAAGAAGCATTGAGGTGTTTGATGAAATGCTGAATGGGGGAGTTGAAACTTGAAGTCTTATCTACTCAACAAAGGAGTTGAACAAGATTGATATTATTATCTACCAATGTAAGGAGTAATAAATTGAGCCAAAATTATGTGAAATCTATTGTAGCTCGTTGAGGAGCATTTAGATTGGGATAAAAGCAACCAATCTACATTCTATAAAGGAGTAATACTATTAAGTTAGGATTTGTTCTTACATCTTAGAGGCTTGAGGGTCCGAGTGTTGTGAGGCTTACTCGAGCTAGGAATGATAGATTGTCATAGTGTTGAGAAATTTAGTGCTCAGCCGATAGGACATCGGTACTCGAGTAGAGGTTACATCTCCCGACTTGATTGGAGTTGAAATCTGGGTGTGACCTTGGGTTAGTGGTGTACTAACGAGGAGTTAGGAGCTAAGAGATGAAATCTGGGTTGAGGCTTGGGTTCCTAACGAGGAGTTAGGAGTTGAAATCCTTAGGGTGATTCCTTGGGTTCTTAGTGGTGTATTAACGAGAAGTTATGAGCTAAGAGTTGTAAGTTGGTTTGGGCTTGACCCGACATTTGAAAAGCCGCCATCTGGTGGATTACAGTGAGCTTTAAGGTGAGGAGCTTGGGTCGGGGATGTGGATTAGCGAACCTGCGTGAAAACACCGTGTCGAGTTTGCGTCTTAACTCCTCTTCTTTTGCTTTATTGCACGTATTATATATATGCTAGAATTGCTAGGATCGGTGTATGTGCTAGTTTATACGCTTATTGAATATCGCCAAACATATGAATTGAATTATTGTGTTAAATTGATATGTCGAGTTTAATCGAGCTAAAATAGAATATCACATGTTGTCTTGAATTATTATTCATGATTAGGATAGTTTGATTTGATCAATGAACTTAATTGTTATATTAGCACCGATCAAATCATAATTAAACTTTGCTATCAAGAAATATCTTAAACTCACAGTATATACATTGAATTGTGGTATCTTAATAGATTGCTAGAATTGATCAATAGCCATGAATGGACTTAATCGTATTATGCATGAATGAAGCTTAATGTTAATATTGATCAAAATGAGTTTTGAGATGTTTTATTGCACATAATGATTAGATCGTTTTATTGTTTCATCTTTTTATCTAGCATTCGTTTTTGAGGGTGTTAATACTACTTTAGTCTATTCCGCATTTGTTTTAATTGCTAAAGTTGTATTAACGGTGAAACAATTAAAGTTTGTATAAGTCGGCGATTGACTGACCTCTTAGTCCTTATTAAGCACATACAGGGCGTCATTATAGGCTAACATTTATCTCTTGACTAATCGTTCTCGAGCTTGGGTAGTTGATTTATCGAATCAATTTATATTCACATAGTTCGTTATTTTCGCTATATTAAATTAAAACTTGAAAAAGCTAGAAGTTTAATTTAAAACCTTATTCACCCCCCTCCCCCTAAGGTTATATTTAGGCTAACAGGCCGGACGTCCAATTAATAGGAAGTCCGATTTTGCTCGTTGGACAGATGGGGTTGGGCCTGCTGGGCTGGTTCATTGTTTGGGCTCTTACGGGCGTTTTTGAAACCCCAGGTCATTGGTATTAATTGGATTGGTCCAATTTAATTACTTAATGGGTCAATTGAGTTTTGATTTGATCAAACTCAATTCTTGATGGATTTTGCTAGAATTGATTTATTAGAAATCAATTAAATTGTATTAATTTAATTTCTTGTTGAAAATTATTTTAATCTATTTATTTTAACCGTATTAAGAGTAGTTATGGCAAGATTAGATTAAATTCAATTATTTATTGGAAATAATTGAAACTAAATAGATTTAATTAGTTAAATTCTAATTATGATTAGGTTTAATTATAAAATTTGAAAATTGATTGAATTAATTTTGAGACTTATGATTATGAGATAATTAGAAGCGTCAGAATTATAACATAATTTTAAAAATTAATAAATCGTAAGTGTAAACGATATTTTTGGGAAATACTAGTTGTTTAATATTAGATATTAATTCAAGATATTAATGTCATATTTGATATTAAGATATTAGTATCACGTTTATCTGAATATTAATTTTAGATTGTTAATATTAGATATTAATAAATACCATATCGATATAAAATATCAAATAAATACTAGACTAGTGATTTTACACTTAGACAAATTAAATTATTTATTTCATTTTTGATGAGCACTCTTGATTTGCCCGATGTATTGTGCCTCTTAGAAAATGATTCGTCCATGCTATGTTTAATATAATATTGATTATTTATCATGCATAATATAATAAGGTATATTTGATGGATGTCATGGACTTTGTGATATAATATTATATTATATAGATAATATGGCCTATAAATATTAATCTACCTAAGGTGTACTAGTTTTGTATTTATAGAAATGCATTAAAACTTGGGATAATTAATTGTAATCAGTTATAATTAATTATTAGATAAATGATCCACCTCGGATGATAGGTCGGCCGATGGAAAATGATTTATGAAATTGAAATATAGTTTAGAAATATTTTCCACTAATATTTATATCATGATTTTCAATTATGTATTATATTTTTCTTTTGATTCTTGAATATATATTTTTCTTTGTTTGATTATTGGTTTGACATGATTGTAAGAGTTAATAAAATATAATAAATTCTACCTAATAAATAAGCGGTTAATGGCAGACTGTTGCATGCAGGTGTTCCGTCCCGATGGAATAGTCTAAGTTATTTGTTAGAACTTTGAACTTATACTATTATTAAATTCAGTCAAGTTTAGTTTATTTGGGGTACAACTGCGGTGATTGTTAATGTAAAACTTGGACCGTAGACATAAGAGGTTACTAATATAATTAAAGTTGAACTTTTCGGTAATGCGAAGTCATGATGGTCGTGATTATATGATTATACACGTGCTTACATAGGCTTAATCGAATGTGATGCGATCTTTGCCCGTCCGGTTTATGTGATGGATGCTTGGTATACTTTGTGTGTGTTTAATGAGATTGCAAACAGTATAATTGTTCTATTAATTGTTTATACAATATTATGACATAGACTAAATTGTTACACATTTTATATATTTTACGTGTAATCAATTTTTAAGTACATTTTTCCACTTATGAATCTTTTAGATTCGACCGAAAAGTTTATGCATAAATAACTCAAACTTTATTGAAATGGCGTTTTGAGGATAGTGCTGGATTTATGAGCACGTGAATATATATCTTAATGAGCTGAGAATGCTGAAAGGATTGAGACATGTTTGGAGCATGACTTCGATACGATGAGCATTTGATGCGTTCCGTAGAGTCGAAGTGTCTTATGTTGTCGCTATGGGCATCGTCGAGTTAGGATCGAATATCATATTATTAGCATCGATTTGCGCTCATTTGAGACTTCTCGCCCGTGAAAATGTTGAAAATGATTAAGAGGAAAATTCTTGCGCGATCAGCGTGAAGGTTAGAAGTCGTATTGCGGATATAATGAGATTGATTGAGTTACTCCGGTACTCTGGAATCCTAATCTCTCCGGAATTGAGCTTAAACATCATCATCATTCTTACCCATTAAGGTATCGATTTGTTATTAGATGCAATGGAAAGAAATAAGGAAAGATTTGGCATCGGCTTCGTGAGTTGATACATAAGGATAAGGAGAAGTTCCACGGCGTTGACCACTGCGAGTTTTGGTTACAATTGCAAGGGGAATGAACAAAGGGAAGTAGAAATAGATAGATGATAAAAATGCTTAAAGTAATCGCGATCATGGGAGGAAATACGCGATAGGACTTTCCGTCGGCATGAAATGTGATTTGATCACAAATCAACTTTGAAATGTAGTCATGTTATGACTTGTGATCTTCAACTCACGATCACAACTGATAGCACAGTGACATTTTGATCCCAAGTACCAGCATTTCTAAATATGGGACAATCAAAATAGAAGATCGCTAGAGATGGAGTGAACTTTGGATAGGAATGCTTTAAAGATCCGACCGAAGGCCAATTTTATCGTTTAGCTTAGACAAATGTTTTAATATATTGTGGTAGCTTCTGCTGATTAGGAATCTTTGTTGTTATTTATGTTTGAACATAAATAATTTTTATGATTCTAAGATTAATTCAAGTTAAGTGACTATTGATCTTTATATGAAAATTACAAGCGATATTAGATACTCCATCGTATTTGGTTTGACCAACATAAATATCATAACATGTATGCTCATATGAATTCAAGTAAAATGACTTGAAATCTAAAAATCTCCTAAGGCAATATGAATTATAGAATTATAATCACATAAATTAAAGATCATAGAGATGGAATCTTTGGAATCATATATTTGTGAATAATACATGGAATTCATAGTGGGGCAATCATTCATTAAAATTAAGTGTTTAGAGCAAATTATTTATTAAATCATAAATAAGATTTATGAGATCAATAAACGAAGCATTATCTCGTTACTAGTACAATTATAGAACATAAATATGAGTTTACTAATTTAATGTTGTACTTTAGAAATACAATGAGAACATTTGAATAGTTCAAATGAGCGAGAGTTGGCTTAAGTAAACACTTATTGTTCTTTAATTTGTTAAAGATGTACGTTACTAGATGAGCTAGATTCATCTAATAATATATGATTACATATTCTCCTGAGCTTAGCTCAAACCACTAAATGTATAGTCAACCAATCAACATCAAGAAAATCACATAAGATGTGATATGAAATTGTTCCATAATAGTTGAGTTCAAGAATCTTATAAAACTTTCACCCAAGTCAAACAGTTGACAAATTATAATACTTGAACCCGAACTTGTTGTTACTACCATGGTAATCCTAATAAAGCTGCTGCTTTTAAGGATATAACCATGGACAACAATGATGATGATTTAGAGATAACTTTAATATTCCAAATATTAATTTGGATACTTACTCCAAGATAACTAGTTTATCAAGGAATAAATAACTATCACTATATACATAGATGATTAATTAAATGAAAATGTCCATGTTTATAGTATTGACTGATGAACAAAATTTATTCAAGTCAAAGTGATTCTTGTACTAGAGAAATTCATATTAATTATAAATATATTAGATCATCGGATCTGATAATTGAAATATACATGCGTTGTAGGCTTGATTCAAATGGTTTAATTCATTAATGGAACTTAGATTCTTGTATAGACAAGAAGGTCAGTGGGAGCTACCCAGTATGTGCAAATTAGTATGTAAAAGACATTCTAATAATAGAGAATAACACAACCACCTCAAATCAGGTTGTGTATGAGTTTCTCTATAAAGTATCGAGGGAGATGCTTTCATTGTCTTTCCCTAGGTTTCATAGAGGTCAATTAATTGAACTCGACAAGTTAAGTTATGCTTATCTTGATAAGACATTTTAATCAAGATCCAAAGCCCCGAATACCTAAAAGAAAGAATCTTTTCAAGGTATACAACTTTCTCCTCCAGCGTCATAAAGGATTGTATAGTGGAAAGAAGAAGCGATTAAAATGGATTATATTATGATTTACGAAACTAGCAGAGAGACGATCGTCGATCTCAGTTGGGCTAAGATGAAATGATAAACAAAATTGTGAACAACTTGTTCAAGGAACAAATACAACACAACAAATGACTACGTAACATAGAAATTGAGTACAATTACAACCTGAGAAGTTGTGAATAAAAAGCAAGTCAGAATACAATACTAATGATTGATCTTGAAAGTTATCTAAATTGATATTGTGATAAAGATGGTTATCTAACCAAGCTTACGAAACTAGAGAATCGAATCTGGGTGTTGATCCGAACATGTACCCGAGGAAAGTGATACTTAATTCCATGGGATTGAATATAGAAGTACCCGTGTACATAGACTTGGGCAGTAAAGAATCAACATTTGACTAGATACTTGACTAATCAACCGCTGTATAAGCGTCTGAAGAAGAAATAATGTTCTTCTCTCGATGCTTAAGTGGTACTAGATTTATTGGGAACTAGTATTTTATCTAAATATGATAAACGACCATTGTGTGACAATGTTTTTGAATCTGAGCTTCAAGATCAAAACCACATTATTATGGATGATGAGGAGTATGTGTGAAATATACACGCCACGTTACTATAAGTAACAAACCATTGATTCCACCGATAATCTATGCTATTCCGAAGAGGATTTTGGATATGTGATCCAAACAAGAAAACCTCTAACAAGCTAAGAGAACAATCAGATTGTCTTGTCCCTAGTTAGGGGTGTTCATTTGATAGGAATCAAACACCAAGCGACTAGTATGTGTTGGATTGTGTTGATCGGCCCTGCTTGGATCGAGAGTAGTTTACTACAATTGATCACGTAGGTGTCTGACGTTGGAGCAGTTTCAAACCGTAATCTTGGACATGACCACCGTGAGAACTTAGAAGATAGAATATATATGTCCTAGCGAGGGAATCTCCACAGGCTTATGTTGAGTGATGATTCTTAGACTTGAGTGGCCGAGGATTTTATAGATGCTGGAGTAATGTATTTTGACCTCGTCAAACGTCCTTTATAACAGGAGGATCATAATGGCATGAGTTGAGTATATTGTGAGAGTATAAACGAAGACTTGGGCACAATAGGAGATTCATACAACCGGATATCTCAGTAGTTTTCTGTATTCTTGGGGGTGGGGGTGATTTGAGTACGCCGCGGTATGTTTGGATGTCGCGTAACATCTATTGCCAATAGAAGCTAAGTGCGAGTTTGTTGACCTGCGTCTTACAGCTTGGTGATGGGAAATCAAAAATTGTTCAATATCATTGATGATGTATCATAAATGGTTGATGATGTATCATATATTGTTGATACTATATCATAAATTGTCCAAGGGCAAGTGGGAGTGTTGAAACTAAGAGATATCAGATCTCGTAAAATGCCCGTTGAACAATTTAGATTGATCAGCCAGGAGATTTAAACATTAAATCTTATAACTTGATATATATTAATTGTTGGACAATTAATATTTAGAGATTTATCGGCATCGACATTAGAAAGTTACGATGAACACTATGAATTACTGCTTTCGTGTCATATATTAATCTGGTGTCGATTAATATTGCTTAATATATTGCTCTTGCTCGAACGTCTGAGGTCGCACCTGAAGCGATGGCAGAACTATATAATAAATAGTATTATCAAACTTCCCGGTATATAAAGTGAAACCACGAATGAAGCGATCGGAATGAAAAATCGGAGTCTGGGACATGGGATGCGTCTGCGTGTGGGATAGGTGGAGAAGTTTCTAGAACATTCTCTTATGTTCCTAAATTATAGAGATAAGATAGGAACATTAGAAACGATATCAACAACTAATAAAGCTCTAAATTAGGGGGATAGTATAGAAGGTTCTTGAACCTTCTTATTGAATTATTCTAGAAGCTAAATTTTGACTTTAGGTGCTATAAATAGGAGATTAAGTTGATGCGAATAAATGCTCATACTTTCGCTTTTATTTCATGAAATAAAAGTTCTCTCTCCCTCTCACCACCCATAGTCGGCCCTTACGTTGGAAGAGATTTGTTTCTCTTCCAATAATTTCAATCCCCTAGTTTCTGTAATTCTAGTAAAGCGTGGAAGGTTCGACAATTTGTTGGTGTGACAATGCTTTGGAATATATTCTATTTTGGATATTATGGGCTCGTCTTTTCGATGCCATTAAAATATTCAAGAAGAAGAATGCAGCTACAGTAATTACATGTTTATTTGTTCTTATAATGCGTGCGTTTGGGGGGTGTTAAAGAAAGATGTGAGATTTTATTTTAATTATGTAAAATATACTACAAACTTTAGTTTAGTGTTGGGGCAAAATAGTCATTTTGTACCGAAAATGTGTTTTTATGTTAAAAATGGAATAAAGGCAATCAAGGAAAAGATAAAAAACACAAGGCATATTTGAAAAAAACATATAGTATAATGACCAATTAAAAATTAGTGATATTAAAGAAATCAGAAAATATGAATTAGCCAATTTACACAATAGTATAAGAATCAAATTACCCATAGGAACATACCTGACAAGATATGTTTGATACATCTGTGAAACACATTAATACATGAGTTAACATGCATGACCGAAACCTTATCAAAATATATACATTCTATGGCATGCTCTAGCCCCACCCACCCTCTCAACTGTATAATGTTTAATGTTAGGTGGACAGAATGAAGTGACGATCAGAAAAAAAAAAAAAATAGCGCATACAGAAATGTTACAACAGCCATGATGAGGAGCGAAAAGGGAGCACAGACCAATACATAATAGGAATCCTCAATACCTATATGTAAAAAAAATGATCTATTTATGTTATCCTCACCCTTTTAAGGCTATAATAAATATGAATAGAGTGCACACTCCATTGTTTCCACGATCAAATTGGAAAGAAAAGGAGATCGAAATATTTAATACTCCTTAGTCCGTACGAATGCAATACTCTTGCTTCATCACATTGCATTCTTGTTATTGTGTATATTTAATTCTTTTTGAGCTTGTGGATCATATTGACATATTGCACTCTTGTTATTGTGTATATTTAATTCTTTTTGAGCTTGTGGATCATATTGACATATTGCACTCTTGTTATTTTCTATACATCAATCATAATTTGTTGATGATACAATGAAACTCAACCAAAGAACAAGAATTGAATTACTACGGAGTGTTAAATTACACTTGAACTAAATTAAAATTTATTCTAAATGATCAACTACATTATTTTTATGTTTTAATTTTATGCTTTTCAAAATTATTATATACATGCACTCGATGACTACATCATAATCTATCTTATATATAATATCTAAAATTTAAAATATTCACGTCATCAAATAAAGTCGTGTAAGTATTTTGTTGAATTCTAAAATATCTTACTCACACCATATATTATATTTATCAAAATGTCTTATAAAGTGATTGGTGAAGCTAAATGAAATGACTAAAATTTATCAGTAATATTTTATATTTATTTACCACTTATTCAATTTTAATAATCAACTTAAAAAATAATTATCCATAAATTTATTAGAAGGTTGTTACTAATCTAACTATATATAATTTATGAAATTCCTCACCATTTAGGATAAATTAAAATTATTATAATACACAAGAATCGATTGTGTCAAAATGTTAGTTAATATAATTTCCAAAATACATCATGCACTATCGATCAAAATAGGAGACAAGATAAGAGGGGGAAAAAAGGTGAAAACTAGTTCTATAACTTTATTTGAAAATCTTTTCCTATGCCACTACAAGAAATATTGAGTTATCATAGGTTACTATAACTTGACCAACCAGCCTACCACACATTGACACGTGGAAATATAAACTTACTAATGCATGAAATGTATAAAGCAACATACCCTTACAATATCTTATCTCTCCTTTCTATATCATGCACTAGCATCTCCCTATTCATTTCCCTTTCTTCTGAGAAAGAACATGAAGATCATTCATATACAATCTGTAGTTTCAATCCTCCTTCACATATGCTTCTCCTGTCTCATAATCAGTTGTCTAGGATTGAGCACTAAACCAATTAAATCCATCAATCCTGTAAAAGGATTACCACTTCCTCCTCTGGCACAAAATGTTCTAAACTTTGCAGATGAAAGGCTAGCAATAGTGTACCCCACAATCCAGAAATTCAAGAAAACAATCACTTCTGACCCCCTTGGAATAACCAAAACATGGGTAGGCTCAGATATATGCAAATACAAAGGCTTCTTCTGTGAAAGCCCTCCATACAACAGCTCTGCAATTGCTGTAGCTTCAATTGATTTCAATGGCTTCCAGTTATCTGCTCCATCCCTCGGCGGATTTCTCGATCAGCTCCCTGATTTAGCCCTGTTTCATGCAAATTCCAATAGTTTTTCAGGCACTATTTCTTCAAATATTTCTAAACTTCCTTACCTATATGAGTTTGATATTAGTAACAATCAATTTTCAGTCCATTTCAATTTCCAATCATAGAACATTACTGAATCTCTCTCATTCTTGGACATTAGATTCAATTCATTCAGTGGTTCAGTTCCAGCTCAATTATTCACTAAAGACCTCAATGCCCTTTTCATCAACAACAACAACTTCATGATGAAACTGCCTGAAAACATAGCCAGCGATACTATCTTCCTCCTAACCTTAGCCAACAACAAATTGTTCGGCTCGATTCCACCCAGTATATTCAAATATATGTCATCCCTGACAGAAGTCCTATTCTCGACAACTATGGCGGATGTTTTGAGGAATGGGTTTAAGGGAAGCTGTAGTGTTCGATGCCGGAAATAATCAGTTAACAGGGCCATTGCCATTCTCATTAGGCTGTTTGGAAAATCTTGAAGTGCTTAATCTTGCAGAAAATATGTTCTATGGAATGGTGCCTGAAGTGGTATGTTTACTAGGGAATTTGGGCAATTTGACATTGTCTGATAATTATTTTACAATGGTTGGTCCAATTTGTATGGGATTGATCAAGAATGGAGTTCTTGATGTGAGGAATAATTGCATCCCTGGTTTGCCATTTCAAAGATCAATGGATGAATGTGTTGCATTCCTTTCACGTCCGAGGTTTTGTCAAAATGTTCATAAGGAAATGTTTTCTTATATTCCTTGTTGGCTTCCTAAATTTGAATCTCTTAAGTTGGCTCCTTCGCCTACTTGATTACTCCATTGTTGGCAAATTGTTGCACATTATTGTTTGCAGCTTTCTATAATTCTTGAATTCATGTATAGTGATAATGTGATTGGCTTGTAAATGACATTGTCGCAATAAGTTGACCAATTTAATTTCCTAATTCTAATATATTGTGCTTGTGTTCAAGTTGTTGCTGCTAGGTATTGCCACCCCTTAGAACATTTTTGTGCCCAGTTTTTTTTAGAGAGTGTTTTATAAGGCGGCTATGGATCAGTAAAGCATACCGTATGGAGGCGTGGGGTGATGCTTGAATTAATTAAAAATGCTTGCTTAATAATGGAATAATGATTACATATTTGAATTACTCCACATACTCCTATTTAAATAAAAATATTCTAAATATTTAGATATAATACTTCAATTAGCCGCATGTCAAATTATTTTAGATTAAAAGTTATTGTCTTAGATTGAGTTGGAATTATATCAATTTATAATATATGGACCTCCAAATACGAGAATGGTAAGAATGCAATTGTAGCATAGTAATACCTGATCAAAACCTCTAACAAGATATCTCTAGTTTATTTGAACAATTTCGAATAATCATTTCCTTCTTGAAGGTTATAAAAAAAAGATCCGATACAAATATAAGGAGCATAGAATTATTGACATACAAACGAACATGTTGATTATTTTGTTTAGTGATACATTGATTCATTTTATTTTTCCAAAACATATGTAATTAATGTATCTCAGCTTAAAGTAGTAGTAATTGTTTCTTCTGCTAATCATGTAAGGGACACTACACCTAATAACATCTCTTCAAGGTAAACCAAAGAAGATAAAAAAATAGTCAACTCCATTGTTGCTATTAAGTTGAGATCAATGGTGGCACCACCATGTCGGATTTGCCCATGTAGAAATTGACAATTATTTTTGCAAAGTCCAATGATTTCCTCACTCATGTCATTTCAATAAAAGCCAATCCGGTTAATAATTACGCAAAAACCAATAGAGTGAAGTGATGATAGAGATATGCAAAAGATGGTTTTTTTTAATTCAAAACTTGCATATCTGAAGCCGTCTTATACTATTGCCCCACTTGTAATTTGATTTCTAACATATTTTTCATTTCTATATTTTAATGCTAGACGAGTATAATTTTAGGTTAATGATTTTTTTATTTCAATTCTTGATACGAAATATTATCATTTTATTTATTTATTATTTTAGAACTATTTTTACGTTATAAGTGAAGTGGTGTTATCAATAATGAAAATGGAAAAATTAAATATGAACCGCACAAAAAGAGGAGAAAAGAGGTCAAGAAAGTCCTTGTAGCATTTCCAAGAACAAAGCCATAATTTACCTAACGCATTACTGCAGACCAATGACGAATTGGGGCCATGGATTCCAGCTCAAAAGAAGAAACCATATACAGTAGTACGGAGTATTTCTTTAGCATAGTATAGTGTTAATTGTTAAATGATGCTTTAATATTCAATGAGTGCTCTATCCAATATAAATAAAACAAGATCGTACGGTTCATGAGCTAATCTCTAAAATTACGTGGTTACTAACTTATCACAAATTTATATTATTAACATATTGTTATAGCCAGCCGGTACCCGATTTTTCGTATTTGTCTTCGAGTATGAATCAATTTTCTCCTATTTTGAACATGTTCTGCTTGGATTCTATCCTATGTGGTTTTGAGTTGCTCCATTTTTATTCAGCCGGTCCGCATGTGGAGAAAGATGTTATGCAATATCGACTAAACTAGCTCGATAACAACTGTAACACGCTTGTATCAATTAGCGGGCGCCTATCTTCGATTTTATGCAAGCCAAGTAACACGATTCCCAAATTTACTAAACGCCGGTCTCAAAAATTTGATTGACTATCTACGAATCTATCCCGCATTAATTAAAGGTCCGTGAGTCCAAAACCTACTAGAACCCATTTTAACGCCTCGCCGACTCATTAACGATGAGTGTCAGACGCACAAGACAAGAAATACCGTATAAAGCACGCAAGTAATCACAGGTGGCCGTTAGCGACCTCCGAGGCTCCTTAACAGACGTTAATTACTCGACTTGAAATCTATATACCGATTGATTATCGAAGTTAACCTGATGTAGCGCTATATTGCTTCGATACTCTAAACAATTCCAGAATTATCCAACTCGATAAAGTACATGCATCCGAAACCTGTTAAAATCTTATAATTTTTTTTTACACATTTATATGTACAAATTGACATGATAACGCAGTACCTGCTCAATATTCGACCAAAAAATCCGACTCGATACATGTTCGACTAACATCCGAGTGAGACTTGAATAAAACAATAGTTCGAATATAATCGAAACAAAAGTAATTACTTGATGCGATAAATTGTCTATCCGATAGAGTTATGCTGTACTTACTGATACTGGAACATGACTCGATAACAATACTAGTAATTGCTACCAAATTATAATGCTTGGCTGATTCCATAACAAAACTGGGAACTATTAAAGCAGAATACGGGATAAGACATTTCAGTTTATGAAAAGTTCCAAATCAATCTTGGACTCGAATGTCCGTTAGGCCTAATGGAGTAATGAATGACCTTAAGAGGGCATTTATCATTTGACTGGTGGTATGAGTGTATCTGTGTATGACTGTATGAGGGAGTAGTAATGGTGTTTTGCCCCCTCTTCCAGACTCTAATGGCAAAACAGTTGGAAAGTAAGCAGTATTGAAGTAGAAATTATGATGTTTCTCATGGAACATGAAGATGTCAATCCACCTCCCTAATTAACACACCTCACATGATCTACATAACTAGTACACCGCACAAAGAAATCTGATTTCACCATGAAATCATTACCATTTTGGACCTGATTAACAAACATATATGGACCCCACTTCCGTTTTATTATAAAAACTACTCCTCGAGATAATTATCATTCAATCTGGGACTACTGGCCACACGATATATCATTACGCGACAAGAGAATATACATTTATTATATATCAAATATTATGCTGCAGTTTAGCCAGTAAACATAGTATCTAACTCATTATCATATATATACTTCCTATATCAATATTCTTGGCAAACTCTAGATATATAATATATTTATGGTTCATTATATGGTTAATTGAACTAAAACCGGATCCCCCATTGGCACTTCATTCTAAACCTTGCCACTTTATTATTTGATTCACTCTTACATTAATCGTACCCTAAAGACATGTTGCACACATTGGCTTTGCAATACTCCTCCCATCCAATTTCTTTTTTCGTTCATTCACGTGATTTACTGTTTAGTGACCACCTTATTCAGTTTTATTTCCGACCACCTCTTACACCTTCTTGTCATCTAATGCTCTAAAAGCCTTAACTCTACCCCTCAATTTACAATCAAACAACTAACCAAGAAAACCAAAAACATTGCTCTTTCCATTACCAATAATCAACTCTATGTGCAAAATGAAAATAATTTTCTTCCAAACTTGCATCTTCACAATGGTAATTTCCACAGTTGGTTTTCATTTAAATTTAACAAGTAGACCAATACCATCTAGTGCTTCAGCTCTGTTAGCATTCAAATCCAAAGCAGACATGAACAACAAACTAAGCTACTCAATGAGAACAAGTCTTGCATTCTGCAAATGGGAAGGTGTACAATGCTCATCAAAAGCCAAAGTGGTACGTTTAGTTGTTGAAAATCTACTACTTGGTGGCACATTTCCTCCTGATTCATTAACAAAACTCAAACAGCTCAGAGTTTTGAGCCTCCAAAACAACTCCCTCACAGGGCCAATTCCTGATATTTCCTCTTTATCTAGCCTCAAAGTACTCTTTCTTGATCAGAACTACTTCTCTGGTACAATCCCCCCTTCAATCCCCTCTCTTTATCATCTCAAAATACTTGATTTGTCACATAACAGCCTAACTGGACAAATTCCAATTTCATTAAACAACTTGGATTTGTTAAGCTACCTTAGGCTTGACTTCAACAGGTTCAATGGTTCACTTCCACCACTCAACCAAACAACCCTCAAAATCTTCAATGTCTCACACAATGATCTTTCTGGTCCCATTCCTATAACCCCAACATTTGCTCGTTTCAAAGATCAAGCATTTCTAACAAATCCAGGCCTTTGTGGTGAGCTCATACACAAAGAATGCAATTCAAGACTACCCTTTTTCGCCCCGGCACCGTCTGTTCACCCCCCTCCTCCTAGGACCCCTCTAGCCCAAAATGCACAGTTGCTACATGGGGTTGAGCTGAGTCAAGTTCAAAGAAATAAACACAAGAGAACTGCATTGATTGTTGGTATTTCAACAAGCTTGTTCATTTTCTTGGCTTTGATAATAATATTTGTATTAACGGCTAAGTATAGAAAAGATATGTGCAAATCAGGCTCGAAAGCTTCAACATCAAGCATGGTTTTGGATCCCACAACATCATCAGCAAACGCTGAAGCAGTGATTTCGAGGATTGAAGAGGAAAACTATGAGTTAGAAGAAAAGGTTAAGAGGATGCAAGAAGGGATGGATACTATAGGGAGGAGTGGGAATTTAGTATTTTGTGCAGGTTAGTTGTTTAGTCCGTTAATATCATGTAACGTATTTCATTTTTATTTTTAAATTAAATTTTATAAACAAAATAAACATCTCACAATCTTAACAGATTGATACGAAAGAGTATCATACATTATGTCACATTCGGTTTTTGAGCAGTGGAGAAACTAAGCCGATTGGACGGGCCACCTTGCCCTGACTTTATTAAAAATAAAATTTCATTCAAAGTATTTGTTTTTTCAAAAATAAACTCCCAACATTTTATTTTAATTATGATTTTCAATTTCTCAAGCAAAAATTTTGTTGATAATTTATTTCCTCGATTCTTTGTTTTATGGGAATGAGGGAAAATTAATATATTGGTATCTTCAATTAAAATATCTTTTAAATGTTATTATTTCCACTTTTTCTTTGCATAACCCAAAATTTATTTATGATCAGAACTTTACATCTAAAACAATAAACGTCAATAAGATTTAAGGTGATATTACTTTTCAAAAATTATTTTATTTTCCCTATTATTTTTATATTTTTTTTTATTTATATGAATCCGAACCATTCGATAATCTATTAAAAAAAAACATGTTTTTGTCAATGTAGGTGAGGAGCATGTTTATACGATGGAGCAGCTGATGAGAGCATCAGCGGAATTATTAGGGAGGGGTACTTTGGGGACAACATATAAGGCAGTGATTGATAACCGTTTGATCTTGTGTGTTAAGAGATTGGACGGTGGGAGATTTGCGGGTGCAAGTACAGATGTGTTTGAGCGTCACATGGAATCATTGGGTATGTTAAGGCATCCTAATTTGGTTCCACTTAGGGCATTTTTTCATGCTAAAGAAGAGAGGCTTTTGGTTTATGATCATCAGCCTAATGGAAGTCTATTTTCCTTAATCCATGGTATGTTCTTCATTTCTATGGTTTACCTATTGTTATATTGATATTGGAAAATGGTAGATTTAGGGGTAATTTCAATCATGGATGTTTTGGTGAAATATCACATATCCAACTATCCAATTATAATTTAAATATATATGATAGAGTGTAATGTTTAAAATATATATACTTTTTTGTTTATATTATTTTTTTTTTTAAATACATGCCTTAATATTGTAAGAATTCGAATATGAGATATCCTATCATGAATAGGTTGGTGATATTGCCATATTAATTTTTAAATATCTAGAGCAAAAATTGATAAAATATCTTTTTTACCCTCCAAACTAATATATGACTTTAGAATTTAGTATCTCATGTTACTAAAATAACCTTGATGATTAACTATATATCTACATTAGTTGTTGATTACTATCTTTCATTTTAATATCTCAAGCTAATATATGACTTTAGGATGTTAATGTTATGTTAAAAATATTTTATTCAATTCATTGTTTATTGGGGAAAATATACCATTCATAGTTGTCAATATTAAATGACTCATTAGGGAAAATCCATGGACCATGGTAATTCAGATTAGTATAATTAAGCAGTCAGAGCACCCAAATAAGCTCAGAGAATCTATCTGCCAACATTGAAAGTAGACCTTGTCGTCCTCTTTGTCTCTTTGCGAGAAAACAAATTGTTCCAACTCTGTTATTACACTATCAAAAGTACTGCACAAACTACTATCAAATGGTAGGGACCACATAACCAGGTCCAATAGATTCCAATAGGTCCCACATAACATTTTTGTTGTCCCATTTTGCTGACGTGTACATTGACTCTTCAACTATGCCAAGTCACAGGTTCCAGGTCACCAAGATCGAAGCCACTTCACTGGACATCATGCTTAAAAATAGCAGAAGACATAGCTCAAGGCCTCTCCTATATCCACCAAGCTTGGAGGCTTGCCCATGCCAATCTCAAATCCTCCAACGTCCTCCTCGGCTCGGACTTCGAGGCGTGCGTTGGCGACTATTGCCTTTCGGCAATAGCTAGGATTGCGGTTGATGAAGACCCTGATAACCTGGCCTATAAAGCCCCGGAAATCCGAAAGTTCAACTATCAAAAGGCGAATTCCAAATCTGATGTCTACACGTTTGGTGTTCTTTTGATTGAGCTCCTAACGGGGAAACGTCCGTCGGAACATCCATACTTGATGCCTCATGATATGGTAGATTGGGTGAGGTTTACTAGAGATGAAGATAGTGGGGAGGACAATAGATTTGAAATGCTTCTTGAAGTGGCTATGGCTTGTAATGTTCAATCTCCTGAACAAAGACCTACAATGTGGCAAGTGCTTAAGATGTTACAAGACATTAAAAGAGCTGTAATTATGGATGAAGTTGAAATGCAGGGGCATAGCTAGCCACTTTGCCTCCATGATCCCTGATAAAATGTTGATTTTAACTTTTTAGCATAGTATACTAATCTTTGCTAAATTTTGACATTTATAATTTTGTCTTTATTAATTAATCAACTAGCTTAACCAGATAATTTTTGTAAATTACTCTGCCACATACAAGTCAATAATATAATGGCATGGCACATGATGCTATCAATATTCATGATAGAGAGACGAACAATAGAAATCAAATCTATTTTGAATGTATCATCTTATTTGGTAGATACCTGAGGACTTGGAGGCTCCCATATATACAGAGAAAGATTAGTCGAAATTTCCAGTTATCTAAACGTTCATATAAAACTATACTACTTGGGCGTCCATGAGGTCCACAGTACCGGACTGCTTTAATATTTTGTTTAGTGAAGATCACAAAACTATTGGTTAAATTTCAGCAGATCACGCGAGCTTTGAAATGTCATTTGAATAGGCGTTAATCTTTTTAACAGATTCAAATAGATGCTTGGGTGTATTTTTTGTACGCAGGCTCTAAATAGGTAAATACGATGAGATTATTGTCGATAAGATCGGATCGCTGATTAATTAATTAGGACAAACCGATGTCGAATATGCAGCCGATTGGTCTGAGGAATGACCTTGACCCGAGCGTCTCGAACTGCGAGGTTTACTCGCGAGTATTTTATTGAGGAGGAGGAACAAAATAACAAGTTTTCTCGCGAGAGTGTACAAAACAAGCCCCAAGATAGAAGATTTATTCTTTTTTTTGGGCGATAGGGGAAGGATAATGAAAAGCCCAATATATATAATAATATATATTAGGAGTTGATCGAGGTTTTAAAGAGGGTAGCCAACCAATTGGATTAAATTTGGTGGTGTTTTGGTAAATAGATTATAACAAAATCTAAGGACAAAATAGAAAAATTATATATTATACTTTATGGATCATTTTAATTATGGATTAATTTTTAATAATCAATTTAATTTAAATTCTAAAAAATATCACCCTTTAGCCTTGACTGGTGTTATCTGTGTAGCTTGATAAAATAGAGATGTACAAAATTACTGTTTTGGCAAATTTTACAGTTCTTTATGCAACAACCCGAATTATATTGTAATAGAGAAAGCCAAAATAAAGCGAATTCAACTTATCTTTATTCTGCTCATGAATTAAATTTATAACGCAACAAGCTTGATAGATTTATTAAACATTTCTGTGAACCTGTGATAAGTTCTTCTTTCGTTACAAACATAAATTTAAATTGATAGTTTATTAAATCAAACATGAAAAAAAAATTGATGGTTTTTAAATGCTTATTGATGATATTTAAGTATTATTCATAATTTTAAAACTTTGATAAAGCTTTTGAGAAGTTTGATATAAAATTGATGGTGGTGATTTATGAATCTGATCGTCGTCTTATATATATAGTCGCGTATAATCCCGTGCATTGCGTGAATGCGTATATAGATAAACGTCGTGCGTGAATCATCATCGTCGTTTTGCGTGAGCGTGTAGTAGATTAACATCAATTTGCATAATGTATAAAAGTAGTAAACATTTACCATAATTGCTCGATTTGAAAATTATAAGCGTTAGTTTGTGTTTAGCGCATAAATAGCGAGTAGAAACAAAGGAATTATGCGATAAAATTAAATATATTTACACTACATTATATTATTATACTATCAAATTAAATATATCTATTAAATCATTAATCATGTATCGCCTAAATACATGATCTACACCTAAATACATCAAAATACCAAAAAAATACACCCATATACACTTTAAATACATAGACATACACCTAAATACAACTAAATACATCAAAATACACAAAAATACACTCATATAAGCCTAAATAGATAGAAATACACCTAAATACAACTAAATACATCAAAATACATAAACAAAACACCCATAGACGCCTAAATACATAAATACACCCTAAATCTGACTAAATATAATCAAAATACACAAAATACATCCATATAAACTAAATACATAGAAATACTTAAATACAACTAAATATATCCAAATACACAAAAATACACATAAACGAAACAAATACGAATGTATTATTGTGTATTTGGATGTAAACTAATATTTAGAATATTCTACTCTCAAATAAACGTCTACGTAGGTATATTATTTAATTAAATTCTTATGCTTAACTAATTATTTAATTTATTTTTAAGAAATTAATTATTTAATTATTTCTTATGTAATTAATTATTTAATTTTTAAGTAATTAATTATTTTAATTATTTCTTATCTAATTAATTATTTAATTCATTCTTTTGTAATTAATTAATTCTTATGTATTATTTAATTCTTATGTAGCTTGTTTTTGTTTTGTTTATAACAAACATTAAATGAATTAGCTTCTTGTCTTATAAACATGGGATGAATTCGCATAAATACACCCATATATGCCTAAATACATAGAAATACACCTAAATACAACTAAATACATCAAAATTCACAAAAATACACCTATATACGCCTAAATACATATAAATACACCTAAATACAACTAAATACATCAAAATACACTCATATACGCCTAAATACATAGAAATACACCTAAATACATCAAAATACACAAAAATACACCCATATACGCCTAAATACATAGAAATACACCTAAATACAACAAAATACATCAAAATACAGAAAAATACACTCATATACGCCTAAATACATAGAAATACACCTAAATACATCAAAATACACAAAACACATCCATATATACTAAATATAAATACCTAAATACAATAAATACATCCAAATACATAAAAATACACCCATATATGCCTAAATACATAGAAATACATAATTAATTACATAAGAATGACTTAAATAATTTGAGATTATCAAAATATTAATAATAAATATTAACAATAATTAATATTACACAATTCATAATTGACACAATTCGAAATTATCAAAATTCGAAATTATCAAAATTGAAATTAGTAACATTGAAATTATAATTAATATTACCTGATTCATAATTGACCTGATTCGAGAAATATTAACAATAAATTTCACGATATTTAATACACAATTTATTGCAATTTCATAATTGACATAATTTCATAATTTCATAATCTCAATTCATAATTTGACATAATTTCATAATTGACATAATTGCATAATTTAAAGACATAATGTCTAACAATTTTCATAATATTTGAGACATAATCAAAAATTCATAATTGACAAAATAACTGCATTAATAATAAATAATCTAATTTAATACATGTTCGAAAATCAATCATTGATAATAAACAATCATTGACAATTAAGCTTGTTTTGATTAGAATCATTGTGTCAGTCGCTAATTATAAAACAATCATTGTGTGATTCGACATTTGATTAAGTCATTTACTATAATTAAACTAGTTTCGATACAATCATGGCTCTGATTAAACATTTACGTTACGTTATTATTTCTGATTAAACATTCTGCTAATGTGGCTTGAATTTCAACAATAATTTAACATATACTTTTTCTTCAATCCTAATTTCAACATTAATTTAAATGTATAAAGTTAGTAAATGAAATGGTATACTTACTTGTTAAATGACTTGTTGATTGATCCCAAACGAACAAAAATTGAGATAAGATGGAGAAGAAACGAATTCTTGACTTCTGATTTGAGAAGTATTGACAATTTAAGAAATATTAACATCAAATAATTTCATGAAATATAACTATCATGTTAACAACAATTTGAGAGAAATATTAGCAACAATTTGACAAATAACTATCTTAGTGTACACATAATCTCGATAATTTTTATAATATTTAAGACATAATCTCGATTCATAATTGACGAGAACTATCTCAATTAATACTTTTTATAATCTCGGTTATTACATAATATTTCGAAAATAAAAACATAACATATAATGTCACGGTTGAGTGTCATAAATACAAAAATAAACTCGCTTATCCAAGTAACGATCATTGGCTAAATTAAGTTTATTTGCAATGATCAGCATACATTGATTAAACGTACACAATAATCGTACCGTGATTAATTTACTTGCCTGACAATCGTGGCTTGAATAAGCTAGTTTCTTAACAATCGACTACTTTAATATAAAGTTAGTAAATTAAATGGTACTTACTTGGAAAAACGAATAATTGAGTTTCTAATGATTACAATTTGAGAAATATAAACAACAATTTAAATAATGATGAAAAAATGAATTCAAATAATGATGATGTTTGAAGAGCTTTAAATTTATGTAATTAATTTATTTTATTCATTCTTATATACTTAATTATTCAATATTTCTTATGTAATTAATTATTTAATTCATTCTTATGTAATTAATTATTTAATTCATTCTTATGTAATTAAATATTTAATTATCTTATTTAATTAATTTATTTTATTCATTCTTATGCAATTAATTATTTAATATTTCTTATATACTTAATTATTTAATTCATTCTTATGTAATTAAATATTTAATTGTCTTATGTAATTAATTTATTTTATTCATTCTTATGTAATTAATTATTTAATATTTCTTATGTAATTAATTATTTAATTAATTTTTATGTATTCATTCTTATGAATTTGCATTGTTGTGTATGCATTATAAGCAAACAGTATCTGTCTTTATTATCAAAAGCAAACGTACTCTGAAATTAAGCTAGTTCTTTTCTGGCGTAGTACAGATTACATTTATTGTGTAATAAGCGTAATAGGAAATTGTTTGTTTGGTTATATAAGGCGGCAGGAAAAATTCGACTTTGTTGTGTGTTAAGCAATACGATAATTCGACTTTATATCTTGCCAGAAGCGTGTTCGTTTATGTTCGGAAATGAGAATAGTCGTTTAGTTGGCGAGTTCTTGTTTTGGTGTGTGTGTATAAGTATTTGCCTAACCCACCTACCGTAACCACCACCACCTCTCAACTCCTCTATCGTCTCCACTTAATTAATTAACGTCAATAATGATACATTTTTTCAATTTTATGGCTCTTTTAACAAAAAAATTAGTTAACACTTGCAACTTTTTTGGATTGTTTAGCTTCTGGTATGAATTTGAAGTTTGCAAGTGGATCAGATACAGAGCCATGGAGGTGTAAAAGAACAGATGGAAAAAAGTGGAGGTGTACTAGAGATGTTGCACCAGATCATAAATACTGTGAGAGGCATGCCCACAAGAGCAGACCACGTTTAAGAACGCATGTGGAAATTCAATCCCACAACAATAATAATAATAATTCCACCAAATTTACTCAACAAATTGACCCTCCAAATCCAATTCTTGAAAAAATATTTTCTAGTTCCTCAACCAAGGGCTCTGCAACATCAT
Source organism: Lithospermum erythrorhizon (assembly GCA_019722365.1). Classification (NCBI taxonomy): domain Eukaryota; kingdom Viridiplantae; phylum Streptophyta; class Magnoliopsida; order Boraginales; family Boraginaceae; genus Lithospermum; species Lithospermum erythrorhizon. The sequence goes on along the minus strand of JADFUC010001296.1, from coordinate 69,814 downwards.
ATGACCAAACCAGGCAAGTGTTAATATTATTATTCAAAGTTCATGCCCTTCATAACTTTGTTTAGGTAACTTTGTGGTGACGTTGAGAGGTGGTGGTGGTTGCGGTAGGTTGGGTTATGGGGTGGGGTAGAAGTAGGGTGATATTTTTTAATTAGATTAATTAAAGTGGTATTAAAAATTGATCACGATTAAGTGTTTTGTTATTTAAAAATAACACTCCCAAAGTGTAATATATATAATTTTTCTATTTTGTCCTTAAATTCACACATTAAAGTAGGATTCAGTAAAATATTTTTTTGTAAAGTTAGTCTTAAAATACGGTCGTATCTTTTTTGTTGAAAGGGTTAGAAAGTATAGGTGCCTATTTAAAATAATTTCGAGAAAGTTAGAATGCCTTGTAAAAATTAATAATATATATAATTTTTACTATTTTTGTCGTAGATTCTATTAAAGTAGAGTTCGAGTCACAAAATATTTTTTGTAAAGTTAGTCTTATCTGATCATGTCTTTTATTTGAAAGGTTAAGTATAGATCTTTTATTAAAATAATTTAGTTAATTACCTGTATGAATTTGTAAACTATTTCTTATTTTATTAAACCCCCAGGCCCCATCAAGTCATGACTAATTGATTATCATATTTTGAACTTGTAAGCTGGAAACTCTGAACTTAGTCTTAACATTAAGTTATTGAGAGCAAAGGGCCAAATAATTCAAGAAGATAGGTAGCTTGCTTTAGGTGTCCAGCAGACTTCAAATAATACTTTTATCTGCCCCATTTGCTAATTAAAATGTCTTGCTGTGGACTGTGGTCATCTGCCTTCACAGTATACAGTAGACGTGGCTAGCTAGATTCGGACAATGTGCGTTTGTTAAGTGTCGGGAATGAGCAATGTCATGCAGAAGAATGACTTAGTGTCTTAGAGCCTTGAATGACGTTAGAAATTATTGAGGCCCGCCGCTGCATTTGGTAGCTAGTTAGTGTGTCGAAGCGAGGCTGAATCTTCTTTCCCAGTCGGGCGTCGTGTTTAACAACAAGGCGTTATATTGATACTCTTGATTTATTCATCACCATTTCCACACATATTTACACTATTGCAAATAAAAAACAAACCATACACAACCATAAAATAAACCACAAATATCTAAATAAAAATTCAACAAATTCACTTAACAAACTTCAATTTCAACACTCATAGGACGAGAAGATGAAGATTGTATCAATTTCAACTTAATAGAGAGAATAATAAATAGCTTTGCAATACTAGCAGATTTTATCAAGAAAATAAATACTAATATAATAAAATTAATAGGATGGAATGATTATATCGATATTGATGGAGACAATAGAGGGAAGATGATGATCTTTAATTCGTTTTGAAATTCTTGATCAACTTCTTGTTTCCAGATGGAATCGCGTCGATTTGAGCGGATAGAACTTTTTATAATTGAAATCTCTTAAGAACCAAGGATGATATATATTACCCAAAAAATGAGCCAAATGATGATATTTGATGTGAGGAATGAAAAAGGTAGAGGTTAACTTTATTTATTTGAGGAAAAAAGTGGCTAGTTTTGTGAACGGACGTCAGGTTAGTCCCGATGGACGTCCGCTAATAACAACTATCTTAATCCAATGAATAAAGGCTAGTAACGGGCCGATGCCAAATTACCTGGCGGGCGTCGCTAATAACGACTATCTTTACTCGATGAATAAATGCTAGTTACGGACGTCGGTTACACAAGCTTGAGGCGATGTCTTGGCTTGATTAGAATCGTCATGAATCGCGTAGCGAAGTGTGTGGAACTTTTTTGGCTAAAATCTTAGCCCGCCCGCCTGATAGTAAATTGGGACAACTGAAGCGAGCATCAGTACAACGAGCTTAGACGGGCAGAAGCGGTTGTCGATCCCGGATAACGAAGCAGCGTGAACCTCGGCCTTTACGCGTCTAGTTTCTGATTATCCTTTTTTCTTTTTTGTGGAGATTATTTTTTAGGAGTAAGATTTTAATGGACCTAGATAAAACTGTAAAGAATTAAAGGGATGATCTCAATCATGAGATTCAAGAGTTTACCATCTATAATCTAGCTACAAATTCACAAAGATAAACTACAACTTTAAATTCAAATACAAATGCCAACTATACCTTATCTAATAGTTACAACAAACTATAAGAATATCCTAACTATGCTTCTGAAGGATGCGACTTGTGTGGGCTGCTGGTTGGTAATCTTTGATTGCTTATATCCCCTGATAAGGCCTTGTGACAGGCAAGATTGTTCTATGATAACCAAATTTAGATGATCTTTATTGGCTTGTAAAGAACATCTACTAGTTGTATTTGAGTAGGAACATGTTTCACAATTAAATCTCCAAACGTACTTTTTCGGACGAAATGATAATTCAATAACAATGTGTTTGACCTTGAATGTTAAACGGGATTATAAATAAAGTAAGTTGTGAAATGTTATCACAAAGAGCAAGCTAGATAATAGAAAAGAGTGGTATGCATATCCTTAAGCAACATTTGAATCCATACTTGCCATTCTTCGATGCTAAAGCTACATATTACACTTTCGGTACTTTGATCGAACTTGTGTAGGTTCTTGTGAAGACCAAGAGATCAAGTTACCTCTAGAGAATACACAATAACCAGAAGTGGATCTTCTAGTTGTTCGACAACCAGCCCAGTAAGAGTCAGAATATCCCAAGATATTAAGAGATGGCATTTGTGATGAATATAAGCCATGAGAGAAATAGAACAGCCAAGATATCCAAGAATTAAGCTTAGTCAGGTGAATGAGTTGTTGTAAGGTGTATGTACTAGTAGGAAGCTTGAATCACTGACATAATTAATATCAGTTAGGTGTAATGCCACGAATGCATGAGAACAATGAAACACACATCTGTTGATTCGGGTAGATAACTCTTTGGAGTGTCATGGTGTCTTAAGCCCAGATGGGTTGAGAATTTTTACTTGTCAACAACTACTGTTCTTTTGGCAAAAAATAATCCATGAGAATCATGTTCTACTTCAATAAAGTCATCAATAAATTCTACTGCGAATGGAGATGATGAACTGTAATGATTATATCGTCGACATATACTTGAGGAGATAGATAGTCATGTATTTACTTTTGAAGATAAACAAACTTGAATCGGCCAGCTCTTAATAAAATCATAGCTCGGTAAAATATAGAAACTTTATCAAACCCGAGCCCTTAGGTTGCTTTAACCCATAGAGATTTGCCGAAGACATGAGTGATTAGGAAAATGGAGTATTGATAAAGCCTGAGTAGACTAACTTACGTATAGACAACCGAAAGAACACCGTTAAAATGCATTCTTAACATCTAGTTTCCTTGTTCTAATGTTTTGAAAGCGCAATTGTAAAACACGATTCTAATAGTAGTAGAACGACAACTAGAGAAAACGTTTGATCGAAATCAATCCATATTATTGTTTGAAACCCTGAGCCAACTAGTACAGCCTAGTATCTGAAATGGAGCCATGGGCATTTAGCAACTCTAAGCTTTTACATTTACATCCAATTAAGAAGTTATGTGTAGGGCAAAATGTACTAACTTCCACGTGTTATTTTGGATTAGAGCATTGTATTAAATCGACATTCTTTTGTCTCAGTAGGTATATTTATGACATCGGTAAAACATGTCGGGAAATAATGAGGGATCGGGAAGAAGATTAGGTAGGTGGAAGGGAAAGCTTGGAAATGGAAGCAAGATAACTTTTGTTTTATATCTAGTGATCATATGATGAACAACCTAATGGATAGGAGTAGTATTTGTGGTAAAGGAGAGAAGAGGAAGAAGCAATGGGAGATGGAGAACATATAGTGAGGGAGGAAGAGATGGGAGAACTATTTGGGGAAGAAATGGAGGGTATAGTAAAGGGAGAAGAGATATGTGGGACTGGAGGAGTTGCAGAATGGAGAGGAGGAGGATCTACTGGCAGTGATGTAAATAGTATAGAGAGGGTGAGGAAGTGAAGTTAAGTAGATGGTCGTTGTAGTATAGATGAAGGAATAGAGGCTGTGATCGGAATAGGTGGAAGAATTATAAGTACTGAAGTCAAAATTGGAAGGAAAATTTAGTGGAGTATGTGGAGAAAGATATTGATGAAAATGAGGATAAGGAAAAATTTGTTCCTGAAACTTGACATGTCTTGTAATTATTACACGTTCAATTGCAGGATTATAACATCTATATCCTTTATGAAAGGAAGAAATGCCAAGGAAGACATGAGGAAGAGAGCATGGATCATACTTTTTAGAAGTAGAATTTATAAGATTGGGATAGCACAAACATCCAAACACCTTGATAAAGCTATAGTCTGGATGAACATGATAGAGTAATTGATGTGGAGATTGATTATTAAGAGAGAGAATCAGGCAGATCTTATTTATTAAATACTCGGAGTAATGGAGCCAAGCTTGACCCCGAGTACGAGGAAGCATAGATTGAAATAAGAGACATCGATTTTTATCCACAATGTGTCGATGTTTTCTTTCGGCACATCCATTTTGTTGTGGTGTATGAGGGCAAGAATATCTATATAATATGCCATGATCTTTAAAGTATGGTTGCAATTTATGAAATTCACCTCCTTCATCAGCTTGAAAGGTGATAAGATGAGAATGAAACACATTTGTTATCATTGAATTAAGTATGTTAGTGTGTCAGATTTGTTTTTCATTGGATAGACTCAAGTGTATCTAGTATAGGCATCAATAAAACATACATAATAACTAGCATTACACGAAGGATATAATAGGAGATTACGGACATCGGAAGCGAGCTCAAAGGAAAAGAAACTTTCATTTCTGCATCTTGAAAGGGAAGCTTTACATTTTTACCAAGCTGACAAACATTACAATGACTATCTGATTGAGAAGTACATGTGATAAGCTTTGTATTTGCTGGTAAGAGCGTAGAACTAGGATGGCCAGTCATGTACGCTCTGGATAAATGCGAGGAGTGAAACATAGGTGGAAGACAAGGCGAGTGAGATTACTGATGAGGATAGAGAGCGCCTTGATTACTCTGGCTGAAGTTGAGTTTTCAAATCTTGATCCTTATATGAGGCGGAAAGAGGTGAGGTGGAGCAAGCATGAGTTGTCAGCCAGCGCGATTGATGAATGGAAATGATTTTTTCGTTAAGGAAGGAGCAAGCGATACGTTGCTTGAGATAATACTAAACGTAAGATGTACCGGTGTGAGTAGTAGGAGAATATCACCATTTCGACTACTACTTGGTGATTGTCAAAATAGAATTATTAAAAGTTAAAATATCGAGGATTACACATTAAGTTAGCAGAAGAGGTATTTATGCGGATGCAATTTGTCTGGGCACTATCGATTATGTTATTCGTAGCGTGAAGTGACTTTTATGTAGTTTCACTTGAGAGTGTATGCATGATTAAACACAGTAGACGATATTCAAGATGCTGCGTGGTTGTGAAACATATTTGACATTCGAAAAGAACTTTCGAAGGGGTTGAGATATGTGGAGAAAAACCGAGGAATTCGAAGATATTTAATAGGGTAGGTAGAAGTCCTTGGAGAAGAATAATGAGAGTCAATATTTGAAGAGTTCTAGGAAGTATTTTTGTGATTAAAATGAACATGACCCCTGTTAGATTTTCCTACCTAATAATGAATGAAATCTTGGACACAGGAGATTTGACTTTGGTATAGGCGAATAAAGTACCGTACGAGGCGATGAATCGGCGACATTAGTTTCTGCGTTATGTTATCATTTCCTTTGAAAGTAGTGGTCGAATGTCGGAGAAGTCTAATTTGAGTTGGAGGCATTCGTGATAGTTTTGAATGCCTTCAAATGCGAGGAAAGGTAGCGAAGTAATGCACGAGCAACAAGATCAGAATCTTGAAGAGGTTCACCAACATCACAAAGATTGGTGTAAATAGAGTGCAATTGTTGAAGATAATCTGTCATGGCAAGATTACCTTTCTTAAAATGCTAAAACTTATATCTCAATTGAATTTGGGTAGCAGATGCATTTGCAAGAAACAGCTTTTGTAGAATAGTCCAGGCTTGATAAGAAGAGTGGCACTCATGATTGAAAGGTCTCGAAACAGGTATGAGACAAACGTGGGCATGATCCAGGCGGAGTGCGATATCGCTTCGCATTGGATCAGTAGCATTATTAAGAATGAGACTTCATCTGGACATGGGAGATCCGTAAACCAACTTGAAGCATTTGTCCTCGAATAAAAATATCATATAGCTTTTTTAAGGTAGATAATTGTGGTATCAGTTAAGGCCCGATCTAGAATTTTTTGGCATTGGTGGACAAGGGAACTTTTGAGGGAAGGTATAGAAAAGGAGCAGCGGGTGGACTTGAGGGACTATCAACATTGTTGGAGTTGATAGGACCTTAAGGGCCATTGCTAGAATTGATAGGATCTTGAGGGCCATTTGGAGGAGTTGAGGTGGGAGAAGTTGACATTGTTTTGAAGGATCAATTTCAAGCGGTTGATACCATGTAAAAAATTATAGGGATAGTTTGATCCTTAAGATCAATGATCTATTTATACAAGAGTTTATAAATCTATAATCTAATCCCGAATTCACAAGATAAACTACAACTTTAAATTCAAATACAAATGCCCACTATACATTATCTAATAGTTACAACAAACTATAATAATATCCTAACTATGCTCCTGAAGGATGCGACTTGTGTAGGCTGCTGGTTAAGCCAATCTTTGATTGCTTACAAAAACGTCATTTACCATGTTTGAATCATTAATGTTAACCATTCTTTAGTCCTTGGTAGCTTTTGAGGAATGTTGGAGGCATTTTTTTGTTGCCGCTTTAGTTGGACATTTGTATTCAATATTTCAATACTTTTTCATAACATCTTTATATTTCACGTTCTTTTGTTAGTTAATCGATATTTAATATTTTTATATTTATGCATCATCCCGAGTCAACGGCGGGGAACCTTTTAAAAGGTATTGGAATATGTTAACGATGTCGTAGGCACGTAGCCAGATAGAACCATACCCTTGATAGGTTAGTTTGGTCCGAGAAATTTAATGGCTGGGATTCGGTCCGGTCAGGTGACTAATATTGATTTTTGAAGGTTCGAGTCGAGTTCGAAGGCTTTTTCAAAAAACAATTCGGTCGATTCGGTCCACAATTTTTCGGCTTGATTCGAAAATGTTCGGTCAGTCATTGACTATTACTGTTAATATCTTATCTGAGTGAAAATAATATTACATCAGCTGACATAATTTCAAAATTTGACGAGCAAAAAAAATTACAGTCCCAAAAATTAAAGTTTGACAATTCAAAGTAAATAGTTCTCAGTAGTAAACAAAATAGCAGTGCATTGACCCATTCTTGAAGTCTACTGGCGTTTTCTTGTTGTTCTTGGAGTTTCTTGGTGGTTTCATAGAGATAGTTGATTGTGATTTCCTTTTCATTCTGGAAGAACGGGTGGGGCAAGCAGGGGCAGCTTCATCATTTTGATTGTGATGGCGAAAATGCAAGAAACACTCCCAAGGCAAGTAGGGAACAAGCAAACAAGTGAGGCAACATTCCAAATTTGCAGTCATGCATTTTCTTGGAAATCGAGGAAATAAACTGACAAACATTTAAATTCAAAAAGTTACTAATGTAATGAAGTAAGTAAGACAAATGAATCGTATAAAAAGTATGTTATAATAAGGAAATCGGAGCGTCCTATTAAATCTTTCAAATATAACGTGATTAAGTTCTTCGATTTACGATACAATACTTTTCATTTACCTGGCTTGACAAATTAAATTTAAGTACTTTAAATAAGTAAATGTGACAATAGGCAGCAAAATTAGCAGCATAATGAGCCTTGAATCTAGGCGACATAATTGGCAAAGAATTGAAGTTTTGTTACTCGGATGAGCCGAGTTCGATTCCATCTAAATACGACATCGGATTCGGAACCTCCCCGTTTTAATATATTCAAAGGAGGGGTATCTGAGGAATCAACAAATGAAAAAGTCATTAGTTAATAATAAAATAAAACTACAGACCAATTTGATTAACTGAAATCCACAATTTAATTAAAAAACTAAAAACCCTAATTCAATTAAACTGAAATTAAAATATTAGTTACAAATTAGAAGTAACAAAATACATGATCTGACGTACATTCGAACCAAAATCGAAATAAGAATTGGAAGGTAAAGTCAAAGCTGAGTCAAACCTAAATGAAAAACTCAAAAATTAACTTAAAATTCATTTCTTAATTTATTCATTACATATATTGGAAAAACAACAAAAATCAAACCCAAATCGAAGTCAAAGCTGAAAAGTCAAAAGTCAAAGTCAAACCTAAATAGAAAAATAAAAATTAGCAAAATTAGTGGCAAAATATTTATTTATGACATGTAACCATGACAAAAACTAGCAACAATGTATAGAGATCAGCAGAGATTACCTGCTTGTTGATTTGGATTGCATTGAGAAGGCGTTGTTGAATCGTATAGGAATCAAAACTACAGAGTACATAGAGAATGAAAAGATGAAAAAATTGAATGGAGGTAAAACACAAGAGAGCTTGACGGATTGGAGAGAAATAAGGAAGTAGGAATGGTGATGAGGAAATGAGGGTGGGGGGAGATAGCACAATTACTTAGCGTTCAGGCGCGATGGTGTGAAAATGAGAGATTAGTTTGTGTTTGGTATAAATGGACACAACAATTAGTATTTCGGACCGAATAATTTAGGATAGTTCGGTCAGATAAAAGTCGAATGTCGATTTAAAAATTAGAACGTTTGATTAAATAGAATGGTATAGAGCAGTTTTTTGACCAGAACTCATTGAGAATCGACTTTTCGGGTTCGGATACATGTCTTTTATTAATACGTACATATCTCTAACTCACTTGACGATCTGTTTCTTTGCTTTAATACATTAGTGTGAAAAACGTATGCAAACTAATTTGAAAATATTACAATAATTTCTCCTTGGCTTTTAGTTTGAAATTATCTATGACATGATATTATACTGAAATAGTATTAAACTGACTTTACTTTCTTGTTTTGGCACCTAGACATCTACATGTGATTTACTATTATCATTACTGACGATAGGTACATTATGATGATGTTACAGGTTCCATGATTGAGACATTTGCTGTACATGATATTGGGACAACCAGTCTATTTACTCGCGATTGCCCTTATCAAGTAAGTTTCCTTTTCTTTGTTTGAGCACTGTTCATCTCCACTATTATATAGTGCATATCAGTCTTCTTATTATCACGGAGTAATGATATATACTATCGGATGCCCCTTTATCCTGCTTAGGGAGAGACTATTTAGAAATAATGGAGCATGTTATGACCTTATGGTGTTGATTATATGACATAGTTAATTTCTATTGTTATGAATGTGTATTGACTTTGCTGATCTTGATTGGTTCCTACTGCCATAGTCCATATAACATTTATGGACATTTTTGAATGGGAGTATGCATGTCAAATGTGAATAGTTACTTGGTATGTGAAGAAGTAGTTTTTTGACTATAAATGATTTTATGAGTTTGTTGAGTAAAAATATGTAAAAAATATAGCAAAAAATGTGGAATGAAACCTGACAACAGAAGTTGGTTTATTTCCCTTTTAGAAGTAGAAAGCTTTGTCTTATACAAGTGGCTGGATGCTTGATTACTATGCTTAATTTAGAAGTATTAAGCCTTTTTCTAAATCTTGTAATGTGATCCAATGGCATTGAGTGGTTGCTGCCCTTCTTTTTCTGGTTTGCATTAATAATAAAGAGTTGGTGTGGACCGGTGAAGCTTGTCTGCTGTATTTATATATTTTGACTAGAATGTGTTTGATCACTGTAGTTTATGATTTAAATGAATTGATTGCATTAGGTGTTGAAAGAGTCTATGGCTTTGATTCATGCATGTAAAATAGAGGATGAGAGATGAAAGGGTAAGGACCATAATGTTGGATGCCTATTTGTATGATTTATATGATGTGGTACTCTGTTAGGACTCTTGATTATTGGAGCTGAAACATAACATCCAACTTCTTCCAAGTCAATTTTCCAAGAAATCTGTGATGTGATAATAGTTTAATATTTGGATAATCGCCATAGGCGTCAACTGTTGTTCTATTGATGCTACGAACTTGAGAGAATTGTGAAAAGGGCAGGTTCCGCTCGACTTGGGTGCCCTGGGGGCAGGGGCATACTCGTCCAGGATCAACTCGACTCGCTTGCTCATTACCAGCTATTAGTAGTATAGCAGATAGCTATGTGAAAACAATATAACAGGGTCTTGGTCGAGTTTTGAAGTCACAAAGGGCTTAATGCACATTTGAAAATTGCTTCAATTTATTCCAAGTCTCATACTAGCTCTGAATAGATGTGAATGTGACTAGGAGTATTTCTGTTGCTTGGCACGCCTAATTAATCTAGGAGTGAATAAGATATGTTAGTGTTGAGTGTGGAGCCAATTCAACTAGGCCATCTAAAATGCATAGGGGTAAGGTGATTAGGTGAGTGGGTGACAACAAAAGTCACAAGAACCTATCTTTCTCACTACTCATACAATCATGACCGACCAACTGCTTCCTTAATTAACTCAAGTCGGCAAATCTCTCTCTATTTTCACTTATTTTAGAGCAAGTAGACACAATCTGTTAGATGAAAACAATATATTTATGGTGAAGCTTTTACATGCAATTTGGAACGTTGATTTGCAACTTAGATCAATATTCAATAGTGTACATAATAGATTAGTATGTAGTCAGTCTTAGCGTGGATTTTATGTGCATCCCTATAGTGCCAAGAAAAGACCATGTTATTTTATCAAAAATAATTTATTTTACTAATTGTTTAAAAATAAATTATTTTATCAAAAATTAATCTGTTCTAAATAATGATTATTCTATGTTAATTTTTTAGGTAAATGATTCTCCCAATTTAGTTTTTGATGATAACATTAATATCTCTTTGTTAGTTTAGATTTACTTTCACACTTCAAAATAAGTACGCTTCCATATCCTATCATCTTATGGTGACAAATAAAAATGTTATATTCTCTAACTCTTAGATATAATGAAATAATATATTATCAAAAGCAAACTCGTTTCCCTTCTTTCTGGCTTTTTTATATTGTGAAATATCGAGTAATAGATATTACTATGTATTTGCATTTCACTTTTGAATCAATTTGAAAATATTATCCTTATTATCATAAAGTAATAAGCTTGTGTATTACTCTCTCAAATCCCACCCGAACAGGTGAAAATTTGCTAAATAATTAAAATGATTGAGACGATTTAATCAAATTAATTAAAATGTGCATAAAGAAATGCCACGTGGGCTAGGGTTACCGATCAGTACAAATTGATATAAAACCCCGATTAGAAACGAAGTTTCCAGAAAATAGGCTCCGTTAAATGTAGACTAAATTTGGGTTTCGGGCCATAATCCTAATTTTATTACATTAAAATCGTACATGAACTGAAATTGAAGTTTTGGAAGTTCGAAGTTAAAATGAGCAACTCAAAGTTATGGGGAGTTTGAAATGAAACAAAAGATGCAGAATTCAGCGAAAATATATTTGGCCTAGAAAAAGAATCGAACATGCTTTTTACATAAAAGGCGCCCTCACTGCTAACTTTGAGGCAAAGAAATTCTCAAAAATCAACCGGTTGATTTCTTATGAGATTCAATGGATTAAGGTCATGTGATCAGAAACTGAAATTAAACCAACCAATCAGGGCAATATGCAGGAAGCTGTAAATACTTTTACTATGTTTTGAAAATTCCATCTCGTTGAATCAAAATACTTCAAAAAATACACAAAAACATAGAGAGGAAAATACAAAACGATCTAAAATTTAGAAGTTGAATCTTTAAAAGTAGCAATGAAACCTGACTTGGTGGTTGGAAAACACCTCAGTAGCCAAAATAGACTCTGAAATTAGAATTATTTCTAAGCAAATAACTCTTAGTGCGAAGCAAAATTTTGATGAGAATAAACATAGAATTCTCAAAATAGAATATTCGATAATAAACTAAATATTTTGTTATTCTATAATCCTTGCATGACAACTTTTTGAAAAATCTCGGTATTGATTAAGCCGAGTTCCATATGTAGAATACTTGAGCGTTGATCCACTATGAAACAGATTAAGGGAAGGAAGCAACATTTCTTGGGCCCTGTACAAAGTTGATCGTGTATAAATTGACAAGGTTGGAGCAATGCAGTGGAAATCGGTGTATATTGATTTCTATAATTCAAAATAATTGTTGTAACGATTCATTCTTAGTTTTAGTTAAATGAAGTTACCGACTATGTGTTCAATAATAGTAATTGTAAATTCTTAAATAGAAACTTCATGATATCTCGAGGGTTATCTTGGGATTCTTTAGATCATGCATGTCGTTATAATAATAATGGTCAATTTACTATTATTTACCACCATTTGCTATTATCTCGACTGAAGGTCAGCATATCTGATGAGTTGATTTTATTTCATGAATGAGAATTAAATCGTGATTGTTAAATTGAGTTAATTGAAATCAAGATACTCAATCGAGAGGTTTGTATAGTGTAAAATATAAATTAGACGAAATCAGGTGTTGCTTTCGTTAAGACTAAATTAGCAGTTTGACTAATGGGCTCATTAGTGACTTGTTAGTTACTAAATTTAGCATTTAATTAGTTCGCAGTTTTTAGCGAAGTTAGCTTGTTAGTTAGGAGGTATTATTAAGTTAAAGAGGTATTACTTTATATAAAGGAGAAAAAAAGATGAAAACCTAATCATCTTTTGTCCTTTTCTTCCTCAAGCCTCATAACCATATCATAGCCAAAATCAAATTAAGATTTTGAAGCAGTTCTGTGTCTAATTGTTAAAGATTACATAATCAAATCGAGATTCAGCCATTCTTAGTATGGAGGCATCAACTAACATGGAATTCTAGGAGTTGACGGAGAACCCCCCGTGAGAGAAAAGTTAGTGACATCATTGCGTTGTAAGTGCTTGTATTCATGAACAAGTTATGATTTCCAACGTCCCAGCCCAAATACTTATCTTCAAACTACAACGGCAATTTGTCGAGGCAAGCGTAATATAAGCTAGAAACTGACAAACAAACTAAATGAGACCATATACATTCTCTGACAATAATTGTAGTGTGCAAAGTGATCTTCTTGGAGAATAAAATCTAAGTGAAGCCAAATGCAAACAAGTCCCCAAAGACAAGTAATCTCTTAAGCTACAAGTTCAGCAGCTGATTAAACACTCTGACTACAGTCCCAACAGATTATCCATGTCCGGCTGAGGTGGTAAATGATACTAAAACCATGTCCACAGGAACACGTGCGATTAAGTCCGTCGAGTCTAAAACAGAATCAGGATTCGAGGCAGAGATCGAGTTAAATAAAACTGACAGAATATCTTTGCTTCTAAGGCTCACACAGGCTGGATCGTATAAATTGAGATCGGTCTCGAAGTACATCGAAACTAGGAAGCGTATCATTTCGTCATAAAGCTCATATCCAAAATCACTGCAATCAAGTCAAATTGACTCCAAATCCAAAGTAGAGACTACGTCTCACTGTCGAGGCAGAAGTCGAGTCAGCCAGTCGGGGCGTCTAGGTAAATTGACAAGCGGCAGGGGCTTTATAGTTTGAACCAATCGATCTGTCAGGCATTATAACATGTCTTTAAATTTTAACACTACGGTGAATTTATTTTGTCTTATATTATAAATAATAAAAAATTCTTCTTTGCATTGCACTCCTCTATCTTATTTTAAAATGATAATTTCTAATATCTCGATATTAGAACATGTTATTATAATATAAAATATAATATATTATTCAAGATTTTTAATGAAATTTCTTTACAAATGTCAAGCCACCCACTTTTAATAAGGTGTTTTGGCCTTCGCACGAGGCACCAGCATATGTAACCTCCTTATTTGTCCTTGGTGATTGTGCCAGGAGATATCTTTATGATCATCAGTTTTGGACAAAGCACACGAGTAATTATCCAATCATTAAATCTTATCATAAATAATTATTTATTAATATCACAACCTTAAGAACTTGGGCACGTTAACTCTTTTCCGAAGAAATAAAAACAATGAAGTAAGAAACTAAAGAATTCCTGTGATTCTTCCGTATTATAATTATCTTTATGTTTTCGCCCCTCAAAACTTAAAAACTAAGACAAAAGCGGTGCATTATTTGCACTTTGCGTAGTGGAAGAACCATCACCATCCAAGTCGGTGCGTGTAGTCCATTTCAAAGCTCCGAATCTCCTTTTGTTTTCTCATGTAGTCATGTATGCTTGTTAAATGTTATCAGTTTACTTACACATTAACACATGCCTTGCTTTTATTTTACAACTCTCAAATCCCAAGATGGTTTAATCATCAGTTCCATTGTCTATATTCAATTTATACATTATTACTCGTTCTAACAATGAACTAAGTATCAATCTAGTTTCATAAAGTGAAATCATATTCCGTTTTGCTATCTTATAGTTCAAAAGTTATGATTTAATTTCAAAAAGTGACTATATAAATATGATTTTGACCTCCAATAGAAGAAATGTCAAGCAATAACTATAAATACCTTGTTAATCGTTTTGAAATAAAATGATTATTCACTCGAATTTTTTTTGTAGTTTAACAAATAAAGAAGTGTTTTTTATAGTTGTCGTTTTAACATAATAAATAATATTTTCATTTTCGATATCTTTTTCTTCTTTTACTCTTGAAATAAGCAATAAGCCAAATGATATAGTATGGTGGTTGTCATTTGCATTTTAATGTATTTTTTAATTATTTTTTTCGCTTGTCATATGCAAGCGTCTTTAAAATAATGCTTCAAAAAAGGGAGGGAGTATGTTTTTAGCTTGTTAAGCACAAAATATCATTGTCAACTTACTAGCTCTTATAAGTGTCAATCATGGATAATACAATTGTTACTCATTAAGCATTTCTAATGTAATACTCGTAGTAATTTGTTTTGGGTGAATCTATAATATCATGTTTGGGTTTCAACAAACAGTTTTTTACCTAGATTGTGCAAGATAAATACATTCATCGTCATTAATCACATATATAAAACAAATATACTTGTACTATCCTTATTCTATTAAAAGATTGTTGTGTAATTTATTTTCTCAATAATAAAATTAACAAATTGGCTATGATTTGAAACATATTTTGTGTTAGTTAAATAGATTAAGATGATGAATTTTATTAATTATCTTCTGAAAGATTTTATTATTTATAAATATGCATTAATATAATAAAACTCTTTTGGAAAATCTTCCCCAGATGCAATTAGAAGGATTTGATGTAGTCTTGGTGATTTGTTTAGTCTTGATTGGGCCCTGTTGGGAATTTGAATTGTGTTTGATTTAGTAATCGGGGCCGGATTTGTATGATGCTGGTTGGATTTAGATTTGTCTTAGACAGGTTGCTGATGCTTAAGTTGTATTTGGATTTGTCGCCGATTTGGATGTGAGGAGTTTGGATTGAGTGTGATCTGGGCGGATAGAGCAGTCTTTGAACGTCTTTGACTTGGATATGGTGCAGGCCCAGGAAGCCTTAGCGATATGCGTGTGGTAATGCAGACGATCTTGGTACAGGCTTGAGTCGTGGACTTGATTTAGATTTGTGTGGGGGTCTTGTGATGTAATATAGTTAGGCGGGATTCGAGTCTTTATCGAACTTTATCATTGGGCTGATGCTATTATAGTCAAGATGATATGATTGTCTTGTCGAAGAGGTCACGTACTTGAACTTTACTCGTGTTTAAAATGATAGGCAGAGGCCCCATGGAGCTTATATCATGCATGATTTCTTGAGGGTATTTATAGTTTAATGATGTGGATTTTATTAGATTTATGAGAGATATGAATAATTAGATTACCGGTTTTGTGTCTTGTCGGCCCAAATTCTGCGTTTGTGCGAGCTTGACTATAGTTAGCGCTATTTTAGTGATGAATGAAGAACTTTGTGTTCTTTCTCCGTTCTTGATTTTAACACTTGTTTTGAGCACATAGGTTGAAGATATGATGTTTTTGATGATTTTCTCTAATAAAGTATCAATCTTGAGAGGTTTTACATGAAGAAATATCTTACGAGTTAACATCTTTAGGATCTTTTGTTGTATTTCTTATTGTGTTTAGGAATGTGTAGGTGTAATTACCGAATTGAGGTATTGCGAACTTTGAGGCTATGCCGATTGGTTGATCATGTCGTATGGATTCACGATCTTGTCGTTAAATTTTGAAATCTGTCGTTAAATGGATATTTAATATAATATATTTTCAAAAGTCGCGACTTTGCTAATCCATGAAAGATTCTTTCTTGATTCTCAAGTATACGGTTTGTAACCTGGCTCTATGGGACCATTATTTTAGCTCGTTTGTCAAAAATCTGCTTTTAATCGGATTTTTTGCAGATATTATTTTAATCCCGTAAATTAGGGAACCTATTTTAATATTATAATTAGGCTTTATTAATGATAAACCTAATTTCTAACTAATTAATTTGAGGTGGCTAAATAACCGAGCCATAATTTACGTATGTGATTTTTGGGTGAGTTCGATCGGAAGCCACAATCTCGCGTCATGGCTGAGATATTGCTCTTTTGTTAATTTATTAATCGACCCTCTTAAATTAGAGTTTCATAATTTAATTAATTAAATTTTATTTACAATTGATATATTAATTTCTTCAAAACATTATACTAAAATTACAATTTATTTGAATTGAAATGTGAAAATGCGTTAAGCGATTAAGATTTAACGATGTTTTATGGATGTAAGGAGTATTAAAATAACTAATTCATGATCTAATGATCATCTCTTTCCTCCGATTCATGGCTTGTTATCGTTTAATTTTTTGAAATTAAAGCTTTTAGCCAATCAGTGTGTGAGTATTCGTTATTAAAAATATGAGGTATATCATTGGATTCGTTTTTAAAAATACTTTCATAATATTAATTTTAATTTTTTTAATAATATAATTAAAGAATAATTGAAGATTAAAGATTTATTTTGATATGTGAGAAATTGAATTAAAATAAATTGGAAGGAGTAGAAAATAAGGTGGTGTAATAATACAAAGCCGCAGTATGACAATGGACATAAAACTATAATAGAGAAAATTGATCCGATCAATGCATAAATTTCAAAGTTTAGATATGATGAGTCCAAAGTAGATGCATGAACCATAACATCTATTAATACGGAGTAGTAATTTTGTAAGGCTCAAAGTGAACAAGGCAATCCAAGAATATCTACATGTAATTGTTACACTTGTTTCCATAAATATTCAATTTCTTCCCCATAAATACTGATGCGGAGTATAAGCCGCTTTCTCCACGGAACTTGACTTCACCTTAACAAACAGACAAGCTACCGATAGACTATGTCGGCTGACTTTGTACTTATCTTAAAATCAAACAAATAAAAAATTAATCAAGTTTAAACGTGGCGGCCGAGCGCAGTCGCCATACTAGCAGCCAAATAGGAAATCTTTATACTCTTCTATTTTTAATCATCAAATTTGTTTTTTTTTTTTTTTAATTATAAAGACAATCCTGATACCTAACATTAACCGAATTCAAGATGCCTAAATCTCTACAAGCTTTTTAATTATTAGTACAATTAGAGCATTTTATGGTAGGTACTTCTTGACTTATATTTGGGTTATGGTGTCGGTTGATGGCTTTATGTTGAAGCAGTCTTTTTAGTCGATCAACATGTTTGAAAATGTCGTCTCGGAGTTGGTAATTTCGTCTAATTTTACATTGAGTCTCCGTTAATTGACACTTTTTAGAGGCATTTTAGTCATTTCGCCTGTTTTAAAAAAAAATAGCAAAGGCATTTTAGTCATTTCATACTATTTTTTAAAAAATAGCAAAAGCGAGGGAGGATCGACATGTTTGAGTTATAATTAGGGGCGATCGACATGTTTGAGATATGGTCGTCGATTGCCCATGTTTCCAAAATCGTTCGGTTAAAATGCTAGCGCAATTTATACTAAGTTTTGTTAATTGAGTGCGTGGGTATCACGTGACATTTCCCCTGAGAAGCGACTTTCGAGGACATTTCAAAATCGTCGTCATTTATTTTATCCAAAAGCGTTTGATAAGAAATAACAATTTAATTTTGAATTTTTTCCCTCGAAATATAGCTATGAAATGACTAAAATCTTACAGAAAGTGTCACGTGGCCCAGTGCGGAGACCAAACACAAAAGCTTTAAACGAAGCTACTGCGTGAGATCGATTTTGAAGCATCGAAATGATAAACCAGCGTTCTAGTAAGCGTCGTAGGGCCATGTAATAAATGTTCTTCATAGCCTGTTTACGGGGCCACGTAAAATGACTAGAGTAGCACACTCAAAAGTGTTAGTGCATGAGGAGCAATAGAAATTAGGCGAAATGCTGGCGAGATCATTTACAACATCAAGTGATCGGCACTGAAGCATGAAATAATCGAAAAAAGGATCATGCTTAGAAACATGCAGTGACTCATCCCTCTTGCCTTTTGCCCTACTTATTAATATGATGATATATAAAAAAGTACTCCGTATTATGATATATACAAATATTTTTATAATTTTTTAATTTCAATATCTAAAGTTAAGTATGAAATAAGTCATAGTATTAAGAAAATATATTATAGTGTCATATATGTGAAAATTCTGATAATTAAAAAAATTGTGAAATAAAATTCGAGCGATGATCATAAGGCATGATCAATCTTTATTGTCAATTAATTTTAAAATAAAGTTTTTAAGAATTATTAACATGTATAAAATGAAATATTAACATGTAGATCCAATTAAATGTATGGTTCAAAATAGTATATTATTTTCATACAGGGAATGTATGTAAAAAATTGATAATTATTTAAGTATTTTTACAAATGTCTGAATTACTCTTATTATCATCGATTATACAAACGATCCTAAAGTCTTATCTCCTCCCCAATCATAACACGAGTCACACACAAACGCCCATATATATACCCTGTTCCATTACATCCTCATCTCCATATAAATAACCTCAATTTCCACTCAAATCCATTTCATTTCTTGTACAGTTGTACTAATATTCCTCTTTCTCAAAACCAACAAAAATATTTATAAAAAAAATTCCATCTTTAACATTTCAGCATGGAAAATAAAAATGGGTGCTGTTCGGTTGGAGAAAAAAGAAAGCAAACCAGACAACACAACCAAGACAAGCCATATAGAGGAATCCGTATGAGGAAGTGGGGCAAATGGGTAGCTGAAATAAGGGAACCAAACAAGCGTTCAAGAATCTGGCTCGGCTCGTACTCATCCCCCGAGGCGGCGGCTCGAGCCTACGACACAGCCGTGTTCTATCTTAGGGGTCGTTCGGCTCGGCTTAATTTTCCGGAATATATGGTTGATGATGAGTTGCATGATTTATCAGCTTCGGATATTAGGAAGAAAGCAACTGAAGTTGGAGCCAGAGTTGATGCACTTCAACAAACTATTTTGAGGGACAATAATAATAATAATATGGATAGTGGACATGTGTCGGATTCGGGTCGGGTTTGTTTGAAGCCCGACTTGAATGAGTACCCGAGTCCTGATGAGAGTTGGGATTGATTATATATTGAAGATGGCTAAGTATAACAAAAATGGAAATTATATATTTTGAACAAGTTCTTGGTCATCTTTATTCAACCCCCCTCCCCCCTTTCTTGAATTGTATTTTGGTATGATGATAAAACAGGGCTTGAAAGGGCTGTGTAAGGTTTGCTCGGCGGCCAGAACTATAAAAGAAAGAAAAAAGATAATCCGAATGGATTTTTATTGATTATGATGATTATTTCTTAGCTTGTGTCATACTATATGGTTGTTCAAAGATGATCATGGTAATAAGAGATTAGCAAGAAATAAAAACTCGTATGTTTCTATTTTTATTTAAGATTGAATAATAACCAACTAATAACAACCAAGTTTTTGATTTTTATCAGATTATGGAATAATTATTGGTTGTGGATTAGTTCCTAAAGCAAAATGTTTATATTTGTATTCCATCTATGTTGATTTTGGAACACATATATGAATACTTTTCCCTTAATTTTTTATTATATGCATATTAACCAATATTATGAAGTGAATGGCAATTGAGAAATAATCCATTGGATGGTCTGATCGATTTTTAAAATAGGGAAATTAAGCTACAATATTGTCACCTTGTGTGCTTCCTAAGAATTTATCCTCTTTATTATACCCATCCATCTTTATTATGCCACGAGATCAAGAAATCACGGATTTATAGGAATTAGCAATTCTTTCGCTATGAGTATAATCATTTCAAAACGATAATACCAATACAATGATAGATTTTTAGGCTACATCACTCGCTAGCTAAAACTGACTCACCAAAATGTGGTGATCTAATGTTGCATTATTTCAAGCTCTACAATACGTCAATATCAATGGACTGTTGAATATATGTGCTTACATTATTTGTCTTCCAATTCATACAATTAATTATCTACAAAAAAATGACTTCATAAAATTAAACTAAGGACGAACTTCTAATTAACCATCAAGCAAAGATTACAGTAAATTAAATAACACAATCGATCGACATCCAGTAGAGAATTAATTAAAGTGGTGGGGATAGAATTGAAGGCATGAGATGGTGGGAGCTTTCCATATAATTTGTTGTTTGCTAGTGGGCGATATGCATGCATGATGGAGAGGTCGGCGGAGCTTATTTCTCCATAATTTAAAGTAAATAAATTAATTGTGAATAATGACAAATTTAATAACCCCTCGTTATTATTACTCATTATTTAACGACGGAATTGATTTTGGAAGGCTACGTTTCGGAATTGTGACTTCTACGTCTGAGGGGACCAACTAGATAACAAAGCTTAGTTGTCACAAATATGTGAACCAGCAATCATAGAGGTAATGCTAAAATGATTTCTTATAATACTTTCATAAAATATAAACTATAAACGGAGAATTTATTAATTAGAATTACTTGAATAAAATTGCAATGACATATCGTATTTACTCAATATATTGACATAAAGCATGATATAAGCATGGCTAAATCTTTGATTAAATAAATCAAATCTACAATCTATATAAGTCTTAATAATTTGATAGAATTTAAAATAAGTTTGCAACCAATGACAGCAACAGCATAATAATAATAATAATAATAATAATAATAATAATAATAATAATAGAAAAAAACATAAATCCCTATAATCATTACTTCTTTGTGGTATCTCGAGCTTTGCTTTCATGTAAAAAAAGCAGTAAATGCTTGGGTATTATAGCAAAATCTTTATCATTAGTTCTGATAATCATTGATATTGAAAGTGGCCGGTGAAGGGTCTTAATTCTTTCTCGCCGTATTAATGGCTGGGTGGCCGATTGAAGGAGTCTTGTGAAAATCATTTCTCTTTTTCTGGCGTCACATAATGACGTAAGATTGTAACAGCAATCATACGTTAGATATCATAGCCGTGAGGGTTGCTGATGTAAACTCCCACTTTCGTCAACCAATAGCTGGTTAACTAAAAAACATAACTAAAAATTTGATAATAGGGTATCAAACTGCTAGAATTCTATATCAAATCAATATTGGAGATTCCATCAGCAGCCAGAATGTCAGCGCAATAACCATATGAAAGAAAATACACGGACAAGATGATATGTGAGTCTCTGGATAATAATTTGTGAAGGAGCTTCTTAGCTACGCCGCCTAACTAACCGAAAATTCATGAAGCACATAAGTATATTATGTTGGAAACGCTACCAAATCAAAAGAAAGAAAAAAAAAACCACGCATGTTTGAAAGAAAGGTGGATGTCAATGGCATTAAAGACAACACAAAAGTAAAAAGATCGGCGAGGCGAATTGGCGTTATCGGTGTCATGCCAATTTATTACTTAGCAATTTCATTTTCTTAGAATCTTAAAATCTGGTAAAATAAAAGAATAACTGTTTATTAAATATAATTGATTGAATAAGAATTACAATAGTATGTCATATTTATATACACATTAGGCACAAAATTTGAAGTAGCACTCCCGATATGTCTACGTAGCAGCACGTCACGTGGGCGGATGATCGAATTCTTTAAATATACTCCTTGCCTCTTAAAATGTTCGTTCATCGTTAAATTTAACTCTTAAAAATCAGAACATCGTAGTAATATTACTTCTGCAAATACTACTAATATTTTATAAAGTTTTTAATCAAATATTATAATATATATATATAAAGTTTAATCGAAATTACCTCTCCGTTTCAAAATAGATGATTGTTTAGATGAAAAATGTTTTATTAAAGAGGGATAGTGGCTTCTGGCTGAGTTAACAAAAATTTCTGTTGAAATGTAAAAAAGCTACGTTGGAATTGGCAAAATGTATATTAAAAATGCAAACAATCAAGCATACAAAGTAAATTTCCACAAATGATGCATGTATTTTTTGGGAGCGGATTAGATGAAATATAATGGACAATTGTGTAATTGATGAAGTATGGTCATTCGAGTAGCAATTTAGTCTTCTAATAAAGTTCAATATTTGAACTTTATTTATTGTAATTCAATGAAAGTTGTGGTAATTATATTATTTCCAACCACAATGTAATTTTCTCCTTATTATTACTGATTGGCTAGCTTTGGAAATCATAAATACAACTTTAAAAATAGTATGCAAATTAAATTGCAACTCTCGAATGAACTAACATGATATTAATTGCTACTAGGTGATATAAGGCTCACATTAACAATTAATTCTCTAATTTTTATTTCTTATTTGTCAATCATAATTAAT
Organism: Lithospermum erythrorhizon; assembly: GCA_019722365.1. NCBI lineage: Eukaryota > Viridiplantae > Streptophyta > Magnoliopsida > Boraginales > Boraginaceae > Lithospermum > Lithospermum erythrorhizon. The sequence continues at coordinate 46,948 of JADFUC010001296.1, read as the reverse complement.
TTATCACATCTAGTCTCATTTCATAAACCGGTTAATAAAAAGGACTGTTGACCTAATTGTTTAATGTTTTGTGAGTATGGCTGAGTAATACTTTTCCCTAGATCCTTTTTCCCCTAGATTGAAGTCTGGTTCTCTAGGATCTATTTTTAGACTCATCAAATTTATTTGGGGCGATTTTTTTCCTTAGCTTACCCAAAGAGAGGTAATCCAATGGTGCACCTTGGTCGATCCAATTCCTTTGTGACTTGGACCTGGGGAAGTGCTTGAGGCCCAGAGATGCGAAAATGTTGGGGTGTGCGCCGCTCTTCGCGGTTATGCTTCACAGTTGAGATATTCTTCCTTGTTCTATCAACGTATTTCTCCTTACTAAATCCAATATCGAAGGGTAGTCTCTTAGGCTACTGACCCAGAAGTCGTCCTGGCCGATGCCTAAATCCGCCGGGTTTTGATAACAAAGTACTCATCATGAATATCGGTTATCATTACATACCAAATGTAGTTTATAATTTAGATGTATTATGAAGAATATCCAAAGGTTTAGAATGAAGTAAATATTCTCGTAGGTTTGATGTATTTGTCTTATTAGATGACGCTGTCGATAAAATATAATTAAATTGGATTGGGATTTTATTGGGTCAGACTTGGATTATATATTTACATAAAGTCACTTTGGTTATAACTTATGTAATGCCTCTATGTTTTCATACTCTATTAAAGACATGATATAGTTGCTCATTGCTAGCTATATATTTGGAATCGCATGGAAGTAGACAACAGCTTAAATAAAGCATATGGACTTCAATGATTTCAATTTTCAGGAGAAGATAAATTAAATAATTACATGGTCGGTCAGGAAAAAAAATGAACAGTTGTTTCTTTACTAACTAGCAGAACCTATTTACAAAAAAGGAGGAAACAAATAATAATGGTAGAGGACCAAGGCTTGTGATCATTTGATATATGTTGATAATCATTGTATTATTAGTCTAAAGTTCAGGTTTAATTAAATATGCAGGTGATTATCAATGCAAACTTCATACGAGTTGCATGCATGCTCATATGAATATTTAATTTCTCTAACAATTAATATAGAAACCATGTTATTGTTATTATTATTATCCCATAGGCAACCTAATTAATGCTTATGCATTTGTCAACTTGATCTTTATATATAGAAATCATAGAATGTATCTTACTCCCATTGTTCTTGATCGAAATCATATAAATAATATTATAGTATTTCACTGGATGTAGCCCTCTAATCTAATCAAGCTAACTATCTAAGTCAAGTTAAATGTTTCGACAAGAATTGAATCGAAAAATTTAACTTGCAACTTCAAGTTATATAGTTCAAAACAAGTTAAATATTATATAAACACATGGAAATCACTTTTTCAAAGAAAAATATTCAAATCGAGTCGAGTCTATTATTTACAAATTTGAAGATTAAAATCAAATAGGTTACTAGCCTAATCAGGTTTAAATTTCTATAACTTTTGTGAACTCATATTCATGTTCTTTGTTTTGATTGATCATTTCCTTGTTTTGAATAAATCATAGAAAGTTATGATACACTGATACAATATATGATATATAATCATATAAAAATGACGACAAAGAATGTAGCACAAAGAAGTATAGAGGATCTCAAATAATGATACTTCATTCACTCTCAAAATTTTATTTAAGTCAAATTTCTATTACTTAAAAAATAAATGTGTCCCATATGGAATGAATTATATCATCTATCAAATCATGTACTAGTCCAAAAGGCCAAAACATTATCAATTTATCATATTATTCATATGAATACATATTTCTCTAACAATTAATAGTAGCCCAATGGACCCGCCAGGCCCATCATCAGCTTTATTTGATCATCATTTCCATGATTTAATAAAACAAAATCAATAAAAAAAATGGCTATGTTTATTTCGACAAGGCTTTTGAGATTTTGTACTTCTTCTCAATGCACTGGTACAGCTTCTATTGCCAATGGTACTACTAATCTATTTGTTTTTTTATTTTATTTTAATGCCCACAAGTGTTTCATTTTAATTGCCATTATTTAATATCATGTTGGTTAATGTTTTAACAGCTTTGCGTTATTGTTTAAATTCAACGGAGTTTTTTGCATTTCCAAAGGTATGAATTTGTTATGCATCTTTGCTTATAATACTCGCTCGATATTAATATAAGTGATTGTTTAGTCTAAAATTATGGAGTAAGTTGATTATTACACTTTAAGATGAGAAATTGAATATTATGAGAACAAAAGTTTAAAAAATAAAAAATGTCATTTTTGTTCAAAATAATCGAGTTTTTTTTGAAAATGACTAACCCAGTGTAATCTCTTTGTATTGATATGAAAGTCTTGATTTTTTGAATTTGGATTTAAAATCAATTAATTTTATGCATGATTTATACTAATTGGTGAAAAATATATCCAATGCTAATGTTTTATTACACTAGGTATTTTATTCAGATTAGTTAAATGTATCAGTTAATGATTTAGTATTCAATACCAATTGCTTGACCCGATTGTCGTTCTGACTTACCGAGCAAATCCCGCAATACGAATGTCTTTTTCATTTGCGCGAGTAACGACTGCCAATCTTATCCAAGCGGGACTCTTAAAAGGTTTTAAAATTTGGATTGATCTTGAAATCTGGTGAGTACCATGCTTTTAGTTGTTTACTCGAAAGTAGAGGTGGTTATAAATTATTATTATTGGAGAATATCGGTGGGGTGAATACAGGCTTTCAACAGGCGCAAACCAGATAAGAGAGTTTCATGATTACCCCCATGAACCTGTTCTGCGATCGCACCCGCCCGTGTCCGTTGTGATTCTTCTGGCCGGAATTGTGAGGAGGCGACCTGTGCTTCGAACTTTGTCTTTCATCGATCTCAGGGACCCCGGCCCTTCTGCAGTATGTGCTAGCGAGGATGGGGGGTGAGTGTTGATAGTAGATAATTCTCTAATAAGACCATATCGAACGTCTTATCAGCACTCTCAGCAGAATGTCTTTGGTGTCAACCCATTTACTGGAAGGTTTGTACCAAATAAAGTCGAGGAAAACTATGATTGGGACACTTTACACAGGTAGACAGCGGAAATCATTCCCGAAAGAGGCACTCTGACACGTCTGTCTTAAATCTTGCTTGAAGCCACATGATATGTTCTTTAATTTGATTGGATTTTGATGTGGGAAAGTATCGGGCTAAGCTTTTGTATAGTTGCTCATGTAGTTTGAGCCACTCGCTGCTCTCTGAGATAGAGAGAGGAAATAACGAGTTGGTGGATGCAGAATAGACACCGTTTACTTGCTTTTTAGAGTAGCGGCTATTTCCATAGAATTTACTAAAAGTATATTCTTGTATTGACATTGAATTAACGATTCTTATTCTAGTTATTGTAATTAATTGAACATGATTAACCTACAATGTTGGCAATCGTAATCCCTCGAGTCATCCAGGAACAGTCATTGCCATCCCCGTGAACATCAATAATACATAAAAGAATAAATCTAGCTTCATAATATCTGTAAACTAGCTAAGTTAAGGAACGAGAAATTAAACTAATATTAGTAGTATCGAAATTGACATGGCATGACTTGACAACACCGATTCACGTGTTCGAATTGATCGGGTCGTGTCCGAAATAATATAATGAATAAACGAGTAATAAATACCATGAGGAATTAAATATCTAAATAAAGTCTTTTCTTAATCTTTAATTAACTAATAATTAAATATTAAATCTTTATCTAGACTCACTTGCTTCTAAATTATTAAGCAATTAAATTCACGAATACTAGCAAGATGCACAAAAAAGTGAATATAATTAATATTTGAAGTATAGTCGGGGACACGTGATTTCATCAGTTAATCAGATTCCAACACAATGATTACTGTTAGTTCATGCTTTCAAGCATTCTATCTGATTAAAATGTTACTTCTCGATTCACTTGTCATTCTCCTAAAAACTAAGCTATATCTACATGATAAAACTTTAAAATATGAGATCTTTTTTAATAGCATATCTTTATTAAATTGCACGTGCCATTATATATCTACATAATTAATTAGAAGCATGTGTTAGATTATTAATTAAGTAATTGATGATCCTATTTCATGATGTCACTTATATAAAGACGACTTAATATTGATATAAAGATATTCTAATTATGCAACTCATTAATTCATGAAATAAATTATTTCAGAAAATTCAATGTCAGTCGACTCATGTGGATTCATTAATAATAAAATTAGTTCATGACAAAAACATAAATAAATACATGAGAAAATGTCTTGTCATCCTTAACAATGTCATATCTTGAATTAAAATTATTCGAACCAATTAAAAGTAATCAACTCGACTTACAGCAGTGCGCAATAATATAATTAACTTCTCGATTTAACTATTTAAGAACTTGAAAGCTCAAACAAAGTTGATGATTTCTTTTAGAAATTGAGACCTCTTTTTCTATTACTCTCTTTATAGGTTGCCGTAACCTAATATTAATATGCCGAATCCACTTATTCTTGGATCATGACTCGTATAGCTTTAGCGGACTCGGTCATTAAGGTAAGAGAAAACCTTGTAGTAATCTGGTATAAGGTGAAGTCAATTTTGATGTGCTTGGTTTTAGTGAAAAGCGGGTTTTTATGTCTTGAATAATTCGACTTGTTGTCGCGTCAAGGGATTGGGGAGATTAACTTTACGCTTCGTGTGTCCCGGTATGGCCCAGTCATTTAGGCTGGCAAACAAATCTTGTATGCATATGACCTGCAATCTGTGCTCAGTTTGTTTGACTTCTTGGGTGCCATGAAACCAAGGGAAGATCGATCGTGAGCATAGCACGAGATGAATTTCCTTGTGGTTGGGCACTTAATCCCTGAGATGCACCTATAAAACAAACCGTTAGAAGTGGTACTATAGATATAACAATATATAGCGGGGTTTCATATGATCATGGTAGGACATGAATTGACTCTTGTGTGACAAAAGTGACATCAGCTTGGTGAAATTCTAATCTCTATAATACGTGAGTCTCATATAAATGCTTGGATCCTCTTGTTGTTGGCAGTGTTAATGTCTGAGAACTCAGTCATTAGGTAATTAGGATATTGAACTTTTTGCATCACAGTAAAGTCCTTTGGACATCACATGTAATTAATCACTTTATGTGTACCTGTTGTGATAAAAAATGTAACATCGATCTGGTGGCTACATTCTGAAAGTATTTAGGCTGTGTGAGGTCTTTGATGTAAGTAAACTTGTTGTGGAAAAACTTTTTTTGACTTGCGTTATCTCTTTTTCATATTTCTTATGTGTCAACATAGACTATTATTAGGATCGGGGAAGCGTATGTGTCTAGTGAGCAGACAAGTGTAATAAAGGTATTGAGAAATCATATATAATTACTGTTTAGCTTCGGTATTTATTATCTTCGAACTTTGTTTTAAGTCCATATAATGATCTCTTTTAACACCAAATACTTGAGACTTTTGTGCTTTGGTATAACAATAGAATATAAATATATATCACCAATAATCGTATAAGTAATATCTCGAGTTGATGTAGTAGCCATCATTGTCTTCTTGACATAAAAAGCTAAGAAAGAATTTTAGTAAATGATTTAGCCATAGAACTACATCAAAATGTCAATCCACTAATTGTTTGGTCCTTTTACCATGATCTTGCTGTATTTGTCATTTGTACCATCTCACTTATGTGAGCTTGAAAACCATCTCTGACTAATAGATTTGTGCCGCTTTAGGGAGATCGACAATATCCCAGTTTGAGTATCTCCAGGTCTTGTCAGTTCCGCGGCGGCCCGACCCATTCTTTGATATATTAACTGTTATATCTATAGTTCTGGACTTTTAACGGGTTTTGCAAGAAAACTAAAATATGTAGTAGAATGAGTAGATAATATAGCAAAATTGATTGCATAGTCTTTGAACCAAGCAATTAAAGTCCTATTTTTGCTTCAGTGTCTAGCTGGCTTAATTTGTGTGTTAGGAATTGTATCAGACTGAGTGGAATTAAGGGATGGACTATGGTGCGTCACAGTATTGTCGCGTGATTAGGAACATGTTGTTCGGTCGATGCGATAAGTTCGAGTGTCTTTGTCGGTGGTACATTACGTTATCATGATTGTCGGGGCACTAGTGGAAAGAGTTTGTGTGCTTTATCCTGTCATGATCTATGGAAATCAATGCATTTTTAGGAAAATTAGGATTATAAGGAAAAATGTGTTCATAAAACTTGACATCTCTAGAGATGACAACTTTCTTATTTACGACATCATAGATTTTGTAAGCCTTTTGTCTTGGTGGATATTCAAGAAAAATTGCAGGTGTTGCTCTAGGGTCAAATTTTCCTTTATTGAGACATTTAGCCTTAAGCATAAGTGCCAAAATTCTTAAGTGAATCAGCCTTAAGCACTTTTGATATTGTTGTAAAGTGATTGCTTGACCGAAAGAAGATATTGATAAGATATAACAGCAATTAAAATGGTAGAATTTCCCAAAATAGTTTGGCCGAATAAAATTTATCATTCTGACTCTTTGCTACTTATAAAATATTTGTGTTTCTTTCCACGATTTCATTTGTTGTGGAATATAGGCCTGAAGACTTTTGATCACGGCAATGTCGGCTTATTTTCACAAAATCATTGAAAGAAGCATTTAAGAACTTTGTGCCATTATCAGTTCTTAATGTCTTGACACTTTTCTCCAATTAAGTTGAAATCATGCTCTATTGTTTTGAAAACCTCTGACGCTTTTTGTGTTTTTTATGCAGCCAATGAGGAATGTTAAATTGTATACTATTATGATCATCTATTATTATTAAAAAATACTTAGCACCTGACCTAGTCTTTGTTTTATAAGGCCCTATAGATCTAAATGCAGTAATTGAAACACAGCAGAGGCAACACTAGTACTAATAGGAAAAAGTAATTTGTGTGTTGTTTTGTAAGTGATTAAATGCACATATTTACATTCTTTTCATTTAACATATGATTGAGTACCTTATCAGAAGCATGGCCAATTCTTTTGTGCCATAGCTTGAGATCATTTCCGTCAAGTTATTTACAAAGTAGAACCCATGTTTATTTGGCGGAATATTATTGTTAATATTGTATGCGACATATGAATGAAAAGAGCTAGGATCAAGGAGATACAAGCCATTATTCTCCTTCCAATAGATTCTGAGATTTTATTTGTGCTAAAGTCACAAATACCCAGTGATCAGTCATGTAAATATTTGAATCATGAGATAACCTACTTACAAAAAACATATTATATTTGAAGACAAGCACATATAGACAATTATACAATTTCAAGTCATTAGATAGTCTAAGCGTACTGTTAAATGTCTTGTTTTGTTGTATTATCAGTGCCAGACTCAAAAAGTTTCCTGTGCCTCATGTCGCAGTTGATCAATTACTATCGACAATTCGGGAATCTGACCTTCATGACCTTTGAATTAGAGTATGGGTTGAGGCCTTTTTGAGAACTTTGATGTTTGTTGCTGGAGTCACTTTCAGCTCGCTTTCCCAATTTGCGTCATGGGTTATTGGATTTCTAGATGTTTTGATAATACTACTCGTCTTCCTCCGAATCCAGAGATTACATGGTTCACATCTTCCCTCTAACGTCTTTCTTCATTTAATTGTAGTTTTTCTTCACTATTATCCGTCCTTAGAGATGGAAATACATAGAGTGCCTTTCAGCTTAGAAACAACCATCTTTTACATGTGATCCGCTTAAAATGTGATTTATCAATCTTTTCAAACTTCTGCAATTTGTAAGTAGAAACTTGGCTTATTACTCAACGTGCGTCACCGTTGAATAGTCTTGAGAGATAGTAGGTAAATGATCCATTAAGAGAATTTAATCCTTGATAACTATACTATTTAATCCCACTCAGAAATTACATGGCCTGCTTTGTTATCAACAATGACGGGTTTGATGCATCCCTATAGCTCATCCGCGAAAAAGCCTTTTAGAACATTTATATTAATAACTTCACAATCTTGCCTTGTTTGCAGAGTAAATCATCCTTCTTAATTCATAAACCCTAGGTCCATTACTTTTCCCAAAACTATCCTTAATTTCATTCCACAACTCATAAGCATATTCAGTAAACACATAGCCTCTTCTAATTTCAGTCGATAAAGCATTCAAAATCCATTGATATATGATCAATTTACCTTCCTCCAGCATCTTTGATGAATTTAATTTGAATTCTGGAATTTCTCCATTAACAATTTGTGCTATGTCATCTTTATGTAGTTTTGTGTAAGCAAATCGACACAGTTTGCGAACTTCTCCCGGCATTGTTAGGTACCAGCGGATGTAGCTACTTCTGAGTTATTTGCATTTTGTTGATTATTAGGTTTTGATTAATAATTTGTTGGTGTGTTGATTAAATTTAACTGTTTGTTGATTATTGTCCATTTTGAAGCTCCCAGATGATGTTGATTCACCCGGTTAGCTCTGATATCATGAAAGATTGTGAATCTAGATGCGAAATATTGAAATCGCTATGAAAAACGATGAAGAATCCCAGAGAAAATGTGCGAAGAAGATGAACATTTTTTAGAGCATTTAACTGATTGAAAATGAGCCAAAAATTAGTTATAGAATCAGTTAGTTTGTTATGCCACGTATGTGGTGACTATTTATACACATCAGATAACAACCACCAATAATAAGAGAACAACGCATTAATAAGCCCACGTGCGGAGCTCATTAACTAACTAGCCGTTTTCTTCTATTGCTTTGAATTTTGTTTGAGCTGTGCGGAAGCTGTTTGATCAAATGCCGATAATAAGCATAAGCTTTCAAAATGTGCAACATTTTGGTGGGTTTCTTAATCACGTTTCCCTGCTTGGAATTTGATAATGTGGTATTATATATGCTTTACACAGCTTAGAATAGATAGAAACATGTTTTGGTTTACTATTGTATAAACTCTGATGTAATTTTATATAGGCACAAAGGTTGAATTCCTTCATTCTGCTCACATTTCTTATCGTTTGGTGGTAAACCACTGTTCCTGGAAAAAGTTCAAGACTAGATGTGAAGCATTGACCATCTCTTCATCTTTGTGCTTTGTTTTTCTGTTGACTTGTAAGCAATGATCTCCTATGTCTTATTCTTGACTACTTTTTTCCCCATTGTGAATATTCAAGGCTGTGAAAAGTGCTGTTTCCTTGTTGCACAAATGAAAGCGGCTTAGGTGTATAGTGTAGAGGAAATGCAGTTTTCTACCTCAGTCAGTTTCGAGGGTTCAAAATTCGACCTTTAGGTTTTTAAAAAATAACCCCTTCGAGTATTATACCATAGGATAAGCCGAACGATAACAAATCAAAAAGTAGAAGGTAAGTTATTGCATGATGGTCCTCCCTTTCGTTTTCCATTCTTTCGTGAGAATATCTTAGTTAAGTGAAAGGTCATTTCGTATTCATGCCTCAATATAGAGTAACCCAACAAGCTTTTCTTGAGTGGGGGAGAAAATAATGCTCTTGGTGTCCAATTCCATCCATGATTTGATTGGATTATTGTATATTTGTATTAGATGATAAGTCTGCTTAAGAAAAGATGTAAAAGGGTTAGATGCTTAACATCCTTTTGAATAACAATAGTGTTAAAGATATTGTATATTCCAACATCGTAGTCATATTGTTTTGTTCTTTTCTTTTGTTAGGCACACATTGAGATATATAACTTAATATTTTCTTGGTGGGAATATGCTAATGTGCACAACAATATAAGCAAATCTAGAGGGTCACATGTCGGCATTCGGAAATTAAAGAGTCATAATAATCCCAAGTGCTGATTTATCAGCCATGTGTGACCTCAAAAGCGTGGAAAGTTTCAATGTTAACATCCCCCTCCCCCTCCTCTGTTGATTGTAGGCAAGGAATCATTATCTTTTTTGTTAACGTATTTCAAAGAGGCTATTATGCAAGTAGACCATGTAGAAAGGTTGAATGCTTGCTCTAATGACCTAACCCACCCCACTAAATTACAAATTGAGATACCAAGTATAAAGGATACCAAATATAATAATAATATATGGAGTTTAAGCAAAGAATACGTGTATATGCCAAATACACTCGGATGGCAAAGCCGAGAGACATATTGTGTGATGAGGTATTTTAGATGAAGATATGTACCACGTTTTCATTAGTATAATGAAGCCATGATAAATTTACCAAAAATAAATATGTAGAGGCATGATCTCTATTATTTTGTTGTCTATTTTAACAGGGAAATTATGATCCAGGCACGGAGAAATTGTTTAAAGCATTAAATTTTTATAAGTGGTTTCTTGCTCTATTTGATCTACTCCGTATAAAATACTCGCTAAGACATCCCTGACTCCATTTGAGTTGTTTGATTAAATGGATATAATGCCAGAAGCAACAAAATGGGTCTTAACAATACAGGTATAAATTAATCCGAATGACATAAGATTTTAAAATAAAATAAAGTGATTATCAAAATAGATATGAAATAGCCATTAAGTTTGGAAATAGATAATCGTTTAGATAAAAAATATTTTATTAAGGGATCGTGAAGAATTATATTGGGATTATAAAAAATTACATTAGAAATATAAAAAATTTATATCAAAATTGTAAAAAGGTTAGTATATTAAAATTGTAAAAGCGATTAGCAGTAAATTACAAATTATTACTATTATGAAAATTCAATATAAATCATTTTGTAGTATTATTATTCTATCATTTTCATCTATAAAATTTGTGGTTATTCTACTGAACAACAACTAATGTAAAGATGTCCAAATACCAACTTTGGATAAACAATCATTAAACTAAAGAAAATGATTGTCCAAAGCCGGATATATAGGTATGAGATTTTTAATGCTGAAAGATAGAATGTATATTAGCAGTGGAGCTTGGAATTCGTACACGATTCTACATGCATTATTCTTGATTTGTCCAAATACATACTTTTGTGTTAAAGAAAATGTGAAGCCGGATAGGTGTGAGATTTAATACCAAGATGGCAGTGTGTGAAATTCTGAGTATCATGAATGGTATATGGACAATAATATGCTATAGAATTGTGCAACAGGCCTACATATAAACACATAAAGACAGAGACAGAGAAAGGGGGGCAAAGTAAATGACTTTTCCTTTGACGCCTTAGAACAAGTGATAACATTCAAAGTTTCAAATGAAACTAAAGACCTTGTAGGTGTCTGAAACCACTCATATCCAAAAGATATTGTAGCAGACAAAATACTGACCCACTTGGTGAACGTCTAAATGTCCACATACCACATACCAACGCCATCTCCACTCGTATAAGTGTACATGTTAAGTAGAAATATGAGGTATTATCAAATTCCAGATTTAACTCAGTTTAAGTCTCCAGAGGTAGGTGTTAATTGCTTCAGAGTTAATCATGTTTTATATTCATGTTCTATTTTAAGAATTTTTTTCCCTAAATAAAATTTTAACTTTGAAGGTTTCGTTTCTGCAAATTAAGGTAAAAAAAGTGGAGAAAAATTAAATTTATGAAATGAATTTAATTTTTTTAAACTTTATTATAAAATTAAATGATCTCATTAAAAATAGGATGAATAAAATGATATCAATTTAGCTCTTATTTTGATATTTTTTACATAAATTAATTGTCTTCTGGGTTGATATTAAGAGTGAGGTCAAACTTATTTTCTAAGATAAAAGTATAAAATAGAACAATTATATCTTAATGTCTTGAAAATAGTATTACCAAAAACAGTTGTTGTTCTTCTTAACTCTTAGAAATTTAATGTCTTCTGTTTAATCCCATTTCAAGGTCTTAAAACTAGAACTATACACCAAAATAGTACTTGTTTGGGTGAAATGACTATTGCCCCCTATTTGTAAGTGTAGTAGTTACTACAATTATAATTCATTTAAATAAAAAACCCTATTGGGTATGTGTAAATGAACTATGATATTATGAAAGAACAAACACATCTTGGTTTCTCCTTTCCTCTCCTCACTTCCCCACCCCCATTATCAAGATCTCACATCCTCTAAAAAAATTGGAAATTTGTTTCACGTTTTTCAACTTCTTGCAAGATTATTTTTCTTCTCTCTCTATCTGATTAAAAACCAGTAGGACTATACTCCTATACCCCTATAATTATTTTTCTCTCTTCAAATTTCTTGTCCTAATCAGTCCCATCTCATTACTCCATCACCCTCTCCTAACCCCAAACCTAAAGGTAAGCAAATCAATTGTTCAATAAAGAGAAAAAATCAAATCTTTTTTCTTTTCTCCCATCATATCATATTACAAATAAAAGTGGATTCTTGATCCATGCAGTATATTTCAGCTTTGAAATTTCCACCTGTTTTCCTTTTCTGTTTGGCCATTATCATGTGGGAAGTTCATTGGAGTCAAGTGTTTAACTTTAAATACGCTTATTTATATAATTTGGCTAACCTTATTTTTTTTTTACTTTAGTTATAATCTACTTATAAGTAGTTATAATCTATTTATAAGTTGTAATTTTTTGATTTGTTTGATTACTTGTAATTTATAATGAGATTTTTTACGTGTTTGAATATACTTGATAATTTATAAGTTATAGAAAGAAAAAATGACTTATAACTTTTTATCCCCATATATAATAATTTTTTTATGTTATGATATAAATAAATTAATAATTTAATATTTGAAATAATAAAAAATAATTGTAACTAAATTTAACATTAATGATGTCAATAATAGTATAAAATCTTTCATTAGTTCTTATTTCTTTAAATGCTTTTAGCGCCAATTTTTGTTTTAAAATAAATAAAACCTACCAAAATTATATTTTAATGTATTTTTTGATTATTTTGTTATTAGGTGTAACCGTCGATTAAATAGTTTGATTAGTGATATTTTATTTTTTAATATATTTTTATTCCGTTTTATTAATTTTTAATGCATATCTGAATATTTAGAAAAATAATTAAAGAATTAAAAGAAATAATTAAAAGGAGCCGGAGGAAGTATAACGTTTATAATATTTATCTTTATTATTAAATAAGGATAATTAAATAATTTATAAAAGGTCCAAACTAGTGAACTAAATAGTTGATGAAAAAAAATTATGAATTTGACACTAACAACATTGATTCTTTATAACATAAATTGAATATTAAAATATTTATAAACAATAGAAATTGATTTTGAAGAAAATAAAGCTTAGCCAAATACCCTCAAGAAAATCTTCAACCCCCACCCAACAAATTATGATATTAAAATTATACTCCTAAAATTGAATTATATGGAGTATTTCTTATTTACGCCCCAACCCCAACCAAACAAATTACTACGTATGATATTAAAATTAAATTATATTCTCACCCCACCCCCAAATTGTGATACTGCTAAAATTGAATTGTACTAACTCAAATTTTTTGTCATTTTAGTTTAAATTTTTGTTTCAAAATAATTGTAATTTTACATTTTTTATATTTTTTGACTATTTTTTATTTAAATTATCAATTAACCAGTTTCAATTGATTGTCATTCTATATTTTCAATTTATTTTTACACTATTTTTTTTCTTAATTTATGTGCAACTTATTAAAATGCAAATAAAAAAACGGAGGGAGTATTTATTATTTATCACTCCCACCCGAAACAAATTATGATAGTCCCTCCATCCCATTTTATTTGTCCCACTTACTTTGACACAAAATTTTAGAAGAATTTAAATTTATCTAACATTATTAATTTTCACTCCAAAATTTGAATTAAAATAAAACTAATTTTGAAATTGTCAAAAAAGTAAAAACTGACAAATAAATTGGGATGATGAATGGAGTATTAAAATTAAATTATATTCTCATTCACCAACTTGATTGCATCCCTTATATTCCCTTTCCCATCTCTTATAATTTTCTGATAAAACCTCTCTTTTTCACCATTTTCCTCTCTGCTACTCCTCCTTATCTTCCTCCATTGAAAAGGCCAATTGGGTTGGTGCTACTTCCTTTGTTTTCTCTTTCCCTTTTCCTCTAAGCAAAATTAAAGAATCTGGAACAATAAAAATGGGATTTTTTCAATTCTTTATTTAATCATCAATTCTAATGCTTTTGTTCTAATTTCAGGTCTAATTTCTTGGATTTTTCCCTTATTCTGCTGCTACTTTTGCAGGTAAAAAGTTCAAAACCATTGATATTAATTTTTTAATTTTATCACAAACTATTTTATATGTAATTTGTATATTTATATGATTCATTTTTGTTAGTTTCATGTATGTTGGATCTTTGTTTAGACCTGTTTTGTAAGAAAGTTCACTTTTTTATTGTTCTTTAATAATAATTCTTTGTTTTTTTATCCAGATTGAATTTTTATTTGTTAATTACTAGTATGATTTTCTCTCTCCTTTTTTATGTTTGTACTTACTGTGATAATTGAAGATATGTAAGTTTGGTTGAAAAGATTTGTTTTTCAAGTTTCTTAGTCTGTTGGGTATTGAGCTGATTTGATATGTGAAGTTTTCTCAAGATTGAATTTTTATTTGTTAATTAATAGTATGATTTAGACTATATATTGAGATTCTTTGCCAAATTTTTCAATTGTTCTGTAAAATAAGTTTCTTATTACAACATAGGTATGTTATTACACATGTATGTACTTATGGTTATGGTTTTTATGCTTTCCTTATTTGATCTTGTACTTGGTAAATACCCCATTTGCTAATTTTGGTAACCAATTAATTGAGAATGATTTTTATACCCTTTTATAGCAATTTTAATGTCACATTATTTTGCATCATGATTGGCTTTTTGCCTTTGACTTCATGTATTTCTCAGTTATTGATGGAGTATTTAATCATTTTTGCCTTTGACTTCATGTATTTCTCAGTTATTGATGGAGTATTTAATCATTTTTCTTACATAAATTGTTGGGGTATTCCCCAAACTCTCAAAGTATGACTTTTTATTTTCCATTTCTTTTGAAATTTTTCTTAGTTGAAAGTTTTGCAGTTCTATTTATTATGATCGAATCAAACCTATCTAAAAGTAAGAAAAAAAAAAGAATCAAACCTACCGGAATTGATTGACCTATATGAGAGCTTGGATTGTTTTTCACTAATGTTAAGGGTTTGTTTTATTTTAGTTGAAGTAAAATAAATAGTGATAACTGATAAATGTGTTTTGCCCCGTGCAATCAGTTTTGGTACCAGTTTTGTAGTCAATTGACATGAACCAACTTGTCACTCTATTATTGCGTTCAGTTTCTTCTCTTTATTATTGCCGGCAGTTTTTTACTTTATTATTGCCTCAACAGAGAATTAACTCCGCTTGAATTCTTCTGCTTTCCAGGATCTGTAACGCAAGGGCAGAGGAGTGCTAGTTGTTCCTCGACTGAATTAAGAGGTCTTCACTGTTTTGCTTCTAGTGACTGAAGTATGGATCCACAAAGCTGCTGGAACCGTATGATGAATCCTTCGCAAGGCCAGCCATCTGATTGTGTGGTGTCGTCCAGTAATGGAAGTACTCCATACGTGAATTCAGCACGGCATGAAGGGCATGCTTCTAGTGGATGGAATTTATGTGAAAGTAGTTCAAGTGGTGCATGTGATCTCATTAATCAAAATAATTCGATCAATGACTGTGCCAGAGCTGCTCTAGTTTTGGGGGAGAGACAATATGAATTTTCGGGCAATCTTTCATTGAGCAGTCTTAATGACAATCTACATACAGAGCAGATTGCAAGTGGGAGTTCGCTTATGCAAAGTACTTCTGTTCCTTCAGATCTAATTACAAATTTAGAATTCGCAGGAACCAATTCAGATAGAAACAATGATGATGATTGTCAAGTGATGGAATGTGGTAATTCATTTAGATTTGGCTCGTCTAGTGAACTGCTGTCTGGCACTAGCAGTTATTCCCATAATTTTGCTGGCATTCCTTCTGAAAATGGCATGTATGCAGTGGAGGGTGCTGGTGGAAGACCAAATAGTTCATTAGGTGGTAGGCATTTGTCATGCAAAAGAAAAATGCGAGAGCCAAGTTTTGGTCAGTCTTCTGGAAGTGGAAGTTCAAATTACGGCCAGAATGGTGGGAGCAGCTTGTGCCAGGGAACAGCAATTTACCATAATGCAGCCACCAGTATGCCTGTTGCCCCTGGGAACAATATTGGTATAAACTCAGAAGAGTCTTATCCTAGACTTGGATTAAGCATTGGGGAAGCAGCTTCTGATTGTCCCCTATTTTTAAGCACATCAGAAAGTGCTGAAAGGTCTCGTACAAATTTCCGTTTGAGGATCAATACTTCACAGCAGCAAAATGGAGAACCTGTTACTTTTTCTTGTACACAGAGTGCTGGTGGAACTTCCAATGTCTTATCTGCTCAACACTCACTAAGAGTCCCACCTATTACTAACTCTTTTGTCCTGGGTCCATCAAATGTGGCTGACCATGTTAGTCTCCAAAGGCCGACGGTTTCTTCTCTTCGTCGAAATTCACAATCCCGGCGCACCAGAGCATCTATCTCTAGAGCTGCCAATCCAAGTTCTGCTATTTCTGGGGATGGAGTGTCTTTTCAATTTGAGGAACCTTACCTCAGAAGTGTTCCCGGAGTCGTTTCACAGCATCCTATGTTCATACCAGCTACTGAGATTGGATGTTCATCTCAGAATCCTGGCAATTGGAGTTTAGCTGCTAAAAATGTTGGTACTACTGGGAGTGTTGCATCGTCATCTCATGGTGGCTCAAGAGTAGGATTTAACTCACATGCCCCTCCATTTGTTCCTCACCATCATTCTCCGCATCCAAGTAGACTGCCAGAATATGCCCCGTTATCATTAACTACCCCACCTGGTATTGGGTCTGGAAACCAAAATACTAGTCACACTCCAATACATTTCGGACCTAATTCCTCTCTGCCAGAGATTGCATTTCCATCCATGTCTGCCAATCATGGTCATGATCGATTTCATACAATGTCTTCTATCTTGTTGGAGAGACAACTAGGTGGCAATGTTAGAACCCCTTATCCATCACGTGGTTTAGCAGCCTCTAGCCAAGAAAGAAGTCGGTTAGTCTCAGAGGTACGCCACTCAAATTTGCTCTACCCAAGTTAATTGTTTTACTGTTGGTGACGGTTATTTAATAATGCTGAACCTAATTCTTAATTTAATCCATCAAGTATGATATTCAAGATATAATATCATATTGATTTCTACTTAGAGAATTCTGAGTAAAACTTTGTTTTAAGTTCATTCTTTCTAGTAGTTTCTATACACCTTTCATGTAATTCTGACCTATTAGGTAGGAGTGGTAGGTATAGGTCCATTTTGTACCTTCTCCAATGGATTGGGAAGAGAATACTTTTAAAAAAAAAATTCGGCTCTTGTCGTTGTGAGGACTCGAATCCCGGACATCATTGCGTGTAATGTCCCCTGGCCACTAGGCTCACCCTAGTGGTTAGTGGGAAGAGAAACATAATTATTAGGAAAACCTCTTTCAAAAATGAACTGCTGGAACTTACACGCTTTAACTTGTTTTTTGCCTGGGAGTTTTAACTCATATTGTAAATTTTGAGAACTTAAAATTCTTAAGCTCATGACATTTTTTTCCCTTAAGCTCTGACATTGTTTTCATTTGAGACTCCATAGAATTTGCTGTTTTGATCAGATTGCATATGCTGCATATGTTATTGGAGTACATAGATTTGGAAAATGCTGCTAAACTGTCTTTCTAATATGTAATCAGATCCGTAATGTTTTGGACCGCATGCGTAGGGGTGAGGCACTGCGAGTTGAGGTATAATTCTTACAATTTGTTTTTTATCTTATACAATTTCCATCCTTTGTTAAGCCTTTCAGTCCACTCATTTTGACATACAGTTAATATTTCACATGCGTCAATGGGTTTGTCTTCTTCTATATGCAGGACCTCATGATCCTTGATCAGTCTGGCTTTTTTGGAATGTCGGAATTACATGATCGCCATAGGGACATGCGACTTGATGTCGATAACATGTCATACGAGGTTAGTTAGGCAATACGTTGTTTTATTTTACTTCCGTGCACACCTCAAATTCTCATTCCATTGTTTACAGGAGTTACTGGCACTGGAAGAACGCATTGGTAACGTCTGCACTGGATTGAGTGAAGAATCCATTTCAAGTCGATTGAAGAAGAGGAAGTATGCACACGTGACCACTGAGGTTGAAAAAGAGCCATGTTGCATATGCCAGGTACTGCCAGTTTACTTTCTGTCAACAATTTAATCATGCTGCATTTCTTTGGAGTATTTTAGGGCATCTAATATGTGGGTTTTCTTGTGTTCCTCTGCAGGATGAATATAATGATGGTGAAGATCTAGGGATTCTCGAGTGTGGCCATGAATTTCACTCTGGCTGCATCAAACAATGGTTAATGCACAAAAATCTGTGCCCAATTTGCAAAACAACAGGACTGAATTAGTGAAACAAAAGCCTTTTTCTCACATGGAGGCTTCGGTGCAACCGGAAAACTCATTTGAAGTACATTTCTCTCCTAATTCTACCGCATATTGCGGATTGTCTGAATTGGTAGAGAGTAGTTAAGCAACTTGTTGTGAACTCAAATACCTCAGAAGATTGAATTAATCTTCAAGATTCTTTTAGATATTTTTACATTTGAAAGATATTTAACTTTATTATTAGTTTCATTAGTGTTCTTTTCATCAAATTTTTTTTTTTATGCTAAAACAAACTTTTTATGAATACGATGTATCATTTTATCTGGTATACCAAATAAACAACTCACGAAACTATAGCAGCTGCTGCTTGTC
The DNA here is from genome assembly GCA_019722365.1 of Lithospermum erythrorhizon. NCBI lineage: Eukaryota > Viridiplantae > Streptophyta > Magnoliopsida > Boraginales > Boraginaceae > Lithospermum > Lithospermum erythrorhizon. The sequence goes on along the minus strand of JADFUC010001296.1, from coordinate 28,121 downwards.
ATCAATCATTCTTTGACATGATATATAGAAACATAGTAGTTGGTGTACTATGCTCTGCAGCATTGTTGAAGTTCTAGAATAGCCAACAGAGACTCTTGGCTAGTAGTAGTACTTTTGCCAACTTTGCATGCTCCTTCCAGTTCTAGCTTTCCTCACACTTATCATGTCAAATCTGTCATCAACTTGATAGGGAGATGAATGCAGTGTCACATTGAGATACAATACTTCAAGCCTTTGTTTGGTGGTGAAATGGGTATATACATTAGAGAATGTTAGAATATAGAATAGTTAAATGAAACTTATTGATAGTCGAGGCAAACTTCGTGATTAGTGCCAACAGGCCGAACATGAAGATTTGAGTTAGACCATATATTCGACTACGGTTTGGTTGACGAGATATCAATTTTGATATTGACTTCGTGATAGAAAACCTTAACTTTTGGATCAAAGTCTGATTTGGCAAGCTTACACGGATTCAGAAGTGGTCGAGAAATACCATTTTAAAAAATATTAAAAATAAGATAATATTGAAATAGTTTCAAACGTCAAATGTTTAAAGTCTAGTGAACTTAGAATATACATTGTTTGACAATCGAAAAGTTCAAGTTAAAGAATCATCAGGATCAGTAAACAACAATATTTGATAGCATGCGGGATCAATTTTCAATAATAAGCGTACACTAATTTCATGGCAAAAAAAAGCGGAATAATTAGCGATTCTGGCCAGGAACAAGGAAACGATGTGGATTAAAGAATGTGAAAGTATCAAACAGTAATTAAATGGAACATAAAAATGGCCAAAGAATGACAGCGTGAATGAATGCGGTTTTTATTTTGCTTGTTGTTTCTTTCTTGGTGGCTTGCGTATTCTTTGAGCTTATTGTGTTGAAGTTCAGACAGATGATATGACCTGTGATTGGAGTGAAGACCCATGTTACAATAACCAATAAAAAACAAGTCTAATGGATGATAAGACTGAAATTAAATAGATGAAATACACAAAAATACCAGTGGCATTGACATTGGACTTAGGATCTTCCATTTGAAACTCTTTGTCATGTTCAATTCAGAATTTGGATGCGTCCATTTTGGCTATAAAAATTAGATCAACAAGTTGTTGAAGCAAAAGAAATGTAAAAATGTCATACTTTAGGTAAATAAAACATGAATCCGATCTAGCTTTTAAAGAAAGAACTTGTTTGTGCTACCAATTGAAACTCTTTTTATCAATCGATCTAAATGAAACCTTTAAGGTGCGATTCGATCCAACAGTTATGAATTGGAATGGATAAATGTCATCTTGGACAATATTTTATATCTCCACTTGATTCCTTTTCATGGCTTAAAGAACATCAAGTTGTCATTAGGAAAAAATATTTTCCACGGTAAAGTTCATTAATTTTTTTCCATGGTTTGCATTTTCAATTTGTAATTAAATGTCGCTTCTTTTATTAGCGTAGACAATTTGGTTGTTTGAGTATCGAATATGGATTCGAGGGGGCTTTGCGCTATCATCACCATATATTCACAATCTTGATCGCCAAAGATCTTTAGAAACTTCGTAAATACGATTTTCAATCCCAGCCTCATAATCTATGGAATACGTTGCCAGTTCACGCCATGAACAGTCATAACTATGCCATATCTGAGTGGTTCAGGCAGGCAACATTAAGTTGGCCAGCATTGAATGTTATTATCATTCACCATCTAAACTCAATCAAAAAGCAGTGCGGTTGGATAATTGCTCCCGGTAATCAAATTTGTCACGTCAGGAACACCTCGAGGAATTCCTGAGCCTCATTATCGCATTGCCCGTTGAATGGCTAGAATGGAGACCTCGAAAACTTCGTTATCCTCTCGATATGGCAAAAGCCAACTAGCGTATAAGTTGGTCCATCAGTGTTATTATCACAACAACTAACTATTGAATGCTTAATTGCAAATTAATCATCTTCATTAAATGAATTGATACGTTTTGGAACAAACAGAACTTAACATATACAACAGCGTAGATGAAACCTCGATCTCTTTTAACCCGTCTACAACAATAAGGTCATTTTATGGGCCTGACGCACTCACATGAAATAGTTTACCATTCAAAACCCGGTTGAAATAGAGTTATAATCCTATTAAAATATCAATGCAAACATGTTTTCAGCCTGCGATATCAATATAACAAGCTTTATCACTAATTTAGAATTGCTCATGTATACTTTCATCGTTATGAGGGTTAACAGATAAAACATAGATTTGATTCCTATCAACATAGAGACAATGTAATAACCATATCTATCCTTTGAACCTATTTTGTGTCGATTCTTAAACCAATATGACACTTATAGAAGTCCACTTGAATTTTAACCCTTTCGTTTTTTCAAAAGCATGACAAATCGTTCTTCCTTAAACACCTGCGTTTTCTATAGTGAGAGTCATGCTTTTTGAAAACTCATTCATACCTTTTCGACTATTATGAAGGGATGTTAAATTGTGCGGGATCATGTTAAGGTTTATATTTTGCAAGATCAGATGTGAAATTTAGAAGCGAGAACTTCTCTCTTTCGAGGAAATGTGGAAGGCTGAGATTGTACAAATTTAGAACCGTGATTCGGCATGGGAAAAGATTTTGTGTCTAGGCGTACGATTTAAATGCCTAATCAAATGTGATGGCTGTACCATAGATTGATCGGACGTAAGTCTACACTTGGTGATTACGTTTATTTTTTCTTTTTTCAAAATTGATGTGATATTAACGTGATCAGGCAAATGCTGCTGCAAGGCTGTTCTGAGGTCGAGGAACTGCCTCGGCAGGCGTCTGTTAGATTAGGCGACTCCATATTCTGGCTAGAATCCTTCAATTTCGGTAGTCCCGATTACAGTTGATGCGGTCAGTTCGATTCGGATACCGTTTCTCATCATTATCAGGAGGAGTTCATAGATTGGGGGAGGGGGTGTGTCTGAAGATTCAACAAATGAAAGACCCATATTAGACAAAATTACAAAATTAAACAGTTTAAATAAAATGGTAATTACAAAATTGTTTAATTGAATTACAAAATTGAAACCCTAATTGCATAATTGTTTAATTAAACCCTAATTGAAACCCTAATTACAAAATTATTTAATTGAATTACAAAATTAAAACCCTAATTACAAAACTATTTTAATTGAAACCCTAATTACAAAATTGTTTAATTGAATTACAAAATTGAAATCCTAATTAATAATTTCCCAATTAAAATCTTAATTCTGAAATTGAAACCCTAATTAATGGAATTTTTCCCAATTGAAACCTAATTGAAACACAATAAATTAAATTACACATGACTAGTAACTTATTAATGAATTGGTTGATTAATAAATAAGAATGAAAGTAAGTAATTATTTAGGTTTTATTAAGTCGGAGACAGAAGTCAAGCCTCAAGGTGAACTAAAAAGTCAAGCAGATATCAAAGCCAAACAACACTAGGTATTGATATTGCTGACTAAAAAGCAATGGCATGCGGCCTAAAATGATGCTTGCATTGGGTTATCCAAGTCAGACAAAGTCGAGGTGAAATAAAGGGAATTATCGTCGAAACCAGCCGCAACCGTCGAGTTATTGAATGCTCAATATAACAAGCAGGCAAAGTAAAATAATTATTCAATTTGTCAAAGAAGATCAACAAAAGATCAACTACGTCAGCTTGTGAAAGCATTGAAAAATTCATCAGGCCCTCATGTTGTAAAATATGCTGCATAGAAACTAATTAAGCATTAAACGTCTGAGCTAAAATCAAGTCAATGGTCGACTTCAAAGTCAACTGAACTTCAACCGAAACAAAATGGATATGTCTAGATTTGTCGCATGAGCCCAGTGACAAGGTTATGTGGCAATATTTTGAGAAGGATTCTATTGAGGAAGTGGCACAGAAAGTTGGAATGAGCGAGGGAATTGAAGCGAGGAGAGAGAGTGAGTGAATGAGAGAATGAGAGTTAGGTTAGGGATTTAGGAATTAATGGGATAATGGATCAACTCTCAAATGGGATAATGGATCAAGGGGGGTGGGGGAATATAATGGACCTCTGGTCCAGTTATATTGCATAGCCGAACCGAGCCGAATAATTCGAATGGTTAGTTGAATGATATTAGTTTTCGCGGTTTGGTCTAGATTTCTCGGGCAGGCCTGGCCAGTCTTCGAATCGAATCGAGGCAGGTTCATTCTGGCTTACTAAATCTTATTTGAAGAGTCATGAATTAACGTTATAAAACCAATTGTGTGTGAGATTATATGATTTATTTATAATTAAATACTATGAATTAAACTCTTACGTTATAGCTATAAAATCTTCTCTTTATAAAATTATGGGTTGTGTTTCTTTTCACGCTATTAATTCTATATTATTCTTATTATAATATGTATTGATTCAAAAATAACTACAATAAAATTTTAAAAATGACAAATAACAATTAAATAGTCACTCAGTCACAAATTTTAATTGGCTTGTAGTTGGAGTTATCTATTAACATAGTAATACCCGATAGTTTCTGGCTTTTCTTATATGTGTTAATTACCAATATGTTCATTATCGATATTTTAAATTGGAATTATAAAAGATCTGATATCTTTGATATAAAATGTTTGATAAATATTTGTCCTAGTTTTTTATCATAATAAATAAATTTTATTTTAATGCAATGAATTAGTTTGCTCATAATAAATTTTTTATATGATAATTATTCAATTATAAATTGAAAAATAATTTTTCTAATTCAAAAATTACTATTAAAGAATATATATCTAAATTATGTGATATTTTGTATTACGATTTACAATAATTGAAATAAAAAAGAATGTACATATATAATATTCCTCAGTCCCGATAGATTGTCAAAGTTTAAATTTGAATTTTCACCAGTTAAATAATGAGATTTAAATATTTTATTCTGTTAATATATTGGTAAATTATCAAATAATAATATTTTCAAATTAACAAATATTGACGTAATTTATTCAAATCGATAAATTTTTATCATTGAAGGCGTAAAGAGTTTGTCCAATTTGATAATAAATCAGTATGACAATCGATTATGGATGGAGTATGATTTGGATATTTTCTTTAGAAATTCGCTATTTATTATAATATATATAACACGTATTATTTTCTTAAAATAAAAAATTTATTTATCATATAAATTATAGAGCAATAGTTAGAGTTAGATTAGTGAGAACTAAAAATTCAATCTTCAACTGACTAATATTGATTAGTAATTAGTAAAAACAAATGGAATATCTTTATTTAAATAATATTTATATTAGTTTTCATAAATAGTGATCGATATTATAGATCTAATACATGCATGAATATTATATATAAATCTAGTAGGTAGATATCTGATCGATCTGAAACTATTTAGAGGACTTAACATTCTATATAAAATTTTTATTTATGTCAAAATTTTAAAAAGTTTTTCATATTCAGAAATATTAATTACATATATATGAGGTTTAACTTTTATTAAAAAATTATTGCACAGAATCTGCTTTTTAAAAGCGTACCATATATTTAATTGATTTTATTATAGTCGTTTAGATTATTTATTATTGAAGTTGTATATTATGACTCTTTGGTTGTTTATTAAAAATCATTTCACATAAAAGCGTATTATGTAGTTTTGTGCAAAATCTTATTAAAGACCGATCGTCGATTAAAATATCTTAAAATGAATAAATAAATAGAATTGGATAGTGGAACTATGAATAATTTATCATAATAATCGATTAAGAAGTGATGTTTTAACGATAAATGAAATTAACATAAGGTATATTTTTTTTATTAAAGAGAAAAATAATATTTAAACAATAAATAAAATTACATAATGCGTTTTTTTATTAAACGGCATGAAAATGAAGAATAGTATGGTATAGCTTTTAAATTTATTATTAAAAATTATAACGAGATCATATAGCTATGAGCAAAATGAATTATAGTATATGAGTGGAAATCAAAAATATGTTATGATTTCGTAAATAATTAATTATTTTATTTATTATTTTAGTTTAAATATTTAGCAATAAATAAGCGGCGTATATGTTTTACTACTGCAATCTAAATGTTCAAGATCTCTGGGTGTTATATTACCAATTTTGTTGAACCCTTTCATACTTTACAAATTACCAAACTTATATGAGAAGTGACAGGTTTTCAAATTGGTTTGTGATGATAAACGAAAGTACTGCACTTATAAGGCAACCAAATATGGATATGATTTTCTCTAGAAATTGGTAGACATGTAAAACTAAAGATGAAGTAACAAGTCATGTATGAGAGGACTAAGAGTAGAGTATTAGTGCTAAGTGGTCCTGAACCATTCACATATTTTTCTTTCTGGAGGCTCACCAGATTATGAGGAAAGATTACAGAGACCTTGATATGTGCACAGGGAGGGGCATGAAATAGAACAAAATTTATAATAAGTTCAAGGTTGTAAGACAAGAAATGAGGAGCTTAAATGCACCCCCATTACTCTGTCATAACTGGAATAGTTGCACAAGCTTGTGTAGAAGTTGATTTACAATGAGAACTTTGAGCAATGAAATTATTTAAGCTAAGTTAAATCTTATAGAAATGCATGAAATATTATGAAAACTTGAGGATACATTTTTGCAGATTAAACCCAGAGTAATGGCTTGATGGAATCATAGTGGAAGTTTACGAAACTGAAATTTTATGAGATATGATCTTACAAATCAGTGAGGAATATCTTTTCGACTTTAGATATGCCTAATTATGTAGTGCTACCAGCCTACCACCATTCCTTTATAATACCACATAAAATTGGATATGAAAGATCTTAGTACAGTATTACAATCTCTGATATCCAAGCATCACCTTGCCTTCGTTATTAGTGGAAGATAATAGGTAGCTAATTACATGCTTTTGATGCAAGAGATGGTGCATTGACATCAGAAGGTTGATCTAATGAAAGCTGTGAAGTCGGCTCCTAGATGTCTTGAGTTAGTCGAGAGTTGTCTGTCTACCGCGAGTTTTTCTGTGAATGTTACTCTAATAAGGGGGGGATGTTCTAGAGTAGGAGTGGATTAAGATGAGGAAAATTTATTGCTTGTCCTAGTGATGGAGTTGTTCAATGGTGTGCTGAAAAAAGTGAGCATGACTGGCAAATTTCATTTTCATCCTCAGTGTAAACAGTTAGGAATTTCCCAGGTCTGTGTTGCAGATGATATTCTTGTGTTGCATTGTGTGCTGTAATTGCCTCATTTGAAGCAATGCAGGAGGTTCTTAGTACATTCAGTCATTTACCGTTCCTTCATCCCAGTTGGGGGGAATTCAACCTATTTTGCAGCGGCGAACACCGAGGTAAATTAAAATCACAGTTGAGTTCCATTATTGGAAGCAAAATCCAGTGAAGTATCTGAGAGTGAATTTACCATCAGCCAAACTATCTACAGTTCTACACAAGTAACACAAGACTAATGCCCTTAGTGGGTTTGCATATGTTCTTAGTGGGTTTGCAGCCACAAGACTACACAAGCCAAACTATCTACAGCCAAACTATCTACAGTTTTGCAACCCAACATATAAAAGCCCTTAGTGGGTTTGCATATGTTCTGTAGTAGTACTCCTCACTTTAAGAAAAAGGGCTTTTCTTGTTCCTTTTTCATTCCATTATTTTGGTGGGGTCTTGATATATAGATGCTCAATGTATCTGCTCTTCTATATATACTTCCTTTTGAAATTTGTACGTATATCTTAGCTTCTCATCAATATCTGGAGATAGTACAAAATGTGGATCTTGTTTTGCAACCCAACATATAAATACCATCTGCCAAAGCTGAATGTTACATGTTGCTTTCAATATCGTCTTTATCTAGCCATGTCTAAATACACTTTAAACTTATAACTCTGAAATGACCCACGATTTTTGGTATAAAGGCTTTGTTGCAATTCCATCATATATGCTTATTCGAGTTGACTACTAGAGTTGACCAATAAAAATAGTAATAGTAATAATAATCCATTGCATTATTACATGCATAATAACAAGCCGCATAATAACTAAAACCAGTGATGAAATAGGAAGATCATTGTTTTCTTTTGATAATGCATTAACTTCGATTCGATTTTTGTTGATTATAAATGTATAGAGATTCATATATCATATGTAGTTATGATAATATAGTACAATTTTGTTTTCATAATACATAAATCTGAGGCCAGGTGGAAGCAATACATCGATCATTTCCAGCTATAAGGATAGTCTACTTAAAACTTGCTCCATCTAATTTTAACTACATGGATCTACCCGTTTTGCCTCCCATGACATTGGATCCCTTTAAAGGGCTATGAGACGTAATTAAATTGAATTTGAAGGAGTTAGGAGTATATATGATTAAGAAGCTAATTAAGAAAGTATAAATCAAAATATGAATTCCAAAATGGAAGCAAATAAATAGTTCCATTTGTTGTCGTAAACAAATGTCATGGGAAGATATATATAACTGGAGAAGTTCTAAAATGGAAGCAAATAACTACATTTTGTTATGAAACTAATGTGGATGTTTTTAATACAGCGAAAGGAAATAGATTGTCTAAAGATATTAAAGCTCTTACTGCTCCAGTAATATACATATGTATTGTATATTAGGCACTGTAAATGAAGCCAACTCATTATATTGTATCACAGCAATAACTTGTGAAATGATAAAAGATATTATCTCTTATTTGATGTTCACATTAATTAAGTTATATTAAGCCAAATATTTATAATATTAGTATCAATTATGACTTTCTTATTACTAAAGTGAATTTAATGACTATCTATACAAAAAATTATCAGCCTATAAAATGAGTGCATACATGCTGGTGTGACCTAGCTCAATTGTGTCCTCATTGATGAGATGATACATCATTGGTAAAAAGTGTCAGAATTATTTTTTGTTTGCCTCTTAGTATGAATTTGTGTTTGGTTGCCCTTGACTGGCATTCTTTGTCGACTTACTGCTATAGTTCTCTTTGAGTGCATATATCAACATGCGTAGAGATATTACATTAAAAGGCTTTTTAAAATTCATTTTTTCCAACTAAAAACTTAAATATTTGTACCAAATACTATATTAATGTAGGGTAGAAGTATAGGGAATAAATTTAAATCACTACATAATTAACATATTGTTTCTTCTTTTGTGTATTGCCCTGTATGAATTTTCACTTAACCACAATTTTTTTGTGCTTGTATCACACTACTTGCTTTGAACTTTCTCCCAAGCTTTTTTGAACTTTCTTCAGAACTTTTCTGAACCCATTGAACTTCTCCCCTGCTTTCCTATATGACAAATTTTTTCTTTATGCGCCGCATGCCTGTCTTCTGCCTTTTCACTTTGAACCATGTTTTGCTCACAGAACTGCCCAACACTTGATTTCTTTTTCGTGGTTGAAAAAGATGAAAAATTCGGGGAGTGGAGTGAAATGTCGAAAAAATTGGTGGTTTGTGAGGTTCGAGGTATGAGGTGAGGCAGGATCATCATTAGTGGTTAGTGAGAGGACCGAGGCATCAAGAGTATAAAAATTAGTAGTTGAGTGAAAGTTGAGGAAACAGGAGGAAATTCGGGGGAGGGGTGGGGTATAGGAGTGGGGTGTCGAAAAGAAAGTGGTGGAATTTTATTATAATTATGTAAAAGATTTTAAATGTTATATACCTTTAGTGTAGTGTTAAGGATAAAGTAGTCATTATCTTTTTGAAAATGATTTTAAATGTGAAAAATGGATAGAGACAGTTGAGACAAGATGGAAGAAATGCAAAGGCGGGCCACCAAAAGATATAAATTACAAGGCAATGCAAAGATCGCAGAGTCGAAAGACAAAGCGAATACAAGCAGCATGGTTCATGGGGCAAATGGCTAATTAACATGTCAGACAATATATATGCAGCGTAGTATATGGTAATGATGTCTTAGCCTTTTTTCCTTTCTCGAAAATCGACCACTGTCCGGTCTTCTTAATTTAAAGAAAATATTGTTTTAAAATTAAATTTGACGTGATTAATAATTATTATTTTAAATATAATTTATATAGTAGTTGTCCTTTAAAATACTTTTCATAATATTAATTTTTTAATATTATAACTTTCAATCCCAAAAGATAGAGCCATTTGATTTGACACAAATATTTAGGGAAATTCAAATTCTCCTCACAATTCATGTTTTCCCTCCATATTTTTTTACTAAATGGGAACTAAGGGATTTCTAAAAATGGAAAATATTCCTATCAATTAGAGATGGAGAGAGTAATTAAAAATAATTGAAGATTAAAGATTTCTGTAATATGTGAGAAATTCAATTAAGTAATCAAAGGCTACACGTAAATGGGATATTAAATCATCCAGTAAAATTATACTTTCATTATTATTTCATGTAGGCCGTGAGGATCCTTTGGTAAGTAGTCACAATATCTTGTGAGTTCTTAGGTTCAGCTCACTTACAGCTATCGTTTTTTTAATATCATGCATTAGCACATTAGCCGGTCTAAATTTATTTTGATACTTTATTATGACATAATTACAATTTACTCATCTTTTTTGGACTAATTTAAAATAACATTTACTTGTTTTAACAAATTTCTTATCCATGTAAAAAATTTTTTGTAAATAATTTATTAGTAGTATAAAAATCGTCACAATTTGCCAATACTTATATTTTGGTAGCTTAATCTACGTTGGTGATGGTCCATGGAGTCTAAGTAATTGTTTCAACTGCTTTATTCTTACTGTATATCCAATAATATTACTTTAGGCTTTATGTCTATTTCTTCTTTTTCTATCTTCGATTATATTCTTGATTTGATCTTCTACTCTATCTTCGATCTCAATTGCCATGTTATTGCATGAAATGATGATGATGAGGAAGATGATGGAGGGACCCATAAAATGTTTTTGATGATTAAACTGGAATGAATTATCCCTTGGATTGAGGAGTAGCATAATCAGCAGCCTTGATTAGAGGGACCCTCTTCCTACTCTCCCCCTCTCAATTTACAACCTTTTTCTTCTTTATTATACTAACGTTTATCAACCACAGTATAAAGAAGAAGAAACATAAGAAAAAAAAAGGTGATATGCATGTGAGTCAACTTGTGCTGTGTTCCCCTCATACTATGAACAGCATTTGCTATGTCTATTTTGAGTTTAAATAATTCTTTTTAAAGAAGACCGCTTTTTAGGCTTAATCATGCATGTTTTTCTTTATAATAGGACATAGGCCTATGTTAATATGCTCACCCATTAATTAGACGTTTACTTAGATACTACCTTCTGTCTTGTTCAGTTACGCGGTGATGTAGTGAGATATAGTTATATTATTGCAGTTAGTTGAAAGTGGTAGAAGTGTTGCCGGTATGGTTTTGAAAGTAAAATTGTTGTTCTTGATATGGTCACTTGAAAGAATAGGAGCAAATGTCTGATATTTACAGCATCGACTTTTTAAGGGGTAATCTTGCTGACAATTTAATATATGAAACACTAGGATCGATCTATGTGATGTCGAGATAAAATCTAGCTTACGTCCTCTTATCAAATACGTCAGCAAATAATCTCGTAGTGTTATGTACATATATGCCCTTCGTCCCAAAATTTAAGGATTTTTGTGTGTGTAAATCTTAAATTATTGTTTGGATAATAAAATAGAGGGAAGATAATATATGAAATTAACAATTGTTCTCTTCAAATTGATACAAAGTTAATGTATTTTAAATTTTGGGATGTATGGAGTATATTTTATCTCGAAAATGGATCAATAATGAATCATAAGAATACAGGCTTTATGTTCAACATGATGCTAAAAAGTACAAATAAACGTTTTATTAGATTAATTTCCCAATATTATTATAGTTTATCATCCAATCCAAAACTTGCAAGAAAATGAAGGGTGTGTGTTTCTTCATGTGATAAGTAGCAAGAAAATGGTCATTAAACTGATAAAGAGGTACATAAATCTTATTTTTTGTTGTTTCTTTGATTAAGAATACAAACGTATATAAAAAAGTATAAATAAGGATTGTGTTTAACCCCACTAACTTTTATTATTGATAAATTACTCAATTTTAAATTAATGTTAATTTAAAAATCTAAGTGAGTTTCATCTGAGATGCACTATCTCTATTTTTTATTTATTTTTTTGTATATGAGGTGACTTTGGTATCAATTATTTTTAAAGCTATATATTCAAAATGATAAGAAAATAATATGAAAGCTGTTTTCAAGATGAATCAGAATGAATCTCATTTTATATTAAAATAACTTCGTAGGCTAAGTAATTAATAAATCAAAGTTTCATAGATATAAAGCTTGTCGAATAAATGGAGGTAATTATTAAGTATTCATAAATCTTTATACTTGCATATCTGTGAGATTATCAGTTGGAGAATCGTGAAACCACATCACGTGCGATTTGAGGATGCATCATCTCGTTTGGCATATATATACTTTATAATTATTAGATGCGTCATTTTTTCAAATATATTTATTTATCATTGATTTAAATAAGTTCAAAGTAATTCAGATAACATAATTATTTTTATAAATTTACATAATATAACTTTTCATGATTGATTTACAAGAATATGCCTCGCGTAATTTATTTAAATCGTATGTCATTTTCAATCTTTAATAATTTGAAGTAGAACAAATAATAATGTCATTTATCTTAAATTTTAATATTTATTATAAAATATGAATTAAATAATCATATATTTTATAGAATTATTATTATACTTATTATAATAGATATTAGTTAAATAGCCATGATTTTAATAGAATTATTACTGTATTGGTATTGTATTTAATTCCATACAAATATGAATTTTACATGTGCAGAGATCACAAAAATTAGAATTATACTTTTTAAATCGTACCCGATGTATAAAATCAAATGATTCGATGATCTTATATTGATGATCGATTAAGTCGATCACGCTTAGTCAGTACGTCAAATTATTAAATGATTACTCTCTTTATGGACATGGAGTTCATATAATGTTTTCTATGGACCTTATATTTATGTTTTTATGTATATTTAAGGATTTATTTGGCGTTAAGTATCATGAAAAAATAAATAATAATTAGAAAAAATTGAAAGAGTATAAGTTTTATACGGGTTTAGAATAATTCGAATTAATGATAAAAAATATATCAAATATTTGAAATAGATTATATACCATTACACTAACACTTTTCATTTACTAGTTGTATATATAAATGTGTAAATTTCAAAGCCTTTACCTTTACGAAGAAGAAAGGAGAGGACAAATGTAGGAAGGAAAGAAGCAAAAGAGGAAAATAAAATGATTTCCTGCAAGGAAAGACACATCTACTATTCTTGTCATTTTAATGCATCTCCAAAGTGTTTCAAATTTGAGTTTCTTTATGACTTTATTGTTTTATACTCTAAGAAGCATCGAGCCATGGAAGTCCATACCTCTAAATGTAAAAAAATGGAAATTACAACCATCAAAATTGTACGAGCAAAGTATTTGACAGAATTAGATGAGATTTTTCTTCTCGAACTCAATTTCTCTCCTATTTAGTTTAAGTTAAATCAAAATGTGTTCCAGTGTAATATTCATGATAATTGGCCTCCCAGACACTTTAAACCTAGTTGTGGTCTAAGACAGGGGACCCTTACCGGCCGTCTATTTGCCTACCACATGAAATACTACACTTCCATAAAGCATTCTAGGTTGTGAGTGCAAAAAGCACTAAGAATATAGAAGTAATTTCTATTAGAAATGATTCTTGGTTTTTCCTATGTCTGCAACTTTCTGATTCATTATTCTTCTTTACCTTGATAGCAAAGTTTGAACACCTTCATAGTCTCAGCTTTTGTTAGAATTGAATCATCAACTTTCACAAATCCATTAAATGCTTTAGTCTGGCCTTCCCTCTCTTGCAAAGACTTCGGTTATGGCGTCCCACTAGGCATCTCGAGTCACCCTTAGGCCTGTGGCATGACATGAAAATAATTTTTTTATAACGTATTGACAAAATAAAAAAATTCTTTCTGGAAGTCCAAATTTCTCAATTTCTTCCGACCGAGATTAAACTTTGGTCATCGGTGCTTGGGCCATCATATACATCCATGGGTGTCACCACAAATTCCTAACGGTCTTGCATGATATAGATCAGATCAAGCAAACTATAGGGGAGAGACGATCGCCATTCATTCATTCAGTTAATTGGGACTTATGCGCCTAGAAACTCAGACAAGATGCTTGGTTTCAAAAGCATCTTGTCGACTTGATGCTTCGTAATGGTTGGCGTTTTCACTGCTAACTTGCAAAGTATGTGACCCTCGAATCAAAATACTTCCTAGCATGCTCCTGCTTTACAACTCGGTTAGTCAGTTCTTCTTGGACACGGAAAAGTACACTACGACGTCGTATCTGTTGATTCATGATGTAATGTGGTTCTATCGACATTTGAAAAAGACGATTGGATTCGAGGGAATTTGATTGCTAACTTCGTTCTTTATTTTCAAATGAAGCTATCAACGTCTACAAATTACTAAATAAGCTGTACCGTTTTTGGAATACTCGATCACCGATTCTCTTTTCCCTCCTAACATTGTCTCTAAGATTCTCAAAATTTGTCCAACAAGAGAAAGAGATGAATTTTTTTGGCCCAAAGACTCATTTGATCCATAATCTTATAGGGCTTTACTCAACACTATATACCGCCACGAACACAGGCCAGAATCACAAGGCGACCGTTTCCACAAAATTAATTTTTCTCTGAAAACTCCTACTAAATAGATTACCCACTGCTGACCTTTTAGCAGGTAAAACTAAAATTAACATTAACACTATTTGTTGTCTTTGTTCGTTAAACAATGAAAGTAGTCGGCAATCTTTTTTCTATGGTATCTTATATTCAAAGACATTTAAGTCTAAACATATTCATCCTCTTCTTCTGTAAAATTTTCTTTCCACTTGTTTCAAAAAATGGACACATAACAACATTTATGAGCTCCTTAACTTTTTGTAGTACTCTTTGGAGTTCTTTTGCCTTATCGGGGAATGAAGTCACCTTTAATCATGATGATCCGTTATCTTCCACAGTTGGCGCCTGAATAGCTTAACCATGCAAAATCTGTCTTCGGCTCTTTTGTAGGACTTGCCTTGAAGGGAATTGCTCAACGGAACCACTCATTCCTTTTTAATCATCGGCTCTATTTTTATCGCCGAAGCAGGATGTGATAGATGTTGTCGGAAAAAGGAACACTAAGATTTACCTAGGTATATTTATTGAGAGACTGGTGGTTCTTGAAAATTTGTTAAAGGTAAAGGCATTAACTATTGAAGGATCATCTTCTTATAGAAGTTGATCATAGCTGATTATAATGATGCCTTATTTTCAAACAGTTTGGAAGCAATTTTCCTCCTTGCCAAGATCTTTGCTTTTATTTGAGTTATATAAATTCTGATGGTTTATTTTACATGAGTATGGTATAGAGAATTGTAAACTCAAAGAACAATGAAGATTGGGGAACCTTGCTTCAAGAAGAATTGTGATATCATTTGGTTATCAACTAGTGTTGGTTATTTTTTAAATTTGAAAGACATTGTTATCAGTACTTTTAATTCGGTTCAATGTAATTTAGTTTCATGTAATAGCCAAAGAGGCTATGGGCAAGTTTATGTTGATTAATATCATGAATTATCTTTAAGAAAAAGAAATAAAATTTATAGTTGGACCTATTGCCAAGAAAAGAAACACAGTGTTTGCAACAAAAGGAACTTTTGCATGGAGACTATTTCAATTGCCATCTTTTATTAATAATCTGAACTTTATAAATTACTCTATTAATTATTATTAGATGCATGTTTTTTCATGTAATCAATCATATTTGTGTTCCCCTTTCTTTTGTAGTTGTAGTTAATATATTTATTTGAAGCTTTGTTTTTGTTTTGCAATTGCAATATGAGAGGGAAAATTCAACACTGGTCGTAGCTAAATGACCTCCATAAGAACATAAAATTCACTACCCAAATTATTTGGACGAATCAATGTGCGAGAGGCATCCTAATAACTGTTACATATAATAAAAGAACCATTCAGTTAAAAGAATTTAATGCAATGTTCTTTGAAATTCATCGTTCTTATTATAAGATATTGTAAAGAAACATGCAACTCAAACTTTCAAGTAAAAAAACACTTCTTTTATTTCTAACCAAATTTCTTTTTGCTAGTTACGGTGGCAGCATTTCACATTATTCTGGATTAATTCAAGTTAATACAACATACAAGGTCGAAATAACTAATCAAGTCAGGCGAAAGATAACAATCCATTGCCTAATCAAAGATAGGATGACACAAAATATAGTAGCTGATCAAGGCTCTCAAGAGATTGAACCACAACATGCATATAATTGGACAATTGGTAATCGAATTTTCGATGACAAATATTATTTTTGCGACATTGAAAGTCGAAAAAATCGCAAAGAAATAAATGTTGTGAACAAGGAGCTTTATAACAGAGGAATTGAAGGGAAAAATGTAGACATAATTTTAACTATGACATTTTCCTATGAAGTCATGCAGAATAGAATTAATTCAAGAATTCATACATATGATTTGATATCAAATCCATGGTGGAAGAGATGGCATATTACACTTCCGAAATGAATTGAGAATTAAGGGAGAACAGAGAAGAACATATGTGATATATACTTAATAATATTCGAGATACTTATTTGAGCTAGACAGAACTCAGAAGTCCTTGGATTAACATTGTTAAAGGAGTATCTATATATGTTCTTTTATTGGGAGAGTTACAAGGAAATAATATTTTTACACTGGTATATCAATCATCTCGAGATTTTGTTTTTAATTTGGCAATAGATGTTTATAACTAATACTTTAATTTCTTTATTAGTCCACTCCTCTAATAAATTAAGTAGTCCACTCCTCTAATTTAAGTAAACTTTTTACCCAAACTTTCAATATTTAAAAAAGTTTTTCTATGCCCTTTGATATAAAAAAATTATAACAAATTAAAAGTTAGTATGTTTCAGTACTTAATGTGTGTAATATTGCTTGGCCCACATCACATTCCACATGAAGACCCATTCCTTAATTCCTGCAGCAAATGACATTCCACATGAAGACCCATTCCTTAATTCCTGCAACAAATGAACTATGTAGTAATGTGTTCCCTAATTTAAGACCCTCCAGTTTCATCAGGAGAACTCATAAAAGCGAAACCATTGCGCAACTTGGAAGCAGCTTGGCTCGTGCGAGGTGGGCGTTCTAATAAACAATCCCGGGGCACCAAGAGATGTCAGGAGCCCCGAGGCCAATTTGGAGAATCAGGCCAAGGAGATGGAGAGCCGTTAGGAAAGAACTCAGTAGATGGTCAAGAGATCGATATTTCGGGTGCAAATCCTACAGGGACGCAGGGGAAAAAGATGCTCGTCGATTGAGATGCATTGGGGAAATTGACAGATTCCATGAAATAGGCTTGTTAAGCGGAATCTATCCTTGGGGGGGGGAGGAGTGAATAAAGTTAGTTAAAATTGCCCCACTTTAAATGAGAATAATAAAATGATAACCAATTATAATGTAAAATCACGGCAAAAAACAACAATAAAAGTAGAATCTAGTAAATAAATGATATAACAAAGGGGAAAAAAAATGGCTTCAACAGATTTTAACGAGCCGGTTTCTTAATCTTCTTGACCACATGCTAGAAATCAATATTTTAGGTTACTTAATCTGATTCAGAACCAGTCATACCAGTTTTGCAGGCTAATATATTAATGATGATCAGAACTCGGCTCAATGGCAATCCTGTATAGAGTTTTAAGAGAGAGATTAGGCCTTTTGCTGAAAAGTATGTCTCGCCTGAGAATCAAATTACCAAAAGTTAAGGTTAAAAGGTGCAGCTATAGGCAAATATAATATCTTTTTGAGATATAATAAAATTACCGTATAAGGTGATAACAAGAAACTCTTCCAATTCGTATGTTCCTAGACCTCGACTCATGCAGTCTTATGAGTCCACTACGACTTCGGGTTGAACATCATGCTTCTTAAGTTTACTAGATTTGAAAGGCAGCTGATCTCTAAATTGCGAACTCGACAACCGGTTGTAGAGCGTGTATCAATGTTGCCTCTACATTAAAAGCATCTTTAACTAAATGAGGATTGGGACTCATCTCTCTTATACTCTTTCTAACAGGTTGTATTATTTTATAGCGTACTTAATGAATATTTGGACAGGGTCTCCCAAGTAGCGTTTGAGGAGTGGTTCTATCAGACCATATAACTAAATGGAGTTCTTAAGTACATTTATCGACTTCGAGAGTTTAATCACAGAAAATATGGTTCGGTTAAAGCTGACTTCTGACGTCACGTTAAAGCAGTCGAGGCGTCAATGAGGGCCGTTCTCATTCCAGAATCTTGGGTATCCATGAAAATGGCAAATGTTTTCTGGATAAACTCATGATCTGGTGGGTATTCTTAAAGAGGCCAACTGTAATTATAATCATCTTCTCAATTCTCATGATCGTACCCCGGATGATAATCTGAATTAAATCTCACTTATTGATTACTGGGGAATTTGTCTTGGCCGGGAATCGCGCTTTTTCACATATTCACAAGGTTCATGTGGTGGGCTGAAAAATATCACCACTTTCAGTTACAGGCCAAAGATTTTCCCTACGTGATGTGCGATCACCCCGTGAAGCTAAACAGGTTCTTCGAGCATTCTCAGGATACAATAGTCCCAATTCTAGGATCTTTTATAGTTCTGTAGAAACTTACATAATACGTTTTGCAATTTCTCAAGTTGGAAACATCCTCAGATCCGCGATTGAGTGAAGATTTAGACTACGCACGATCTCACTCTTATTAAAACGGTGATCTTATCTGTACGTAGGATTGGCTTTTTCGATATTACGTGTGAACTCACAGATATCACCATAATAAAATGGTGTAGCTAAAGATGATCATATGTTCATTTCTTGGGGTATGTGCTCAAAGATAACATAATCAAAATCTTGAGATTAATAGTTCTAATACTAAGTAGTTTCATTTTACTGATACTCTGATTTGCTTTCAATATAACTTGGAATCCCCCACTTACAATTCAGAACATCCAGAACTTTGAAACAATAATAACTTCAGCATAGATTAAGTATTAATTATTTGTGGAAGATAAGTTTAAAATGAGATGAGTATGTTGTTAGAGATAATTATGTTGTTAGAGATATGGTTCGAATATGGAAGATAAATTTTTAAATCTTTTCATCATACAATTGGTGCAATAATGGATCATAACTTTAAATTAAGAGTTTTCATTTCTCTTTACATTAATTAATTATAGATTCTGGCTTTTTAATTAAATTTTCGATTGTTGATTAAATTTCAGAACAATATCATTTTTAATGATATTACAAAATTTTTAAAACTTAATTCATTTATAATTAAATGAAAATTTATCTTGAAATCGGGTTCGTGAGAGAATTAAGTCGACAAGAGAATGTGAAACCCGAGCGGGTTCGATTTTTTATAAATATCTTAAAACATAATCAATAACCGCCCATCTTCATCATTCTATTGGGCTGAAATACTTCCCTCTTCACACTGAACATTTTTTCCATTTCTACTATTGAGTTGTGAACGAACTGTGTTTTGTAGAATATTGTTCTCTTAAATCGTTCTCTTGAGTTGGGTAAGAAATTTCAAGTCTTTAAAGGGATATTTCTTGGTTTTGAGATAGTTGACTTTCGTTGGCTTTTATAATTGAATTTTATGATAAATCTTAGTTGGTTATGGGTTATACGTATATATCGCGATGGTCGTGATTTAGAAACTCGTTCGAGGCGTTATAGTCGAGATTAAACACCCAGGGTTGATTGACCTTTTATGTGGATATTTTATAAAACTTTAAATGTGGAAGTTACATTGGGACCTTCATACTAGTTGTTATGATGTTAAATTGGCGATTTAAAATTTATTAAAGGTGTATGTTGAAAAAGTGAAATTCGAGTTGAGTTATAATTGATATTTGAGCATAATTATTAATTATGGACTTGATGATTAATTAAGAATGACAACTTATAAGTTGATTTGTAGTGAGAAAGTGATAGATGGAATTTAGCGGGATGATTGGGTTGTGTCAGGTGGGATTATAATTCGATGGTTGCTCAATCGAGTTATACCGTTTAAAATAGTTCTAAATTGGTTATGTATTCTCTAAAGAACGATATAATATCTGAGTTTTGATCATACTTTAAAGGTATTTTGTTAGCGTTGATCGTGGAAGAGCGATTACG
Source organism: Lithospermum erythrorhizon (assembly GCA_019722365.1). NCBI lineage: Eukaryota > Viridiplantae > Streptophyta > Magnoliopsida > Boraginales > Boraginaceae > Lithospermum > Lithospermum erythrorhizon. Next base: position 7,796 of record JADFUC010001296.1, on the reverse strand, counting down.
CGGTGTCTTTAGTTTACGGTAGCTAAGCGAGGTGAGTACTTATCTGGCGGGTGTTCTACTACCGTACTTACCTTAGTTGTGATATCGTATTGTTATGATATGATTATGTGAGAATGATGTACGTATGCGTTGTGTTATGATTATGAGGAGATGATATACATGTATGATTGTTGTGTTATGTGATTGTGTTTAAATGGCAGATTCTTTGGAGGAGGTAAATGCTGGCTGAACTCGGCTTATATTCTGGTCTGGCACTTGTCGGCCTTTATTATATTATCATGGCCTTGAGCACTTTTAATAAGTTGTGGCCTTGTCGGCGATTGATTGATTTCGATTGTATTGGAATGTTTTGAAATTTTATTGTCTTTATGTCTTTGTTTAGAGATAGAGTAGTTGTTGGGTTATCACGTGAGTTTGAGGCACTTGAGTATCGAGTGACTATAGTTAGTTACTAAGGATTAAAGTGACCTGCTTGTACCCAGGATATGACAATATTATTATCTTACGGTATAAGCGTCTGCTTCGGTATAAGAGCGGTATGACTCTCTTTTGATCGCTTTCTTTGTGTCGTTAATAAAATTGTGGCACATCTTCACAGTATAGCATGCAGTTTAACTTTATCTTGGTATAAGAGAAGCGGTATGATCTTTTAATCCACTTTCTTTATTATTATCAAATGTAGCCTATCTACCGAAATTGCATGTCAGTTAATAACACTCCGCCGGTATAAGGCGATTGTTTATTAAGCACGGTTGATCAAGTTCTTGTGACAGTTGAGTATGTCTTGGCGTTAGAGGTTGGTATGCTTATTGGAATGGAGATAGAAGGGATGACTAGATTTATAGTCGATGTTAGTCTGTGATTTCATTGGGTGATTATTGTGCTTTATTTGAGACATACATTATAAAACAACATGTTATGCTAAGACGCCCAGAAAACCTTGTGTATGACCTTTGATTAGATAGTCACGGATATATGTATATTATTCATATTTGATTATTAAATTACATTATCTCGTTCGAGTATAGCGAGTTATTTCATAATGTTAGTTCAACCGAACTTGTAACCACTTACACCGCTTTGGCATTTCATTTGTGCCAGGTTGACAGGTGGCTAGTTGAGCCAAGAGGCTGTTGGAGAGTTTGTTCCGAGTGGCTAGGTGAGCGTCGGGTGGGCGAGGATCTCGCAGTCTCATTTTTATGTAGCCAGCTAGTTTTTCATTGTTGTATTTCCTTTCGAAATCTTAGCCTTGTGTTAGTCATTTTGTATTTAGATACAGTCGTATCATCACATTGTAGCCTTAGGCATTACTTTATTTTTGGGATATGTTGTGTATATATTTATGGGTTGGTCGTTTCGATGCTCGGTGATGGATTATAAATTTTTTAAAAGCTGTTTGATTTGGGAAACTTAATTGTGATCGCATTTTTTGGATGAAAGCGAATTATATTTTAATGATCATCGGTTTGGTAAACTGCGGTGTTCAGTTTTAATGACTCTACCGCCTCGGAAGGCATGAATCGTTACACTAGTACCACTTTAATCCGATCTAAGAATTATGATAGGAAAATGCAGATAGAGTGAAATTTATTTGTATAACGTGTATAGCGAATATCAATCAGTAAAGCCGCCCTCAAATAGTGTATGGTTTAATGTGCCCATGGGATTAAAGTCTGATGTCATGTGATACTAAATGATTCTAATTATTACAATTAAAATAATCCTCCTACAAAGACAGAATGAGTTGGCTGATATTTAACTCACCAACTTTGAATTGAGTCAATATAATGATAAAATCTTTTGACATATTAAAATGGTGGGCGAGCAAGGAAGCCTTGTTTTTTTGTATTATGCAAGATGACAAAATAAATATTTACATCTTTATTTCTCTGATAGGTAGTGAATCTTGGCGTTAAATGGCTGACTACAATCTGTTTCAAGGCGTTCAAGACTTCTGAAGCTGAGCCAAATTGAAGTATGTGTGTGTCAAAGTTCTGACGATCATGGCATAATTCTAAATCAAGGCTAACTCATCTGAAAAGATATTGACAAATCTTAAAGTGATATTAAAGGAAAAGTGAAGAAAAATAAATGACACATTGAATGGTAATCGACAAGAAAGAGTTTGAAGATGAATAGATTTGTATAGTTTGTATTCTTGTAAGAAGAGTCGAAGGAACTCATGTAAACTCTGGCCCGTGCGGTATAAGCGTGAGCGGCAATAATAAAACAATTTGAACATTCACAATTATTTTATTTTATAATGCCAGAAAATGCCATTAAGCGTCCTACTTTCATCTTGCGTTTTGGTTAAGCGATAATTGCAATTATCATTCCCAGGCTTTAAGCGATAAAAATGACTTATTTCTCTACGGAAGATAAGCGTGCGTTCAAATCTGGCGGCCACGTTTATAGTAACGTGATGCTGACCCAGATTATGAAAGCGGTACGCGTGTAAGATGAAAAATAATATTAAACTTTTGGAAGCGCGGGTGGTTTATTTTAAGCGGTGCGTTCTGTCGGATAGAGGTTTGAAAAGGCGCGATTTTAACTTCATTAACCTTGATTAACCTACAAATTTTTCGGTTATTCAGCTTCCCGAACACAAATTAATCCGTACTAAGTGTTGTATTTACTAACCTATTGATTTACTTCAATTTTAAAAATGGCACCGAAAAAATCATAGAAAGGGCAACCATCACACATGAGTCAAGAGGAAGCCACAGAATTCAGCGGGGGGGCCTTGAGGCTGGGCGCGTAACATAGTTGAGGAAGAAGAACCCGCAACCTGAAGAGAGAAGTCGAGGAGGCCGAAAATGAGGATGTTGATGTTGGGGTTGTTGAAAGTAGTGACATAAATGCAAGACAAGGCATGTACCTCGATGAAGCTGAGATCAAACAATTCACCAAGTAATATCTTGTTCTATTTAGATATGAAATTTAAACAGATAATTTGCACATTTACTAGTGAATGGTATCAGAAAATAGTTGTTCAATTCTATAAGTCTATGGGAATGGATCGTAAGGCAAATGTGGATAATGGTAACACTATGGTAGGACTTGTTTAATGTCGGTGGTGAACAGGGATGATAGCAGGGAGGATTTGAAAATCGTATTTGGTATGAATGGGCATGAGGATGAGGATGAAGGTTGTATTAAGGATTGTATCGGAGCTAAGAGCTGGTGTGAGGTATTGCCAAAACAGAGAGAATAGTTCTAAACAATAATTGTAAGAAAACCCCTCAATCCTAAAGATTAGTTTATAAAGTACAATTTCATCAGTGAGGAAGTTGTTAATCGAAAGTGGTTCGAGGTATTTTGTTTCCCTGTTAGTCGAGCCCACCAAAACTTAGCGCCAATACAAATATTCGCTACTTGGGCTCTCTTGAATGAGAAGAAGATTAACTATCATAAATATTATCATGAGCATGTTTCTCTATAAAAATAGTACCCTTAAGTATGGCATGATCCTATAGCATTTGTTAGTGAATGTAGAAAAAAGTCTGTTTAGAATGTAGCTTGATGTTAAGAAAGGCCTGATGGTAGGAGAAAAGTCTCAATTGCTAAATTTGAAGTGTATTTGTGGGATAAGGCGTTGCATTTTAAGTAGGAGATTTATATGAGCAATATGAGTCGGTGAGGATTGAAGTTTGGAAATCTGTTGGATCATAATGCAGAAGTCGGCTCCATTAATTAGATACAGTAAATTAGGGAGGAGATCTGTCCATTTCCTCAGGTGAACATCCATTACCGGCGGCCGGCGTAGCTTGGTATTTGGCGCGCGGCGTTCACTGGGCCCCGATCTTTGAATATGTTGCTTGGCGAGAACTATTATTGAAGAATGAGGTGAATGGGATGAAGGCGAAGATGGGTAGGTTGCGTCTGGATGTCGATGTGTCAATAAATGAGGAGGAGAGGATGTTGAGCGAGATAGCGGCGATGAGGATCATGTCGATTTGGGGATGCGATCAGGATCAATATGTCGTCAGTTTTGAGCAAATATTTTATTTATGTCTTTGATGTTTTGAAAGATTTACGTTCGTATTATTATTATGTTTGAACTTGTTGGTTTTTAAGCTTAGATTATCGTGCGGCAGGCAATGTTATGTTTAACTATGTTTTGTTATGCGTTTAATGTGGTATTCACTCAGTAGTTTCTTATGTTATGGAAACACGTTTCTAAACGGAGGTTTTGTTAGTTTAAGTTTATGGCTGAGTGTTGTCGGCTGTAGTATGATTGTGTTAGGAAAAGCATGTTTATGAGTTGTATTCGGTTTTTTACTGTATAAGCGTAGTGCGGATTTATATGAAGCGATGCAGCGTTAATAGGAAGGCGGCCTGCAAGGGCCGAGGCAGGAACTGAGAGTAGAATCTCTTAGAATATTGAGTGGGGCCGAGGCAAGGCGGGTCCCGATCATTCGCCCCAACCGTCACTCTTAACGCGGATAGGGGGGCGTTAGGTAGGCAATTCAAACCGAACTGAGTGGGCGGATCAGGGCCACAGGCTCGATCCGTTAGACATACTCACCGATGCGGTGAGTATTCACCAAAATAAGCGAGGGCACAAAAGCGCCAGATATCCAGTCGAGAGCAAGCAGGTTGGGGCAAGGGAGATGAGAGAGGCTTGTCAACGAAAAAGATCCAAGACCCTATCAAGGATGAATTTGGAAATCCAAAATTGCAAGTCTCATTCGCTAAATGACCTCGAAAAAAATTCTGATCGTACGACACTAAATAATTTAAAGGTGAAAAACCTTCATTATTAAAGAAACTTCGGAGTCTGTTGAACAGAAACATATATATACACACACTAGAAATTACTGCAAATATGCGGACCCAATCTTACTACAAGAAAGATATATATACAAAAAAGACATGGCCAGAAATGGAAGTATCCACAAAGATTCCACTATAATTACCATACGTCTACAGAAAAAAGGACAGGAGAAGGACCAGTAAGCGTCAAATGGAACAACCTCTGGAAACAATGACAAACCGAAACCTTGTCTTTTCCATTAATAATATTGAATTCCTAAAAGTTGTCCCGACTTATTATCAATGATCAAAATAAGTTAAAAAATTCATTCGTCTGAATCAATAAAACATAATTTTAATTTTAAACAAAATTACTCAGTTGTATGATCTATGTAATGGCATTAGTTGTGTAATTAATTCTCCTGAATTCTTAGTAGTTTATATTTATATAATTAAAGATATGTAAATATGTAGACCGTGGCTTGGATGTTGCAGGGAATTGGTTTGAATTATCTTTGACTACCCTTTGTTTCGTTAATTAGTCCAAAATATTCCGAGCATAATAAATACAAAGATCCATGCAATTTATTCAGCTTAACGTCTGCTTTCAGTTAATTAACAACGTGCTCTCTGTGTTGTTCCATTTCTAATTCAGACACTTTAATTCAATATTATACGACTCTCAATTGTCAACATGACTTTATTTAAGTACTCAATTTTTCAGCTTTTTAAATTGATCCTGAATCAAGAAACATTTCAAAATACTCCCTAACGTCAACCTTAAACCCAATAACAAGTCCGAAATTTCACGGGAATTAAAGTTTTGAAGAAAAAATTTAAATAATAAAAATGATGAATATATTTTAAAAACTTTCAATCAAACAATAAACATGAAAATAATAACCCACCCTTTCCTCTTTCTTCTTCTCAAAGCAGAAGTACATTACTAAAACCATCGAGTTTTGGCAATAATAACACAATTGAATACAAACAAGTTGTAGTTTGTGCATATTGTGAGAATGCAATGGCAATGAGAAAAATAAGGAATGACAATTGTTGAGAATAATGAATGAGAAAAATAAGGAATGACATTTATTGCGAATGATATATATTGTTGATACCCAATTATAAATAAGCATATGTTATAATTATTATATATAATATCAGGCAGATGAGAGATAGAAAATGTAAATAAATTTTCTAATATATTTCAATGAACATATTTCTTACGTTTTGTTTAACTATTCAGTCAAGGTTATATTCAATATTATATAAAACCAAATTCATTGAGGCTCCGACCTTGTTGCTGCTAGATAACTTAAAATATATAAGAGGTAAATCTAAACTCTTTTATTATCAATCTGATAGCTCTTGCTAGTGGGACGGTCAAAATCGGAAAATATGAAATAGAAATTTAATGGGAAAAATGATTTTCTATTGGAGGATGAATAAAAAAAATGCAGCAATTTCACAAAAGTTGCCTGGCGTTAGCAGGAAAGAACAAAATCAGGGGATATGGATGGCTGAGAATTAGGAAGAAGTTAGATCTTGGAAGCGCGGCCGTCTGCGCTTGAGAGGTGTTCGTTGCTTGGTTAATGGAAAAACACTTGGTTTGCTTTGGCTGATGTGGCAAAGAGATCAAGACCAAACTGCTGTGAGCTAAACAAATCGGATTCCTTAGAATTGGGTATCTGAGACAGGAAGAGGCCACGTCAATCAATGATTATATCGATAAGTTTGATAAGTTATATCGAGCTTAAAGGTCATAGATGTCAAGGATTAGATGAGGAAGACCCAGGCAACTGCATTACTCTTGCTTTTATTTCGAAGTCATATGAAATCTAGTTCGGACATTGATGCTTGTAAGTGATACTCCCAACCATGGGCCAAGCCTGAACCTCAGCTTCTAGCGGATGACCTCCGAAGGTTGCTCTGAGTGGAATGTTGTGCAGTGGTGGAGAAACAGAAGCTCAGGGTTTGTTTACTCTGAAGTGGGACAAATACAGAAAAGACAGAAATAAAGGATGAAAGTTTAGATCAGTCACAGACTACTGCGGATGATGCGTGTTTAGAATCTGCTTGGGGAGGATGGAGTTTTAAAAGGTTGTTCACGGTTCTTTGGTAGTGATGAAGGAGTTCGTCCACGGGAAACGCTATCTGCTTGTGGGACACTTGATTCTGAGTGATTTAGCGATTCTGCGGTTAGGCGGGCCTTAGATCAAATAGAATGCCTGAGGATATAGCACGCACCTTGAGCCACATTATAAAGGACTCGCCGTTGCTTAGTGGACAAGGTTTGTTGAAGGAAGCATGGAAGAAGCCGTGTATGGAATTTTGTGAACTCTGCGTGTCTGATAGCGCTATAAGTTAAGAGTTATCTCTGAGCAAAGACAAAAAGCGGGGATTGTTAGACTATGCATCTTGATGTTTGGGGGTCCGGCTAAAGTTACTTCGAGGTAGTTCAGTACTGTTATTTGTTGGTGATATTCAGGTATGATTGGATTTACTTCTGAAGCATAAAATGAAATATTGAAGCGTCTTGAAGCGGTGGAAACCAATGGTTAATGAGCGAGGTAGAAAACTTAAAAAACGGTGAGGAGATGCGATAATGTACGAGATGCGCGAGGGAGCTCAAAAGAGTTACGTGCCAGCTGTAAGATACTTTAAAAAGCCGATCGAAAACCTTTTACATGAAATAAATCAGCGAAAAATTAAAGCTTGAACACTACTTGACATAGAGTTGTCTATGACTACAGTCAAGTTAATTATGGTGGGCGGAGTCAGTTAACAGAACACAACAATAATCGTGCTTAGCATTCTTAGATGGAGAAACACCTTTTAAGGTGAGGTCGAAGAACATGGATTATCCAGAGACTTTAGAGTCTTCGGATGCGCGACTTATTATCACGTTAAGGATAGCAAGCTTGATGAAAGGAAACCAGAAAACAATATTCTTGGGATACCCAAAATGAGTTAAGAGATGCTTCAAATGCTTTGGTGTATTGAAGCTCTAAATTTATAATCAACAATACGTAACTTCC